>OX638298.1:10578355-11178355 GCA_951812265.1 Taphrorychus bicolor
TGTCGTTGTCAGACTGACTTATTTAAGGTGACGTCCGAATATTCTAACACTACTTATTTATTTCTTAATAGTATTTTTGATTCGAGAAATAATCTCATTATATACCGCTCGAGCTTTAAAATGAACCAGATTATTTCATTCATCCATATTATTGTTATGCAGCAAAAGAGGTATTAATAAGCGGTAATTCGATAATTTTCTAAAAAATTACAGCGGTAATTTCACGTTGTCATGGAATCAACCATAAAACCTTAATCAATGTCGTTGTCTGACTGACTTATTTAAGGTAACGTCCGAATATTCTAACACTACTTATTTATTTCTTAATATAATTTTTGATTCGAGAAATAATCTCACTAAATACCGCTCGAGCTTTAAAATGAACCAGATAATTTTTCACTCCGGCATGTTTTCCTTGCAAATTTCACTCGTCCTAAAGAACTCGTGAAATTATGGAAAACATGGAATCGTGAAAAATTATCGGTAATTTTAAAGCTCTCGTGGTATTACTCCCGATTATTTCACTCATCCATATTATTACTATGGAGCAAAACAGGTATTAATAAGCGGTAATTCGATAATTTTCTAAAAAATTACAGCGGTAATTTCACGTTGTCATGGAATCAACCATAAAACCTTCATCAATGTCGTTGTCTGACTGACTTATTTAAGGTGACGTCCGTATACTCTAACACTACTTATTTATTTCTTAATAGTATTTTTGATTCGAGAAATAATCTCACTAAATACCACTCGAGCTTTAAAATGAACCAGATAATTTTTCACTCTGGCATGTTTTCCTTGCAAATTTCACTCGTCCTAAAAGACTCGTGAAATTATGGAAAACATGCAATCGTGAAAAATTATCGGTAATTTTAAAGCTCTCGTGGTATTACCCCCGATAATTTTTCACTCTGGCATGTTTTCCTTGCAAATTTCACTCGTCCTAAGGGACTCCTGAAATTATGGAAAACATGCAATCGTGAAAAATTATCGGTAATTTTAAAGCTCTTGTGGTATTACTCCCGATTATTTAACTCATGTATAAATTTTCCCATAAGGAGAGTTTGTTTATCAAAAAAATACAGCGGTAATTCGACGTTGTCTAGACGACGTGGTATTATCGCTTACTCTAACCTAAACCTTAATCAATGTAGTTGTCTATATTAATTTGATTGGAGAAATAATCTCACTAAATACCGTTCGAGCTTTAAAATGAACCAGATAATTTTTCACTCTGGCATGTTTTCCTTGCAAATTTCACTCGTCCTAAAGGACTCGTGAAATTATGGAAAACATGCAATCGTGAAAAATGATCGGTAATTTTAAAGCTCTCGTGGTATTACCCCCGATAATTTTTCACTCTGGCATGTCTTCCTTGCAAATTTCACTCGTCCTAAAGGAATTGGAAAAAGACAACAAAAATACAAATGAATGTTTACAAGAGACAATAATGTTGACATCATATCTTATTATCCTCTGATTTTCCTAGGAGTATGGCTGGTGTGGTACAAGTTTATTTCTCAACTCAATAAATAAAAATATCCCTTCAAGGGCTCTGTTTCATCTTGTCGCTATTATTTATGTATAAGCGTTCCGTAGTATGTTCTTCAGGCACGAAATCTTCTCTTTTAATGGCTGTAATCTATTTTTCTCTTAAATCTTCATCCCTGGGAAACCAAAAATCCGATTTTTTAGGTCAATTTTTCTTCCTACATTCTTCTTCTTTTCCAACCTACTTCCTTCCTCCATGACGCTTTACTAGAAGGTCTGCTCTAGAATCGCCCAGCATAGATGTTGAAGAACGCCGAAAACAGTGTCCAGTGTATCTTCTGCATGTGGCAAATTCAAGGAATTTGCGATCTTTTTGGACTTACCACCAAAGGTGTGGTTACCAACAGGCGGCTTTATACAAACTCCTCGTCTAAACCCCATTAAATAACGGCCTTAACCCAATCCTGAAAGAAGTAGAAAGATGGTATTTTTTACAAAAACTAAATCCTGATTTAAAACAACGTGAAGGGCGTAAGAACTTGTATCGGCGCACAATACCCGCCATATCCCCCCACAACAAAAACCTTTCTGGAAATTTTTATTTTATTATTGGGGATTTTTTATGTAGACTGCACTTCCTTTATCTTGGATATTTTCTAGTAATAAATCAGCCAGTATTCTTGTTTTCGGCATGCTCCAGCGATGCCAATGATTAATCCTACCTATAACCAGATTGAATAATTATGTATTAGGTATAGATAATTACCTGGTAAAAGAAAAGCTTGTAACTGGGCAAACTTGCTGACATCCACGTAATTTTTCATCGAAATGGTGGCTCCTAACATCGAATAAAATGCGCTGGATGAACCATGCTCTCAAAATAAGCGAGAAATGATTTTTCCATTTCAGTTATCCTCGCACCATATGAGAAATAACTTGTAGTTTTTTTTTAATTTCTCTCTATAGACATAGAAGGTAATAATGAGGATACAACATTGGCTGTAGCTTCTTTGATGTCACACGGAAGTTCTTCGGATTCACTTATAAGTGTTATTAGGTAAAAACATGCCCAAAATGGATTTTCAGCAGTGCATATAAAATTGCCGAAAATTTTGGCTGAAGGGTTGTTGACTAAAAAGTGCCCTCTCCTTAGGATCGGGCACTTTTTGTCAAATAACAAGCAAAATGCATTCAAGCTGTATCTCTCAGGGCAACAAATCTGCATGCAAACTTTTCTAAACTTTTACATGCACGAAACATATTTTATAGACTATTTCCTGAAGTTGACGGCCGATTTGCTTACAATTGTAACCAAGGATATCAACAATACACAGACCAGCAGAATGCAGTTTTCAGTTAGGAGTGCAATTATCGAGAGTAACTACAAGTGCATCAAAATTACCGATAATTTTACATGAAAGCTTGTGGTCTGAAAACTGCCTGAATTTATTTTCATATTGTGACGGAAGACCCATTTAACATAATATGAAAATAACCGAATGCAGTGTTTTCAAGATCACAAGCTTGAATGCAAAATTATCAGGTTTTTTGGATGCACGAGTGTAATTTAGGAGGATATTACCAGATTAACGCGATTACGACTTTATTTTATATTCTACTACATAGATTAATTATATATAGTAAAGGTAACTCAAAATTAAAATAATAAAAACTAAAAGTTACAGGAAATACATTGATAACTCAAAAATGACATCTAATGTAACAATCAAACCACATGTAGAACCTAGCCTGTGACGTAGCTACAATGCAGTTTTCAGTGTGATCTTTTCGCTATAATTGTGGTTTAAGCTTGTTACCGGGGGTAATTACACAAGTGCATCAAAATTACCGATAATTATGTATGAAAGCTTGTGGTCTAAAAACTGCATGAGTTTATTTTCATATTGTGACGAAAGACTCACTTAATATAATATGAAAATAACCGAATGCAGTGTTTTCAAGATCACAAGCTTGAATGCAAAATTATCAAGTTATTTGGATGCACGAGTGTAATTTACGAAAATATTACCCGAATAAAGCGATTACAACTTTATTTATTTTGTGTTCTACTACATAGATCAATTATAAATAGTAAAGGTAACTCAAATATAAAATAACAAATGTAAATAAAAAAAAAACAAAAGCAAAGTGTAAATGTGACAAAAATATTATGTACTAACTGGTGACACTATTATGCATTTAACAAAAAGTGAGTCTAAAAAAGGAACTTTATTTTGTAACAATATCTACTCCCTAGGTTCATTATAAATAGTAAAGGCAACTCAAAATTAAAATAATAAAAGTCAAATAATTATAAAATATCAAAATGACAACTCAAAAATAATTTGCTTAAGGTTAGAGTGTTTATTTATTTTTACGAGCGTGCTTATTATGTCACTTTTCCGCACGTAATTTGTTTTCGAAAGCTTTACTTTCCCGCACGGCGTGCGTGAAAGTAAATATTTAAAGAATGACTCATTTATAAAATAATTTAGACTTTATAGTCGATCTATCTAGATAGGTGCATCTTCCCTACAACCGTGCCAAACATTTTTATCTGTTTTAAGGAACTATTATGCTTGCTTTTATTGATTTTTGATACAAGATATCCCTACGATATACGTACTTTTTATTCCAATGTCACCAATTCTTGCCTGACACATTACATCACGCCAACAATTACACCAAGTTTTTGTCATAACAACTAATTGATTGTTGATTAATTCAGCTGTTATACTGTTGACAAAGATAACGTTATATCATAACGTTGATTATCTGTTTCTTTACTTTGGCTCGTAGAAAAAATATTGTTCCTAACTCGTGCGGAAAGTGTCTTTCCCGCACTCGTCAGCTGCCCGAACTCCGCATCGCGTCGTTCGGGCATCGGCAGACAGCGTGCGGGAAAGTATCACTTTCCGCACTAGTTAGGAAAATAACTAAATTAAGTGAAAAAGGAGAAAGCACTTCTGGAGCCGAAATAATAAACATCTTTGGAAAATTATCAATTCAAGGTGTCAGGGATAACCTCAAAATGGAATGTGATATATGTAAACAAAGCAAATCAGCAGTGTTTAAATGTGATATCTGCAGAAAACAAAACTGTAAATCATGTTTCCAGCTAACATCATAAGAAGTAAAAGTACTCGAGTTGAATTCTCGAGTGATGAAATTTTATTTTGTGACCTGCAGAGAACAAGAGTCTATTCATTTATTTAAGAAAATATTAAAAGTGCCAAGTTTAAGAAAATATTAAGTGTAAAAACGAAGTAATAGAAGCGAAACAAGAAATCATTAGTTCAAATTAGCTTATCATTCAGGGTTTGGAAGATCGTATTTCAGCTCTCAAGAAGGAAGTAGAAGGTACTAAAAGCAAACAAACCACCAAAGAGCGTTCATATGACAGTCAAGTAAAATATAGTTAAACAGTGTCAAGAAGCAGCAGCAGTGAGGTCATGATAGTAAAGCCGAAGAAGTACAAAATCAATGATAGAACAAAAAGTGGATCCAGGAAAAATGAAGGTGGGAGTGTCAAATATGAAATACATTAGAGACGGAGGAGTTGCCATAAGATGTGAGAAGAGAGCAGACCTGATTAGCAGTTCAAAGGACATTCAGAAACAATTAGGGACTGAATCTGAAGTTAAGATACCAGAAAAAAAATATCCTAAGATAAAACTTGTAAACGTTGAAGAAAAGTTACTTAAGAATGAAGATGAATTTATCCAGAATATTGTATACCAAAACGCTATTACGACCATAGAAACCGAAAGAAAGATGAATACAATCAAACACTACATGGGCAAACAAGGAAAGGAAATTGTTATTTTAGAGGTTGACGCCAATACTTACAAGTTGCTGCAGGCTAAAGACAGACTTTTCATTGGGTGGAGATATTATAAATTTTTTGACCATATTAATGTTATGCAATGTTTTAATTGCTATAAATTTGAACACCTGGCTAAAAAATGTAGATCAGAATCAAAGATATGACCTAAATGTTCTGGCAATCATGCGGCTGAAGATTGCCAGTCTGAGGAAGTTATTTGTGCCAACTGCAAATATGCATCGCAAGTACTAAAGATCCCTAATAAAGACTTCAAACATACAGCCTACGATAGGAATTGCGCTGCATATAAGAGAGTGTATACAGACCTCGAACAGAAAGTGAACTACCCCAGTGTATTTCAGAAGTAGCAGCCACACTTATGTATATAAACATTCAAAGCCTAGCACATAAAGATGAATTGAGTGTTGCAATAAAAAAATTGAAGCCGGCAGTTATTTGCCTATCTGAAACCCATGTAAGAGAAGATATTTGTGATCATGAAATAGATGTTGATGCTCTCGAACTCACATAGTAGACATACTGGAGGAACAATAGTATATATAAAGGAAGAATTACAGCATGCAGTGATATTAAAAAAAATCCATGGGTAATAATCTATGGCTAACTGGATAGGACAGAGGAAACATTTAAGGCACTACAACATTGATATATCCAAGAACATTTTGTATTCCAGCAAGTTGAAAAGCAGAATTTTGGAAAATGGTCTTCATCAGAATGTCAAGGAATTTCACCAGGGTTACCAATACTACTGCGACAATAATTGCCTTGGTGATCACAAATGACAGGGACTTAATACCCAAGTGCATGTAACACCAAATATTTCTGATCATAGCCTACTGACAATAGAATTAAATCAAAATTTGGAAAATAGTGTTATTGTTAAGTCTGTGAGAGACTACAAAAATTTCGAAAAACTAAAATTTCAATAGTGTATGGAACACGAACTGCACTGACACAACTGAACTGACAAGTAGCGTAGTAAACATAATTTTAAAAACACTGAATTTACATGCTCCTGTAATAGGAGAAGTAAATGGGCAGAAAAAAAGTGGTGGAACAATGATATTGATATCGCATTACAATAACTTTAAAATACAGATAAACAAGGTAGTACAATTGATAAGATAACAAATACTACACTATTACAACATGAAAATTGACATGAATAAAGATGGCTCTGTAGAGATGTGGAAAACGATAAAAAAACATAAAGAGAAGGAATAGTTTTTGGAGGGAAGTTTGAAAAAACGAACTTATTATAGCAGAGAATTTCAACAGCTATTTTATTAGGAGTGTCCAAGAAATAGCCAACAGTATAAGTGTTGAAGCCGTTGCGTATATAACAGAAAAAATGGACTATTGCCATACTAGCATGAATCAATTTAAACACGCCTATCTTTAGGGGAACTAAACCAGATAGTACAAAAACTGAAAAAGAAAAAAAGCAGTGTTGATGGAATAACGACGGAAATTTTACAGGCTGCCTTTGAATTAATTGGTGACAGATTTTGAAATTTGATTAGTAACAGGTGATTAGACAGGTTATTTGGATGCACGAGTGTAATTTAGGAGTTATATTACCCGAGTAACGCGATTACAACTTTATTTATTTTGTGTTCTACTACATAGATCAATTATAAATAGTAAAGGTAACTCAAATATAAAATAACAAATGTAAATAAAAAAAAACAAAATCAAAGTGTGACAAAAATATTATGTGCTAACTGGTGACACTAAGCATTTAACAAAAAGTGAGACTAACATACGAGCCATCGTCATTATGTACCTACGCGAAAATTAAATATAAAATACAAATTTTGGATTCAAATCGTAACAGATAAAATATTGTACATTATACGTGCGGTATGGCATATTAATAGCACTCGTATGGTTACCACGACTCGATCTACCACATCGCCATGGCAAAAAACCGACTCGTGACTGTAATAATGCTCATACCGCACTAATAATGTAAATAACTATTACAGCCATTGAATTAAAAGAGACAGGCAGGAACATTGTGCTTTTTTGTCAAAATTTGATTTTTAGGTTGAATTTATAAGCCCAGTTCTTCAAGATGGTTGCATTTCCGCTAGTCATTGTCGTGCTTGTAAAAAGTATTTGGGAATGGTTCTTCAAGATGGCGGATAAACATTTCCAATAGTCATTGGCGTACCTACTTGTAAAAATCATAAACGGTTTTAATTGTGTATTTTTCTTTGTTGCTTGATAATTCTTTTTATATTATGTTTTGTACATTGAAATAAATAATGTGGGCTTGCTTAGGTATTAGGAATAGGTGTCTTGATTTTCTTTAGAAATAAACATAATATGGGTTTGTATATAATTGTGTGTAGCAAGAATAATTATAGTGGTAGTGAGAGTATACATTACATATCACAAATAGTTTATTAAGTCAGATAGATATCCATGCATTTCTAAAGTATCTATAATTATTAAAAACAAGTAATTACTTATAATAATTAAACTTACAATAAAGGACAAAGTTTCACAGGCTTATTCGTCCTGCTCTAGCGTTTATGTAGTAGTTACAATACCTATATCATCCGTGAATCGTTAATAGTTAATAGTAAAGTTTGTGGAGTGTGCGAGGACTTCTTCAGACCACTACAAACTGACCACCAACATGAACTACAAACTTTTAGCTCTATTGAGTTTACTAGTTTTTCCTAGATATCGTATTTTTTTATCTTTTACCATTATAACATTTGACATATCAGCCATTTTTTTTTTAAGTTAACTAATTCCAGAGAATGATTGTCTATGGCACCAGTTCTTATGAGTTGTTTGTGAGATATATGATTAGCTGAAGTCATCAACGAACTACTCGGATACTCCTTGATGACATCTTCTCCACTTTCTCGAACCTCCTTGCCCCTAGTTTTCATCACCATTTCAAGATTGTGCATTTGATCATTGCCTTTGCATGCCTTAAAAATACAAATAGTTACCTATTGTCTGTTGATTCATTAAATACAAGGGTGGTCCAATAGTAAAACAACGGACGATTGCTCCAAAATGCCAGGAGGAATCAAATAGAAATGTAGGATTTTTTTTCAGATACCCCGTATATTTTTGCAGAAAAACTGAAATTTTTCTGGAATTTTATTTATAATACACAAGTTGCTCTTCACGCAAATGCAAAGAAAATACAGATATAATATGTAGGCTTAAGAGCGTGGATTTTTAAAATATGGTGGTTTACATGATAAAAGTCACCCATCTTTGGGGGTACATGCCTTGTTTACAAAGGAAAACTGAAAATCGAACTATACCTACTTACTTTTTTAGGGTACTTATAAATTTGCAACTCGGATTTATGTGTCGATATCGGAGGTGAAAATCAAACAATTTTTGACATATTTTGCTTTTTTTGCATACAGAGAGAATATTTTACTGTGACCATTCACTTACATATTTAGTTCGGGTAATTTTTATTGTGGGTGCAGCAGTAACAGTTAATCGTGGTACTACCGGCGAGCTTCGGTCAAAGCATCATTGTTCGAAAAGTTGGCTGCAAAGGAAACTATTTTCAACGTCTCCGGTTACATCTGCGTTGTCCAGAAACTGAATCCAAATTCATCTTATAGCTTTCTCTAGTGGAAATCTATAATAATATAGGGTCTATTGGTAAAACATGGTCGCAATTTTTATCGCAATTCTACTGACTATACTTAGCAATTTTTTAACTACTTACGTGGTACTTACTCAGCAAAAAAAGTTCAAATAATATACTTACCGAAGGAAAGTGGTTTCCTGCAATTTAGCGGCAGGTGATTTTGCTCGATGGCATGCCGTACAACTAACCATGATTTTTCAGGAATAAGTAATACAAATTATTTAAAATCGATTAAGATAATGATGTTTTTGTGGTGTATGTTGAAAGGCGCGCCTCTTTGCTGACAGAACAACAAGTTGTTGTCTCTGATATTACAGGTCAGGTATGAAAATTTAAAAAGGTAATTTTACCTGAAGTAGGTTTTTCATGATGGCGGAACTTTCGTCGTAGCTCATATTAGTGCAAATTAAATGGAACTGTCATTTAGTGCTCCTTCCTGTTATCTTTTAATTCAATGATTACAGCCGTTCTACGGACCTAATAATAGTGCATATTAAAACTAGCAGTGGAAAAATATTGAAGAGTACGTCCAATTTATTAATCATTATTAGATTTTAGTGGCTGGGATTCAGTCATCCAGCGTACAACATTAAAATAAACCAACCTATTGAAGCCAAATACAGCAGCTTACGCTTCAAACGATCACCGCCATTATTTCAGAAAAATTGTTTGTAAATTACTTTCATTGACAAAACTCCCCCACTGACACTTATCGATCTTAAGTGACTCTGTGCATGCCAGTATAATACAATACAAATTTCAGCTCCTTTGTGCCATTATTATCCCGACCCATTATGGGCATTATTTTAATATTGATTAGCTGCCACCCGGACAGGATTGATTGATACGCCCAGTATATTATAATGTGGGGATGTAGTGCCTGATGATGTAGAGGAAGCAATTCACAAATTGTCTTGTCGAACGACAGCTGGACGGGTATAATACACTATTTGGAATGACAATAAATGGAATATATTTTATATTAAAAGAGAAATATATAAGTATTAATTTTAGTGTAAATTATGGTTGAGACTTTGCTAAGCCACGATCAATTTAACTAAAAATTATTGTGCTTAGACATATGTGTACAGACAATTTTTTCTAAATAAAAGCAATGGAAGAAGTTTTTGACGAAAAAAAAACTCATTAATGGGACACAAATTAGAAAAACAGAAAATTCAGAAAAAAGAAAAATTGAAGAAGTTCCAAAAGTCTTTTTCAGGTAGCAAAAAAAATTATTTAAAAAAAAACTATCTCAACTACTGACAATAAGCAAAAGCTGGTAGAAAATTTCTAATCGAGAAAAAATATAAAAAAAACAATTGGACAGGAAACAACATATACATTATAAAAAACAATAACGTGAACGTTTGGATAGCAGGTGTAGGACAAGAAAAGAAAGCTACTCCACTTTTTAGAAATCGCCAACATTTCAAAATACAATAATTGTATGTACATTGACAGTAAAAAACACCACTTACAAAGAAGAAAAAGGACGAACAAAAGTATACAAATTAAAGCACAATACATGAGTAAAAAATTCTCCTATTCTATTATATGGGATCCGTGCATACTGTGAGATATAAGTTGCAAAAGCCCACTTAAGAGAAAAGAAAGAAGATGTGTCGCGCTTACCTTTTTCAATCAGAGAAGCTTGTCCTGAAAATTAAAATAAAGTACCATATCGGTACTTACACATCTGCGAACTTTAGAGGAGTACACTTTAGATGACATACCACAGGACCACAAAACAGCTTGAGAGGAACCCAACAACTTAACGGAACGGAAACAGACAGATATCAGTGGCCCAGGAATGTATGTAATGTTTGGCTGATTTCAACAAGTATATTGTATCTGTGTGCTATCAAAAGAGATGTATAGGATTTATAGTTATTTATATTATTTATTAATTAATGTTATTCGAAATGATGGAAAACAAAATTAGTTATTTTCACGCATTTTGATCTTTTAAAGGATGCAACAGGTTACAATACAAGACACTCAAATTCTGGGTGTCGGTTCTATCGTTGACCGTGTTGTTAATGTAGATGTGGACCATTTCACTGATTGCTCTCTTTCGCTAATTGACTTCCCGATCTAGGATAGAGGTATCTAGGATAAAGTCGAAATCATGATTAAACACGAAATGATGTTGGGCAAGTGCGTCTTTTGTCTGTTAAGTTATATATTGTCGTGTCTTGCCTATGTAACACTTGTCACATCTTATACATGGTGTCTTATAAATTAGTTCAGAGCAGTGACAGGCAGGAACGGGATATTTGAGTTTCGAAAACACTTGGCTAATATCTTTGGTGTTGTAGTATGCAAAAATTAAACAGGGATTGATGCGTTTTAGCCGATATTGGATTTTTTTCGACAGTCTCTTAACATATGGGAACGTACAAAATGTCCTATCAGGTGGTTGGGGTTGGGATCCAGGAGTAAAATTATGACGATACTTCATTCCATACTCGATTGATGTAAATAGGTGGGTAGTTGTTCGCTTTTAAGTTGTTCTTACTAAGTCTATGTCCGCCTTATGGAAAACATCACTACTAAGTTTAGTAGCTCTGTAAAAGAGATTTTTAATGATGGAAAGCTTTTGACTGGCAGCATGCAAGACAAATAGTTCACGACTCTACCTAAGGCATTGGGCTTATATACCAGTCAGTCAAAAGAGCACCATCGTCCCGTCTCACAATTAGGTATCCAAAAATGGCAATGTAGATTCTACTTCTGTCTCTACAGTAAACTGTAATTTGTGATGATAACTGTTAAAATACTGTAAAAGCTCTGGTACCCTGTTTTTGAGGAGGGCCAAAATAGTGTCATCCACATACAGCTTGACAAATGGTATAGGGAATGGAACACGCTTGAGTACCTCTGTAATAAGCTCGTTCATCACCAAGCCTGCCAGCACCGGATTAGCCGGATTACCCATTGCCGAGCCGTCCGGCTGTTCATAAAACTTTCCCTCAAATGTAAAATAGGTGTTATCGAAAAGGAACCCAATCAATTCACATAAGGACCCCCTAGACAATGTTGTGTATGCCGAGATGTGCCTCCAGTTCTTCCGAACTATAGCCAAGACCAGGTCCCTAGGAATGTTGACGACATTCCGCCCAAAGAAACCAAGACACAATCGACCGGCAATTTTACAGATTTTGCAAAATCCACAAACTCAAAAGAATCTTTTATAGTGTAGTGGTGAGTACTGATGACGTTAAATAGCGCGCTATGTAAATATTGATCTATTCTTTAGGTAGGCGAATTAACACAACTCACTACCGGTCTAAAGCTTAAATTATGTTTGTCGACGACCACTTCATAATATTCTGATATTCAGCTTGTTGACAAAAGTTAAATAGGGCTCATATAGCGTCAGACGGATACATGAGTTGAAACAGCGAGAATAATGATATTATTCCCGCTCGCCATTTAAGGCTGGGTTTATGCAACTTCTTTATTCTTAATTGCTAATTCTTTATTGTTAATTCTTAATTGCTATTGTCTATTCTTAATTCTTAACGTGGTTTATACAATTTCCTAATTCTTAAAAATTAAGCATATGGCCACTGACACTGCTAACACTACATTGACAGTTGACATTCCCCTTTAGCTGGAGAAAATAGTCGGGAAGTGGAAAAGTTTATAATTTAACATTTTGTTAGTAAAGTCTCCAAAGTTGTAACATTTGGGAGATTTTAAAATGAAGATAACCAGTAGGCAGAAGAAGGCACTGGCTTTATCCGTGTTGCTTTTTTGCACAATATATATTAATAAAGTGGCAATAATAACTATTATTGCAAAAAAAAGAATTAGACGATTTGGTGTTCGCCCTATGAACCGAAACAGAAAGGTAGATGGTTTTTTTGCATCATTAATTAAAGATATGCTACACTCTGAATGGGATGAGGAGCAATTCTTTAAGTACGCAAGAATGACTAGGGCCCAGTTTGAATATTTGCATTCCTTACTACATTCTCAGCTAAAACGAGACCCAAAAAAATTGCATATGTCATCAGAACAGCGACTTATTATGATACTGCAGTAAGTATAACTTTTATTAAATAAAAACTTTTCAACAATCGCATCTACCTGTTTGTAGTTTTCTCTCAGAAGGATGTTCAATGCAAGAAATCGCCTGGGGGGTGGTTGGTAAAGCCATAGCACGTAATATAATTGTGGAAACCTGTGGAGTTATTTGGAACACTCTATCTCCATCTCAATTGCCAGAACCTACTCAAGAATTATTTGAAAATATCAGCAAAGGATTTCTAAATCGATGGAACATTCCCATCTGTGTAGGTGCAATCGATGGGAAGCACATAGTGATGCAGGCTCCATCAAACGCAGGAAGTGAATTCTTTAATTATAAAAAGTCACATAGCATTGTTTTAATGGCTGTTTAATGTCATGTGATACCTATTATAGATTTAGTATGGTTGATATTGGGGCTGCAGGTCCTAACCATGACTCCACTGTTTTCAAAAACAGTGGAATGGGTATGGCACTTCTGCAAGGAACTCTTGCCATTCCACCCCCAAAATGTCTGCCAGGCACTAACATCTTAATGTCTCACTTTGTAGTGGCAGATGCGGCATTTCCGTTGAATTCTAATATTATTAAGCCTTACCCTAAATCTAATTTAGGAGAAAAGAGAAATATTTGCAATTACAGAATCAGTCGAGCTCGGAGGACAATTGAAAGTACGTTTGGCATTCTAACACAAAGGTGGAGAATCTTAAAAAAACCAATTATGGCAAAAGTGGGAACATGCGAGTTAATCTCTCTGGCCACAGTTGTTCTACATAATTTCTTACAAAATAGTGAAATTGACCTTCGCCGAAGTGACAGAAAGTACTGTCCCACAGGGTGCGTAGATTATGTGGATGAATTGGGAGAACTACAACCAGGAAGTTGGACTGAAAAAGGCAGTAGCTTAAAATTTGTTTCTAGGCTAGGGTCTAACAATCATTCAAAACATGCAAAAAATCAACGTGACATTTTGGCTGAGTAATTTATTTCACCCATGGGAGCTGTTCCTTGGCAAGAAAGCTATGTTTACCGTGGATCAATGCCAAAGTAAATACCGTTGATGTGAGACTGTTTCACTAATAAGAACAATAAAAACATAACAAGGGATTCTTGTAATATTTATGAAAACTTTTATTCAAACAAAAACTTGGTCGTAAAATAATCATATAATTAGTTTTAATAAGTAGTAAAATAATCAAATAAACTACAAAATTAACCTTTTTTATTTATTACAGCATAAGTTGGGTGGAAACTTTTTTCAAGACTAGGATTATTTAAACTAGATACATCAGCTGCAAATCAGAATAAAGAGTTTTGTATAAATAAAAAATATATAAACACAACAAAAACATTTTTTTTAAATTATAAAACAAAAGAAGCGATATATCACTTACCCTCATTAGCACCCACATTATTTAAGCCAGGCTTAAATAACTTCGGTGCGAATGAGGGTTAATAACTTATTTTGTAGAACTAGCCCATTGTTGTGTCAATTTCCTCAGCAATTGCCTAAAATCAAGTAATTCTTGTAGTTACCTTCCTAGTATGCTAATACCCATGAACCACTCTAATACCAATGCAATGATAAAATTATAAATACTCACATTTTTGTTTGCAGCACTCTATCTAGGAATCCTAATTTTTCAAAAAGTATCTATCCTTGCTTTGCTGCTGCCGAGCCTCATGGTATATTTTTTGCTTGCCTCCTTTCTCTCACATATTTCTTTATAAGATATTCCCAGTTTTCCTGGCAAGACTTTACTGAAAAAAAAACCTATGAGCAAAGTAGCTATTAAAAATAAATAATGATCTTGAAAAGTTTACTATTTACTATTAAAATTATTTTTCGTTACATTAAAGAAGCCTTTCAAATATAGACAAGTTTTAAACTGTGCCATATCATAAGAGGATGCATTAACACATCATTTTTAATATAGATACTTACCATCTGTCTCCATTATGGACGCAATAGACTGCCATGAATTATTGCACGCCAAGGCATCCTTATATTTTTTGTTTTTTTTTTGTCCCAGAGATGGGGAAAGATTTGTATCAAATCAATTAGGGAATCCTGCTGTTGAATATCCATATTTGTACAAAAATGTATTATTATTGCCACGTATTTTATTTTTAACCCGAGGGGAACCAAATAATAAAAAAAAAACACAAAATTTTAGGTTATATAATACCCGCATGAAAAATTCGCGTCAAACGTCAAAATGTCAGTCGACTGGACATGCGCAATGCAACATTTTTCTTAATTCTTAACG
This sequence comes from Taphrorychus bicolor, assembly GCA_951812265.1. NCBI lineage: Eukaryota > Metazoa > Arthropoda > Insecta > Coleoptera > Curculionidae > Taphrorychus > Taphrorychus bicolor. The sequence continues at coordinate 10,593,645 of OX638298.1, forward strand.
CTTAATTGCTAAAAGCTAAAAATTGTGAACTTTCAAGGTTAAGCACTAAGAACGAAAATTAAGAATTAAGAATTAGGAACTTGTATAAACAGTGTCATTAATTAACATGGTTTTAACTCCTTAAGAATTAGGAAATAAGAATTAGAAATAAGGAATTAAGAATAAAGAAGTTGGGTAAACCCAGCCTAAGTTATATATGTTACCTTGGAAACCAGTAGGAGTAGGCAACAACGCAAAATCAAACGCCGCGGCATAAAAATGCACTGGTGGCACCGGTTTTGCCGTCAAACGCGAGTGTCACTTTGACATTTCAATAATTTTATGTACACTACCTATAGATTTTATAATTTGTAATTATTAGTAGACAATGGTCGTGGACAAAGTATAGTATTATACTCGCTTTTTATGGCCATTATTCCACCGGGAGACTTGCGCCCCTCGCCTACGGCTCGTGATGCAAACGTCCCCCTAAGGGAATAATGGCTATCATAAAAGCTCGTTTAATAATATACTATTGTGGGTTTTCGTCAGCCCATACATACGAGGTGACACACCATAGTAGGTTTTTAATTGTCTTGCCACACCATTCGGTGATGAAACCACCTTGTTACAAATTCACAGCAAGGCAATTCAGCTTATTGTGTATTCGAGACGTAGGATGACCGCGCAGTAAACTATATGTTTCTCGGTCTTCAAGAATATCATTCATACAAGCCAAATATTCGTTCTTCAATATTAAAACTGTCGAATTACCCTTTTCTGAGCGCATGACTATTATTTGTTGATATTGTCTGCATTCATGTTGCTACTTTAATGAATAGCAACATAGCATGATAGAATTTATACACTGGGCCCTTATCTCATTTCGTGTTTCATTCTCGTCCGGAATTTGTGTTTGGATACATGACTCAAGATCTTTAACGATATTCAATAATGGCAAATCTTTAAGACAATTAAAAACGTACATTGGTGTGTCACCTCGTATGTATGGGATGAGGAAAACCCACGAACCTAATTTAAGCCTTAGACCGGTAGTGAGTTGCGTTAATTCGCCTACCTATAAAGTAGCTCAATTTTTACATAGCACTCTATTTAACGTCACCAGTACTCACCACTACACTATTAAAAATTCTTTTGAGTTTGTGGATTTTGCAGTCTGTAAAATTGCCGGTCGACTGTGTCTTGGTTTCTTTGGGCGTGGTGCCGTTGTTTACCAACGCGGTATTTAACGTCACCAGTACTCACCACTACACTATAAAAGATTCTTTTGAGTTTGTGGATTTTGCCAAATCTGTAAAATTGCCGGTCGATTGTGTCTTGGTTTCTTTGGGCGGGATGTCGTCAACATTCCTAGGGACCTGGTCTTGGCTACAGTTCGGAAGAACTGCAGGCACATCTCGGCTTACACAACATTGTCTAGGGGGTCCTCATGTGAATTGATTGGGTTCCTTTTCGATCACAGCTATTTTACATTTGAGGGAAAGTTTTATGAACAGCTGGACGGCTCGGCAATGGGTAATCCGGCTAGTCCGGTGCTGGCAGGCTTGGTGATGGACGAGCTTATTACAGAGGTACTCAATCGTGTTCCATTCCCTATACCATTTGTCAAGCTGTATGACACTATTTTCGCCGGCCCCAAAAACAGGGTACCAGAGCTTTTACAGTATTTTAACAGTTATCATCACAAATTACAGTTTACTCTAGAGACAGAAGTAGAATCTACATTGCCATTTTTGAATACCCTGGTTGTGAGTCTGATGGTGCTCTTCTGACTAACGGGTACATAAAGCTCAATGCCTCAGGTAGAGTCGTGAACTATTTGTCTTCGCAGGCTGCCAGCCAAAAGCTTTCCATCATTAAAAATCTCTTTTACAGAGCTATTAAACTTTGTAGTGATGTTTTTCATAAGGCGAACATAGACATATTTAAGAACATCTTAAAAGCGAACTACCAATCTAGTTATGTTAATCGAGTATGGAGGAGACTCGAGAGAGGACATTTTGTAGGTTCCATATGTCAAGGGACTGTCGGATAAAATCCAATATCGGCTAAAACGCATCAATCCCTATATAAATTTTGCATACTACAACACCAAAGATATTAGCCAAGTGTTTTCGAAACTCAAATATCCCGTTCCTGTCTCTCACTACTCTGAACTAATTTATAAGATACTATGTATAAATTGGGACAAGTGTTACATAGGCAAGACACGACAATATTTGAAAAGCAGACTATACCAACATGAGTATGACTGCAGGGAACTTAACAGACAAAAGAGAGAAAAAACCGCACTTGCCCAACATCATTTCGTGTTTGATCATGATTTCGACTTTCCGAATACCTCTATCCTAGATCGGGAAGTCAATTACCGAAAGAGAGCAATCAGCGAAATGGTCAGAGACAACAACGACACGGGTAAAAAGATAGGCATTTTTGTCTTATTTAAATTTTATTATCCGTCTTGTTTTAAACGAAAGTAACAATTGTAATGCGATCTTCGTTCCACTTTTCGGTAAGTTTCCATAGAGGCGCTACTTTCACCGCAAAAATATCAATGTTGCCAGGGGCCTTTTTATTTGAAAGTTCATGTTTGGTTTCCTTGTTCAATGTCGAGTTGAATAAATATACCAATATAACTGCGACTCGAAAAAATTTTACAGCAGAATTTTAGAGGTTAGGGTTTAGAATTTTCTAGGAAACCGTTGATTTTGGGCCCTTGTCACCCTCTTATCATGCGGCTAATTTATATTATTTCCTTTCCTCGCTTCTGTTCTTAAATGTTTTCTTAATTTTGCTAATAGTCAGTCAAGAAAGCAAAAAACAGCAGAGACAACTATATAGGTCGAAGAAAAGAAATATTGTAGCCATGAGTAGAAGGTTATGCCATGTTTGTGGCCTCTCTTTGGATGATGTAGGACAACTACATAATATTTTCCCATCAAACATAGTAACAAAAAGTAAGTGGTACAACACTTTGGAGCTTTCGTAGCGTGTAAAATGTTGAGTCAGTTGAATGCTCAGTGCTGATACTTTCCTGATTTGGGCGGGAGTTTAAGTTACACTTATTATACGCACAAAATAACAGCATCATCATCAAACTCATCATCATAATATTTTAACATAAGATGGCATGCCCTACATGTTTTTAATTTTACTGGTGTTTTTTACCTATACAAAGTCGAGCCAATAACTAATAACTACCTACTTAATTTTTTTAGTTTCCAAATCTGTTCCTCTCTTTCAAGTCTTTGTTGTCGACCTCCCCTATTTTATTATAAGTAACCACTATTGACTTCTGTTATTCAATTTAGAAGATCTGGCCTTAGTTGAGTAGGAGGTACTTTCATAAGCAATAATATTTTAGATGTAAAAAATGGAAAGATGCATTAGGATATTCGGCTTTTGGACCTGTTCGAAGACATAGGATTTGCGACAATCATTTTTAGTGAAGAATCTTATGTAAATGTAGCAAACTTTCGTCTTCGAAGGGATGCTGTGCCACTACGCTATATGAGAATGAAAGATGGAAAATATGAAAATAGTGCCTTGAAAATCAGTATGGAGACTACCGCCAATGCTCCAACTACTTTTAAAACAACAGATAAGGCAATTTCTCTCTCAAATAAGGCAACTTCTCTCGCAGAAGAAATTGGACGTGAAGGTTTAATCAAATCGAATCTATCCCATGAATATAGTTCCACATGTTTTGTCAAAGATGTAAAAGAAGGTAAGTAAGTAGTTAATGTATTATAAAAATTTACCACATTTTAAAAAATCTATTAGTCGAAAGAGTTGCCAGCTGTACAGATTATAAATAATTCGTATCAGAAGCAATAATGAAAGTTGTATGCAAAATTGGAATACCTTGGTGGTGCAAAAGAAAAAATGAAGAATTCAAAAAATCTAAGAAAGAGGACAAGAAGAATAAACGGAAAATGAACACTTTTCTGCATATGTAGTCATATGCGATATTCCTGAACTCGGTATAGATAATAGAATTACAATATGCAACCAAATTGAAGAAACTATGCACTAAATGGAAACCACAGTGATAGGGACTGGACAAAGCCACAGGATGTATACGTTTTGAGAAAATTATTAATTATTAATTAGTTTAATAATGGAACAGTTAGCTTGTTGACCTGGACAATTCTTGCGCTAAACGAGAATGAGGCCTTCAGGTTCCATAAGCAGATTTATATTCAGATAATTCAAAGAAGTATCATCGTAGTTATAGTTCTTTTCCTAGTGATATGTAAAGAGATTTGTATCCTTTCCATCTTTATGTATTTAAGACAATGTCGGCGGTATTTATTGTTCAGGAGTAACAGTACTTCTTGGTTATTAATTCATTGTTATTAATATTACTTGACTAGTAATGCCTGTGTCACCCGGTTGCAAGAATATTATCAGATAACTCCAAATAACGTTATTACTATGCCAATTCAATGTAATCATCAGAACTCAAGTTCTACTTAACTCCACCTATTCATTATATATGATACAGAACTCATAAATAGTAGATTATGTCACTAGGAGTAAAAGTGGGTCTTTTCGTGCTGAGCCCAGAGATTGACGGCCGAAGCGAAGCTGAGGCCTGCAACTGGGCGAAGCACAAAAAGACCTTTTACTCCGAGTAACATATACTATTTTTTTTCAAGCATGCAGGAAAGTCTATTTCAGAGTGATTCAGTGTTGCAATTTTCTCTCATCCTCTTTAAGCGGGTTTAGGTACTTACCCAATTAGTGGTGTATATAAGTAGAATGTGTTAGAATGGTGGTTTTCAATGTTTAATGGTTTTAATGGTATTAAATCATAACCAATGGTTTAGGTGGTTTAGGTAAATTATGGTAAACTAAAAATTTATAGCATTATTGTTAATACTAAATTAATAAAAAAGACATTGACAGATAAATGTGATGACGCGCATGATAACCAACGACATTTAACAGAATTCGAGAACCTATGCGATTTCGACTAAAAAGGGTTTCGGGTGGTCCTCTCGAGCGCTCTGAGAGTATTCCTATCCTTGGTTTTTTTAACAAGAATGTAAAGATGGCAATAAAATGGTTTATAGTTTATATATGCGCCACCATGACAGTAGCGGTGACATTTTACTTTACTTTTACTGCCTAGGACTTTTTTGCCACTTTTTTGGTCTCAGGATTAGAAAGCCCACTTTAGATGTGCGTATGGAGAGAACAAATGACGTACTTTTAGTCCGCTTGATAAAAAAGGATTTTTTTATGAATATATTGTTGCAAACTCGGGGTTCAATAATTCCAGTGTAACGATTTAACACGAAAACACTATTTACTTATTCCACAAATATACACAGGTACAATTCGTATACTAAATAACTCACTACTTAACACTTTATAGACTTCTATTATCGCTTCGTACTTTAGCTTACTTTTAGCTCGCTTAAAATAAGACTATTCCTCTGCGCGCATCTATGCGCTTTTTATATACAATTCTAAAATTACAGAAAAACCTAGAAAGTTCTTTATAATAATTCTTGAATAATCTTACATAAAAAAAACGGTTGTAAACAACTGCCTTCTAGATTAAGCCAGACGAGCAATAAATCACTCGTGTCAGCCATGACGCAGCGCGGATAGGTCGCGAAGCTCCACCAACCAACACGCTCCCATGCGTTGCCCCGCCTCCCATGCGGCGTTGCTGCGAATCGTAACATTGCCCTCCTCCTAAGGCTGTTCGTCCCGAACAGATAAAGTTCCATGGTATCGTGCTAATCGATCCAAATGAACGACCTTCATCTTTGACCTAGGGGTCCGCTGGATCCTATACACCACATCATTAATCTTCTTTATAATTGTATAAGGTCCTTCCCAATTTTGGCTAAGTTTGGGCGACTTCCCCACCTTTCTCCCCGGATTGTATAGCCACACCAAATCACCATCCTGGAAGCCGCGGGAGTTAGCTAGTAAGTCATATCTTGCTTTGTCTCGATCACTGGATATCCGCAGTTTATTCCTGACTTGTTCATGAACATTGTCCAGCCTCTCCTTGAGCTCCTCCACAAAGTTCTCAGAGTTGAGCAAGTCTTTTTCTGGTGTTCCATACATCAAATCCGCAGGAAGCCTCATTTCCCTTCCGAACATCACTTTCGCCGGAGTATAACCATTGGCTTCATGCGTAGAGCCTCGATATGCCATCAACATGAGAGGTAGATGTTGGTCCCAATCACGCTGATGATCTGCCACCATTTTAGACAGGTAATGTTCCATGGTCCGATTAAATCTCTCTACCATCCCATCCGACTGTGGATGCAAAGGAGTTGTCCTGGTCTTGCGAATTCCGAGAAGTTCCATGACCTTCTGGAAAACAGCCGATTCAAAATTTCGGCCCTGATCAGAATGAAGTCCGAGAGGGACTCCAAATCTGCAGAACATTTCATTTACTAGCACCGTTGCCACAGTCGTTGCTTCTTGATTAGGCAGGGCGTATGCTTCAGGCCATTTAGTGAAGTAATCCATGGCGACCAAGATGTATTTGTTGCCCGACTCAGTCTGAGGAAATGGTCCCGCGACATCAATTGCTACCCTCTCGAATGGAGCACCTACAGTGTACTGCACCATTCGGCCCCGTGATCTTGTTCGAGGTCCTTTTGTGGCACAACAAACTTCGCACTTGCGGCACCAAGATTCGACGTCTTCATGATAGTTCACCCAATAATACCGCTCTTTAATTTTGGCCAATGTTTTATTGACCCCAAAATGGCTTCCGCTTATTCCGTTGTGCAAGTCCCTCACGCTGCTCAGTTCTTCGACGATGCTGACTATCTTCTTTACATGGCCGTCTGGACAATGCATCGACATTTTCGTGAGACCTTCCTGGTCGATGTTCAATTTGGATCTTCTGTTCCTTAATGCGTCCGGCCTCTGTAACACTTTTGCCACCCAAATTATTGCCTTGACTTGATTGGTTGACTTGATTGATCCTGGGGGTCTTAACGGGCTCGGTCAATTGCCCCCTTACATGGTCCCGAATTGGCTTTTCCTGGAATCTAGGGCGGTCCTGGTTTCCGCTCGGTCTTCTAAACAACGGCGACGGACTTCTTGCCCTATTACGGCAATTACTCTTGACGTGACCCAGTTTACCACAGTTAAAACATTTTATGCCCCGATTGCCTGTCAATCGAGGAGTTCTTCCTAACAGGGCTTGGATATTGACCGCCAGATCCTTCAACGCTTTGTGTAAAGTTGCCATAGATTTACCCCTAGACGTGTCCTCCTCGTCATCGCAAGTTGCCATTCTTACACGTGGAGAAGAACTAGATGACACTAGTGACGCCTCGAATTCCAGAGCCCGAACTAGCGCCTCGCTGATATTTCTGGGCCTTACTAGACGTAAGTGGTATCTCATGTCACTATCTCGAACTCCCTCAATGAACCTTTCGGCGGCAAATTGCGTTTGAAAACATTCAGGGGCTGATGGGTATGCCAGGTGAATGAGTCTGTCTATGTCCGCCTCAAATTCTTGTAAGGATTCACCTGACTTTTGCTGTCTCATCCTCAGCTGGGCCTGGAACACGGTTTTTTGTGCTCATTTCCAAATCGTAGTTGCAGAGTGTGTACTAAAGCCGCATAATTACTTTGATCCGCTGCCGACAGAGATTGGAGTAACTCAGCGGCTTTTCCACGAAGTGCTACCACTAATGATGTAGCTTTCTGAGGCTCGGACCAACCATTAGCTTTTGCAGCTGCCTCAAACTGAGTTTTATAAATTTCCCATGCAGTAGTACCGTCATAATCGGGAGGCTTAATTTTAGCGTTGGCTGTGCTAAAACTCTCTGTAGACACGTTGTCGTCCTCAAGTTGTTCCCGGAATTTCTTTTCTAGCTCGAGAACCCTCTGGTTGACAGCTTCGAGTCCTTCGTTAACGCCGTTAACGGATTGCATTATTCTTTCTTCCAATTGTTGCTCCCTAGCTGCGAGATGGGTCACTAATTCTTCTCTGAACCGTTCCTGTTCTTCCTTCTGTTGTTGATGACGTCGCTCCTGTGCTTGATCACGTTTTTCCAGCTCTCCCTTCTGTTCTAGATAACGTCTTTCCTGCTCTTCCTTCTGCTCTAGATAACGTCTTTCTTGTATTTGATCACGTTTTTCCAGCTCTTTCTTCTGTTCTAGATAACGTCTTTCCTGCTCTTCCTTCTGGTCTTGATAACGTTGCTCCTGAACTTGATCACGTTTTTCCTGCTCCTCTTTTTGTTCTACATAACGTCTTTCTAGCTCTTCCTTCTGTTGTTGCATAAAAGACAGCAGGGCGGCAAGTTGATCCTCCATCGCTTGATGCTGGCTTCTGGTCACTGGCATAAACACGTAATGTCCGGCAATGAAGCACTCACTTACAGTTTACAGAGAAAGAAATTACAGAGAAACCTAGAAAGTTCTTTATAAGAATTCTTGAATAATCTTACATAAAAAAAACGGTTGTAAACAACTGCCTTCTAGATTAAGCCAGACGAGCAATAAATCACTCGTGTCAGCCATGACGCAGCGCGGATAGGTCGCGAAGCTCCACCAACCAACACGCTCCCATGCGTTGCCCCGCCTCCCATGCGGCGTTGTTGCGAATCGTAACAATATTATGTATTAGAATAAACACTATCAACGGCCTATTAATTTCCTGTTTTGACACAATATTCTGCTGAAATTGATGAGAAGGCCATTCAACAATAATTCTACTCAAATATAGATGCAATTTCAACAGTTTTGCAAAAAAACTCATCAAAGGCAAAGATTATGAAAAAGGCGGTAAAAAGAAACGCTAGTGGAACCAAAATTTCCCCTACAAACATTTACCGAAAATGTGACTGCGACAGACAATACAGTTTGTCTTTGTCAGTTTAGAGTCGGACTGTTTTTTAACACGTAGTTACCCATCTCGTTGTTGTCTCTGAAATGGTCCACATCTACATTAACAACACGGTCAACGACAGAACCGAAACTCAGAATTTGAGTGTCTTGTATTGTAACCTGTTGCATCATTTGAAGGATCAAAATTCGTGGAAATCATTAATTTTGTTTTCCATCATTTCGAATAACATTAATTAATAAATAATATAAATAACTCTAGATCCTATACATCTCTTTTGATAGCACAGATACTATATGCTCGTTGAAATCGGCCAAACACTACATACATTCCTGGGCCACAGATATCTGTCTGTTTCCGTTCCATTTAGTTGTTGGATTCTTCTCAAGCCGTTTTGTGGTCCCGTGGTATTTCATCTAAAATATACTTAAGTCCGTAGATGTGTAAATCTCTTTTACAGAGCTACTAAACTTAGTAGTGATGTTTTCCATAAGGCGAACATAGGCATAGTTAAGAACAACTTAAAAGCGAACAACTACCCATCTATTTACATCAATCGAGTATGGAATAAAGTATCGTCATAATATTACTCCTGGATCCCAACCCCAATCACCTGATAGGACATTTTGTACGTTCCCATATGTTAAGAGACTGTCGGATAAAATCCAATATCGGCTAAAATGCATCAATCCCTGTTTAATTTTTACATACTACAACACCAAAGATATTAGCCAAGTGTTTTCGAAACTCAAGTATCTCGTTCCTGCCTCTCACTGTTCTGAACTAATTTATAAGACACCATGTATAAATTGTGACAAGTGTTACATAGGCAAGACACGACAATATTTGAAGAGCAGACTATACCAACATGAGTATGACTGCAGGGAACTTAACAGACAAAAGACGCACTTCCCCAACATCATTTCGTGTTTAGTCATGATTTCGACTTCTCGAATACCTCTATCCTAGATCGGGAAGTCAACTACCGAAAGAGAGCAATCAGTAAAATGGTCCACATCTTCATTAACAACACGGTCAACGACAGAACCGACACCCAAAATTTGAGTGTCTTGTATTGTAACCTGTTGCATCCTTTGAAGGATCAAAATGCGTGAAAATAACTAATTTTGTTTTCCATCATTTCGAATAACATTAATTAATAAATAATATAAGTAACTATAAATCCTATACATCTCTTTTGATAGCACACAGATACAATATACTCGTTGAAATCGGCCAAATATTACATACATTCCTGGGCCACTGATATCTGTCTGTTTCCGTTCCGTTCAGTTGTTGGGTTCCTCTCAAGCCGTTTTGTGGTCCTGTGGTATTTCATCTAAAGTGTACTCCTCTAAAGTTCGTAGATGTGTAAGTACCGATATGGTACTTTATTTTAATTTTCATGAGAAGCTTCTCTGATTGAAAAAGGTAAGGTCGACACATCTTTTTTCTTTTTTCGTAAGTCGGCTTTTGCATTTTATATTTTTTATATCTCCACAGTATGCATATATTGTGTTTTAATTTGTATACCTTTATTCGTCCTTTTTCTTTTTTGTAATTAGTGTTTTTAATGCCAATGTACAGGATGATTGGGATCTCAGCAACGGTAAGAGATAGAGGGTCGGTTAAATTGGGGCAAAGAGTTCAATAATATGCCGTTTTAACATTTGAAAAATTTCGATTACTTCTGGAGATATTCGAAAAAACACTAAATTTTGAAACTCGTCTTTATTTTGATTTGAGCTTATTCGAAGAGATAATTCAAAATGGTTGACATTTTGTCATTGCAACTTTTTCTGCCCTGTAAAATGGCATATTCAGTTTCTTCCTGCAACGTTTCGTTTTTTGGGAACCATAATCAACTTCACTTTTTTAAATACGGACCTGGATTTTTTATTCGTTATTTTGATCGCTCTTTTTAATCCATACAACACGATATGCAATATGAGATATTTTGCAATTACAGTTTAGCTAAAAATCGTTTTTTCTTTATATATACCTATTATCTCCTTTACTACCTATTGTTACTAGGATGTCTAACTATCAAACAAAGCATTAACCAAAAAGTCTTCTAAGCAATTACCTGGTTATTGCCCATTAAATTACTCTAGCTCGCGTATAGCCCTTGTTCTCCTATTATATTTCCTTTTTTTTATCAAGAATTTCTGAATTTATTTATAAATACATAAGTTGCAACAAGAAAAATACTCTAATAGATTTTTTACAAATAAAATAAATTACAATCGATGATCTAAGATAATTATATAGGTAAATGCTAATAATGATTCAATTAATGATACAATCTTGTTTGGCTTTTCCTAGAACGCTAATGCATTAATTAATTTTTGAAAAGGATGCCGTGGATTTGATTACCATGGACACAGGTTAGGCGCAGTGCCGCATAACACAAAAGTTGTTACACATTTTTTAAACGAATTCTTTCCCATCCAGTAGATTGGAAACCAAGGGGTCGTGCCACTTGCCAGAAAGAAGTCCCGATCTTTCTCCTCTGGATTACTTTCTTTAGGGTTATTTGAAAAACTGCATATTCAAACACCCAACCAATGATCTCAATATTCTAAGGGAAAATTTATTAACGGAAGCAAGAGCTATACGAGCTAGAACAATTGAACGGTCAATTACTAGCAACTTGCTTAGAAGAAGTCACAAATGTATTGAGGTACAGGGAGAGTTATTCGACTATTTACTTCAATGCTTTATCTTTTTGTTTAGTGCTTCGTTTAGTAATAAAATCGGTCTTATATCTTAAATAAGAATTTTATATAATAAAATTTAAAGGAAAAACGTTTTCTAGCTAGACTTTAATTGCAATATATGTCATATTGCATATCGTGTTGCTTGGATTAAAAAGAACGATCAAAATAACAAATAAAAAAATCCAGGTCCGTATTTAAAAACGCTCAAAACAAAATAAAAAGGATATTTCAAAATTTCCTATTTTCTCGGATATCTCCGAAAGTAATCGGAATTTTTCAAATGTTAAAACGGCATATTATTGAACTCCAAACTGCGCAACTTTGCCCCGATTTAACCGACCCGTCTCTTACCGTTGCAGAGATTCCAATTATGTGGCTCGAATTTGAAACACCCTGTACATACAATTATTGTATTTTAGCTCTGAGGAAGACCTCAATTAAGTCGAAACGTTGGCGATTTCTAAAAAGTGAAGTAGCTTTCTTTTCTTGTCCTACACCTGCTATCCAAACGTTCACATTAGTAAATAAAGGACGCTTAAGCACAGATGAAGAAACAATAACCAGAAACTAGAACTTTAAAGATAATGATGAACCAAGAGGTCTACACAAGAGTAGAAAAAAAGGAGTATACAAGTGTTGACGTAAACCATAGGCAATTGTTTTTGTGAAAAACCTTTAATTAACTGATATAACAAACAAATTAATCACGTATAAAAAGCGAGAACAAAAGTAATACACCGCGTGTAAGCTCCCATCGCGTTCTGCCCGTGCCCGTGCCGCCGCTACAACCTTCGTTATTTCGTCCCGCTGCATTCTCCTTCCATGGTTGCCACATCGTATTGCGTTGCCAGGTCGCATTGTGCGTAAACAACGAGAATGTAAACTAAGTACGGAGACTGATTTGTTTAAATTTGTTTATACAAATAGAATTGCAATTCACTATTGTCTCCCTCAAAATAACTGCCTTGGGAAGCCATATAGTTCTGGAGATGGTTCTTCTAAACTTCTTAGCAGTGCTGGAACTCGGCTACTGCCTTAGCCTTCAGCTGGTCATTTACAACTGTTGCTTTGTTATAGCTAACCTGAATATTTCCGCATTTTCCAAAATGACGAAAAAGGCACAAAGACTAAATTCAGGCGAATAAGGAGGGTGAGGAGCCAGAGCAATATGTTTAAAACTCGTTTATTGAAATTGCTTTGTGACAAGGCGCATTGTCGTGATGCAACACCCAATTGTTATTGATGTTTGGTATCATACGTATGATGCTTCTACGCGAAGATTCAGCCGAATCCCATTAAACTGTCGGACGATGGAAAAGTCTGTAGTCTGCGAGGGCCAACTCTATCAACAATTATATTACAAAACACAAAATGTTAACCTAAAGGCTAATAGAGTTATTATTTGTCGCATTACACCGAAGGCAAGGTTGCAAGAAGGTTCAAAATCGGAACTTAAAATGTGGGACCATATTAAAAAGAAGAAGGTGGTGATGGTTCGTTGCATGAAAACGCAACGTCGGCATTAAAATTTGAAAATACCACGTGGAAGAGTGCAAAAAGTAGCTACGAAGAACCGTCAATTATTTTAAACTACCTTATTAAATTAAGACTAGAAAAAACTAAAACGTTTTTTTCAAAACTTCGTTATTTCGGAATATTGGACGGATTTTTCGAGAAATTTAAAACTGTCAATTTTTGAGATTCCTAATTTGACCTTCTTCGTATCTCTTCAAATAACCGAGATCCAGAGGCAAAATTGACAAACTTAAACTTTTTAAAAGTGTATTTTCCCCCTCGAGCTAATCTGGAGATCCCCTCCTGTTTTGCAGTTTTGGCCCCCCTTTTTAGCAGTGGGAACCTTTAAACAGATAACGACTTCCGCCGGAAGTGGCGTCTCGCTGACGACATCAGGTTACTACTTACCTAGCTCTAAGGCTTTCTAAAACTTAACTTCCAAGCTAACAAAAACCAAAAAACAATCGACACATTCAATATCCGGTCCGGCTTTAAGTTGCTATGTCGCTTGTATGACGTGCGCTGACGAAAACATTACGTCATGGGAATCTTCCGAAGAGTGCCAGACTTACGGGAAAAAACGGGACCATTTTTAGGACAATCTCGGCATTTGGTGGCTATGTCCAAATCTTCTAGGTCATGGATTTATCCCCATAAAAAGATTGTTTACTAAATTTACATACTTCCATAACATACACGCCATTGCCTAACTTCTACATCCTTGGACTGCAAAAGGAGGCGATGGAAACACAATACCTTGTATATTGCAATCTCTGCACATGTCGAAAAATGAGCGCCCTTGTGAAAGTGGCACAGGTAGATACACGTGCAGTTACATTCACGTACTGTCCATGAATCACAAACTAGGCCGAAAGCACTTGGTTCGTGATTCGTGATATCCAGTGTTGCCGATATTTTCACGAGTTACTCCGGTTATTCGACGTAAATGCATGTGAGGGAAATTTATTCTATACGGAAGTACGGGGTGTTCATTATAAAATTTCATCCATTTGGCTGTGAAATGTCAAAAGAAAAGGATGGAGAAACAAAAGTCCATCTATTTTGATTATGTCATCCTTTTCTGTGAATATTTCATAGCCTGCTAGATGAATTTTTATAATGAACACCTCGTATGTGATTCTAACTAAGTACGTTTCGAGATTTGGCAACAACCCACGGACACGCGCATAGTGATTCGTATCTTAGTCTTCATATTTTGGCATCAAGGTCACTAAGGAATGTCCTGTATGTTTTTGACGTACTTGACTATATTGAGGAAAAGAAAAACGATATGCAAGGTTTGTGGCCTGAAATCCTAACCTTGAAAAGGTAACCGAGAACCCCATGGTGAAACTCGAAAAAGTGGTACCATTTTATATGTTTATATGAATTCTAACAATTTTTTCCCATCGTTCGAGTGCTGTTAGACTTATGAAATAATCTTCGATATTTCAGATACTTTTAGATATTATCAGGTCTTGTTTTCATAATTTCACTGTAGTTTAGGTTACTCAAAAGGGTTCGTTTGTTCACAGTCAACTTGTTGTTTTTTCTATTGACCCCCTTACTTTTTTTACCAGACAATCTTCAAAAATTGAAGCAAGACATTTCTACGAGTTTAGAGCTTAAAACCGTAATAAGTTGTAGCCAAAGGCAAGCCCTTCATTTCCTAAGCGCAAATTAGTTTCTTTCAAGGGCCCAGACGGCCGTCCCGGCGCATTGCATCTCGTGCCTGATCTCGCACAAATTAAAATCTGCACCAATTTCAGCAATGCACTTCAAACAAAAGAATGCATGAGGTCCTGCAGGCATATTCTGATTGCAGGAGGGTGTCTTGGAGTGCTCGAGGGCTCTTTTTACAAGTCGAAAAGAGAAATTAAAAGGGGATATTTTAAAAAGTATCGCCGAAAGGGGTTTCGATTTAAAAGTGTTCTTGCACGAGATGATGAGTAAATGTGGACCGCTTGTGAGAGAAAAATGGTCGTTTAGTTTTGGGTTTAGATAGGTACGACCACAATGTTTTTTTCTTGTTAAAAGCAGAAAATTGAACTCCTTATGACATGTTTTGTCATTATTTGGCAGACCTAACAAATTTTTCCATAGTAGAATTCTTTAATGGATTTCACGGTCAAAGACCTTTAAATGGAGCTATTGAAGCCAGAATTGCGAGCCCTTGCTTACGAAAATCTGGCCACAGTCCTTGTCGGCGGCGTGACTGTCGGGACACCTATTGAGTGGCTGGTGGTTTCCTTATTGCTTATTGATGATATACCTTGACATATTATCAAGGCGACAGCCAACCATTGTCATATTAAATAAACCTGGACGAGGCGACAGATGCAAAACAAAGATACCAGATATGGTGCAAGAGAGATGGCGTTACTCGGGCAAATAAAAATTGTTTCCTGTGTTCTTAAATGGGGTTTTTACTTTTTGCCACTTTTTTGCCATTTTGTGCCTCAAGTCTGGTTAACAGTATACTGAAAATTCATGTAATTTTTCTGTTTAGTAGCTCCGCTAAATGCATTTAAAGGGGACACTGTTTTCTGGAAGTGTGAGGTTGGATCAGATTGTTGAAGTTGATTAGTTGTCAAGAAATAATAAATTCGTAAATTTTATTAAACGTTTCTACCACTTTCCATCGATTGAGAAGAATATTCAGAGCCAAAAGTTTAACGGTATCTACTTCTGTCCAGAAGAAACGCTTCCAAACTAAGAAAAATTCTGGAATACCGCTTTGAAAAGGAAGGACAATAACAATCGTTTTTGATAGAAGAAGAATAATATGGAAATTAGATGATTATTGAACATTAAATAGGTACCAAAAAATACACAAATACTTTATGTTTAATTTAATACAAATTTTTTAGTCTTGTCAACAAAGCAAAGGACTTTGATGAAGACTTCATATATACCTAGGACTCTCTACCTACTCTTTAATTTTCACTGCAGAATACACCTACAAGCAGATTAATTGAACGTTTGACTGTTTGACCCTTGTCTTACAATAACTGACAAAGTAATCAATATTCAATGAGAAGATTCCAGTGAGCTTTTTTGGAAATACCTCCAACCATTAACCAGTAGGTACCTAAGTCTAAACGGTTAGTTGTTAAGTTAATCTGTGCATTCTACATTAACCTGCAACAGTAACTTTGTAAGTAACTCGTTAAATATAAGCAACTTGGTAAAATCCTACATAGTAGGCTATATTTTCTGTAGATATAAAAAAATTGCTCTATTGTCTTTCCCATGATGAAACATAAAAGCTGTACGTTATAAATTTTTAATGTTATGGCAGATCAAAAATAATAACTCTTTGTAGTTGTAGACTTCTGATATGGCTATGTTTTTTTCAGACACATATGATAAAGAGTGTCCCAAAACTCAAAAAATTATTTTCTTTTTCAATCATCATTCGGACAAAACGTTCCGTGTTTGCTCCGTCTAGATATCGCGTTTTCTGTGAAACGAGAGTGAATAAATTAGTGGAAAAGTGTATAGTGAGGCCGTTATGGGCGATGAATCGGAGGATGCAGAAAAAAACTTAGGCAACAACTCGAGGAAAACAAAAAAAGCATTGAGAAGTCGCTCAGTGGGTACGTGTGATTTTCAACAGACAGAAAATTTAATATCCCAAGCAGGACAAAAACTTGGAGTTCTCACTGATAAACATAAACAGCAGCATACCTACACAAATGAACAGCGAGCCGGTGATCCTCGAGGGAGTTTTTGCAGTGCAGGCAATAACGTTATGGCATTAGACAAAGACATTACTGCAGAAAGCCCGATAGAGGATGTTTTTAAACCAAGAACTTCTGTATGTAGAACACCACCAGAAATGAGTATGTCGGGAATGGAAGATCGAAATTAAAAGTCTCAGAAGCGACAGAGAAGTGAGTCTAGCCCGGTGTTGGAAACAGCCTCAAAAAAGCACAATAATGAGTTAGGGGAAAACATTCACCAAAGTGAAAACGACCAAGCAGATCTGCACTTTCAACCAACAAACAGCGGTCTGGGAGGCTCGACGGAATCGATGTTGAACGAAATCTTACAGGCTCTTGACCTGATACAGGAAAACGCTCAGTTGAGTAGATTGGCACCTGAATCGACCAGCCTCCGGGAAAATGCAAATCGCACTTATGCCGCCATGTTCACAGTCTATAAACAAGTAACAAGATTGACATACAATAGGACAAGTTGAAAAGTAGAATCTACGATTGCAAAACATCTTATCACAGAAACTCTTATGTGATAAAGTGAATCACTCCATCGGTTCAGACATAGAAGTAGGTAGACAACCACAGGTAAAGGATTTTGCGGATAGTCACATCAGTAGTAGGGAAATCATAAATCCTGCTTCTGATATTAAGAAAACATATGCAGAAATATCGCAGAAAAAAATATTTGAAAACTATGATACCAAAGGGGCAGAATGGACCACTCCGAAAATAATACGCAAACTAGAAACTGTCGTCAACATTGACAATATCACGGATCCGAAGGAAACGTTAAAACAAATAAAACAAGGATTTTCAACAAAGGAAACGGACGGCGGCCTAAAGAATATACGATCCTTAAAATCTGGAGGGCTAATACTGAAAAGCCACACGGAAGAACAACAAAAGAAATTAAGACAAGCTTTAAAAAATATGGAAAACGTTCAAGTCAGCGAACGTCAAACGACCGACCCCATGTTTATGATCACGGGTATAGAAAAGTCGGCAGTACAAGAAACTACTAATGAGGAATACTTGCATGAATTGGTGAGACTAAATAACGATATTGAGGGAGAACTAGGCTACAGCGTTGCTGGTAAAATTAGTGTAATTGCAAGAAGGCAGTGCAGAAATGCATTCAAGGAAAATTGGATTCTTCAGTCAAGTCCTGATGTAGCCAAATGGTTTCTCAAAAAACAACAAGTCACCTTCGATCTGGTGAAAGTGCATGTCCAGAAACATTTCAATATGGCTATATGTTTTAAGTGCTGTGGTTTTGGTCACGTCGCAAAATATTGCAATGACAAACAATGCTGCCACAAATGTGGAGGGGAACATTTTGGAAGAGACTGTATTGTGGAAGTATTGGAATGTCCCAACTGCTCAAAGCTGAAACTTGACCCAACGAAACACTCTGCAAGGGATATAAATTGTCCAGTCTATAAAAGAAGGCTAGGATCTTACAAAAATCAAATCAATTACTCACAGCCAAAAGAAAATGATTTTTTACCCCATCCATAACAAAATCGTTACCCAGACTAACACACAGCATCATCCACCAGAATGTGCAGTCAATTGGAAATGCCGTCGATCAAATTGAGAATATGATGCAGGCTCACAAAGATTGTCAAATTCTCTGTATCACCGAACACTGGAAGTCAGAAGAACAGATGAAGTGTATAACGATTGACGAGTTTAAAGTAGTATCTATGTTCTGCCGAACAGAAGGAAAACACGGAGGAGCTGCAATTTATGTGAGGCAGGGAAACAAATGTAAGTCACGACCTAAACTAAATAAACTGTCAATAAGTGGTACTTTCGAGGTGGCGGTAGCAGAATGCAATGTTGGTAAGACCGATGTCACTGTCGCATGTATTTATAGACCTCCAGGCTGGGACATGGCAACTTTTCTTTCCAAGTGTGAACAGTTACTGTTGGGTGTCTTTGCTGAAAATAGGCTTCTGTTTGTAGTGGGGGATTTCAACATCGACCTGCTAACAGGCAAAACCTCAAAAAATGAATTTCTCTCTATAATGAATTCGTTTAATCTTGTACCCACTATTTTTGAAAATACCAGGCTAACAAGCATTGGTGGCAGCTGTATTGATAATATTTTTACAAATTTTGATTACTCTGAGCCCATCGTATTTGAAAATTTCACATCGGATCATACAGCTCAAAAAGTTATGTCTACTGTAAAATATCACGAACCTCCCCCCTCTGCAAGCTACAGGCGCATCCTATCGGAAGAAAACAAATCCAATTTTAAATTATGCTTAAGAAATCAAGATTGGGTAGAATTTTTTGATATTGATAAAAACAACGTCAATAAACGGTGGGCCCATTTTATGAATACCTTTATAGCTTTGTACAACCAAAGTTTCCCTTTAAAATTACTTCAGAGAAAACAAAACAAGGCGCTTAAATACGATAACGCGGAGGTAAGAGAATGTAAAAGTAGATTAGATATTTTACTTGCTTTATCCAGACACAACCCTCTATATAAAGAAGACTATAAAAAGCAAAAGAAAGTATATGATCAGTTATTAAAATCAATAAAAGCGTCAGCATACCAAGACCGCATACAACGTGCTGACGACAAATCGAAGTGTATATGGGCAATTTGTCGGGAGATAGTAGGAAAAAGTAAATGTGAATCTGAGGTAAAGATAGAGGGAGACCCGGTAGAGGTCGCCTCGGAAATCCCGGAATTAATGGACAGATTGGCAGTGTTTCCTTTTGAGTGTATAAGCAATGAAAATACTAGTTCTATGTTTTTACCCTCAGTAACACCTATCGAAATATGTGAAATAGCAACAAAAATTAAAAATAAAAGTAGCTCTGGGGTAGATGAAATCCCGATAAGTATTGTAAAGTTAGTAGCGCCAGAGATCCAGTTTATCTTAGCATGTATAATAAATAATTCATTCCAATACGGTATTTTTCCTGAGTCACTGAAAGTGGCACTTATTAAGCCCCTGTATAAAAAGGATGACCCAGGTTGCGTAAAAAATTATAGACCAATAAGTTTACTCCCAAGTTTTTCCAAATTTTTTGAATACGCCATGAATACTAGACTAATTAAGTTTATAAATCATTGTAACATCATTGATAAATGTCAGCACGGATTCATTAAAGGGAAATCGACTCAAACGGCTATATTTTAATTCGTCCGTAATGTAATGGAGCACCTAGAGAGTGGGGAGATGGCACCTGGGATCATGTTTGATTTGTCAAAAGCTTATGATTGTTTGGATAGGGAACTACTTGTTCGTAAGTTGCAGAATCATGGGATTAGGAGAAATTTAAAAAAATGGCTCGTTTCATATCTGTACGATCGTAAGCAAATTGTGAGCGTTACAATAGCCGGAAAAACCGGAAAATCTCGAATGTTACCTAATGATATTGGCATTGCACAAGGTAGTATACTTGGCCCTTTGCTTTTCATATTATTTGTCAATGATCTGTCGCAGCTAATAAAGGCGGTCAACAAAACCCTAATTACATATGCAGATGACACAAATTTGATTGTTGGAAATAAAAAATTCCACAATCAAAAAACCATCGTACCTCACAATAGCAGATATAGAGAAACCCTTGTCCAGTGAAGCTAAATGCTTAGGTCTTTATATTGACGAACATCTGGACTGGAGATTTCATATCAATAAGCTAACTAGGAAGATATAATTCTATTTGCTATTGCATACGGATCATCGGCAAGTATATGAATCAAAAAACCGTCAAAATAATATATTCAGCAAATTTTGAATCAGTAATCAAATATGGAATTTTTTTTTTGGCGCAATGAGTAGCGCTTAAAGTTTGTTTGTGGTTCAAAAAAGGGTCCTAACGTCAATAAAAAACATGAACTACTTGGCTAGCTGCAGAGGGGAGTTTAAGAAGTTGGGTATCATGACTGTTTGTGGTATATATATTTACGAGTGTTTGATGTTTTTCTCCAGAAACAAAGACCGTTTTAATTTAGTACCAGTGCGTTCTTCCCGAATTTTAAATGTAAATTATCCTATTCATAGACTGGCGCAAACAGAAAAATGTCCACACTACAGGTGTTTAAAATTGTATAACTTGCTACCATATAAATTTAAGTTGATAAATTCCCAAAAAAAGTTTAAGCGGGAGGAAAAAACTTTTTAATAGAAATAGAACCGTATAGTTTGGACGAATATTATGACAGTGTAAGAAGGGTTTAGCATTGGCCATTAGACACGAGTAGACCGTGCTCTTGTTCCATTTTTTTTTTGTCTATTTGACGTCATTTCATTTCATGTATTATACATTATCTGAAATAAAGAAGTTTTGAATTTGAATTTGAATTTAATTTTTAACAGTAGGAATTGGTTTCTCCTGGAATCTAGGGCGGCCTTGGTTGCCGCTCGGTCTTCTAAACGACGGCGACGGACTTCTTGCCCTATTACGGCAGTTACTCTTGACGTGACCCAGTTTGCCGCAGTTAAAACATTTTATGCCCCGATTGCCTGTTGATCGAGGAGTTCTTCCCAACAGGGCTTGGATATTGACTGCCATATCCTTAATCGCTTTATGTAAACTTGCCATGGATTCAGCACTAGACGTATCCTCCTCGTCATCGCAAGTTGCCATTCTTACACGTGGAGAAGAACTAGATGACACTCGTGACGCCTCGAATTCCAGGGCCCAAACTAGTGCCTCGCTGATATTCCTGGGCCTTACTAGACGTAAGTGGTATCTCATGTCACTATCGCGAACTCCCTCAATGAACTTTTCGGCGGCAAATTGTGTTTGAAAACATTCAGGGGTTGATGGGTATGCCGGGTGAATGAGTCTGTCTATATCCGCCTCAAATCGCTCTTGTTAGGATTCACCTGACTTTTACTGTCTCAACCTCAACTGGGCCTGGAACACGGTTTCTTTGTGCTTATTTCCAAATCGCAATTGCAGAGAGTGTACTAAAGTTGCATAAATACTTTGATTAGCTGCCGACAAAGATTGGAGTAATTCAGCCGCTTTTCCACGAAGTGCTACCATTAATGATGTAGCTTTCTGAGGCTCGGACCAGCCATTAACTTTTGCAGCTGCCATAAATTGGGTTTTATAAATTTCCCAGGCCGAAGTACCGTCATAATCGGGAAGCTTAATTTTAGCGTTGGCTGTGCTAAAACTCTCTGTAGACACGTTGTCGTCCTCAAGTTGTTTCCGGAAGTTCCTTTCCAGCTCGAGAATCTTCTGGTTGACACCTTCGAGTCCTTCGTTAACGGATTGCATTATTCTTTCTTCCAATTGTTGCTCCCTAGCTGCAAAATATTTCACTAATTCTTCTTTGAACCGTTTCTGTTCTTCCTTCTGTTGTTGATGACGTCGCTCCTGTACTTGATCACGTTTTTCCTGCTCTTCCTTCTGTTCTAGATAACGTCACTCCTGTTCTTCCTTGTGTTGTTTATAACGTCGCTCCTGTACTTGATCACGTCTTTCTTGTTCCCTTTTTTGCTCGTTATAACGTTTCCTCCTCCTCCTCCTGTTTCTGTTGGTTATAACCTTTTTCCTGTTCTTCCCTCTGTTGTTGCATAAGGGAGAGCAGGGTGCCAAGTTGATCCTCTATCGCTGATGCTGGCTTCTAATCACTCGCATAAACAGTAAACACGTAATGTCCGGCAATGAAGCACTCACTTACACTTCAGCAATATTAGTCCTCAAATTCCCACTGGAATCGCACTTCTGACACTAATTGTTGCGAACTCAGGGGCCAATAATTCCATTTTAGCGATTTAACACGAAAACACTATTTATTATAATAATATATATAAGTACAATTTGGCTACTAAATAGCTCACTACTTAACACTTTGCCACGCTTTTTCTTTAGTGAAAGTGAAAAGTACAAAAAGGCAACAATGATGGATAAATGGAGAAATTGAATGAGTAAATGAGCAAGCACAAGAGAGAGTGGTCACGCGTTCAAATTAGTGCCCTAGCTCAGAATAACCCGGAGAGTAGGAAGGTTTACTTATATGGCGCCACTAGTTTCAACGGTTAAACTAGAAGCCCCCAAGATAAAAAAAAATGGCACTCGCTCTTCTCTTTTCGATAATCAATAATACTGATCAATAATACTAAATTATTATTATATTAATAATACTAAAGAAATAAAAACAAATAAATAAATAAAATAAGGTAGCAAAATGGCACAACGCGCAGGACAAGTAAAACAACCAAATACTAACAACTGGCTTTATTTCTTACGCTCGAATCGACGATATTAGTGTCTTCAACTTGAAGCTACGGCTACGATGTTGGGTGTAGTTTACAGTTGTAGCAATGTCGTATTAGTAGGAGTATCACTCCACACGAGTGTACTTGATGTGGTAACCAACACAGATAAAAGAAACCACCAAAAAGAAAAACCCTAGGGAAGAAAACCTGTTTAAATAAAACCGCAAGGTAACAATAAAATAAGAAGTATCTTCCCCAGTACCGACTGAATTAAAAGTATTACAATATAATATGAAAGTTAAGTTGCTCATAAATAGCCAAATGACAAGTTGCTCGATAAATAAAAGTAAATTATTAAAGCCAAAGTTACAGTAAAATATTATTAATAAAATTTACAAATTAACAAATTACAACAAATACAGTTACATCAATTTAGCAGTTACTTGAGTCTAATCGTCGGGGAAAAGAGACAAAAATACTGGTTATTAATAACCGAGCTACTAACGAAAGATAATTACAACTATGAGAGACAAAAAAAAGATAATTACCTTTGCAGGATTTTTCTAACAGGCAGGAATAAGTTCTAGGCTACCATAGGCCGGTTAATGCAGGCCTCGATCAAGCCAAAAGGCTTCAGTGCTTCAACCACCAGATACCACTAGATAAAGAGAAGAAAAGGAAGCCCGATGAGGCATAAAAGAAAAGAAGGAAGTATGGAACACCATGTGCCCATAGTTCCACAAAATGGCCGTTGAAGGAAGGAAAAGACTCACTAGCTAGCTGCACAAAAATCCACCAAAGTGTTGGGCACCCGCTTATACCCAAGGTAAGGTAAACTTAAAAGAAACGGGAACCACCAAAATTCACAGGCCGACGAATCCCCAAATGCAGGAAAGGTTTCGGACCTGTGAAGTGCAGCTGTTCAAGGTCGTTGTTGCAAAAGCAAAGGCCGTCCTACGGAAAAAAAGGACACCTGGCAGGATCATTTCCGGCCAGACAAACAAAACGTGAGAAGACTGTCGAGACGGCGCATGCCCCGGAAAACATGGAAATAATTCAAGATTGAAATACAAAGCCCTCGAACCAAAACCACTCATAGGTCCGTGCAGTGAGCCTACGTTAGAATTACATGAAACCATAATTACACAATAAAACCAATAAAAGACGTATCGGACTAATTAATAATTAACTTGATAAAGCAATTTTGAATATACCGCCTCGCGCGCGGCCATGTGCCGGAACTGCGTCTGTCATCAATGGTCAACGGTGGGGAAACGCGGCGATGCAGTTGATCTCACTACCCAACATGAGAGCATGCCATCTCTCTCAAAGTCATGGTTGCGAGAAAGACAATGCAACTCCACGCAACCCTGGCTGTCAGTTCGTTAGAGACATCCCCATTCCGACATTCGACAATCAAAACTCAAAACCACTGATTGATGGATGACTTAACAGCGCTCGAAGGTCAATGGAAGTAAATATTCAATTAATTAAAATATTAAGACAAAATGCGTTAATAATGAGCCAAACCATAGAGGATTTATCAAGGTAGAGTTCTTTGTTTACATTTTTCAATATTGGCGTGATAAACAAACCCTCCATACAGTGTTGCCAGGATTACTTTGCTAGTAAATTGGCAAATCCTTTTTTTGAATGATATCTTGCGAATCTTTATACCACGAGAGTACTATAATATCCATTGCTGTACAAATAATTTTTGAATGGTGATTAATCGAACACTTATGACGATAAAAGAAAAAAAATACGTTTAGGATAGCCAACTGGTCACAATCGGCAACATTGCAGAATCCTGTGACACGTGGTTTAAGTCAGTTTATGACAATTATTTAAAGCAGCTAGGTTTCCAGTTCCTCTCTCAATATCCAGAAACTAGGTCTTTTCGGAAGAAGGTAGTTATGTATTGGATTTCGCAATGGTCCCTACGTTCTGGCGGCGCGGCCCAAAGGCAAAGTAAAACTCTAGTTCAATTTTGGGCGCCTTTGGACCTGTTGGTTAGGTTAGTTTAGTTTTACTTTGCCTTTGGTTAGTTCTGTTCTGTTTTTGTTTTGGTTAGGTTAGGTTAGTTTAGTTTTGTTTTTCCTTCAGTTTGGTCAGTCCAGTCACTGCCACCTAGACCATAAGGCCGTGAAGCAGAAGCTGTGACGTCACAGTCGTGGTCCAAGGTCACTAGAGTGAGACCATTTGAATTGTATGCATTTCAAATATTTTTTCCGACTTTACGACTAATATTATTCATTTTGTACTCATAATTTTGTTCTTATAAATTGTGCCGAACTTTAGGACATTTCTTGCAGCTAGTGGTGCATTTAGACTTACAACAAGTGCTTTAAAAGTGTTGAAAATTTCTCAAACGTGGTTGGGTGTCACGGTGCGAAATCAATGTAAACAGGTCTAGCAAATCCGTTGTTTGGTTTCAAAGGAATGAGGGTGTGAAAAAAAAATGGATGTAAGCTAATCTATATCTGAAGAAAATAGTAGGGTAAGTTAAAATACAGAGTACCTACATAGTTTTATAAAAAAAGTTAGGTTAACCCTCAGTGACTAATCCTGATTCCTGGATTTGAAAAAGGCCAGACTGAAGTCTATAAAGTAGAACAGTAAACTCGCCAGTAGGCAAGTATAGAGGGTTTCATTTCACTTTTTAATATATACCTATTAAGAATGTAGCTTTTTTTCCCAAAAGTTATTTCACCCAGAGCAAAGAATGCAAAAAGAGCTTCTAATCATGTATATTCTTTTATACAAAACCCTAGCTCCTTTAAGTAACACCCTGTTACAAATTTCAAAATTTGTTACATAAACAGATTTATTTTCTCTCAACATATTCCTATATAGACCATGTATTACATTTACTCGTTTAGGTACACTACATGGACCAAACATTTGGTCCAAGTATCAAATGATGTCACTATGGTGTAAACACTTTAGCCCCAAATTGTATTCTGGAATTGGATTGCAGTTTCCGAAAAGGACTAAAGCTTCCATTTATAACTAAAACAGCAGTTCTTTGACAAACTTTGATTCAAGTTGATTAGGTACTCAATTTGTTCCTTGGTCTAATTTGGTCCATGTGGTGTAAATGTACTACATGACTAAGATCAAACTCAGTAAACTTCATATTTCTGTTAAAAATTTAGGAATTACCTTTAGGAATTACTTTATCTTTTAACTTTTAATTTTCTTAAAGGAATGAGCACGAGATCATCATATACCTACCATTTATACCAAAAACTTGATGTCCTGCATAGAACTTCTTTAGTGAGGTCTTCACAGTCAAAATGGTGAAACTCAATAGTAGTTGGAAAGTGCCAGTGTCCAGAAAGTACTGTTGCGAACTCGGGGTTCGATAATTCCAGTGTAACGATTTAACACGAAAACACTATTTATTTATTTCACAAATACACACGACTACTAAATAACTCGCTACTTTAACACTTTATAGCCTTCTATTATCGCTTCGTACTTTATCTTACTTATAGCTCGCTTAAAATAAGACTATTACTCGGGCGCTCTATGCGCCTTTTATATACAATCCTAAAATTACAGAAAAACCTAGAAAGTTCTTTATAAGAATTCTTGAAAAATCTCATAAAAAAAACGGTTGTAAACAACTGCCTTCTAGATTAAGCCAGACGAGCAATAAATCACTCGTGTCAGCCATGACGCAGCGCGGATAGGTCGCGAAGCTTCACCAACCAACACGCTCCCATGCGTTGCCCCGCCTCCCATGCGGCGTTGCTGCGATCGTAACAGTACCTACTTCCACAGACATGTATCGAGCCTACTTCCTCCCTACTTCGAGAGGATTTGAGTGCTAGTGTGTGTAGTAACAGCAAGGACTCAAAGTAATAAAAACTGTATGCAGTGATATATGTTGAAAGTGCAAAATGTTGTAATCTGCAGGAAGTTGTTTTTTTTTCTATTTATAGGTAATTATGTAAGATTAAATTGCCAACAACTTTTCATTGTAGTAAATCCTGGGTTATTCAACTTATTATTAGTCATAGTTGTAATCATATTCCTAATTTTCATCCATTACAACCCATAAACAAGCCTTGTCATGGATATTTTATTTACATGGGTTGTAATGGGTGAAAATTGAGAATACAATTATTATGACGACAAGTAAGAAGTTGGATAAACCTACACAAATAAAACATGTTTTGATTATTACAACATTTGGCCCTTAGCAATCAAAAATAAAACAGTTAATTCAAGAAACATACGTTTTTTTATTTAGAAGGTATAGCTTATACAACAATGCATCCAAGCCACAGCAGCTTGAGACTGTAAAAGAGTGTAAAAAAGACTTAACAAAAATATGAATGAATGTTACAGGAGACAAAACTGTTGATATCATTATCTTATTATCCTCTGCTTTTCCTAGGAATATGACTGGTATGGTACAAGTTCATTTCTCAACTCAATAAATAAAAGTATCCCTTCAAGAGATCTGTTTCATACTCAGAGATTTAATAGTTAAGTAATAATAAGCATAAGTTAAGTGTGTAATAAGTTCTTACCACAGATCAATTTTGGAATGTCCAAAGGGGCTTGCAAAGTCTGATCTGTCTCTTCATTATAAAAAATAAACTTTTTCTGTACTTCATCCTTGCGAAAAGCACCTCACATACCTAAAACACCAGTTTTCTTTCTACAAAGTTCATGGAATTCATGCTTTGTTTATAAACGAAATCTGAGGGATAACCTAACTTTTTCTAAAATTCTTGTTACTTATTTATGTATAAATGTACCCTACTATGTTCTCCAGGCATGAAATCTTCTCTTTTAATGGCTCTAATCCATTTTTCTCTTAAATCTTCATCCCTGGGAAACCAAAAAACCGATTTTTTAGGTCCATTCTTTAAGTTTGTGTTGCACCTCGACACAGCACCGGTAAGGCATTTTCACAGTTTTTAAACACTAAAATGCATAGTTCCGAATTTAGCACAAACTTTAATACGTTTCCTAAAGTCCAGTGTAATGTTCATAAAAACAAAATTCGCATTAAAAAACAGAATAATCACAGTAAAATCACGGAAAATATACACGAAATCATTTGAAATCCATCCATTTCAAATGGTGACCTTGGACCACGACTGTGACGTCACAGACTCTGCTTCACGGCCTTATAGTCTAGGTGGCAGTGGTCCAGTTGTACTTGCCTTTTAAGGTGGCCTTTGCATCTTATCGCAGGGGCCCGTAAAGGCCGCCTTTGTTTCTTGTTGCAGCGGCCCTTTAGGCCCACTACAGAGCCTGTTGCATGCTACACATTAAGTGTGAGTTCTGTTGATTAGGTTAGTGTAGTTTTACTTTGCCTTTGGTTAGTTCAGGTTAGTTCAGTTCTGTTGTTCCTTTGGTGAGGTTACTTTAGTCATGTTTATCTTTGATTTGGTTAGTCCAGTCTTACTTGGTTTTTATGACTGTTGTTATTCAGGTCACTTCAGTTGCCTTTTTAGGTTAGTTTAGGTTAGTTTTGATTATGTCATGTTAGTTTAGGTTAGTTGAGTTTTGGTTTAGGTTAATTTTGGATTAGCTCTACTTAGTTCAGATTAGTTCTGCTTAATTCATGTTAGTTCTGGTTAGTTTTCGTTGGTTCGGGTTAGTTCCGTTTTGTCTAGGTTAGTTCAGGTACATTATTGCCTTTTTATCTTATTAACAAATCCAATCTGAATGTTGTGATAACTGAAGTAAACTTATAGCTTGTACCGCTGCAGGTTCGCCTATTTGATCAAATAGGACAGTTTAGATTTGTGGAGTTGTATCTTTATTTTTCTTTTATTTTACGTAACATTTGGCAATGCTGATTATTCGTTTGTTCGAGAAAACGTTTTTGCATTTCGTAATTATCGCAAATTCGATAATGGCGTGTTTTGCCACTTTCATTTAATTTTTTTTTGGTTTTACAAAAAAATATTTAAGGACCAGCACGTAATACGAAAAAGGTAAGTTTGATCTATCATATGTACTGTTTTTTCAGAAGAAAAACAGTTATTTAAAACCTATATAATTAGGTATTATAATTCACCTCATCCTCTATTATAATATAATAACTTTTTTTTTCTAGAACAAATATGGTTCATCCCCATTTTTTTTCCATAAAACTACTTATGATGGATTTCCATTGAAAATCGGAGTCCCACTTAATATTTATTTTTCTTACCTTTTCAGGTGACGGCTCTGATAAATCCTGATACAATAATATAAAACTATAAAAAACAAATTTACTAAAAAAATAGCCGTTTTGATGGAAAAAATTATTATGAAATGTATTTTTTTATGTACTTGAGAAAAAGGTTTAATTCTTAACAATTTATTTTGCCAAACGCAAGAAACTTTGAAAACCTGTTAAAAAATTCTATTTTTTTAAATATATTTTTGTTCAAAGTCATGTTAAAATAAAATAAAAAATCATCTTTATGACTCTCCAAAAAACAAAAATTTTTTGGAAAACTCAACTTTGTTTACACATGAAAAACTCAATTTTTGTGTAAAAGTTTTTTTTCCAAGCGGACTAAAAGTACGTCATTTGTTTTCTCCATAGAAGATTTACCAAGGTAGAGGTCTTTATTTACATAGTGTTGCCAGGATTACTTTGCTAGTAAATTGGCACATCTTTTTTTTAAATGATATCTTGCGAATCTTTACCCACGAGAGTACTATAATATCTATTGCTGTCCAAATAATTTTTGAATCGTGATTAATCGAACACTTATGACGATAAAAGAAAAAAAAATACATTTAAGATGGCCAACTGGTCACAATCGGCAACATTGCAGAATCCTGTGACACGTGGTTTAAGTCGGTTTATGACAATTATTTCATGTGCGAATGAAAAACACTTTGCGCAAGAATTAGGAACAACATTTTTTCTACAACGATATAAAAGTCCAGCTGCCACTAATATACAACATCTTTAACGATTTTATAAATGATTAAGCTTCACAGATCTTTTCTGCTACCCCTGTATTGATGGCGTGCGCGAAAGACTTTGTCGCACGTGTCTTATGGCAACCAATAACTTTTTTTTACGCTGCTATGGGCGACGTGCGAGAAAGATAACAATGAAAATATGTGTCAGCTTGCATACTGTCAGTAATGCGCGAACCGTGTCATATTTTGACGGTTGTAGAAAATAGTAGATTATGTCACTAGGAGTAAAAGTGGGTCTTTTCGTGCTGAGCCCAGAGATTGACGGCCGAAGCGAAGCTGAGGCCTACAACTGGGCGAAGCACAAAAAGACCTTTTACTCCGAGTAACATATACTATTTTTTTTTCGAGCATGCAGGATATAATAAATCTATTTCAGAGTGATTCAGTTTTGCAATTTTCTCTCATCTTCTTTAAGCGGGTCTAGGTACTTACCCGATTAGTGGTGTATATTATTTGTAAAATACATAGAATGTGTTAGAATGGTGGTTTTCAATGTTCAATGGTTTTAATGATGGTCCATGGTTTTAATGATATTAAATCATAACCAATGGTTATGGTAAACTAAGAATTTGTAGCAATATTTTCAATGGTAAATTAATATAAGTCACATTGACAGATAAATATGATGACGCGCATGACATTTAACAGACGATTTCAAAATTCGGGAACCTATGCGATTTCGACTAATAACGGTTTTTCGTGATGCTCTGAGAGTATTCCTATCCTTTCTTTTGTCAATAAGAATGTAAAGATGGCAATACACTCAGATCGGTTTATCTGGTGTCATCTAGTGTTCAAATAATTTTGGTGAATGAAAATCGTTTATATATGCGCCACCATGACAGTAGCGGTGACTTTTGACTTTACTTTTACTGCCTAGGACTTTTTTGCTACTTTTTTGGTCTCTGGATTTGAAAGCCCACTTTAGGTGTACGTATGGAGAAAACAAATGACGTACTTTTAGTCCGCGTGAAAAAAAAGGTCTTTTTGTGCTTCGCCCAGTTGCAGGCCTCAGCTTCGCTTCGGCCGTCAATCTCTGGGCTCAGCACGAAAAGACCCACTTTTACTCCTAGTGCCATAATCTACTATTTCTTTAGCATGGGCGGTAATCTTCACTAATATTAACTCAAGATCCAAAGTCATATCATAATTACCGATGGCGTATGGCATATAGGTACCTATATGAAAAGGTCACTGGGACTCTCACCATGGATCATCACACAATTCAAATCATATGGCAGCACTTAAATTCAGTCTGGTAGAAAACATAATCTTTTCTCAGGTGCTTTTGCTGTGTTTGGAACAATTTTTACTTGACTGCAATCTGCATTCAATTTTAAGCTTGGAAAGTGGTAAACTACTTATATATTATGTAAGGCATAGGCATACACATAGTTAAATGTATGGTCTATTCTCAGGGCATCTGGACACTAAGGTAACAAATTTAATTCCATGTTTGAACTAACTGATATTTTCATAAATGGATTCAATTATTTAAATCCTTAATTTCTGGGTGAGTATTTGGAACTTTTGGAAATCTTTTTCATGGTTGATGGTCCAGTTCAGTTCTTCCTTCTGCATATGCATATTAATTTAACGCTCGCTTTAGCTGGTAATAATAAATCATCAATAACTGCTTGAATGTGGTTTTCGTGTCTCAATTTTTGTAACTCTACTCTGGCATCTTATTTTGCAGAAGTTGGAGGTTGCAGATGAACTTTCTGGGTCATGCGATGAATTGTGTTAATAATTTTGGGTGGTAGTTAAGCCAGTTTACTTGTCCTACGTTACAAACGCAGCATAATAATTGGATTTGAGCAAAATTTTAGAAATAAAGTAGTTATGTTTAAAAATTACAAAATTTGAGGTTAAAATCCGATAAATGCGTTCGTTAAGGTCACTTCGCACCAATCTCCGATCTAGTAACTTCTCTGGTACCTTTTCAATTGTTTTTAAAAGGTGCGTTTGCAATGTCATTGGTGAAAACGACCATACTTCCTTGGCCTACCGCTTTATCAAACTTAATGAAACGCTTTATACTAATATATAAATGAAAATGATGATATTAGCCATTTTCTTATTACTGAAATCTGACTGAGATTTCTATCGTATCTTCTCAACATGAATGCTGTACTTGAAAGAAAAACTTCTTGACTTGACAGTCACTTCTTCAAATTTGATTTGATCTTAAAATCAAGTCAACTCAAATCAGGTAGTTTGAAAATCAAGTCAAGCAGTGAATCCCTAAATGTAGTTGCGTATACCGTTTTGGTAAAATGATAGCAATTGGGGCCTGCGACAAAAATAAATAATTATTATTGCTCGAATTGAAAACCTTTATTGCCCGCTTAAAAATGTATATAACCGATAAATGCGATACGACCCTGGAGAGCCACATCGGTTGTCGTGATTTAGTACGGACCATAAGGACCTTATGCTTCCCCAATGAACACGTTCATATTTTTTTCGCACATGGCGGTGTGGCAGGTCCTCCTGCTAATATTTCCCCTATTGCAGGTGATAATATATTTTGGCGGTGGGGAAAACAATAAAATGATGATTGATTTGGCCAGATCGGCGCTCTGGGATTGAAAGCTCCGAAGTTTTTATGATCGGTCGTTATATTTCGGTACTTTTTCATTACGGGAGCGTAATTATTTTTTGAAGCAATAAGTTTAGAGCCGAACTAAAAACACATTGCAAGATGAGTATCTAAATAATCTTTTGAGAAAATGAGATCAAAATTGCGACTACATTCAGCTACTACGTGTTTGACATTGCCTTAGAGTAGCTGCAATCCACCACGTGATTTACAACTGGAAACAAAAACGCACGTATCTTTCGTGTTGTGCCCCTTTTTTCTTTCCTCCCTTTCCCGAAATATGATTTACACGACGCCAGATGTGCTAAACGATCCCGATTTCGGAACTTTGGCCTAAACGGGCGTTGAGTGGCACATGCCGCATGCCTCTTGCACCCACGACCGCTGTTCCCGTGATGAGATTATCATTTAGTATTGTTCCGCATATTTTTTCTGTTTACTGATCAATAAATACAGAAAGTGGGGACATTTTAGATATTCATAAGTCTAGACCATCCGGTGAGGAAGGGTAAATGGGTACATAACAGAAAATTCAAATTCGATTTTTTTCTTATAAAGTTTCATATACCTAATTACTTATAAAACGCCCCTGACATAACTAACTTAGCCCACTTAGGACGTCCTGCACACCTTCCACCCAAAGTTCAACTAAGGTGGATCATAAAACCTCCCATATAAAATACATTGCCGCCAAACGATATGGCACTTATCATGTTTTTTATACAATGCTTTTTATGCGGCAAATTTTAATGCCCACCTTAGCTCAACTTTATAGAGAAGGTGTGCAATAGGCTCTTAGTTTTGAGATATTCACGACTTATTTCCACCCCGAATGTGCATTTTTCAGATATTACCCGATAAAAAAATATACGGACTGATCAGTTTTACTCAATGCTTTATACCAAATCATCGTTTATTCGCCTAAGCCCTTTCCAACAGATTGATTGATGTAGACATATCACGTCGCGTCGTTTATGTCAGATATTTCCTGCATGAAACAGTATATACATCATAGAGGCACAATAGAGGCATTTATGGCTCTTCGCAGGCCTAATACCCGAAAAAGTTGCTTTTCGAACATTCAGCAAAATATAAGTTATTTACTGTAATATACTTACCTGATTTATAAGATTTCGTTGTAGTAAAGTTGTTTCACACGGTGTTCCAGAAACATGATGGACAGTCGTCCTTTTTTTATTCTATAGATTGGAAATGAAACTTACAGCTTTTGTTCTACAGACTTGAAGTTGCCTGCCCATAAAGCATTTAACCCCACAAATTTATCTGCATCTCCTAACAAAGATAAAAAAAAATACACCATATAGTGAGGTTAGCTTCAATATTTTAAAATTCGGATGTCCTGAACTTTTTTGTTTCGGCAGCAAAAAGGTATACAGGAAACACCTCATCATATTTCTAACTGTTTTAGAGATATTTCGAAAGATATTATTAAAAGCGCCTAATCTCCTAGTCTTTGCTTATAGGTGGTTAGTGTTTTCCGATGGTTGGAGATAGCGCCCAATAGTTGGCTTTATTGCAGATGAAAAACTCAGGCCACTCTCCAGGAGGTCTGAGTTTGTGTCCGTATATAGTTCCCCAATGGTATACAGACCGATCAAGAATGGGTGATTCACAGTCATCACGAGCCGGAATATATAAAGCAGGCCGCCATGAAGAGGGCGAGGGCTTTCCCTTGGGAAGCCACACGACGGCTTTCCACGGGGAGGTGTTTGCAACACTCGAAGTGGCCACACGACCAGAAGTCAAACAAGGAGCAGAACAGAACTTCTTCATCTACTGCAACAGTCAGGACCTGCGAGATATCTACAGGAACACGACGTGTTCAAAGCTCGTTCAGGACTGCAGGGATGCTCTAAAGTCACTGGCAGCAAAAAAAAGGTAACTCTGGGATGGGTTCCTGGACAATCGGTCAAGCGTGGTTTCCAGACGTACTTTACTGGGCCCAAGCCATGTCTAGGAATAAGCAATAGGTACGTCTCTCACATTCTAAATGAGTGGGCATGGAAGAGTACAAGGACAAACTGGACACACAGACAGACCAAGAAAATCTACCCTAACCTGGATAGATCCAAGGCCTCGTGGCTACTTGGGAGAAGTCGGCAAAACCTGGGAGACCTGGGAGACCTTATATAAATCCTCACTGGCCACTGCAGACTAAACAGCCGCATGCACCTCCTAGGAATTGTGGACAGTCCACTCTGCACCCAATGTGGAGCAGGGGAAGAGTCGTCTTACGACTTTCTGGGTCTGTGCTATGGCGCGAATGTGCCACAGGACACTGGGAGCCTTCCTCCATCGAGAGGAGCTTCCGACTCTGAGATGGGACGGGATGCTCTCCTTCATTAGAGGGACGGGTCGACTCGTGGAGGAAATAACGGCCCAGGCGGAGTAAGGATGGGTGTGAAAAGGACCTTTAAGGCCTAGTCGCAAGGCTTCGCCCACCCTCTTCCCATTATCTACTACTACTACTACTACTACTACTAGATCCCCAAAATTAGCCCTTTTTCATTAATTGTAAAACAAAATAACCCATTTGTTGATTGTAGTCCACATAGGACTCAACTCCGGTTATAATCTCTGTTAAGCATCTCCTTCTGCTGAATGCCGACTGAAGAATTTTTTACGACCATTGTCCAGAGCTGATTGCAATGTCGTAATGGAAGTCAGCCTTTGGTCTTACTCACACTACGGTGTCTGTAGCTATTATAGATTTCTTTTTGAGGAATTCGGCGTTGATCATGGCTTTAAGCCGAAACCAGTCTGTCTAAAAGGATATTAAATTTTAGCAACCAGTATACGACCTATGTAAATTAAGTAGAGACTGGAAACGTCGCTTGCAGTAGCGCAAATTGTTTGACGTGTGTGCTACCGAGAGTAGTTCTAAAAATAAGTGATATCAATGTTGAGCAACGGTGTGCCATCAGGTTTTTCTTCAGACTTGGACACATGCAGCGGAAACTTTTGCGAAACTTCAGCAGGCCTCTGGAGATATTATTTTGTCAAGGGTCCAAATTTTTCGGCGGTTGAAGATATTTTCGAAAGGATCAGAGACGTTTGAAGTGGTGCCTCTTGTGCCATCGAAAATGGAATCTTTCGTACTCATTGGGGTGGTTCCGACCCAGTGCTCATCTACCTCATCCCGTAAAGAAGCTGCGTATCAAGTTTCAGCGTCCTATCACAAACAGTTCCCGAGATATAATCATTCAAACTCTTTTCCACTGTGCCAGCTTGGATTTTTCAAAACTTTATTTTTAGTGAAAATTTTTAACATTAGTTTTCTTATAAGTTTCTGATTTTACCACTTTTCTTAACTCGGTGCTTTTGAACTTATGCTCTTTTATTCTTTTATTTTTTGTATGAATCTAAATTTGAATTTTTCTTGTGTTTTTTTCATTTAAAATAAAACTTTAACAACGAGTACAAAACTGTGTTTTTTAATGATTAATGTTTTCCGGCTGAAAAAAGTGAAAAACAAATTTTTAAACGGTCACAAAGTTTTTTCGTTTTACGGTATCTTGGAACAGCTATTTCAGGAGCAGCTTGAAACAGAGACTTCAGATGCCTACATATACTTTTAGTGTACCAATTTGAAGCTTATCGCTCAAAAAGTTTAATATCTATTTTCAACGTTAGTTCTGAGCACAGCGGACATTTTCCACTCCCGAAACTTTCCGTAAAAGTAGAAGTACACTCAAGGAAAGTTTAAAATTTTCTTAATATCCTGGAACTTTTCTGAAATAGTTCTAAAAATTGAGGTTTTAACCTCCAGCGACAAAGTACCAATGATGCACTTATAGAAATATTATTTTGATATAAGAAAGTTCGTTATTTGAAAAATACTGTTTTTGTATAAAAAATGTTTTATCAGATCAAGCAAATTTTTCTTCAACGGATAAGTGCACTCTATTTATTAGAAGAAAATTGTTTTTCTAAACTAAATTGTCTTACTTCAAATTTCATTTTGTTCAAGTATAAAGAGACAATCAATTTTGTTTTTCTTAAAGATTCTCATAATCTTCTCATTCTTTTCTCTTACGAAAATGTATTCGTTTATATCGTTCGTATAACGTTAATTATATGTTTTTTTATCAAATTTGTGTAAAATGATTATTTTATACTTCGATACTTTGTGTACAGGTAAGACAAATACATTTTTTTTCAAGCGGACTAAAAGTACGTCATTTGTTTTCTCCATACGCACACCTAAAGTGGGCTTTCAAATCCTGAGACCAAAAAAGTAGCAAAAAAGTCCTAGGCAGTAA
The DNA here is from genome assembly GCA_951812265.1 of Taphrorychus bicolor. NCBI lineage: Eukaryota > Metazoa > Arthropoda > Insecta > Coleoptera > Curculionidae > Taphrorychus > Taphrorychus bicolor. The sequence continues at coordinate 10,630,486 of OX638298.1, forward strand.
AAGTAAACTCAAAAGTCACCGCTAGTGTCATGGTGGCGCATATATAAACGATTTTCATTTACCAAAATTATTTTAATAATAGATGACACCAGATAAACCGATCTGAGTGTATTGCCATCTTTACATTCTTGTTGAAAAAACAAAGGACAGAAATACTCTCAGAGCACTCAAGAGCACCATCCGAAACCGTTATTAGTCGAAATCGCATAGGTTCTCGAATTCTGAATTAGTCTGTTAAATGTCATGCGCGTCATTATATTTATCTGTCAATGTGACATTTATTAATTTAGTATTGAAAAAATGCTACAAATTCTTAGTTTACCGTAATCATTGGTTATTATTTAATACATTAAAACCATTGAACATTGAAAACTACCATTCTAACATATTCTATGTATTTTACAAATAATATACACCACTTATTGGGTAAGTACCTAGACCCGCTTAAAGAGGATGAGAGAAAATTGCAAAACTGAACCACTTTTAAATAGATTTCTTATTTCTTGCATGCTTGAAAAAAAAATAGTATATGTTACTCGGAGTAAAAGGTCTTTTTGTGCTTCGCCCAGTTGCAGGCCTCAGCTCCGCTTCGGCCGTCAATCTCTGGGCTCAGCACGAAAAGACCCACTTTTACTCCTAGTGACATAATCTACTATTTTTTCAGATAAAATAATTAAATTTGTGTGTTCTTACATAAATATCGCTTACAATTTAAATGACAAATTTCGAATAAAAATTATTTTGAGAAAAATACTAATTCCTTGCTTTCTTAACGTGAGTAACCAATACATTAAACTGTTTTTTTTTCTAATTCAAAATATTTTGGTTAAGTATATCTTAGTACCGAACGGAAACCATACATTTTATTTAAACCATTTAAATCATTTGTAATGATTTCCAATTAATACAAAAGTTCAGTCCAAGTTTTGAAACCTCGAACTATTCTCGAGATATTTACACAATTTTTTATTTTCCAATATCGATCACAAAGTTTCTGTTTCTCGTAACTCAATTTTTTCCAACATACGTGGTAGTCTAATGCATCTTTTTGAAGTCTCAAGCCGTTCTCAAGATATGTAATAATTTTCTTATTTTTCCAAAATAAAACCATAAAGCCGATATTAATTTTCAGCTAATTATTTCCAATTACACAAAAGTTCAGAGCAAATCTCGAAGCCTCAAACAGTTCTCGAGATATTTACACATGTTTTTACTTTCCAAAATCGCTCACACACAAAGTTTCTGTTTCTATGTAGTTCATTTGTTCCAACAAACATGGTGGCTTAATGCACTTTTTTGAAGTCTCAAGCCGTTCTCAAAATATTTAATAATTTCCTAACTTTCCAAAAAATATCCATGAAGTTGTATTTATTTTTAGCTAATTATTTTCGGTCAAAACAATGGTTCAGTACAAATTTTGAAACTTCAAACGATTCTCGAGATATTTACACATTTTTTAATTTTCCAAAATCTATTACCCACGATATTTCTGTTTGTGTATAGCTCATTTTTTCTAACAAACGTGGTAGTTGACGTAATGGTTTTGCAGGTATAGGACAAATAAAACTCCCTGGTCGTTTGAATAAAGGCCAACGTTTCGACGCTTAATTTACGCCTTCTGCAGGGCTAGAAGCTAATACAAAAAACACAATAAACAATTGAAAAGTGGCCAACAAAAATATAAAAATCAAAAAACGTTTAAAAAATATGTAAAATGTTTTGTTTTCAGAAACATGCGGTCTACCCTAATATAAGTATATAGAACCTCCGCTCTATATTACAATTTTTTTTTCCTTTTAAAGAAGTTACAAATATTTATAAAAAATCTAAAAAACTTTGTAAGTAAAAACTCAAAAAACAACAAAACAACATTCAAACAAATAATTCAATAATTTATTATAACTTTTAAAAAACACATAAAGCAGTATGGACGCGGGGCAAATATAAACCCACAAGATTGATGCCAGGCCCTATATTCGGCGACAAAGGACGACATATCGGAGATATTAAATAATATTCTAATTTTTCAAAATAAACACATTAAGTTTATATTCAATCCTTTTTCTAATTTTGGCATATAAAGTGGCACTTTTCAATACTGATGACAGTGACGTAACGTCCTACTTTTCGTAACTAGTTACGAAAAGTAAAATCTTTCGTAGCTAGTGATGAAAAGTTGGTGTCACCACCAGTTGTAGGTTTCGGCTGTGGCACACCGTTGCTATAGTTTTACGGTATTAAGCAGATACAAAGTGGTTTAAAAGTAAATATTGAAGTTTAATAATAATAATTATCTCTCTAAGTAGGTATTTGTAGGCAAAATTAGAAAAAATCTTGTATGAAACACGTGACGAAAAACCTTATTTATGTATCTCATTCAAATTGCAAAAAACATTCATTCGTTACACAAAATCGGACTTTTCGTAACTGGTTACATAAATAACTATTATCGAAATCTTGGTAACCGCAAACCGTTCTCAAAATATTTAATGATTTTGCTATTTTGCAAAATATACAAACGAACTAACACGATCATCTAATGAATTTCGTGCAGCCTCACACCGTTCCCAAGATATCTATTAACGTCTTTATTTTTCAAAACAAATCCATGAAGTTAGTCCCCGTTTTAAGCTAACTTTTCCAAGTAAGCCAAGTATGTAATTCATTTCTTCGATTTCTAATCGGTTTTGAGATTTTCACTAATTTTTTAAAATAGACCATGAAAGTTTTTATTTGAAAAGATTTTGAACTACGTAGCACCAACTAGACACTCTGTACATTGGACACTGGCAGCATTTAAATGCCACTAAAAGAATATTAAACTTGAAAACAACATAACTATTATATTGAAAAACTATTCAAATTAAGATTATGGTCAAAGTTAATTAAATATTACTAAAACTGAAATTTTTCGAAAAAAACCCATTTTACCTAAAAGTAACAATTTTTAAGTTTTTTGAAAAAGTCAGGCTAAGATGAATGCCAAAATACGTGAAAAATTACTTAAAGTGTGTAAGAATACAAATTTGGAGTGTTTGGCAAAATATAAATTAACATTATAACAACAAAATTAGGAATAAGTTAAAAATTAGAAGAAGTGGAAAAAAACTAAAAAAGAATAATCAAAATTTGCAGGTAAAGGAATAAATTTTAAATATTTCTAGTTTGGTACCAAATTTTTCTTATTACATTAATATGTTATTACAAATTAGCATACATTCCAATTCGTCAGTCCTTAAAAAAAATCAAATTTGTGTCAAAATTCTCTCAAAAAAAATGAAAACCGATACCTTCTCTTCGATCTAAAAATCCAATTTAGAAAAAGTAGTTACGGTTATAAAACACCAGTAGCTTTTATTCCGTTAACAATGTGTTTTTGGGTACGTTCCTGGAAAGTGTGTCAGCGGAACTTATTACTTATACACATTGTCAAAAGTTTTTGAATATTCTGTGATTGACTGAGTACGCAAAACTGAAGTAATGGAGCATTACTCCAATAGCGAATATGGTGACATGCATCTGATTTATGGACAAGCGCTCGGCCATTGTGTAGAGGCAAAAAGAATTTATTCCGATACATTTCCAGATCGACGTTTATCGCACTGAAAAACTTTTGAAAGGGTTGATTACGAGAAACTATATATTGCTATTCTTTGTTACTTAATTTTAAGAAATTTTTTACCGCATCGTGGTGGAGAAGGACCTCCCAGGAGAGCAAGACACCCTCAGCTAGAGGAGGAAACCCTGGATGAGATTGCTGAAAACTCCTCCAATAGTGTAAGAAAGCTGTCGGTGCACGTTCATGCGACAAAGTACGCCGTTCATGAGATTCTTCGAGAACAACTGCTACATATTTATCACGTCCAAAAAATGCATGGCATATCTCCTGCGGATAGTATTGTTATGTTCACGGGCGAAGCCGGTTTCACCCAAGACGGAGTAATAAATTGTCATAATTTACATGTCTGTCACAAAGAAAATCCGCATTCGATAGTGCAGACAAAGGTTCAAGGTTAACGTGTGGGTGGGAATAATTGGGAATCATCACATTGGACAGTTCTTTTTTTAAGAAATATTGAACGGTGCCCATATTTGCAATTCTTGCAACAAAATAAAGAATTTGTTAGAAAATGTGCCTTTACATATTAAAAATAGAATATGGTTTATGCATGACGACCCACCGCCTTATTTTAGCATTTTGGTTCGTCAGAACCTAAACACTTTTGGTAATCGGTGGATAGGTCGAAGTGGGGCTATTTCATTACCAAGGTTGCCTGACATGAACCCATTGGATTTCTTTCTATGAGGAAATTTAAAAAGACTTGTATATTCGACACCAGTTAACACTAGAGAAAACCTGATAGAAAAAAAATATATAACTGCAACGAAATTTCCGGAAAACGTCCGTTGGATCAGAAAATGCATAGAGGTCCAAGGCGCCCATTTCGAAAATCTGCCCAAGAAAACGAGAAGAAATACATCTTTGGCATTCTTATCATTCTTGTATTTAAATGATTTTCAAAATGTCAAAAGGGTTAAAAGTTTTATTAATTTAACATGTTTCTTCTTCATCTTGTGGTTTGTTATCGCTTTTACCTGTTTCTCGTAAGCTACGATCGACCATCTCAAATTTCTTCGATGCGGACGACGCCTATTTGGAAATGTATCAGGATCAAGTCTTCGTGTATTTACACAAAGACCGAGTTCGTGTCCAAAGTTATTGTACATAATATGAACGTGGACATTATTAAGATATCACAATGACATTACTTATTATTAGTTATGATATCACTCGAGTCGTTATAATAAGTCTAACTATTTTTAATAATAGTAGATTATGTCACTAAGAGTTAAGGTGGGTCTTTTCGTGCTGAGGCCTGCAACAGGGCGAAGCACAAAAAGACCTTTTACTCCGAGTTACATATACTATTTTTTTTTTCAAGCATGCAGGAAATAAGAAGTCTATTTCAGAGTGATTCAGTTTTGCAATTTTCTCTCATCCTCTTTAAGCGGGTCGAGGTACTTACTCAATTAGTGGTCTATACTATTTGTAAAATAGAATATGTTAGAACATTGGTTTTCAATGTTCAATATTTTTAATGGTATTAAATCATAACCAATGGTTTAGGTGGGTTAGGTAAATTATAGTAAAAAAATATTTGTAGCATTATTATCAATACTAAATTAATAAAAATCACATTCACAGATAAATATAATGACGCGCATGACGTTTAACAGACGAACTCAGAATTCGAGAAGCTATGCGATTTCGACTAATAACGGTTTCGAGTGGTGCTCTCGAGTGCTCTGAGAGTATTCCTATCCTTTGCTTATTCAGTAAGAATGTAAAGATGGCAATACACTCAGATCGGTCTATCTGGCGTCATCTAGTGTTCAAATAATTTTGGTGAATGAAACTCGTTAATACATGCGCCACCATGACATTAGCGGTGACTTTTGACTTTACTTTTACTTCCTAGGACTTTTTTGCTACTTTTTTGGTCTCAGAATTAGAAAGCCCACTTCAGGTGTGCCCAAGGAGAAAACAAATTACCTATTTTTAGTCCGCTTGAAAAAAAAGTTGATTATTAATTGAATTTTGAAAGTCAATGCTTAAAAAAGTGTCCCGAAAAAACCTATTTTATTTCGAAAACGGCAAATTTTATCGAAACAAATAAAGAGTACCTTTTTAGAGAGAAATGTCCAAGGTATTTAAATATTCGGTTTCTAGCTCCGCAGAATGATACCTGTCAAAATATAGGCCCAACGAGTGAGGCGACAAGTCCGTTCCTGACTACCCTGAGGGCGTAAAACATGTACTGTAGTATGGTTTTATAAGACTTTATGCTCTACATAAAATATAAAAATGTTAATAATTTATACAGGACGATTCAAAAGTTAGAGACAAAAAAGTAAATCGCTGGGTACCCCTTTAGCACCCTGTATCTCCGTTAGGGAGCACTTTAGGATTTTTTTATATGACATATAAGGGTTATTTTGGCCTCCGCTATACGTTCCCGAAATTATGTCACATACTTAGCGGACACCCTGTGTGAGAAAAAACAAACAACACGTAACCAAGAATGATATATAGAAAAATTATTATTACAAAAATGTGCATTAAAAACCTTTTCTAGAACAGAGGAAATGTTAAGTTTCATTCAAAAAAAGTTTTGTTTTGAGGCAGCACATCATATTTTAGGTGTCCCACTTTCAAACTAAGAAAACGATATTGTAATTGGTTTAAAAATAATTATATTGTTTCATCTTTAAATAAACTAACTAACTGACATTTTCTTTCGTGGAAATAAAGTTATCTGAAAGGAAAATAATAAATTTGTTTCTTATAATAGAATGTAGTTTTTTTTTAAGGAACTTAGGTGTATTTAAATGAGATACACCGTATAGCTTTCCATTTTTCGGTTCGTCTCGAAAATCTAAAGATATTTTGTGAACCACAGATTCTCAACTATCAGATTTTCAACTATTTTCGAAATATTGACGTTTGAAGCACGGCACTTTTTCAACGTTCGAATGAAATGACTTTCATATGGTGTGAGTTAGAGCAAAACGTTTTTACATCCTTATCTCAACTTTTCAACACAAATCTAAATGTTGACTTTGACACTTGTCAAAAGTTTTGCCATTTTTTTGACAGCTGTGTGTGTAGGTACACCTCCTCGTTCTACATAGTTTACTTTTAAGATTGAAGCGTCACCTTAAGAATTTGTGGTACATCAGAAAAATTACCATCATAAATCAGCAGTAGAATATAGCAGTAGCAATAGCTACCTGATTACAAAATTCTAAATTAATATTAATAAAAATAAAACTAAAACTAATATAACGCAAACAGTTTGATTAGCTGCAATAAGAAACATCTTTTCAGTTTAATCAATCACAAACTTGAAAGCGTTACTATTATTAATTTATAACTCATCACTTGTGGCTGTGGTCTTCACTTAATTCGCCAATAGGAAAAGGCAAATTCATGATATAATACCAGCGCGTGCATCAATCTAAACAATGAAAGTTTCATTTCTCAATTCGCGAATGGAACAACTTTTGTTCCTAGTTACTGCAATTAGCAAACACGTTCATTATCTGAACTGAAATACTCCATTTTGTGTACTCTCTCCTTCCAGTTAACAACATTGTTTCGTTCGGAGTATTACGTTTCATTATCAAATTATCCCCGTTTTATTTAATTTAGCAGCCAGTCTGGCATTTTCACCGGGTGATCATTACCAGTTTTTCAAAGTATTTTATTTGGCTTTCTCTATATACGTAATGCCCACAGAATTTTTATTATTTGCGCACTGCAAAAATTGTATAATTAAGTTTATTATTTTAACGTTTTCAATTAAATTCTAAATATTCACGTTTATTTCTGCCCGTGTCCCCCTTGAAAGTATAGAAATTCTGATAGGCAATGCAAACTTCGAAATGTAATAAATTCACATACCATTTGTGTTGGCACATTTTTTAGTCTAAATGACCCAAACGGGCAGCCATTTTTTACGCCACACTGAGAGCAAATACCCGCAATCCATCTATATATTGGACTAGTGTCACACGCCAGACCCATACATCGAAGAATCAAAATCAGACATAATCATAAATAATCACTGCAATATTCGGACGTATCAATAACCCCGTTACTGATTAGATTTAAAATCAGACTCATGTCGGTGATCGTTCACTTGAAATGACAGTTCGCCTAAAGGGGGTGGATTCGGGATTAATAAATCGAGCTGCATCCGAGAATTTTGTGGGTAGTGTTTAGTTTTATGACACTGTTAACCAATCTGAGGCCTAATAATGCTAAGTTTGCATTTTGAGTTGAAGTTTAATTAAAACCCTGTGATAGACTATACGGCTTTTACTTCCACTTTTAGTGTGCCTCCTTTACTTGAACCCAAATTGTATTATCCGGATTACGCAACAAGCAAAGGGCGTGGCCCGAGTCATTGACAAATTGCGTCTACTCCTCCCTCTTTTTGCTAAAGGATCAAATGTGTCTTGCAGTGTCTATTGTTCCCCAGGATCTATCTGTTACAGTTGTACTTAAATTAAGCACTTGGACGTTATTCAATAGGGTGAATAATAGGTTCGAAGTGTCTCCTGAAACTTTCACGTCTTGTCGTAGCGTGTCCAATGATTCTTTCTTAAAAAGAATCAGCCTTTGGTTTCGACTTTCCATAGAGGAGAACTTCTAGGTATTACCTAGTTATTTCTATTTTAAATACCTACCTTCTTACTCTCTCTCTCTCTCTCTCTCTCTCTCTCTCTGTATATGTTGGGCTAAAATTGTACGATTCATTTGAAATTAAAATAATTTTTATTGGCTGCCATTATTTAATTTTTATCGTGGCCATATAAATCGACGACTTCGACATGGAATACATTTTACAATATAAATAAATATATCTGCTTAAATATGGCCATTTATATCGGCCCAAACTAATGACATCATTTGCAAATTAATGTTTTGGTGGCGTGTTTGGTTTTATAGGCCGATAATTTATTGCACTTTTTGTCTCTGCCCGGAAAATTCAGGTGGCATCGCAAAAAGCATGCAAAATAACAAACATTGAGCATCATTTTCATCTCAAAAATAATAGATTACATTTCTATCTTTCACATTATTAAGTGAGACAAAATGTGGGTTTGTAAGATTTGAGAAAAGAAAAATAACGAAAAGAAAAAAAAAACACTCATATGGACGAGTGTTTCCGAAAAAGCCTTTTGTTTCAGAATATTGACAGAGGAACTGGCAACAATGCTTATTAGCCAAGAAAAAAGATCTAAATTTGAAAATATTCAGAAACATTCTAAAGTTCTCGAAAACCATCCGGAACTTTTCTACAGTGCGTTGGGCAAACTTATTTACATATCAGTTCATGTGTGGCAACATGGCAAATTTCTATGCCAATTTTCGGAGCTTTTAAGCTTAAACTTATGGAAGTTTTTCTGTTTTTCGGTTTTCTGAGCAAAGCAGTCCCATGAGGCCCTAAAAGCACGTCTGGTTGCAAGATTTTTATTTTTTGTCAAAAAGTCCATGCATTTCCATTTATTAGTTTGTAAACAGGCAGATTCTACATTTCTTGAGAATTTCAGCCATAAAAAATGAAACCCTACAATTGTAGCGAAAGCCGATATGACCTTCTACTATAACCGGCAAAGGCGCCCTTTAACAGGTGTTTATGGACCTTTGAAAGAATTTCAGACCTGTGGGTGCTTCAAACAATAATTTAGTAATTAAAGCGATTTTGCGAATATCGTTATGTGAAATTAAAATTTTATTTTCTCATCAGATAGAGCTTTTAATTTCGCATCCTTTGAATGTAAATTTGAGCCATTTATGTCTTAATTGACTAAGAAAATATTTAATTGTCAATTAAACTATATCATGTGAAGTGTCATTTTAAAGACCACTATTTACACTGTCTAATTATTAAAAAAGTTCATTTTCTAAATTTGTGCTCGCGCCGTATATTGGCCACTAGCGAGAGTGGTACCGATTTTTCTGCCGTACCCTTTCGGGTACAAGAAGTCCAGAGAGACGCGTTTTGTACTCGGTAGAGTTGCGACCGAAAAAAAGAGACGCGCTTTGAACTTAAGAGAGTGACAATCTAACCGGGAAGACGGAAAAGCTCGAATTTCGACACGAGAAAAAAGTCTTCGCAGTTCTAATTTCCGCAAACTCGTGTTTTTCCTTTTTTGAATACCGTTTTAAAACAGGCCGCGCTAATTACTTGTAATTTTTAATTAGTGCCAAACATTAAACCGCTTTTTGCCCGCCTACGAAAAGTTTCGTGGAGTGCCTTCGGATAGCAACAATTTAGTTTCATCCCACCTCTGCCCTTTTCCTGAATAGGTCATTTTCTTGCAGATAGCGGATACTTTGAAGACACAGGAGACTACCGGCAATTAAGTATTTGTAGAGTAGTTGTAGAAGTTGAAACGTTGTAGTATATTATAGTACTTAGTCGAATCCCAGAAGTACCGGCGGCGCCGGCAACACCGCAGCAACAGCAGCCGCCCCCACGTGATCACCGAATCCGATTATAATCGACGGCTGGGGGACTCGAAGCGACAAGTGGATCCTTACTTTCCGAAAAGTATTGATTTTTAAAAAGTTGGAACAGATTAAAATAAATAAAAATTGATTGGGCCACTTTCCACTGAGAAATGAGAGATGCGAAAACTTTCCAAACTTACAGTAAACAAGGAAGAATGAAGAATGTTTACAGTGATGCCAAACATCTGACCTCGTTCGCATATAGAAATGAAATAAAACAAACTTATGTGAAAAAGTAGAACCCAAAAAAGCAGGTTTCCTATTACGAAACACTGTAGTTTTCTGTTAAATAAATATTTAAGAAAGACAACACATCTATAGCATAAAACAAGAACTCAGATAATAATTATCACGGCCTTAAATGGGTAATAAAAAAAGGAGGTATTAAAAAAACACTTCTTTATAACGTTAATTCCATAATCTTCGGGAATAAATCTTGGCAGCACCGAATTAAAAACGTCAAGAAACTTCATCACATCTTTCATTTGGCATCGGTCAGTTGACTATCAAAAAAGCTCATTGAAAATCACACAGTATTTTGGTATACCGGATGTCCAGCACAACCCTGGACATAGGAGATTAACATTTGCAATCGGTTTTTATTTTTTTTGAGCCTGTACGGTTGAATTGATTGAAAACCTTTTAATAGTAACGTTGTAGAGCGTATGGTCAGCTATCATCCTGTAATTTTTTTAATACCCCAGTTTTGGCCATTTTTTGGAAAAACGGCTCGAAAAGTGCAAAAATTTTAATTTGGCGCGTCACCCCCGCCATGCATGTGCAGTGTCGCCAACATATTTTCACTGCATAATCACGTTAATTACTACATGATAGTGGCTCAAAATAAATAAGAAAGGAAGAACGGCTCTGATTCTGACTTAAGAAATTATTATGTTGGCGACACTGCACATGCATGGCGGGGGTAACGCGCCAAATTCAAATTCTTGCACTTTTCGAGGCGTTTTTCCAAAAAACTGCCAAAACTGGCTACTGAGGTATTGAAAAAATTACAGGATGATAGCTGACCATAGGCTCTACAACTTTATTCTTAAAAGTTTTTCAATCAAATCAACCGTAGAGGCGAAAAAAAGATCCGATTTCCCGTGTTAATCTCCTATGTCCAGGGTTCTGCTGGACACCCGGTATAAGTGTTGTGCGTATCACGTATTTTGACCACAAAAAAAAGAAATCAAGACACCTCCAAAGTGCGAGTAACTTACTCCGATTTCCATGAATTTTTACAAAGTTCAACCAACATTCAAGAATTTTTTTAGATTTAATAAGTTAATTTTTAATAGTGTGGGAACTATTTAGGACTTGGTTCCTCAGTTATGTCGCGGGTGCTTCATGAACGACGCATTCCTTAGTTTTTGTTTAGTTTGGTAGGACTCTAGGATCTAGGGCCGATATTATGTTAATATAAATAAACAACTGACCGAAAGTCTACTGAAACACGAGAAGGGTCGGGTTCGAGTTCGAACATACATAGATCTTGGTCGATCGGTTCTTAGCCTGACTTAATTGTTAACGAGACATATACTTACATATTATTATTATTATTATTATTATAAAGGCAATTGTTTCTAAATTGTTTGGTATTTTTGTCACTATTAACAAGATTAATTGCACACCAGAACAACAGAGAGCAAAAAAAAGAAGCAAGAGCCACATACGCAACGCAATAATCAAATAGGTCGGGGGAAGCCGGGGAAGTCCCTATCGCGCGTCCGGGGCTTCTCCGGTCAGCGGTGCCAATCATGCGCACTGCCTAATTTATATCTCAATGACAGTTACATCGAAGTTAATCTGAAGCCCCTCTTCTGTTTTACAGTTTTGGCCCCCCTTTTTAGCATTGAGAACTTTTAAACTGGTGACGAGATCCTCCAAAAGTGACGTCTTGTTGGCATCATGACGTCTTACGTCAAATTATTGCAAAAGAGGTGTCAGTATCATTATTTTAATTACTTTTTATTGACCATTCCAGAACAGCCAATTTTGACAATAGTTATTTTCCTAACAAGTGCGCAAAGTAACACTTTATTTGTCAGCTGTGACAGTGGTACCACGGGGAACCCATGGTTAAACCGGAAATGTCAGGCAGACATTATGTATATTATCTGTAGAACCAATGTTGTTGATAGTATTTGAGTTTTAATTTTAAGGTGCAAGCCTGGCGTCATTCAGGCCTGGCGCCCCCTTGTTGCTCTTACAGGTAATCATCCTGAGACATTACAAGGGTTCCAGGCATTATTTTTACCGTTCTCTACGCCAAAAACTCAAACCATTTTCAAACTTTCAAACACAACACAGCTGTTAAATGTCAGTTGTCAAATGCAGGATTGAATTCGTTCGAAATAATCTATAAACCTAGTCACCTGGACGCTTATTCTATAGGAAAGAGTGAACGTGAAAGTGGGAATTGCTAGCCAATGGAATTCTTCAACAGAACTTTTGGACCAATCAACGCTGTAAAAATTCTTACTTTCACTTTCACTCTTTCCTATAGAATAAGCGTCCAGGGCTGGTTATCCTCTAATGGGAGCGATCATCCAATAGCTTTGTTAGTTAAGGACCCTCTCACGAGAGGCGCGTCAAGCGACGTTACATTACACCCTACGATTTCGCACCGATTTGAAATCGCGCGGCGTTGGTATCATGGCGGTGTTCTTGTCAAATTTGACAAATTTTTTATTTATCAGATGATTTTAGTACGTTTTTCTAGTTTTAATTCATCAAATTTTCTAAAAATTTATTACTGTTTTGTTCCAAACTAATACTAATATAAAATACAGATGAGGTATCCCGTTGCATAGGTTTCCAAGAGATGAAGGGGTAAGTAAACCTCAAAATATTTGGGCTAGGGACCTCTGTAATATTAAGCGTCATTTCAGGCATTTTTAGCTATTAGAAGTTGTAACTAAGTGTATTGTGGTCTCAGTCAATCAGATTAAATATTTAGTTTTGTATTCTTGAGATGTTTTCTGAAATATTCGGCAATACAGAAGTCATGCCCTCATGCCATTATACTTCCCTAACCTATTCACTAACCTATTCTACAAGCTTTTGATGGTCTGACCTGGATTTTTTACTTTTTTTTTTTATTTTTGCCAAGATAGACCTTCTAAAACCTCATTAAATGAATATTTTAGAAAAAAAACTATAAGCTACATATAACATTTAATAGTTATTGCAGTGCATAACTAGAAAGATTGGTTTACGAAATCTCTAAAGAAAGTGTGTCATAAAGCTAAACTCTTATTCTCATTCCAAACTCTTATTCTCACTCTCAATTTTCGGTTCTAATAATATGAACAATGAACCAAACATATGAATTGAAACACTGCTTTTTTCAAGTATAGGGTCTTGATTTTACTTTCACTAGAATATTTAGAAGGCGACCTAAGTACCTATGCTTACCTTTGGACTATACAGTTGTATTCTAATTTCGTTGTATCAATGTAATCGTTTATAGAAATCATGTAAAATATTATTTTAGCTCCGTAAGGTTTAGATAGCTAAAATCGGAGGGCCAGGCTTGGAAAATATGCCAAATGAAAGCCTTTAGAATTCACACAGGATTTGTACTCTTTGGGAGGAAAAATCATCATCTATGGGGAGGACAGTACCATGGCAGCAAAAATAAATCTTTAATTAAAAATGATGTTGTTACCAGTTTATTGTTAACATCTGTTTTCAATAAACCAAGTAAGTGTAGGGTGTCCATTATAAACGCCACCCATTTTAGTTAACTTTCTTATTTTTAATTTTAGATAAAAAGGTCGTAATATATACATGTTGATTTGAGATGAACTGTCTTATCAAAAAATGTCTCCTAAGGAAGATGGAGGGCTTTTTGAACATGGCCTTTCAATTATGGTTTTTTTATAATTTCTCAGATTGCTATATATCAGGAAGGACCAAATTTAGGCTTTATGTTAATTTTTACATGCGCGATCTTATGATGTAAAAATTGATCTTTTAATTCTAACCATGTGCTTTCGACTTTTTCATAATTTTATTACCAAAATCGAACACTACATTGTATCTTACGTTAAAAAAGTGCCCTTGTCCCAGTAGTAGTAGTAGTAGTAAGTAGTAAATATTGGGGGCGCAAAGCCTTGCAACTAGGCCTTAAAAGCCCTTTTTTCAGTCTCCCGATCCACCCATCCCTACTCCACCTGGGCCCTCATTCCTTCCACGAGTTTTTTTATCCTAAGCTCTTTTCCCAAGTTGCTAAAATGTGCCGTAAGCGAGAAAACTCAATTTATAATTTTTTTTGTTCTCTGTGCATAATCACAAAATTACACATTTTTAGCTAAATTAGTAGTAGGCTTTGAAAAACCAATTAGTTGAAATTTGGTGTTAATTAATATCACAAAGTGACAAAATCTTTGTGATGTCATTCAACACCAAATTTCAACTAAGTGGTATTTCAAAGAAAACTACTAAATTTAGCAAAAACTATGTAGTTTTGTATTTATGTAAAAAAACAAAAATTATTTAAAAACGTCATCTAGTTGGCTGTAAAATGTTAAAAGAAATGGATGAAGGAACAACAGTTTATTTATTTTGATTATGTCATCCTTTTCGGTTAAAAATTTATAGCCTTCTAATAACTTTTTCTAAAGAACCACCTAGTAGTTTGTAAGGCTGATTCTAACGTCTTTAGACATCGAAATTGATGTCAATCATCCTTCCTATATCATGTGGATCTGGATATAGCATTCTTGGTAATTTCAAATTTTACTGCAAAATATCGAAGTCGAAATGCATCTAAAATAGACCTCCATAATCATGTTTAGGCATCATTCCTTAAGGTAAAACAATCATATTATTTATTATATTAAAAATATTTATATAAATAAAATGTCTCAAGTCGTTAATACTTTCCTATAGTATTTAAATTTAAGTAAAAATTTGTTTAATACATACATCTATTACATAAGGAGTAATATACAATGCTTATTATTGCTTAAATGAAATAGGTAGAGGCCAATATTATCAATTACCTTCTTTGTAAGCTTTGTTCGTTGGTAAGTTTGTTTCTAAAGTTATTTTTATCAATTGATATATAATAATCATGTATTTTACAAAAGTCGAAAACTGAGATGGATTTCATATATATAGGTACTAATAGTTTTTTTATTAATTTTATATATCAATTACTATAAATTATCATGTGGCACTCTTTCAAGATAATTTTTAGTAATTCTTACTAGTAATTCACATTTAATATATATGCCGTCTCAAATTATTATGGACTGGGGTGTGCCATGGAAAACAGATGTTTTGCCAATGTATAAATTTTTGACAATGACATTGAGTGAATTTGGCAAGTAAATGAGGTTACAAATTTGACAGATGTCTAAATTATTCGTAAATTGTTGCCAAATTAATCAAAAATTAAGTATCAACGATTCAAAATACTGAGCCTGCTATAAGTAGGCAGTATGCGTAGTAGAAAGAAGCATAATCATAAAATGGGTAGGGGAGGTAAAAAAAAACCCAGGATATTATAATTGATAATTAGTTCATGACATTTTTTAGTTTTGGTAAATAAAGGACTACTGATATAAGCTCGATAGCTCGAATAGATAATTAAAGAAATATGCAGAAGCACCTCTTTCTTAAGAAGATAGAAGTAATAAGGTAGACATATTACTATCTTTCACAACAATTTGCGGAATTTGAACGATTGGGGTAATGTCGGCTTGATGTATGGTAATAAAGTTAAATACATCTTCAGATTATATTATTAGTTATTATGAATATTATGTGAAAACATTTTTAATATTTAATTCTTCTTCTTCTCTTGTAAAGGTATGTATCTTCTTATGATGTTGGCGACCACTTTGACCCATCTTATCCTATTCACTGCAGCTCGGAATAAGTCGGTTGATGTTAGGCCAGTCCATTTTCTAAGGTTGGCCAGCCAGGATATACCTCTGCGCCCATGGCCTCGCTTGCCCTCAATCTTGCCTTGTAGGATTAATTGTAGAAGTCGGTACTTATCATTACGTATAATGTGGCCAAATTAGGCGAGTTTTCTGTTCTTTACATTAATAATAATTTCCTTGTTTTTTCTGAGCCTCTCGAGAATCGTGATGTTAGTTGTATGGTATGTGTATGAGACCCGCAGTATGCGTCGGTAGCACCACATTTCGAATGCTTCTAAGCCTTTGGCGGCAGCCTCAGTAAGACTCCAGCTTTCTACTCCATAGAGGAGAACACTAAAGACGTAGCATCTAAGAATTATTATGCGTATATTGATATTAAGAGACAGGTTACAAAGAACTTCTTAAGGCGCTTAAAAGCGCTTCTGGATTTTTCAATTCGAGTTCTTATTTCATAACTATGATCGCATGTATCAGTGATATTGCAGCCCAGGTAGCATATTTTCTCTACTCTTTCCAATGATGTATCGTTTACCGTAAATTGAGAGTTTATGTTGATGTTCTTACTGATAATTATTTCATACATGTCTATTATTTCACTATTGGATTCTGACGAGGAATCACTGCTAGCCAATTTTGAATCAGCCTGCTAATGTGATAATAAACGGAGGAATATTATCAAAAGGTGTTACACTCGACTATTTTTCTCTAGTCCGCCAAAATTAGATCGGTACTGTGCCTACAAAAAAAATTTCACAACTTGTCAAGAGTACAGTGTTCTTGTTGCAAAGATTCTTGCAATAAACCCTTGCCATTTGTTTGTATTATTATATTGACAATGATAATGGAGTAAGTTTAGAACCTAATAACCATGATACAGTAACTATTGAAGATAAGATGTTGCACATATGGGAGGTGGCCGTAGCCGTCGATTGTGTAGAAACAAAAATTTGTGGACAAAGTGGCGAAGGCAAAATTTCTCTCCTATTTTTAAATACTCAATTCAGGCTACTATACAACAAGTTAACGTACCTCAATTGCCCAGATTTCCCCCTGTAGCGAATCCACACTGCCAAGCATTAAGTATCTATTGCAACAATGTTAGACTATCTATGCAGGTTTTGGTATATATAAACAAAGCTGATTGCAAAACACGAATTAAAAGCATCAGAAAATGTTTCTTTTAAACTAAGGTGAGAACTAAGAAATATTTCTTGTCGCTTCTTCTGATTTTAAAATTACCTGTTTATGGTTACAAACGACTCTAAATTTAGCAAGAGAATTGTTTCACATTCCTGCACAAATGTGATAATAAGATTGCATTCAGATATGGTTTGTGACTCATTGTACAAATTGGTATTGACACCACAAAACTCGGTATTAATAACAAACGCACAAAATTGCGGAACAAAAAAGGTGTTGCAGGCTAGGATAAACACAAAAGTCAGCAGCAGCAAAGTACGGTTTCCCTGAAGGTCAAGATATGCCTCTCATCCTTTTAACAAGATGGATTTCTTCAATCATCAATCGCAGAGTTATTATCCGAGAGTAGTACCTTTTCTAAGGGTAAACCAGAGGAAGTAGGATACGACGCCGGCGTCTGTTACCATTTTGCTCCAATCTGTCAAGTGTGAAAATGCCAGTGGCATAGCATTGGTATTGTAGCTTGTAGCACATAAGAAAATATTTTATTAAAAATAATAATGGAACTAAATTACTAATTGTAACATTAGTAATATTATACGTAATATTATTAGCAAACATCGACTTACTATTAAATAAATAAAATAATTGTGAATTAATAGTCGTTGATAACCCTGGGATTACATCTCTGCGCCACTGGAAAAACTGCTCAAAAATTTAAATAAAAAAACTGTCTACAGGTTATATAGGATTAGAAAAATATTTCCCAAAATAGCATTAAGGTCACTGCCGTATATACTAAATCATATTTCGAAGATTTGGATGTAAAATAACTGGTTTTAGAGTTATTTGAAATAATTTAATTGTTGCTGAAAAACGCCATTATCTGTTTACCTGTGAAACGTATAACTATAGCCGCTGCTTTTACAACCGTAAGCTGCACATCCCACCATTGTAAACAACACAATTATTTATAATATTAAAGACTTGCAAAATGCAATTTATTGCAAAAAAATACATAACCAACGAAACGTTTGGTTTTCGCCTTAAACATGGCGTCTCATTATTTTTGGTCAAGGACGGTAAACAGTACAGGAGGGTACACTGCCATTTAAACAACATGAGCCCAAAATCGTGACGTCAGCTTAGTGCGGACTTGGGAGCGATAATGACGTCATTATTTCCCGAGCCCCGTGCGCTCTGAGACTATTCCCGTCATTTGTTTTCTGAATAAGAATGTAAGGACGGATATAGTCTCAGGGCGCTCTAGAGGGGTCACCCGAAAACGCTGTGAATGTGAATATTTGATTTGACATCTGGATGATTATTCGCGGGCGCGGGTTATTCGTTTTTTTTTTTTATGATCGTATGCTAATTTTTCAATCTTTCCCTTGTTGTTGTGATTGTGCCGATTGGGTTGTGATTTAGTAAAAATTACGAGTACACAATACCTGGTCAGATTTGTGCTGTTCCTGAATGTAAAAGCAACAAATTAAAGTAGAAGAAAGAAGGCAGACAAAGATCCTTTTATTTTTTCACAAAAAGAAAAGATGCTCTTTCACTTAAAATCAAAAAAGAAACAAGTGGATTCACCTTTACCAGCGAACATACATTCAATCCAGGTACCTCGGCAATATGCCATGCTCTTTGCATTTTACTGCAAATGATTATGAAAGAGACTTTCATAATTAACTTTTGGATAAGTAAGTATTACATTCAGTATTAAGTACCTAGGCGGCTGGCTCTTGCTCTAAAGCAACCAGCAATTAGCAACGCACCACGAGCAATATTTATTGCACGCCGCTTTTACATTGAATTATGACGACTCGAGAGACGCAAGATACCAAAATTTAAATAAATTGTTGATTGAATAGATTCTGTTATCAAGTGTTTTCTGTGCTGGGTCCGTGAGGTTTGCAGGCTGGTTTAAACAAAGAAGTCAGCAGTAGCAGACCACTCTTTCGGAAAGTCGCGTTATCCTTTTCAACAAAGTGCAGTATCCGACACTAACTAATGAAGCTTCTTCAAGCACGAGAACAACATTATTCAAAATATTCAGAAAATCTTTTCTAGTGGCATTATGTATTTGTAGCAGTATTATCAATACTAACTTATCTAGACATCAAGACAATGTGACGGTACATTAATATGCTAAGTATAAGTGTAAGTATTCCAAACTCGTAGTTGCTTATGGAGTATTGAATATTGTTGCTTGCAACCCGGTCTGCATCAAAGTAATAAACCTACCTTTGAAATCATAACTATTTGTGTTATTACTAGTTTATAGACCATTTCTTACTTATCAACACTTCTAAAATATTATTTAAACCAATACAGGATAAACAGAAGCACAGCATATGTAACAAAACTATGCGTCCGCGGAATAAACTCTTAATGATATATCTCACCAGAGCACTAATGTGACGTCAGGCCGCGGGTACAGAAAAAGAGGGAATTGGGCCGTCCTGTCAGTCTAGCGTCCTTGATTTTTGGTAACAGCAGTCAATGTAGCGGAGAATTGCGCGTGCGGATTCCATTAGTCTATTTATTCTGAGAATATATTTCTCTTATCTCTTATCTCTATGAGTCGAGTTCGGTAATTCCATCCGAGCGCTCCGGACACAGACCATCTCATACTGTGCAATCTCCCAAAATCCTAACAAGCTAGAGTGAGATAGACTGATATCCCGAGCGCTCGGGATGTAATTAAACCGAACTCAACTATAGTAATCACTGTCCACTGATTAAATTAGTCAAATGTCAACATTAAACCATTATACCATAATTCATAATAATCATAATTGATGCATCATTCAACAAGCAACAAGTTATAAGTTCCTGAATCTGACTGTGAAGTGTGTTTAATCGATAATATACGGTACGTACCTAATTCTTCTAAAAAAGTTAATATAAATTCTAATTCTACCAACCACCTATAATAATCCTTTATTCTATTGATTACTAAACAAAAAAATACCATAGCCCGCGTTCTTATTAATTGCTTAAGTTCACCTCGGGCAGATTGAATCCCATTTTTCAATCGGATTGAAGAGCCTTAATAAATCGAAGGAACTAATAAATAAATGGGTAATAGTATATTATTAAACGAGGTTTTTATGATAGCCACGGGAGACTTGCCTCACGAGCCGCAGGCGAAACGTTCCCCTAAGGGAATAGTGGCCATAAAAAGCGAGTATAATACTATACTTTGTCCAGGGCCTTTGTCTAATAATTACAAATTATAAAATCTATAGGTAGTGTAAATGAAATTGGTGAAATGTCAAAGGGATACTCACATTTGACTGCAAAGCAGTGCCACCAATGCATTTTTTACGCTGCGGCATTTGATATTGCCTTGTTGTCTACTCCTACTGGTTGCCAAGTCAACATAATATATAATTTAAATAGCGAGCCGGAATAATATCATTATTACATATATACAGTTTTAACTCATTTATACCTCTGATGCTATATGAGCCCTAGTTAACTTTTGTCAACAAGCTGAATATCAGTATATTATTAGGTGATCGTGGACAAAAGAATATATAATCCATTCAGTTAGTTCAGGTTAGTCTCGTTAAGTAGGCCTTGGTAATTTGACATATTTCACTCGGTATAACATGACTGACAGTGACAGTGATTATTAATCGGTGTGAGGTTAAGATTATTGTTTATAACAGGTTTCATACAGCATGTGACCTGTCATCGAACTTGGTGGTAAAACAACCTCAAAAAATTACATTGACATAAATGAACAAAATCTGCCTTCACGCATATAAATCCGTTTTTCTATAATATTTGCTAAGATATTTACTATAGAACAAAAATGAGTTGTCCCAAGCAGCACATTTCCCATATCCAGGTCGGAGCTATTGGATAACATTGCCGCATAACCGTACAGGAATTAAATAAAATTGGAACTATGCAGATTTTGCCTACACAGACCCTAATCTTCTTCAGGTACAGTTTAAAAATGTACTTTCAAATCACATTATTGATATCTGAGCATTGCATGATTGGAACAACTGTTAAGTTGCCAACTATTTCAACTCCAAATATTTTGGGAATAAGAAATGCTGAATCAGAATTTTGTTTGTTTTTAGTTTGCAATGTTTGTCTTCATAGTGCTTAACCTAACCAAGGCCAAGGGGGATATAATAATACTAAGTAGATGCTTAAGTAAAGAATAATACCCTCATTGGTGCTTAGTTTAAGTAAAAAATTGTACCCTCATTGGTGCTTAACATACAGCTCCAATCATATTATTTTTGCTCCTTTTTGTAATTGTTTATAGATTCTGTTTTTGGTGTGAATTTGTGTTCAGCAATGTGCTCACTCTACATAAGTACTAGTGACAATATTTATAAAAAGTTTTTTCTATGACCATGTAAAAATAAACAACTTTTGTCATACATTGCCCTAGCCGAAAACGTAACTTTCGTCTCTAGTGAGAGAAAGTTATGTTTTCGTGTGTCACAGAAAAGTGAATCAAAGTGTTGAAATTTGACCAAACTGAACTCATTGACAGTCGAGGTGTCATGTTGACAATGACGCGCCTTAATTTTTGAAAGAAGAACTCTGTAGAGATTGTTAAAGTTAATGAAGACTTAATGTTAGCATGGTTCATAAAAAAGTATATAGTCGTTTTCAGGAAGATATTCATCTAGCCACCCATGACATTGTAAACGCACCTTTTAAAAACAATTGAAAAGTTACCAGAAAAGTTACTAAATCGGAGAGTGGTGCGAATCGAGCTTAACGAACGCATTTGTCGGGTTTTAACCTCAAATTGTGTAATTTTCAAACATAACTACTTTATTTCTCAAATTTTGCTCAAATCCAATTATTATTCAGCGTTTGTAATGTAGGAAAAGTAAACTGGCTTATTAAACAACTAACTATCACCCAGAACTATTAACACAATTCATCGCATGACCCAGAAAAGTCATCTGCAACCTCCAACTTCTGCAAAATAAGATGCCAGAGTAGAGTTACAAATACAAAAATTGAGACATCAAAACCACATTCAAGCAATTGTGAGTATTGACGATTGATTATTGCCAGCTAAAGCGAGCGTTAAATTAGTATGCATATGCAGAGGGAAGAACTGAACTGGACCATCAACCATGAACAAGATTTCCAAAAGTTCCGAATATACTCAGCCAGAAATTACTTTAGTGTCCAGATGCCCTGGGAATAGACCATACATTTAACTATGGTTATTCCTATGCCTTTCATAATATTATATAGTCTACCACTTTCCAAGTTTAAAATTGAATGCAGATTGCCGTCAAGTAAAAATTGTTCCAAACAGCAAAAGCATCTGAGAAAAGATGGTTTTCTACCAGACTGAATTTAAATACTGCCATATGATTTGGATTGTGTGATGATCTGTGATGAGTCATGAGAGTCCCAGTGGCCTTTTCATATACGTACCTATATGCCATATGCCATCCATAATTATGATCACTTTGGATCTTGAGTTAATATTAGTGAAGATTACCCCCCATGATAAAGAAAAGATATTTTGATGAATTTACTGTTATATCATTTCAGTTGTCATTTGGCTCCATTGTTGGATCAAAATTGACCCTTTCATTCTTTTGTAGGTATCGTGTATGTATGTGATTTTACATTATAAATTAATTATACTAAAAGAAGTCTTGCCTAATTGAGCATTTAGTTTCTTAAACTACCTAAATATCCAGAAACTAAAATGTTTGTGTGGTGGTTTATTAATTGTCTGATTTAATATTAGGTTTGTTCCAACATGCTAGAGAACCATTGCAGAACATTTAAAAAATCATTTTGGCCAACTCACCAGCAAACATTTCAAATTGAAATGAGGAACCATCTTGACATGGTTGCAGAACCACTGTGGACAAGCACATTGTTTATTTCAATTTCGATATCATATTAGTGAGTTGTCAAGAATGATAGACCCTTCTGGAATGGTTTCTTGGTCGAATGGAACCAACTTATTTTCAACTAAAGAGAGCTACAGTTCTTTTAAACTAAATAGCATAAGCAGGGGTCATTTCTTACAAACTCTCTTCAAAAAGTTTCGACTTATAATACTTACGTATAGACATAGAATTTGAAGTAACTTTTAGAAACAAGTAAAGGCTATTTATTAGTTTGAAATTAAGAACCCCTTTGCAAATAACTTACTATACCTGGAATAAAAATGCTATTGAAGTTGCAAGAACTTTTTATTTTATATACAAAGCAAAACAAGTATAATGTGTTTAATGGAAAAACTTATTAAGTGGGCTGAGAATTTTCATGAGACAAGAATGCTGAAGTAATAAAGTACCAGCTACTTTCATTGTTCTATCCTATTCTATGAAAACTTCACAACCAACCTGTTCACATTTGGAAGATATTTAAAAATTTATAACTCAGACATTGATACTTTTCTGACATTAGGACTTTACCTTCCACTATAGGATGTCTACCATAACATGATTTCGGAACTGTATAGGGCAGGTCCAAGTCATCTTGTATACATTTTTTTTCTCAATGTGGGCTCTAGGACATATCTTGGGCTTAAAAGATGCACTTGAGTGTTTGTGATACTTTCAAGCTAACTTGTATATTGTTTTGGAATTTTTAGTGAATTGAGTTATGAGAAAGAACCATGACATAACATAAAATAAAAGGTTCCTGCTTGGTTTCTGTTAAAATCTCAAGTATAATTAAAAACTATATTTGCAGAAGAAGATAATTAGACACACATGCTGTTAGCTTTCTTGTAAGAATGGAAGATCCACATCAAAGGGACACTAAGGGTTGTTGTGGTAATATATTATACAAAACACTTAAAATCTATGGTGGTTCAAATATTAGAACCCAGGATGTAAACTTCAAGAGGCTCCTTTTGAGGCCCAGTCCTTAGCAATCACATTAGCAAAAAATGAATATACCTTATATGATATACAGGAGTATGATAATATATAAACACTTAGTGTTATTTTGACAAATGTTATACTTATGCATCCTTCGGAGAGATTAACACTTACATAGCACTCTGTATAACTGAGTACACAACGGTTACCGTCAAATTGAATCCCACACAATCACTTAACAGAGCATTTAAATTTATAAACAGAAACACACACATATTTTGTTTAGGTTAGTCTGTCCATCCTTCCTTTGGCACATTCATGGATAATTTAGATGGTCAAAAGATCATTCTTCATTTATCTTGAATAATGCAAAATAATTCAGTAGCACCTTGATGATGTGACTTGAATACTGGACATTGGGCAATTCTTTTTATTCTTCGGTTTTATTATTGTCTGCAAGTGAATTTTCCAATTCCCAAGTATCAAGCACTTTGCTTACAGTCTTCATACAAAGTCAAAAACAAACAATGCATGCAGCTGCAGCTATGCTACTGGAGTTAAGGAAATTGCGAGGAAAATTGTTAAAAAATAGCTTCATTCTCCAAGGGATCAAATCCGTGGTAGGTTCTAGGTTTATTTCACTTTCTGCTTTCACTATATGAGTTGTTGAGTAGAAAAGTAGTACTATAAACATAAAGGACTGTTTGATGATAATAGGCAGTGTAGTTATTTGATAATAACTCACGAAAATTGGAATAAGAAAAAAAAAATATCAGGAAATACATTCACAATATTAACAAATATGCTTCCAAGGAATCGTAATACGTAATATTATGCTCTCTTTCTCAAAATACGGGCAGAAAACAAGGATAGAACATAAGCGTCATGCCATTTCTTAAATTTTGACGGAATGTCTTAGATACCAACAGAAAATAAGAATTTCCCCAGATATCAGCTGAAAAATTTTTGGAAGAAGGGCTGCCACTACAAAACCGATATTTCCATGGCTGGCTAGATGAATATCTTCCTGAAAACGACTATATACAACAAGTTAACGTACCTCAATTACCCAGATTTCCCCCTGTAGCGAATCCACACTGCCAAGCATTAAGTATCTATTGCAACAATGTTAGACTATCTATGCAGGTTTTGGTATATATAAACAAAGCTGATTGCAAAACACGAATTAACAGCATCAGAAAATGTTTCTTTTAAACCAAGGTGAGAACTAAGAAATATTTCTTGTCGCTTCTTCTGATTTTAAAATTACCTGTTTATGGTTACAAACGACTCTAAATTTAGCAAGAGAATTGTTTCACATTCCTGCACAAATGTGATAATAAGATTGCATTCAGATATGGTTTGTGACTCATTGTACAAATTGGTATTGACACCACAAAACTCGGTATTAACAAACGCACAAAATTGCGGAACAAAAAAGGTGTTGCAGGCTAGGATAAACACAAAAGTCAGCAGCAGCAAAGTACGGTTTCTCTGAAGGTCAAGATATGCCTCTCATCCTTTTAACAAGATGGATTTCTTCAATCATCAATCGCAGAGTTATTATCCGAGAATAGTACCTTTTCTAAGGGTAAACCAGAGGAAGTAGGATACGACGCCGGCGTCTGTTACCATTTTGCTCCAATCTGTCAAGTGTGAAAATGCCAGTGGCATAGCATTGGTATTGTAGCTTGTAGCACATAAGAAAATATTTTATTAAAAATAATAATGGAACTAAATTACTAATTGTAACATTAGTAATATTATACGTAATATTATTAGCAAACATCGACTTACTATTAAATAAATAAAATAATTGTGAATTAATAGTCGTTGATAACCCTGGGATTACATCTCCTGCGCCACTGGAAAAACTGCTCAAAAATTTAAATAAAAAAACTGTCTACAGGTTATATAGGATTAGAAAAATATTTCCCAAAATAGCATTAAGGTCACTGCGGTATATACTAAATCATATTTCGAAGATTTGGATGTAAAATAACTGGTTTTAGAGTTATTTGAAATAATTTAATTGTTGCTGAAAAACGCCATTATCTGTTTACCTGTGAAACGTATAACTATAGCCGCTGCTTTTACAACCGTAAGCTGCACATCCCACCATTGTAAACAACACAATTATTTATAATATTAAAGACTTGCAAAATGCAATTTATTGCAAAAAAATACATAACCAACGAAACGTTTGGTTTTCGCCTTAAACATGGCGTCTCATTATTTTTGGTCAAGGACGGTAAACAGTACAGGAGGGTACACTGCCATTTAAACAACATGAGCCCAAAATCGTGACGTCAGCTTAGTGCGGACTTCGGAGCGATAATGACGTCATTATTTCCCGAGCCCCGTGCGCTCTGAGACTATTCCCGTCATTTGTTTTCTGAATAAGAATGTAAGGACGGATATAGTCTCAGGGCGCTCTAGAGGGGTCACCCGAAAACGCTGTGAATGTGAATATTTGATTTGACATCTCGATGATTATTCGCGGGAGCGGGTTATTCGTTTTTTTTAATGATCGTATTCTAATTTTTCAATCTATCCCTTGTTGTTGTGATTGTGCCGATTGGGTTGTGATTTAGTAAAAATTACGAGTACACAATACCTGGTCAGATTTGTGCTGTTCCTGAATGTAAAAGCAACGAACTAAAGTAGAAGAAAGAAGGCAGACAAAGATCCTTTCATTTTTTCACAAAAAGAAAAGATGCTTTTTCACTTAAAATCAAAAAAGAAACAAGTGGATTCACCTTTACCAGCGAAAATACATTCAATCCAGGTACCTCGGCAATATGCCATGCTCTTTGCATTTTACTGCAAATGATTATGAAAGAGACTTTCATAATTAACTTTTGGATAAGTAAGTATTACATTCAGTATTAAGTACCTAGGCGGCTGGCTCTTGCTCTAAAGCAACCAGCAATTAGCAACGCACCACGAGCAATATTTATTGCACGCCGCTTTTACATTGAATTATGACGACTCGAGAGACGCAAGATACCAAAATTTAAATAAATTGTTGATTGAATAGATTCTGTTATCAAGTGTTTTCTGTGCTGGGTCCGTGAGGTTTGCAGGCTGGTTTAAACAAAGAAGTCAGCAGTAGCAGACCACTCTTTCGGAAAGTCGCGTTATCCTTTTCAACGAAGTGCAGTATCCGACACTAACTAATGAAGCTTCTTCAAGCACGAGAACAACATTATTCAAAATATTCAGAAAATCTTTTCTAGTGGCATTATGTATTTGTAGCAGTATTATCAATACTAATCAATACTAACTTATCTAGACATCAAGACAATGTGACGGTACATTAATATGCTAAGTATAAGTGTAAGTATTCCAAACTCGTAGTTCCTTATGGAGTATTGAATATTGTTGCTTGCAACCCGGTCTGCATCAAAGTAATAAACCTACCTTTGAAATCATAACTATTTGTGTTATTACTAGTTTATAGACCATTTCTTACTTATCAACACTTCTAAAATATTATTTAAACCAATACAGGATAAACAGAAGCACAGCATATGTAACAAAACTATGCGTCCGCGGAATAAACTCTTAATGATATATCTCACCAGAGCACTAATGTGACGTCAGGCCGCGGGTACAGAAAAAGAGGGAATTGGGCCGTCCTGTCAGTCTAGCGTCCTTGATTTTTGGTAACAGCAGTCAATGTAGCGGAGAATTGCGCGTGCGGATTCCATTAGTCTATTTATTCTGAGAATATATTTCTCTTATCTCTTATCTCTATGAGTCGAGTTCGGTAATTCCATCCGAGCGCTCCGGACACAGACCATCTCATACTGTGCAATCTCCCAAAATCCTAACAAGCTAGAGTGAGATAGACTGATATCCCGAGCGGTCGGGATGTAATTACCGAACTCAACTATAGTAATCACTGTCCACTGATTAAATTAGTCAAATGTCAACATTAAACCATTATACCATAATTCATAATAATCATAATTGATGCATCATTCAACAAGCAACAAGTTATAAGTTCCTGAATCTGACTGTGAAGTGTGTTTAATCGATAATATACGGTACGTACCTAATTCTTCTAAAAAAGTTAATATAAATTCTAATTCTACCAACCACCTATAATAATCCTTTATTCTATTGATTACTAAACAAAAAAATACCATAGCCCGCGTTCTTATTAATTGCTTAAGTTCACCTCGGGCAGATTCAATTCCATTTTTCAATCGGATTGAAGAGCCTTAATAAATCGAAGGAATTAATAAATAAATGCGTAATAGTATATTATTAAGCGAGCTTTTTATGATAGCCACGGGAGACTTGCCTCACAAGCCGCAGGCGAAACGTTCCCCTAAGGGAATAGTGGCCATAAAAAGCGAGTATAATACTATACTTTGTCCAGGGCCTTTGTCTAATAATTACAAATTATAAAATCTATAGGTAGTGTAAATAAAATTGGTGAAATGGCAAAGGGATGCTCACATTTGACTGCAAAAGCAGTGCCACCAATGCATTTTTTACGCTGCCGCATTTGATATTGCCTTGTTGTCTACTCCTACTGGTTGCCAAGTCAACATAATATATAATTTAAATAGCGAGCCGGAATAATATCTTTATTACATATATACAGTTTTAACTCATTTATACCTCTGATGCTATATGAGCCCTAGTTAACTTTTGTCAACAAGCTGAATATCAGTATATTATTAGGTGATTGTGGACAAAAGAATATATAATCCATTCAGTTAGTTCAG
The DNA here is from genome assembly GCA_951812265.1 of Taphrorychus bicolor. Taxonomy (NCBI): domain Eukaryota; kingdom Metazoa; phylum Arthropoda; class Insecta; order Coleoptera; family Curculionidae; genus Taphrorychus; species Taphrorychus bicolor. The sequence continues at coordinate 10,659,197 of OX638298.1, forward strand.
GTTAGTCTCGTTAAGTAGGCCTTGGTAATTTGACATATTTCACTCAGTATAACATGACTGACAGTGACAGTGATTATTAATCGGTGTGAGGTTAAGATTATTGTTTATAACAGGTTTCATACAGCATGTGACCTGTCATCGAACTTGGTGGTAAAACAACCTCAAAAAATTACATTGACATAAATGAACAAAATCTGCCTTCACGCATATAAATCCGTTTTTCTATAATATTTGCTAAGATATTTACTATAGAACAAAAATGAGTTGTCCCAAGCAGCACATTTCCCATATCCAGGTCGGAGCTATTGGATAACATTGCCGCATAACCGTACAGGAATTAAATAAAATTGGAACTATGCAGATTTTGCCTACACAGACCCTAATCTTCTTCAGGTACAGTTTAAAAATGTACTTTCAAATCACATTATTGATATCTGAGCATTGCATGATTGGAACAACTGTTAAGTTGCCAACTATTTCAACTCCAAATATTTTGGGAATAAGAAATGCTGAATCAGAATTTTGTTTGTTTTTAGTTTGCAATGTTTGTCTTCATAGTGCTTAACCTAACCAAGGCCAAGGGGGATATAATAATACTAAGTAGATGCTTAAGTAAAGAATAATACCCTCATTGGTGCTTAGTTTAAGTAAAAAATTGTACCCTCATTGGTGCTTAACATACAGTTCCAATCATATTATTTTTGCTCCTTTTTGTAATTGTTTATAGATTCTGTTTTTGGTGTGAATTTGTGTTCAGCAATGTGCTCATTCTACATAAGTACTAGTGACAATATTTATAAAAAGTGTTTTCTATGACCATTTAAAAATAAACAACTTTTGTCATACATTGCCCTAGCCGAAAATGTAACTTTCGTCTCTAGTGAGAGAAAGTTACGTTTTCGTGTGTCACAGAAAAGTGAATCAAAGTGTTGAAATTTGACCAAACTGAACTCATTGACAGTCGAGGTGTCATGTTGACAATGACGCGCCTTAATTTTTGAAAGAAGAACTCTGTAGAGATTGTTAAAGTTAATGAAGACTTAATGTTAGCATGGTCCATGAAAAAGTATATAGTCGTTTTCAGGAAGATATTCTTCTAGCCACCCATGACATTGTAAACGCACCTTTTAAAAACAATTGAAAAGTTACCAGAAAAGTTACTAGATCGGAGAGTGGTGCGAATCGAGCTTAACGAACGCATTTGTCGGGTTTTAACCTCAAATTGTGTAATTTTCAAACATAACTACTTTATTTCTCAAATTTTGCTCAAATCCAATTATTATTCAGCGTTTGTAATGTAGGAAAAGTAAACTGGCTTAATAAACGACTAACTATCACCCAGAACTATTAACACAATTCATCGCATGACCCAGAAAAGTCATCTGCAACCTCCAACTTCTGCAAAATAAGATGCCAGAGTAGAGTTACAAATACAAAAATTGAGACATCAAAACCACATTCAAGCAATTGTGAGTATTGATGATTGATTATTGCCAGCTAAAGCGAGCGTTAAATTAGTATGCATATGCAGAGGGAAGAACTGAACTGGACCATCAACCATGAACAAGATTTCCAAAAGTTCCGAATATACTCACCCAGAAATTACTTTAGTGTCCAGATGCCCTGGGAATAGACCATACATTTAACTATGGTTATGCCTATGCCTTTCATAATATTATATAGTCTACCACTTTCCAAGTTTAAAATTGAATGCAGATTGCAGTCAAGTAAAAATTGTTCCAAACAGCAAAAGCATCTGAGAAAAGATGGTTTTCTACCAGACTGAATTTAAATACTGCCATATGATTTGGATTGTGTGATGATCTGTGATGAGAGTCATGAGAGTCCCAGTGGCCTTTTCATATACGTACCTATATGCCATATGCCATCCATAATTATGATCACTTTGGATCTTGAGTTATAAAAGATATTTCGATGAATTTACTGTTATATCATTTCAGTTGTCATTTGGCTCCATTGTTGGATCAAAATTGACCCTTTCATTCATTTGTAGGTATTTAGAAAAGTGTATTTTTGTTTAGAGAAGTGTATTTTTGTTTTATTAAATATATGTGATTTTACATTATAAATTAATTATACTAAAAGAAGTCTTGCCTAATTGAGCATTTAGTTTCTTAAACTACCTAAATATCCAGAAACTAAAATGTTTGTGTGGTGGTTTATTAATTGTCTGATTTAATATTAGGTTTGTTCCAACATTCTAGAGAACCATTGCAGAACATTTAAAAAATCATTTTGGCCAACTCACCAACAAACATTTCAAATTGAAATGAGGAACCATCTTGACATGGTTGCAGAACCACTGTGGACAAGTACATTGTTTATTTCAATTTCGATATCATATTAGTGAGTTGTCAAGAATGATAGACCCTTCTGGAATGGTTTCTTGGTCGAGTGGAACCAACTTATTTTCAACTAAAGAGAGCTACAGTTCTTTTAAACTAAATAGAATAAGCAGGGGCCATTTTTTACAAACTCAGTTGAAAAAGTTTTGACTTATAATACTTACGTATAGACATATAATTTGAAGTAACTTTTAGAAACAAATAAAGGCTATTTATTAGTTTGAAATTAAGAACCCCTTTGCAAATAACTTACTATACCTGGAATGCTATTGAAGTTGCAAGAACTTTTTATTTTATATACAAGTCAAAACAAGTATAATGTGTTCAATGGAAAAACTTATTAAGTTGGCTGAGAATTGTCAGGAGACAAGAATGTTGGAGTAATAAAGTACCAGCTACTTTCATTGTTCTATCCTATTCTATGAAAACTTCACGACCAACCTGTTCACATTTTGGAAGATATTTAAAAAATTATAACTCAGACATTGGTACCACTTTTCTGACATTAGGATTTAACCTTCCGCTATAGGATGTCTACCATAACATGATTTCGGAAGTGTATAGGGCAGGTCCAGGTCATCTTGTATAAATTTTTTTTCTCAATGTGGGCTCTAGGACATATCTTGGGCTTAAAAGATGCACTTGAGTGTTTGTGATACTTTCAAGCTAACTTGTATATTGTTTTGGAATTTTTAGTGAAATGAGTTATGAGGAAGAAAAATAAAAGGTTTCTGCTTGGTTTCTGTTAAAATTTCAAGTATAATTAAAAATTATATTTGCAGAAGAAGATAATTACACACACATGCCGTTAGCATGTGTGTGTAAAAAATAGGAAGATCCACATCAAAGGCACACTAAGGGTTGTTGTATGGTAATATATTATACAAGACACTTAAAATCTATGGTGGTTCAAATATTAGAACCCAGTATGTAAACTTCAAGAGGCTCCTTTTGATGCCCAGTCTTTAACAATCACATTAGCAAAAAATGAATATACCTAATATGATATACAGGAGTATAATAATATATAAACACTTAGTGTTATTTTGACAAATGTTATACTTATGCATCCTTCAGAGAGATTAACACTTACATAGTTAGCACTCTGTATAACTGAGAACACAACGGTGTATAACTGAGAACACCCTCAAATTGAATGCCACACAATCACTTAACAGAGCATTTAAATTTATAAACAGAAACACACACATATTTTGTTTAGGTTAGTCCGTCCGTCCTTCCTTTGGCACATTCATGGATAATTGAGATGGTCAAAAGTTGGATAATGCAAAATCATTCAGTAGCACCTTGATGATGTGACTTGAATACTGCACACTGCGCAATTCTTTCTTTCTTTGGTTTTATTATTGTCTGCAAGTGAATTTTCCAATTCCCAAGTATCAAGCACTTTGCTTACAGTCTTCATACAAAGTCAAAAACAAGCAATGCATGCAGCTGCAGCTCTGCTACTGGAGTTAAGGAAATTGCGAGGAAAATTGTTAAAAAATAGCTTCATTCTCCAAGGGATCAAATCCGTGGTAGGTTCTAGGTTTATTTCACTTTCTGCTTTCACTATATGAGTTGTTGAGTAGAAAAGTAGTACTATAAACATAAAGGACTGTTTGATGATAATAGGCAGTGTAGTTAATTGATAACTACTCACGAAAATTGGAATAAGAAAAAAAGAAATATGAGAAATACATTCACAATATTTACAAAGATGCTTTCAAGGAATCGTAATACGTAATATTATGCTCTCTTTCTCAAAATACGTGCAGAAAACAAGGATAGAACATAAGCGTCATGCCATTTCTTAAATTTTGAAGGAATGTCTTAGATACCAACAGAAAATAAGAATTTCCCCAGATATCAGTTGAAAAATTTATGGAAGAAGGGCTGCCACTACAAAACCGATATTTCCATGGCTGGCTAGATGAATATCTTCCTGAAAACGACTATAGTGTTTTACCCGTCAAAAAAACATTTTCTATCGCTCGAGAACATTACCAAACTCGGCTTCGCATCGGGTGGTAAACTGTTCTCTTGCGAGAGAAAATGCCATTTTCGTCACTGTCATGCATTGCTGCAATGCGCATGTCATGCATTTGTCTGTACAGACATAAAATGCATGTCATATGCATTTTATTAATGCATATGTATTAATAACAATTCAATATAACATTGAATATACACAGCAGTCACAGCACCCAAAAACCACTAAAGTGCTTCTTTTTGTGCAGCTTGGGGTTCAAACTGTTAAATTTGTCATCCAGCTAGGGTTTTATATACATGATGTTGATGTTCCTCTCATATGGATGTTTATTTAATAGTAACAGAACTAATTTCAATTCAAAAAACATTGCAATTGAAACTGTTGGTTCTAGTGATATCAAGTAGGGAGTGCTGATTTAAAAATGTCAAATCTTCATCAAGCAATGACAAATCACAAAAACATGCTTTAGTAGTACCAGTTGCATTATGACAATTATTATGCCAAGCTCCATCCTGATCTGTAATATTGCACAAGATAAGGAACTAACTTATGAATAATTATGACCTTTTTACCATATAATTATTTGCTCATCCTGAGAATAAAATAATGCTTCCCCAACTTCGATAAACCGCCCAGGTATGACTCTCTTACCCATTAACAGGGTTTTTCATTGTAGTTAAATAACTTCTGCATGAGTTAGCTTCATGTGTCCATATAATCTAATAGTATATTATAAACCAAGGTTGTGAAGTACATTATTATGACCCGAACGTCAAGTTTAAATCCGGAAGCGCGTAGCGCTGAGGGATATAAGACGTGAGGGTCATAAGTAGTTCACAACCGCGGTGTATATACGATTTTTTCTACTACTAGACTCCATAAATCTACAACAGAAAATTGCCTAAATTAGTAAGATAGCGCTATGCATATTTTATTACTAAGAACAGGCGAGATTCAATCCATATGACACCTTACAGCTTTATTTATCAGGGGAATAATCGGCCATAACGTTGTCATTATAGACCGCTTATGTTCAATTGTTTTATAAGCAAAACGAGAAAACCCACTTTACAGTCATTCTGCTGGCCTTTAACGGTCCGTATTAAAGCTAGAAATGGAAAAAATATTTTATGGTCAGTACTATAGTAATAATATCTTGTTACCTTTGTTAATGTGATTTCTATACATTTCTTCTTTTTGTTTGCTAAAATATAATAAAATAAAAGGTTCACATTCCAAAGCTAATAAAGTCTTGAGGCCTTTATATTAGCCTTGTAGCCTGATGGAGTTTCAAAAGTCACTTTTACTTCATTATACCACAAAATAAAGCAAAAAAAAATAGGAATTTTTCTATTAGGAGTATGTGCTAGCTATACATAAAAGGAAAGTTAATATATACATATACATACGGGTTGTTCATTATAAAACTTCATATAGTTGGCTGTGAAAAAGGATGGAGAAACAAAAGTCCATTTATTTTGATTATGTCATTCTTTTCTGTCAAAATTTCATAGCCTGATAGATGAAGTTTTATAATGAACACCCCGTATATAGGACGCATATTTTTTTTAAAAATATGTTTAATAGCATCAGTGGCGGACGTACTAGCAGGTCTAACGCAGTTTTACATTAAACTAACCTGAACTAACCTGATTCTACATTGGAAGTAAGAACGCTCAATAATTTAAAATTTTGCTTTTAAGTAAACATTCATGCACAAAAACGAAAATTTCTCTGAAAACTGTGCGTTATAACTCGATAATTCAGAAGAAAATGAATATGCGATTCAAATATAATACGATTTTTCGAGACACACCTTTTTTGTCGAGACCGAGACCGAGACTCGAGTTGCTACTACGAGACCAAGACCGAGATTAAGGTAGTCTCGGTCTCGGTCTCGAGCCACAAGACCGAGACCGAGAGTATGTAAGTCTCGGTCTCGGTCTCGTGAAGCTCTAAAACTGATATTTCATGCTTCTCAACTATGCCTCAGGGAGCAATTTTTTGAGGGGCGTTGAATCTTCTTAGTAAATATAGCCAGCGGACTTTAACGCTATAGGTAGTGTGTTTTTTTACATATCAAAAAACCCTTTATGGGTTTATGAGGAATCCGTGTCTTTGCCTATTAATCCTCCAGCTTTCCCTTAAGCCCGTTTTACAGTTTGCAATTCTTCATGCAATTTATTGCAGCAATGCATTGCAACTGCAATATATTGCAACCAGATATTTGACAAGTTTGTTTTACAGTTTGCAATTTCTTGCCATTTCTGAAAATATTCAACAGTGCTGCCAATATTGACATTTCTTTAACTTCCCAGACTGACTAAAACTTTGTGTTCTGGCTTTTCAATTAAGCAAGGTCACAAAAACATATAAAAGTAATAAAAACCATACATAAACAAAACAAAATGCATGTGATGCAGACTTAACCTCAAATAATTTGTGACAGTAACTTTTGTTTGCAATGGTAGCAATTCAAAAGTTACCAAATTTTACACCAGAGTTGCAAGTAAACTGCAATAAAAATCGGTCAAGACCGATAATTGGCAAGCCCTTGCAGTTGCAAAAGAATTGAAGAAATCGACCAGCTGGTCCGTTACTGCGCATGCGCATGGTAAGAGAATTGCCAGTTGCAAGAAAAATTGCGAACTGTAAAGCGGCCTTAAGAAATGTCTTCTATGCAACTCGCTTTTTCCTATTCGACATATCCGATCTGACATATCTTACAGGAAAATATATCTCGCAGAACCATTTTCTGCTCTGATGGGCTTTAAGAATTTTCATGTTGCTTTAAACTTGTAGTTTTGATACTTTTTATAGTTCTACCAATCTAAAAATGAATATAATTAACAATTTAATTTAATAATTCTCTCTCATTTTTTGTTTTTTTTTTAAACTCTTAACATTGTTTGCTTCTTAAACTGGGAATGGTGCTAAACGTAAAAGTTTTATTAACAAGAGCGATCAGAGTATGCACAAAAATCTTTTTTTACATTTGGAAGAGTAGGTTTTAAAATTGTATATACGTAATTTCTTATAGGAAAACTGTCTACAGCTCTACTAGACGGGCAGGTGCACCGAGTGGGTGTATTTGTATTCTTTGTGAACTCAAGTGAAATCTATTTTGTAAATTTAGGGTTTTAAAAAAATTAATTGGTACCTGGTCTCTATGTCCTTTATGTAAGTGCTTTGTGGCTCAACCCTTCTGAGGGCAGTTTGAATTTGAAGAGCTTTTTGGTTTTAGTATCTATCAAATTAGCCTGCTATGACAGGAAATCTGCTGAGTCTGAATCACTTTTCAGCCAATCAGTTTATGTGTGTCGCAGAGCTTACTGACTCATGTACTTGCATACATTATTTTGCTTTGACTGAGGCCTCCGCTAATGAAATTATTATTATTATTGCACTATATGGACAAAAAAAACAATAGATATACATAATTCTTTTAAATTATTATTAATAAATTAATAAAGTAAGCAGGAAGACATTAAGTAGTATTTCCAGTCTTCAAATAGGCCCCACAGCCAATACCTAAGAATGTCTAAATGTAAGCATACTTACCCCAAAAATATTGGAAATCTGCTCAGCTAAGGTGATGCTGAGCAAGTTTGGATCATCGCATTAACTATTTTCGGCACTTTAGTTGCAAAACTAAGTTTTATAATATAGGAAATACACTTAATAATATGTAAAAAAATCGGCGACAACTAAACTTCAATGACACTTTTTGACAAGTTTGTTTTGACAACAAGTAAACAAACAAAAGCTATCGACTGGGGAAATTCCATGGAATGGGTTGATGCCAAAAATAATTGAATGGACAATAGAATCAGAGTTTACTTAAGATATGCGAAATTTGCACATGTATAATTACAATTTATAAATTTGAAAACTTATCTGCTTTCGGCATTTCCAAAACCTTGTAGCTATACATAAAGAAGGAAACAAATAGAAACAACTACATCGAGGGCTAATACCCCTAACGACATTGAATTATACCATTTGTTTCAAAGCTTAAATATTATAGAAAACATGAATAAAAGCAAAGAAGAAATACAAGAGAGTGCTCTAGAATAAAACAAAAAATATAACATAAAAGAGAAAATAAAGTTTCTTTTTGAAATATGGGTCAAAGTTACTAAATGTATATGTTAACCAAAAGTACGGGGTGTTCATTATAAAACTTCATCTAGCAGGCTATGAAATTTTGACAGAAAAGGATGACATAATCAAAATAAATGGACTTTTGTTTCGCCATCCTTTTCTTTTGACATTTCACAGCCAACTAGATGAAGTTTTATAATGAACAACCCGTATGTATATGTATATATTAACTTTCCTTCTTTATGTATAGCTACAAGGTTTTGGAAATGCCGAAAGCAGATACGTTTTCAAATTTCCAAATTGTAATTATACATGTGCAAATTTCGCATATCTTAACTAAACTGTGTCTATGTTCTTTGCAAAAAGCTTAATATTTTTTGGCTTTTAGCAGTGATTTTTTATTACTTTATTAACTCATTTTAATGTATTGTTTTGCTTTATAAAATGAGCTTTCAAACAAACAGTGTAATTCAATGCCGGTAGGGGTATTAGCCCTCGGAGTACCTACTTAGTTGTTTCCTTCTTAACAGCTGCAATATTTTGGAAATATAGAAAACAAATAAGTTTTTAATTTCCAATTAGTAAATATTGCCGGTTTGCATATTTTAAACTAGAGTTTTCCGCGAAAAAGCTAAAGATTTTGATCACTAAATAAATATAGTTTTGCATTTAACTGCAAATAAAAATTAAAAAATTAAGATACGAGACAATCCAGACATTACCGAACAATTGGTGTTAGTAACAGTTACCTACTCCAGATACTTTTTGCAGTACCTAAGCTTAAAAAAAATTACAAAATTGTTTTATAAAAAAAATATTAACAAATTTTAGGCAACATTTGTGTGTAGTCTCCAAACAATTTTTGCAAAGATGCAAAAGAGACAGAAAATAAGTAGGTTCGTCCGTATAAAAAAAGAAATAAGATATTTCGTGATAAGCATGTGTCAGCTGTCAATGTGTGTAGAAATTATAAAACTACTCTACAATTTTTTTTGATAGTTAATATTTTCATTTATGTATTTGCAGCAAAACTTATCGTTAAAAACAAGTACTTGTTTGCTCAAATTGCCGATTAGTTTATCAACAACCCTAACAGCTGTTCAGGGTGACTTTTACAACTATCAGTAAAACTTCAGTTTGAAGATAAAACACCAGTAATCACATAGACTGCATTGTTTCAAACAACAAACATCAGTTATTTTATTTTAACACAGGTTATCAATTTAGATACATCTGAGGATATTATCATGGACCCCAAATTATTCGAATGTCCCCTATGCCTGGACGTAATTTCTACTCCATTAACCCAATGCCAAACAGGACACCCAATGTGCAAAAAATGTTTTGATGACTCTCAGTTGGCGCAATGTCCGATTTGCAGAGGCGCAATGTCTGATAAACGTCACGTAGCTTTTGAACAGCTATTGGAGACTTTCAAGTAAGATTACTAAAATTATTATACCTACCTACAGGGTGACCATTTCTCGAGTTTAAATATATGGGGATTTCGCTTACTTGAAGAGGTGCGAAGATTGAAGGTCAAATTAGGGCAAAGTTGCGTAATTAGAAGTCTATAAACATGACGTTTCAAATTTCGAAAATTCCGACCGGAAATATTTGCATTTATTTTTTCTAGTCTTAATTTATAGAGACAATGAAAAATAATTGGCACTGCTTTGTAGCCATTTTTAACCCTCTTGAATAAGGTATTTTAAAATTAAAAATCCGATGTTTCGTTTTCAGGCAACCATTAAATTCCGAGTTAAATTAATTTATGTGTAATTCGGTTCGTTTAGATCGTTATTAAAACACTGACAGCGATGCGTTTACAGGTTAATTAAAGCATCGTTATAGTTATTTTAGCTCTGTTTAGGTGGTAATGGTAAAACTTAACGATAAGTAGCAGCGGTTTATGGAAATGTCAAATAATATTCAGTCAAAATTAACGTCAATGTCACGCGGCAAACTTAATTTTAAAGAACAAATATTAGTAGACGTTTGAAATAATTAAACTAATTTGAAATAATAAGTAGGTTTGTATTACTTCTTGCAATAGCCAAATTTTTAAGTAATAAGTATAAATATAATTGTTTGAAAAATACTGAATATTTTCATACGATCCCAAACTTGGATTCGTGCACCAATGCACTGTGTTATGAAACTTGTATCTTAATATACTATTTTAATACGGCCCTGGATTTTCTCTACCGGATTTTGAATCTGCCGAATTCTGCATTCGGTGATAGGCGACAATTAATATGTCTATTAACTTTTAGGAGTTAGGTATGCAGACTGTCTAATAATACCTACCTACCACCAATCAAACAGTTTAATCTTTGTAGTGGGCACTGATTCAGACCAATCCAACTAAACTATTGGCCGATGAAAAAGTCTATGGTCTACGGGGGCCCAAAAGCTAGTAACCCTACTTTATACCTATACTTTATATATATATACCTATACTTTATACCTAACTTTATCAACAAATTTTAACAATCACATTACAAAATCAGCCACCTCTAACCTAAAAGTTAATATAATTTTCAATTGTCGCATATCACGTAATGTTGAATTGTAAACATTCAGAACAATCCGATATAAAAAATCCATGCCCGTATTTAAAAAAATTATGTTTACCTGAAAACGAAACGTCCAATTTTATTTTGAAAATAACGCGTTGAACAGAGCGAAAAGTGGCTACGAAGAAGTGTCAATTATTTAAAAAAAATTCTTTAAATTAAAACTAGAAAAAATAAAAACTTTAAAAAAAAATCAATTTTTTGCCAATATTTCCCAAACGTCATTTGTATAGACTTCTAATTGCCCTATTTTGTCTGAATTTAAACTTCTTGGAGTCTCTTCAAAAAACCGAGATCCCCATGGTTAAACTAGAAAAACGGTCACCCTGTATGAAGCGTGATTTGGTATAGTTTCTTATGGTCAGGTCCACTCTGCCAACAACGTGCCGATATGCCCACAAGGGATGTAAATTTGATTTTTCCCATGGTAAGAAAGAAAATCACGAACGCGAATGTAAGTTTCGCACATTTAGGTGCGAAGGAAAAGTTTTTGCTGGCTGGAAATGCGACTGGGTTGGCAATTATGATCAAATTGAGAAACATTTTAAGGTAAGTTTTATTCTAAAATATACAATAATAGCAAAATAAACCAAAACCTAAACGGTATTTTTTTGTGCAACCTAAATACCGATCTGATTACCTACTACCTATACCTATACGTATACCTCTATACGGTAGGTATATTTTACTTTCTCATTCGAGAATGAAAAAGTAAAAATTCTCCTATAAACGATAATTTCTTCTACAGAATTGTATTAAGAAAAAATTACGATTTCAACAGAAGAGGATATAGGACACAAGAATTATTTTCAAATTTAATCTTAAAATTAAGCTTGTTTCCCAGTAGATCAAAGTGGATATTTATTTTCAATTTCATTTTTACCTTTCCAAAAAAAAAAAGAAAAATAACTAAAATCTACTTTGATTTGTGACCGTTTTATTTAACATTGTACTCGACAACACATTAAAATGTTATGCTTGTTTGTGCTTTCATTCCTATGCATTTTTAGAAAAAAAAAAATAAGTAAGAGATTTTGTTTTAATGGGATTCTATACTGTACAGAAGAGTCTATTTTAGGATAATATTTTTACATAAGCAGGGTGACCCAGAAATGTGTGACGACATCTAATGTAATATCTTTTACTAGATACATCCTAGAGCTTGTATTAACCCTGAAAATTTGACATCGTTGCCTGCAGTAGTTTCGGCTCTTCCATACAATGTAGGCCACCGTTGGCTTATTTAATTTTTAGAGTTTTAGAAAACAACTTTATCTTTTTTGCTTTTTCTTTTTGCTATCTAAAAAGTAAAAAAAAAAGTAAATTAACGGTACTAGTACCTACTTCACCATCTTGTGGCGGCATACAGGGCAGGTCAGATATCAGTTGGTGTTCAAATACATGGGTACTTAATTCTTCTAATGCTAATCCAGTCCACAAGCTTCGATTGAGTTTAAAAAAAAATCAATTCCAAACTTTTAAACTGCTATATGTACAGGGTGTCCGGTAAGTATGTGCCTAGCTTGTTATATGATTTTTTTTTCCTAAAATGCCTAAAGGTCACGTTTTGTTTGTTTTTTTTTCATACAGGGTGTTCGATAAGTATGTGGTATAATTTCGGGAACGTATAGCGGAGGCCAAAATAACCCTTGTTTGCCATATATAAAAAAAAATCCTAAAGTGCTCCCTAACGGAGATACAGGGTGCCAAAATGGTACCCAGCGATTTAGTTTTTTGGCTCTAACTTTCGAATCGTCTTGTATAAATTATTAAAATTTTTATATTTTATGTAGGGCATAAAGCTTCATAAAACCCTGCTACAGTACGCGTTTTACGCCCTCAGGTTAGTCAGGAACGGACTTGCCGCTGGGCCAAAATTTTAACAGGTGTCATTTTACAGAGCTAAAAACCAAAAATTTTAATATCTTGGACATTGCTTTCCAAAAAAAAGGTACTCTTCATTTGTTTCGATAAAATTAGCTGTTTTCGAAAAAAATGATTTTTTATATATCATGTTATTGCAATAGAAAATTGAAATACTTACGGCTATAAAACACCAGTAGTTTTTATTCCGTTAACAATGTGTGTTATTGGGTACATTCCTGGAAAGCGTGTCAGCGCAACTTACCCATTGTCAAGAATGTTTGAATATTGTCTGATTATCTGTAGTATGGTTTTATGAGATTCTATGGTCTACATGAAATATAAAATTTTTAATAATTTATACAGGACGATTCAAAAGTTAGAGCCAAAAAACTAAATCGCCTGTACCCTTTTGGCACCCTGTATCTTTGTTAGAGAGCTCCTCTAAGAAATTTTTTATGACAAACTAGGGTTATTTTGGCTTCCCCTGTGCCCGCAATTATGCCACATACCAGACATCCTGTATATGTGGTCAGATATTGTTAAGACAAAGTATTACTTGCGAAGACAACCGGAGCAGTTGGACAATCCCTTTTTATGTTGATGTTATTGTAACATTCACCAACGTTTCGTCAGTCCTTGTGCTGCCATCATCAGGGCTACAAGTAATTTGAAATAACAAAGTGGAATTAATGTACGATTAAATAAATTTAACATTAATTCAATTATTTACTTAATCGTACATTAATAACTTTGTTATTTCAAATTACTTTTAGCCCTGATGATGAAGAAACGTTGGAGAATGTTGCAATAAAATCAGCATTAAAAGAGATTGTTCAATTGTTCGTGTTATCTTGTGCAACTAAAACTTATACTGCACGTGACTATCAACACAAAGTATTACCCACAGAAAGCAATTTATTATAAAAAACCCTTTTTATTAAAAAAACACTAATGGACAAAATATTTCTTGACAGACTGGTGAACGTGGTAATTCGTAACTTGTAGGTTAAAAAGAAACTCATTCTTGGTTAAGGGGCTTCAGCTACCAATACAATCAAGATAATATCTAAATTCTCAATAAATTATAAAGAAAATTAGTTTTGAAAATAGGGGATTAAAGGACTTCAGCTATTTTTTAGAGCTTTTCCAGATACTTGAAGATTGTTTTAAAAAAGCATATTTAATATCATTATTCCTATTACTCACTTATTACATTTTAGTTATTATATAAAAATTGTACTTACAGACAAATTATATTTACAGACTGCCCACAAAAACAACACTCTTTTGCAATACAAGAGCGACGCCACCACAACCAAAATCAATTTCCGTGGCAACTTTAAGGATATACACTTAATTTCATTCTTCAACGGTCAAGCCTACTTTTACTACAAGCACTTTGTGGATGTAAAAAAGGAAAAGCTGTACTGGGCGTTTCAGTACATCGGACTCAAAAGCAGTGCCGAGCATTTCTTCTACGAGTTCGAAGTTCAAAACGGTCCAGTAAGGAAATTTAAAGTTTCTGAAAAGTGTCACAATGACACTGTTAAATCTGATGATATATTCGCGCTCGAACAATGCGTAGTGATGCCTTTTGCAACAGCCAAGAACTACCTTAATGACGATGGGGAACTGTCTTTTAGATATAGGATTCTAAAAGCAAAACCACCCCAAAAATAAATGTTTCTAGTTATTGGACAATGCTTACATTAATCCATATATTTCTAATATGTTTTACTACTAGCGTAGTAAAAGGTGTTCATAAGGAAAACTCTTGTTCAAGGTAATTCAAAAAAAAATAAGATCGGTCAAAAACATTTTATGACATTTTCGGCTTTCAATTTTTTTATTAAGTAATCTCAGACCTATTGTTCTAATTCCTTGGCATACTTGAGTTTTTTTTTTAAATGAACGCATTTTATTGTTGGCCAATTTATTATTAGTTTTTGGTGCCATATTTAGTATCAATATCCTATATTTTTTTATCATTCGTTATCATTATCAATATAATAAATACTTATGTTTTTTTTTTAATTTTTTTACGTTAAATAGAATTGTACATTATTTTGTAATTAAGTAGGTACCTATATTATTCATTATTAGGTATAGATTTAGTTTATCTACAGTGGAGCATTTATTTCTGTCATCTTACACACATGAATACATATGAGTTTTATGAAAGTAACAGGTGGAGAACAAAGGGCAGAGTAGTTTTTGGTACAAATGATACCATTCCCTATTCTTATGCTAGAATACATTAATAAAAGTAAGTTGACACTTTTGTTACTCCATTCTTTTCTCTTAACATTTTACAGCCAACTTATTGGAGTTTGAAAACCCTTTTTATTATATAATACAGGGTGTTCATTAGAAAAAGTTATCAACATCCTTTATACAGAGTGAGTCATAATGAGTGATCGAAAATTAAATATCATATTTTTGGTCGATTTTAAGGGGGGTCTGATAGACGATTGTGTTTCCTATCGAAATTCGTTGAGAAGTTACAGGGTGTTGAAGTTAGAATTTGAAAATGTATGATTATTCCGAAAGCTTAAGGGATATTTTCATGAAAATTGGTACGTTTTGACTTCTACATAAGGCTTACATTTTGCAATATAATTTTTTTTATTTCTGCCAGTGATGCGCATTATCACACGTCGACACATATTATGTAATAGTATATTATTAAACGAGCCCTTTATGATAGCCATTATTCCCTTAGAGGGACGTTTGCGTCACGAGCCGCAGACGCGGGGCGCAAGTCTCCCGTGGGAATAATGGCAATAAAAAGCGAGTATAATACTATACTTTGTCCACGGCTTTTGTCTAATAATTACAAATTATAAAATCTATAGTTAGTGTAAATAAAATTATTGAAATGTCAAAGTGACATTCGCCTTTGACGGCAAAACCGTTGCCACGAGTGCATTTTTTACGCTGCGACATTTGATATTGCGTTGTTGCCTACTCCCACTAGTTGCCAAGGCAACATATATAACTTAAATGGCGGAATAATATCATTATTCCCGTAGTTTCAACTCATGCTGAATATCAATTCCATGTAGTTTCATTCACAAGCTGAATATCAATATATTAAGTGGTCGTGGACAAATAAATAAAAACCATTGTAATGCTGCCGATTTTAGTACAGTCGCGGAGCATTACAGTTTGATACAGAAATCTAAAATATCAATTTTCCATTAATTATGGCTTGAATTATGTTGCATATCAATATTCAAGCCATAAGAAATGAAATTTTGATATTTTACATTTTTCTTGAAACTTAAAGGCGTTGGACACAAGGCAACATTACAATGTTTTTTTTTATTTACTCGAAATCGGTCCATCCTACTAAAAACTTGAAGTAGGCTTTTTTCTTTAGAGTTAATATGGAAATTAAAAAATAGAATTTAATTTTTTGTAAAACCAATGGTAAGGTTTGGGTAACAATGCGTAGAAAATTAATTTTCTACGTGCATGTAGAAAATTGCGTTGCTTATGTAGAATACGTAGATGTCGAAAATGCACACATGTGACATGATGTTTCTTATACCAACATGAATGCGAATTCAATTAAATAATGTTAATTCTTTGGTTAGAACGAATCGACGGGGATATCACTTCATAAATGTGGTGTTCACCAAAATTCCATTAAATTTACCTTAACTTCCACTAAATTCTGAGCTAAATGTCCGCACAACAAAACTTACCAGTACTGCTATTTACCTTAGAGATGGAATTAGTTCAGGTTACTTTGCCCTACCGTCCCAATCGAATTACAGACTGGAGGTTTGCTTTTGCGCTTTGCCGCTCTAACTTCTTATCGAAATAGTTATTTAACCAACACGTGCGGGAAGTGATGCTGTACCGCACGCTGATTACAATAATCGAGTGCGATAGTGCACTTCCCCCACGTGTTAGGTACAATATTTTTCCAATTTCTTTTAATTTTTTTTAAGAGACGAAAAAGATTAAGAGCTAATTTCTCTTAATCTTTTTCGTCTTCCCTAGTTTAGTTATTTAAGTTTGTGTGCGGTAAAAATTTTACCTACGAGCGTGCGGTAAAGTCGCTTTACCGCACGTGTGCGATAATAATTATTTATCTACGACTACTAAGTAAATATCAAATAACACATGCTCTACTTCGGTAGTAAGTGCGTAAGAGCTCCTTACGCACGCTGAACCAAACGTACGTGCAAATCCCTCAGGCGGGTGGCCTCATTCACGCGTCGCCTAGCAACAGTTCACTCGCCACCAATTCGTAATTTTAATGGCGGCTAGCTGTCAAATTGAACTTTAATCAATTTTCTAATTTGTTAACATTTATTTGTAATAGTTTCAAAATGTCTATTCCTAGCGTCGTAGATAAAGTATAGTACGAAATGCTGGTTGTAAAGCATTTACATACTCATGGATATACGCACTGCAGCGGCGTCGTGCCCAAACTTTCCATTCGTACGTAATAAGCTTCTTACAACCCTTATTACGTAATATACTATTACCTAACAAGTGATGCAATGACCGAACGACGCGTAGCGGAGTTCTGTCAGCAATCGAGTGCGATAGATCCCTTCCCACACGTGTTAGGGACGATGATTTTCCTAGGAGCCAATTTCTCTTAATCTTTTTGGTTTTCCCTAGTGTAGTTTTTTAAATTTGCGTGCGATAAAAACTTTTACACGCACGCCTGCCAATGTCATGAAATTATTTATAAGTGTTAGTGCTTTCACAATAAGTCAGTGGAAGACTGTACAGGGTGTTTCAAATTCGAGCCACATCATTGGGATCTCAGCAACGGTAAGAGATACAGGGTCGGTTAAATTGGGGCAAAGTTACGCAATTTGGAGTTCAATTATATGCCGTTTTAATATTTGAAAAATTCCGATTACTTCCGGAGATATCCGAAGAAATACGAAATTTTGAAATATCGTTTTTATTTTGTTTTGAGCTTATTCGAAGAGATAATTCAAAATAATTGAAACTTCGTCATTGCAACTTTTTCTGCCCTGTAAAATGGCATATTTAGTTTCTTCTTGCGACGTTTCGTTTTTTTGGGAACCATCATCAACTTTACTTTTTTAAATACGGACCTGGATTTTTTATTCGTTATTTTGATCGCTCTTTTTAATCCAAACAACACGATGTGCAATATGAGATATTTTGCAATTACAGAGTTTAGCTAAAAATAATTTTTTCTTTATATATACTTATTATCTCTTTTGCTACCTATTGTTACTAGGATGTCTAACTATCAAATAAGCACTAACCAAAAAGTCTTCTAAGCAATTACCTCGTTATTGCCCGTTGAATTACTCTAGCTCGCGTATAGCCCTTGTTCTCCTATTATATTTCCTTTTTTTATCAAGAATTTCTGAATTCATTTGTAAATACATAACTTGCAACAAGAAAAATAATCTAATAGATTTTTTTCAAATAAAATAAATTACAATTAACCATCTAAGATAATAATATAGGTTTTTAAATGCTAATAATGATTCAATTATTAATTCAATCTTGTTTGGCTTTTCCTAGAACGCTAATGCATTAATGCATTTTTGAAAAGGGTGCCGTGGATTTGAGTACCATTGACACAGGTTAGGCGCAGTGCCGCATAACGGAAGAGTTGTTACAAATTTTTTAAACGAATTCTTTCCCAACCAGTAGATTGGAAACCAAGGGGTCGTGCCACTTCTTTAGGGTCTCTGGATTTCTTTCTTTAGGGTTATTTGAAAAACTGCATATTCAAACACCCAACCAATGATCTCAATATTCTAAGGAAAAATTTAATAACGGAAGCAAGGGCTATACGAGCCAGAACAATTGAACGGTCAATTACTAGCAACTTTCTTAGAAGAACTCAAAAATGTATTGAGGTGCAGAAAGAGTTATTAGCGTATTTTCTTTAATGTTTTATCTTTTTGTTTAGTGCTTCGTTTAGTAATAAAATTGGTCTTATATATTAAATAAGAATTTTAGATAATAAAATTTAAAGGAAAAACGATTTCTTGCTAGACTTTAATTGCAATATATGTCATATTGCATATCGTGTTGTTTGGATTAAAAAGAGCGATCAAAATAACAAATAAAAAATCCAGGTCCGTATTTAAAAAATTTAAGTTGATGATGGTTCCCAAAAAACGAAACGTCGCAGGAAGAAACTAAATATGCAATCTTACATGGCAGAAAAAGTTGCAACGACGAAGTGTCAATTATTTTAAATTATCTCTTCGAATAAGCTCAAAACAAAATAAAAACGATATTTCAAAATTTCGTATTTTTTTCGGATATCTCAAACTGCGCAACTTTGCCCCGATTTAACCTACCCTGTATCTCTTACCGTTGCTGAGATCCCAATGATGTGGCTCGAATTTGAAACACCCTGTACAGTCTTCCACTGACTTATTGTGAAAGCTGTACAGTGTGTTTTATTAACTTTGATAACATTTTGATTAGCAGCAACTTTTTTGTTTTTAAAGATATCGAGATGAACTGAAAACCATATTGCAAGAAAAAAACAAAAACCAATGATTTCGCGAGATCTTAACCTAACTTATATTTTTTTTATGGAACGCCCTGTATGTTATTAGATATTTGGATTCTACTCGAAATTCCAAGTATATTTTATAAAGCATACCTTATACCTATCTTCAACTGTTTCTGAGAAAATGGAGTAAATTGGTCTTATGAACATAAAATAATAAATAAAAAGCAAAGTAAATTTGAAAGGTAGTATTAAACAACTAGTTTTACATATATGTAAATTTATCATAAAAATAGTTTTAACTGTCTGCCATCTTCCTCAACACAACAAAATACTAAGGCTCGCTTGTTACCAGCACGGCACAAGCAATGCTAAACTTCAGCTTTAGCTCTAGTTTAGCATATAGCAAATAAAATGTCAAGGATATCAGTCTGTTAACGTTTGGTGTGGTGTGATAGACCGATATATATTAGGTCCCATATTTATTAACCACAAATTGACTGGAGAATGTTATTTCCATCTCCTACAAAATGATATAGTTGGAGAGATTGATGATTTACCGGTGAACATTTCAGCACGGATGATGTGGCAGCAAGATGGTGCTCCGCCTCACAATTTTTGTAAAACCATTTATTTAATACCACCACGCAAATTTACTTTGCTTTGTATTTATTATTTTGTGTTTCTGCATATGACCGACATACGGACGCCATTTTCTCAGGTGTTGAAGTTGAAGATAGATTTGGGTATGTTTGGTTATAATGTTGAAGATAGGTTTAGGGTATGCTTTATAAAATACACTTGAAATTTTGAGTAGAATCCAAATATCCAATAATATAAAGGGTGTTCCATTAAAAAAATATAAGTTAGGTTAAGATCTCTCGAAATCATTAATATTTTGTTTTTTTTTTCTTCCAATAGGAAAAACTTTCCCAGTCAACTATGGAACATAGTTTTTACTTTATTCCGATATCTTCAAAAACAAAAAAATACAGCTGATCAAAAGGTTATCAAAGTTATTGAAACGCACTGTACCTATTTGCTGCGTCTAAAATTTCGTCTAATAAGACCATTCTGATTATGTTTTGAAGGTTTTTGTCCATACTTTCTATTTTGTCTGTAAATTTATTTTAAAAAACACCAAAACTGGCATTTGTCAAACTGTAATTAATCCGAACTTATTTTGGTTTAACACAAAAACAAGTTTGATTGGCAGTTTTTGTCTATATTAGTAGTTTTAGTTACTTAGCACTTAGTACTTATAGAATGGTTTTTCTAACGTAGGTATGTAGGTACTTACTTTATTTTTGATGTGTCGTTATTGAATGTTCTAAAGTTTACATCTGCAGTAGAAGGAAATGTTTTTTTTAAGTATCTTTAACAATTTTACTTGTTGAAATTGCCGCATGGCTTTCAGTGACTGATTTTGATATATTTTGGACAAAAATTAAAGTTATTTGTTGATAATGAATTTTGTACATGACCCCAGGTGGAAAATGCAGAAAATAAGCCGCGTAGAAAATTACATTTTCTATACCGTAGAATAAACAATAGGATATATATATTTTTTTCTAATTTTGACATATAAAATGGCTCTTTTCAATATTGATGACAGTGACGTAACGTCCTACTTTTCGTAACTAGTTACAAAAAGTAAAATCTTTCGTAACTGGTGATGAAAAGTTCGTTTCACCACCAGTTGCAGGTTTCGGTTGTGGCACACCGTTGCTACAGTTTTACGGTATTAAGTGGTTCAAAGTGGTTTAAAAGTAAGTATTGAAGTGTAATAATAATAATAATAACTCTCTCTCTAAGTAGGTATTTGTAGTCAAAATTAGAAAAAATCTTGTATGAAACACGTGACGAAAAGCCTTTTTTGTGTATCTCATTCAAATTGCGGGAACTCGCTGCGCTCGTCCCGCAAACATTCATTCGTTACACAAAATCGCACTTTTCGTAACTGGTTACATAAATAGTTATTCTACCTACCCATCCCTGCCAGTGGTTTTTTTTCACTTTTTTTCAAATCACAGGCGTCGACGGGCTGGTGCGCGCGCCACTGGTTGAAATAAAAAAACTTTCTTATTGCAAAATGTCCACCTTTTATAACAGTCAAAACGTACCAAATTTCAATAAAATATTTCTTACGCTTTCGGAATAATCAAGACATATCCATTTTGAAATTCTAACTTTAACACCCTGTAACTTTTTAACGAAGCTCGATAGGTAACAGAATTGTATAATAGACTCCCCTTAAACTCGACCAAAGAATACGAAATTTCATTTTTTTAAGCACTCGTTATGACTCACCCTGTATATACATAAATACCTAACTGAAAATCGTCTAAAGTCTTGATGTGATCAGGAATTTAAATAATTATATCGAATTTTCCCCGTGTACACAACATTTCTGGTTTCCAATATTTGACAAGTTATTTAGTGATAAAACTTAATTTCTAATCTTGTAACCTCGTTTTCTAAATTTTCCTATGAAACTGAAACCATATTTTGGGTTCAATTACTGCTGCACTGCGTTAATTTTTTAGTTACAGATTAGCGAATTCTGAATTGCAAGGAACCCGATACCCCTGGCAAGGATGGCCCTGGAACTCTTAATAAAGTTAGTCTGTTCTCAAACTGAGTTAGAGGGATCAAAGAAATTCGTACGCACGACCGGTTTACTTTCGGTTTCATTCGCAGCCCTTTCCTTTTGTAATTCTTTTTGCTTTCACGATGCGTCTGTCTGTTCGGTTTGGGAATACAAAGAAAACTTGGTCGGAGACTTCAATATATATTAGAGAGGTGCATAAAATACCTATCAAAAAGTCTATATATCCGAGGTCCAAATCACGTTACGTTAATATTCGTAGACAAAGCGAAATAAACTTCGAGAAGGATAAGTCGGGATAACACTTTGATACTTGGCGGTTGACAGTAACCCCTCCAAAAGGCGTTAGAGGGCTCAAAACATAAACCATAATGAATATTGTTCAAATCTCTCGCCCTTCCCGGGAATAATATAAAGTAGGTGGGTTAAGGAAAGACACGTTTCCGGAGTTTTTGTTCTAAGTATCGGGAGTTTAAAAGTTTTGTTTCAGAGGGCCGATGAACTTCCCCGAATCCCGGTTTAGGCTGTGACATGAATAATTTCGACGTGATGGATTTGAAAGTTATATACTTCTGGGAGAAGGGTGACTTTGTGTAAGTGTGTATAGGTAAACAAAATACGTTTTATTTGAGATTTTATTACAAAATTGTTTATATTGATAGGGATAGTCTAAGTCAACGCAAAATGCCATATATATCACAGAAAAATATTGGAAAAATAAAACGAAAACAGCCTATAAATATAATCCAAACATAAATCATCGAAAAGACACATAACTACCTCTTGGAAGATTTATTAAAATTTTGGCGACTCTGGCGTTTTTCCCAAAGATTAATATTCCTATTAAACTTCCCGAATGATTTTTCTAATACCTCGAAGATTTATATCTTCCCGGTTCCACGGGGAATATGCGAAAATGTAAAGACGATTGGACCAGAAATCCAGAACACTAAGATGCGAATGTTATATTCCAAATTTATAGGGCGCGAATTTATCCATTTATCTTTAAAAAACGATCGGAGGGTAAAAGTTTGAATGTCTAGGGTGCATGGTATTGGAAAGCAATAGGGATACATATATATATATATATATATATATATATATATATATATATATATATATATGCCGTCTCACTTTTTAGAAACTCTTGTGTGCCTTGGAATCCAATATTTGACATTAAGAATGAATAAGATTACAAATTTGATAAATTATTTAAAAAAAGTATTTAAACCTCTTGCCATTTGAGTAGGATTAATAACACAGAAAAGTATTATACCTACCCAAAACAAGGAAAACCGTGAATCATTAATTGTTAAATCAGTTTTTTTCAGGTTTCTGGAAAAAATTGAAATAAACATAGATGTGATGAGTTTAAAATTGAGAGGTACAAGTGGTCCTAAGTCTCATAACTTATTTCTTTATTCTTGGTGAACTTTTCCTTAAGTAGTATGTTCTACTTAATCAGCCAGTCTCTGGTGATGTCTTTCTTCGTGGCAAATATTTTTACCAGAATATTATACTTTACTTTTATATAACTGATAACCAACTAGACTCTTTGCTCACCCTTATGCAAGAAGAAACGAAAGAGCAGGAAGGATGTCACCAGGAAGAAAAATAAGAACAGAAACTGCTCAGAAAAGAGCAAGAAGGACGTCATCAAGAATTAATGGGTCATGTGGAAGTGACCATAGAAATATTCAAATAATAAAATCGTCGTTATATAGGAAAGGCATTGAAAAAAGTGAATGCATACCTAGTACCACGCAACAAAATGAAAAAAAATCGCAGTTTATAATTGATTCTATAGGTAAATTTTTTGCAGTAATATTATATTATACAACAAGCATTTAATGAATTAAATGCGAGTAGAATTCTATACTTTATCAACGACCAAGATTTCGGGTTTTCTCAAATATGATAGGTTATAGGTGCCACAAAAATAATTCACAATCACTACTGGTTTCGCTAATCGACGGCGGGACGTTAAATTACGCCATTTTATGGCCTATTTTAAGTATTTTTTAGTGAAAAGTACATTTTTTAGTGAAAAGGGGCACTGCAACCTACATTTGTCTCAATACATCCTAATAGAAGGATAATTATTTGAATGAACCAGGTAACTACCGATTTCATGTTTAGTGCGATTTGCTTTTTGAGTTGCCAGTTGCCTACGATATGTTTCGTTCACAACTCATTATTCAGTTGTGAATAATGTTCATTATTCACAAGTGAATAACAATAGCATTAATCTTGAGAATGATCAAGAATAATGTAATTATTATAGTATAGTCGTGGATAAAAATATTTTTAAGTGCAACAGTGACGTGCTATGGACGTGGCTCTACGTATTTTTAAAGGAAAAAAAAATAGTAGGTACCCCATATTTTTTGTCAAAATTATGGAAAAAACAGCGAAAGGTTAAGGCCGAATCGACTCGAAAATGTAAAACACTAATTTTTGGAGTCAGTTTAATTTAAATTTTTTCAAAAGTGTAGAGGAAAGGACGAAAGGTGGAAACCGGATCGACTCAAAAAGAAAAAATTCCAGTAGTTTCAAAGTCAGTTTCAATTAATTGTTTTTAAAATTCAGCTCTCACAAAAGGTCGGTTTGCTGGAGACAGTTTTAGTTAACTTGTTGCAAAATAATAGATATAATGAGGAAAATTTGAAGCAGAATGGATTTAGGAGGAAAGTTCTATTTTTAAAAGAACTTTGAGATAATTTTTGTCAAATTTATGGAAAGAAGAACGAATGATTAAGGCCAAATTTACTCAAAAATATAAAAACTCTTGTTTTAATGTCAGCTCCAGCTAATCTTTAAAATTATAGGAGAAAAGATAAAAGTTGAGGCTCAATCAACTCGAAAAGGCAAAACCTTCATTTTTTGCAGTCAATTTTAGCTAATTTTTGTGTTTAAAATTTCACAAAAATTGACTAAAGTTTGAGGTGGAGTCGCTCAAAAAGGCAAAAACTGTAATTTTAGAGCCAGTTCCATTTTTTTTCCAAAATTTTAGAAGAAATGACAAAAGTTGTTGGCCGGATCGACTTAAAACGAAAATTTCTCCATTTTTTTGGTGTCAGTATCAGCTCATTTTAAGTAAGTTCCGGTTAATTTTTGTCAAAATTATGGAGGAAACGACAAAAGCTCTCACAAGAGATTCCTTTATTAGAGCCAGTTTTAGTTAATTTGTTTCAAAATAAAAAAAAAATAATTGAGGATTCATTCAAACAGATTCGACTTTAGAAGGAAAAAGTTCATTTTTTTTAAAGCAGCTTGATTTAATTTTATTTTTTGTTAAAATTATGGAAAAAAGAGCGAAACATTAAGGTCGAATCGACTCGAAAATATAAAAACTCCAATTTTAAAATCGACTCAAAAATATAAAAAAAAATCCAATATTAAAGTCAACTTCAGTTAATTGTTTTTAAAATTATAGAAGAATAAAGAAATATTGAGACTCAATCCAAAGGCAAAACCTTCATATTTTGAAGTCAATTTCAGTTTACTTTTTTGTTCAAAATTATACAAAAATTGACGAAAGTTTGAGATCGAAGCGACTCAAAAAGCCATAAACTTCTTCACTTTTAGAGTCAATTTCAGTTTTTTTTTTCAAAATTGTAGAAGAAACGGCAAAAGGTGAGGCCGAAATGACTCGAAAAGTCAAAATCTCTATGTGTCAGTTTCAGAGAATTTTTATGTTCCAAAATTATAAGGATAACAAAGAAAAGTTGTGTAAGTTCTTTTTAAAATTCAGCTCTCACAAAAGGTCCATTTATTCGAGCCAATTTTTGTTAACTTGTTTTAAAATGCTATAAACATTGAGGCAACGTTGAGGCAGAATCGAATTAAGAACGAATAAGTTCAATTTTTAAAAGCACTTTGAGATAATTTTTGTCAAAATTATGGAAAAAACAGGGAAATATTAAGGCCGAATCGACTCAAAAATATAAAACTCCAATTTTAAAGTCAGCTCCAGTTAATAATCTTTAAAATTATAGAAGAAAAGACAAAAGTTGAGGCTCAATCGACTCAAAAAGCAAAAACTCCATTTTTAAAGTCATTTCCAGTTATTTTATTTATTTATTTTTTTTTTTGAGTCAATTTTAGTTTATCTTTAGGTTCAAAATTATACACAAATCGAAAAGTTAAAATCTAAATTTTTTGTGTCAGTTTCAATTAATTTTTATGTTCCAAAATTAGAAGGAAAACAAGGAAAGGTTGTGCAAGATGTTTTTTAAAATTCAGCT
The DNA here is from genome assembly GCA_951812265.1 of Taphrorychus bicolor. Taxonomy (NCBI): domain Eukaryota; kingdom Metazoa; phylum Arthropoda; class Insecta; order Coleoptera; family Curculionidae; genus Taphrorychus; species Taphrorychus bicolor. Next base: position 10,685,441 of record OX638298.1, read on the forward strand.
CTCGTAAAAGGTCCATTTATTGGAGCCAATTTTAGTTAACTTGTTTTAAAATGATAGAAAAAATGAGGACACGTTGAAGCAGAATCGACTCAAGAAGGCAACCGTTTCATAATTTTAAAAGTAGTTCTAGTTAAACTTCAATTATTTAAGTTGTTAATGAGAAATTGTTGCTGCAAAATCAACTCAAGATGGCAAAATTTCTATTATTAAAGCAGTGCGAGTAAATTTTTGTCAAAATTATGGAAAAAAACAGGGAAATATTAAGGCCGAATCGAGTCGAAAATATAAAAAAAACTCCAATCTTAAAGTCAGCTCCAGTTAATTATTTTTTAAGTTATAGAAGAAAAAACAAAATTTGAGACTCAATCGACTTGAAAATGCAAAACTTTAATTTTTGCAGTTAACTTTAGTGCATTTTTTTGTTCAAAATTATAAAAAAATTAACTAAAGATTAAGGCCGAATCGACTCGAAAATAAATAAAATAAATAGTTTATTTATTTAGCCGTAGCTATATACATAAAACAAAGTTACAAATGAAATTCAAACCCAATTGCAGAATTATACTAAGCTAATTTTAGATCAGTTATCATAATTACAATAAAAACAGCTAATATTTAAACAATACATAGCTCCTCATGGATATCTTAAACATATTTATCCACGACCATACTATAATAATCACATTATTCTTGTACATTCTCAAGACTAACGATAATCATTATTCACTTGTGAATAATGAACATTATTCACAAGTGAATAATGAGTTGTCATGGAAACGAAACATGTCGTAGGCAACTGACAAAAAGTCAGACTGCCCTAAACATGAAATCGGTAGTTACCACTGGTTCATTCAAATAATTATCCTTCTATTAGGATGTATTGAGGCAAATGTAGGTTACAGTGTCTTTTTTTTCACTAAAATATGTACTTTTCACTGAAAAATACTTAAAATAGGCCATAAAATGAAGTAATTTACCGTCCACCCTCGTAGCATTGAAATGAACATGCGGTGACATGCGCGGGTGACTAGACCGTCATCTATCGACAAGACGCATCAAACGTCGCGCCATTGAATAGCGAAACCAGTCGTGGTCGTGGTTTTAAAATTGTGAATTATCTTTGTGGCACCTATAACCTATCATATTTGAGAAAACCCAGAATCTTGGTCGTGGATAAAGTATAGTATTCAACGCGCTCAATATACTATTAAGCTTGTACACGTTTTCAGTTCACCCGGCATAGAATTGAACTCATAGAGTCCTCTACACAAAACGGTACTGGCCATTTGTTCTGTATTACATCTATGTGACAATATAAAATCCTCCCTGTTTCTGGTGTCATAATCATGAACGCTACTAAAGTTTGTTGTTTTTTGACATACAGTGTGGTAGCAATTCCTTTTTTAATTTATAAATAAACACAAATACTTTGTACATTATTCTTTGTTTCACTGATAATATACTAAGAACATTTAACATCATATTTATGGGGGTATACCTATTACACTTAAGTATCACACGCATTGCCCTATTCTGTACAATCTGCAATTCATTAATTGTGTAATTTGGCACACTGTAGAAGAGTGTGCTGCAATAGTCCAAGTGAGGAGCAGCGATAGAATTATACAGTAAAAACTTCGTATAAAATGATAAGTTCCTTCCAACTCTCGCCAAAAAATTTACTTTCCTTGAATATTTTCTAATTACATACTGCGCATGTGCTTGAAAGGTTAAATGGTTGTCAAAAATAACCCCCAGATATTTTATTTGTTTGTCAAAGCTTAACTGTTGGTTATTTAGCCTAATGTTTATACTATTTTAATCTACTCTAGAGATCAGATGCTTCTTCCCAAAAATACAAAATTTTGACTTTTTTACATTAACACTTAAATTATTGTTACAAAGCCATCTATACAAGTTGTTAATGTCATGATTAACATTGCGCTGTAATTGATTTATATCCTGTTCTGTTAAATAAATCGTTGAATCGTCTGCAAACAACTAAATTTTTTAATAATTCAATATCTTAACAATGTCATTAATATAGAGTATAAACAATAAGGGACCGAGCACCGTTCCTTGCGGAACTCCACGGTTTACATACATTGGGTCTGATATGCTATTTTTGAACTTTACCACTTGTGTTCTATTATTTAAATAACTCTTGAACCATTGCACAACTGTACCCTTAAAACCCATATTAAACATTTTTTTAATCAATATGTCTCTATCTATTGTTTCAAACGCTCTTCTAAAATCTAGAAATACGGCCAGCACATAGTTATTTCTATCGATACATTTACGAAATTCGTCACAGATATTAACAACTACAGTTTCACAGGAATGTCCTTGCCGAAATCCAGATTGGTTGGTCACTATTATTCGATGTGTGTCACAGTAGTTTTGAATTTGCTCTTTAACTGCCATTTCCAACAGTTTTTCATAAACCGGCACATTGTTAATCGGTCTGAACTCCGAGCAAAGATTTGTGTTTCACACCTTCGGAACCGGCACAACAGTAGAGCACTTCCAATCCTCAGGAAACACACCACTTGCAAGCGATGCATTAACAATATCTAACATTCTGTTTGCAGTTACGTCAAGGATGTCCCTGAAGACCCTCGTTGATATACCACTATCACATCCTCCAACATTTTTCATTGTCTTAACGTGTTTCTTAAGATCACTCATAGTTACTTCTCTGAATTTATTCATTGATGATTGCAGTACTGAAACGTTATTAGAAGTTTCTTCCGGGCTTGAGGGTCTATGAACGTCGGAAACAATCTGTTCAATGCTACAAACAAAATACCGATTAAAATCAATGGCAATACACTTCTCATCAGTAACTAGACCGTGTTCAAAGTTGATAGCATCCGGTAATGTTTGATTTTTTTCTGGAATAAGCATTTTTAAACTCTTCCACAATTCATAGGAGTTTTTCTTGTTGTTATCAATTTTTTCGACATACAATTTATTTTTTTCCAATTTAATGTGCTTAGTAATGTTGTTTCTGATGGCTTTATAGTCATTCCATACGTCGTTGTTTTTTTCCTGGATTGCCCTTTTGTACAAAGCATCCCTATCCTTCATCATATTCATGATGTCTGCTGTAATCCACTTTTTATTTTCATATTTCAGTTTTATATTTATTTTATATTTGGGACACATTTGGTTCATCACATCTTTTATACTATTAATAAAGGAATCTGCCAATACATTAACATCTGATATATTATTAGACCATGGAACTTCCAACATGAAGTCCCTCAGAAACTCCATACTGTAACCACTCATTTTTCTTTTACATAGCGTTATGTACTGAATATCTGTGTCCTTTTCATTTAATTTTACTGTCGGTATGTTATGATCACTTATTTTTGGGGTTAAATGAACTGAATGAGGCAGATACTTATTATTTGTGATTATGAAATCAATCAGAGTAGCACTGTTGTTTGTTATTCTCGTGGGCGAAGTAACTATTTGAGTAAAACCTTTCATATAGGCTTTTTGCAAAAGTTTATCACCATAAAATAAGTCCTTAAGCAAATCAAAATTGAAGTCCCCCATAATTACATTTATTCCCTCGTAATCACTTACCCTTTCCAGATATTCAGTAAAGTAATCCACAAATCGTGCATTTTCCTTTTGGGGTGGATGATATAAAACAGTACAAAGATACCCTGATGAAGCGGTAATAACTTCAACAGATAATAACCAAACAAAGTTCTCCAGGCACTGCTTAAACCGGATTCCACAATTTATACCGTTATGTACCAGTGCCATTACACCGCCAGTCCGATTGTTTGTTGTCACACACTGTTCAATTCTACAACCTTCAATATGTAGTTCGGATTCTTCCACATCATCGGACACATGAGTCTCTGATAACAATAACAATATGGGTTTCCATTCATTCATCAACACCATTATTTCGTCCTTGTTGTTTAGAAACCCCTGGCAATTGAGGTAGACAATAGAAGAATTTATCTCAGTATGAAAGTCTATTTGCTATTTTAAAAACTTTTTCCGTTGCAACTCCTCCACCCGTTTATAAGATTCACATTTAGTGACATCCCATGTTGTATGGTTAGTGTCCATATTTTTTATTTGAATCAATACAATTTTTGCATCGGTTGGTACTACTCTTACAGTCTTTTGTATCATGGTCACTGTTACTACATTTGCCGCAAATTTTGCTATCTTTGCATTCCTTTCCTAAATAGCCGTATCTGCAGCAATTAAAGCAACGCACTACCCCATATTCGTTAAATACCCTACAGCGATTCCAACCAATATTCACTCTTTCTTTCGCCATAACAATGTCATATGTATCTGAATCCACCTCAAAAACCAGATTAAACTTTTTATTTATAACATTTGTTTTCCTGAGTACTTTCATTTTCCATTCTTTACCATCACAATTTAAATCATTTTGTCTGGTAATTTTTTCTATAATATCTGTGTCACTATTAGCATGTTCACTTTCATTAATTCCAACAATTTTGATTCGATGATCATATATTTTTGGTCTATCCACTTGGTACTCTTCTCCAAGTTTTTGCTGAATCTCATTTTGGATACTGTTTATTTCTTTCTCATTTACACAGTTTAAAATAATTTCCCCATTTTTTGTGGAACGACCCATCGATACTCCTGCTCCAATTTCAGTCGGGTTTACTTTTTTCCTTAGATCTTCTTTAATTTTTTGTAATTCTTTCTGTTCACCCTTTTGTTTAACAACTAGGACTTTACTATTATTATTGACAGTTGAAGCATATGATTTTGCAATAGGTAAAACATACTCCTCAGTTGACTTCCTTTTTTTTAGTTCTGCAATTTCCTTTTTTAAACTAATGTTTTCCTCAATTAAGAAGTCAATTTTTTATGCATTTCATTTGAGCTACTTAACAAAGTTTCTAAAGTAGCATTTATCGTATCAACCATATTTTGGTCGACATAATTTTCTTCCACTCTACTCCTTTTCCTTGATCTTTCCCCTCCCTTGGCAGAACAAGCTTTACATCTCCACGTCGATTTCCTTGTATGAAAACCTCTCATACCTACGTTTTCACACTTTTCGTGAAAAAGATTGTTGCATGTTGTACACTGTATTATTGATTTTATATCCTCAAATACTTGCTTACAACAAAAACCAAATTCATCTGCTTTAGCATTATTCGCATCGTCGTCCTTTGCCTCCGACATCGTGAACCACAAACAATTTTAGCTCCGGTTGCAGCAAAAAAAAACCGACGAATGTTTATATCGCAGGCACAATGTTTTCGCTTCACCTTTGATTTATCAGATTAATATTCACATCTAACTTTTTATATTTGGTACACGAATGAAGAGCACCAAAAACTGCACTCTGTGAAAAAATCAAAAATTTTTATCCACTACTTTCCACCAAAACTTCCACTTTTCAACGCAGCGATCCAGAACACCGTCCGGACTCGAGACGAGCGCTAGACTTAATAAAGACGAAACTAAGACGAAATATGAAAATAAAATCCAATATTAAAGTCAACTTCAGTTAATTGTTTTAAAAATTATAGAAGAAAAGACAAAAGTTGAGACTCAATCCAAAGGCAAAACCTTCATATTTTGGAGTCAATTTCAGTTTACTTTTTTGTTCAAAATTATACAAAAATTGACGAAAGTTTGAGACCGAGGCGACTCAAAAAGCCAAAAACTTCATTTTTAGAGTCAATTCCAGTTTTTTTTTTCAAAATTGTAGAAGAAACATCAAAAGGTTGAGGCCGGAATGTCTCGAAAAGTCAAAATCTCCATTTTTTTGTGTCAGTTTTAGTTAATTTTTATGTTCCAAAATTATAAAGAAAACAACGAAAGGTTGTAAGATTCTTTTTAAAATTCAGCTCTCACAAAAAGTCCATTTATTGGAGCCAATTTTAGTTTACTTGTTTTAAAATGATAAGACAAATGAGGAAACGTTGAAGCAGAATCGACTCAAGAAGGCAACGTTCGATAATTTTAAAGTAGGTAGTTCGAGATAATTTTTCTTAAAATTGTGGAAAAACAGCGACAAATTAAGGCCGAATCGACTCGAAAATAAAAACTTCAGTTTTATTGTAAGCTCCAGTTAATTATTGCTAAATTTATAGAAGAAAAAACAAACGTTGAGGCTCAATCGACTCGAAAAGGTAAAAACCTTTTTTTTTTTTTGGAGTCAATTTCACTTTATTTTTTTGTTTAAAATTATACACAATTCGACTAAAGTTTGAGGCCGAGTCGACTCAAAAAGGCAAAATCTTTATTTTTAGAGCCAGTTCCAGTTAGTTTTTTTCAAAATTATAGAAGAAACGACAAACGTGTGAGTCTGAATCCACTCGAAAAGACAAAAAAACCCATTTTTTGGTGTCAGTTTCAGCTCATTTTTATGTTCCAGAATTATAAGAAAAACGACGAAAAATTGTGGCCGAATCGTCTCAAAAAGGAAAACTCTATTTTTAGAGTCAGTTCCAAATAATTCTTTTAAAAGTTCAGCTCACACGAAAAGTCCATTTAGTGGAGCAAGTTTTAGTTAACATGCTCCAATGAATTGACCATTTTAAAATGATAGAAAAAATGAAGAAACATAGAGACAGAACGGACTGAAGGAGACAAAAGTTCCATTTTCTGGAGTCGGTTCTATTTAACTTGTATTAAAATGAAAAAAAATGAGGAACAATTGAGACAGAATCGAGCCAAAAAGGCAAAAGTTTAATTTTTTATAGTCAGTTTTATTTAACTTTTGTCAAAATTATGAAGAAAACGACGAAAAGTTGAGGCCGGATCGACTCGAAAAGGCAAAATCTCCATTTTTTTCAAGTCAATTTTAGTTCAATTTTTGTTTAAAATTATAAGTAAAAAGGATTAAAGGTTGTGGTCGAATCGACTCAAAAAGGTAAAACCCTAGTGTTAGAGTCACTTTCAGTTGTTTTTAAAATTAAATTTGAGTTTTTTTTTTAAATTATTGAAGAAACGATAAAAGGTTGAAGCCGGGTCGACCCGAAAAGTAAAAATTTGCATTTTTTGGTGTCAGTTTCAGTTCATTTTTATGTATATCGAAAAGGTAAAAACCTTATTTTTTTTGGGAGTCAATTCTAGTATATTTTTTGTTTAAAATTATACACAATTCGACTAAAGTTTGAGGCCGAGTCGACTCAAAAAGGCAAAATCTTTATTTTTAGAGCCAGTTCCAGTTAGTTTTTTTTCAAAATTATAGAAGAAACGACAAACGTGTGAGTCTGGATCTACTCGAAAAGACAAAAACCCCATTTTTTGGTGTCGGTTTCAGCTCATTTTTATGTTCCAAAATTATAAGGAAAAACGACGAAAGATTGTGGCCGAATTACCTCAAAATGGAAAACTCTATTTTTAGAGTAGTTCCAAATAATTCTTTTAAAAATTTCGCACTCACGAGAGGTCCATTCATTGGAGCAAGTTAACTAAAACTTGAATGGACCATTTTAAAATGATAGAAAAACTGAAGAAACGTAGAGGCAGTATGAACTCAAGAAGACAAAAGTTCAATTTTCTGGAGTCGGCTCTATTTAACTTGTATTAAAACGAAAAAAAAATGAGGAACAATTGAGACAGAATCGATGTGTCAGTTTCAGCTCATTTTTATGTTCCAAAATTATAAGGAAAACAAAAAGTTTCTGTAAAATTCTTTTTAAAAATTAGCTCTCACAACAGGTCTATTTATTCGAGCCAGTTTTACTTAACTTTTTTACTTGTTTCAAAATGATAGAAAAAATGAGGAAACGTTGTTGAGGCAGAATCGACTCAAGAAGGCAAAAGTTATATTTTTTTCAGTTAGTTCTACTTACTTTTTTTCAAAATTATAGAGGAAACGACCAAAGTTTGAATTCATTCATTTTTTTTCCAAATGAGTAACTAAGTTGAAACTAATAAGTTTTGTTTTAGTTGACAGCATTGAAAAAAAGACAAATTTATTCCAAAATGACTATTGTTACGATCGCAGCAACGCCGCATGGGAGGCGGGGCAACGCATGGGAGCGTGTTGGTTGGTGGAGCTTCGCGACCTATCCGCGCTGCGTCACGGCTGACACGAGTGATTTATTGCTCGGCTGGTTTAATCTAGAAGGCAGTTGTTTACAACCGTTTTTTTTTATGTGAGATTATTCAAGAATTCTTATAAAGAACTTTCTAGGTTTTTCTGTAATTTTAGGATTGTATATAAAAGGCGCATAGAGCGGCGGTTAAGGAGTAGTCGTATTTTAATCGAGCTATAAGTAAGATAAAGTTACGAAGCGATAATAGAAGGCTATAAAGTGTTAAGTAGTGAGTTATTTAGTAGTCGTGTGTATTTGTGGAGTTAATAAATAGTGTTTTCGTATTAAATCGTTACACTGGAATTATTGAACCCCGAGTTCGCAACAATTGGTGTCAGAAGTGCGATTCCAGTGGGAATTTGAGGACTAATATTGCTGAACTGTAAGTGAGTGCTTCATTGCCGGACATTACGTGTTTATGCCAGTGACCAGAAGCCAGCATCAAGCGATGGAAGATCAACTTGCCGCCCTGCTGTCCCTCATGCAACAACAGAAGGAAGAACAGGAAAAACGTTATAAGGAACAAAAAGAAGAACAGGAAAGACGTGATCAAGTACAGGAGCGACTTTTGCAACAACAAAAAGAGGAACAAGAAAGACGTGATCAAGTACAGGAGCGACTTTTGCAACAACAAAAAGAGGAACAAGAAAGGCGTGATCAAGTACAGGAGCAACGTTATCTAGAACAGAAGGAAGAACAGAAACGGTTTAAAGAAGAATTAGTGCACCATCTCGCAGCTAGGGAGCAACAATTGGAAGAAAGAATAATGCAATCCGTCAACCAGAAGATTCTCGAGCTAGAAAAGAAATTCCAGGAACAACTTGAGGACGACAACGTATCTACAGAGAGTTTTAGCACAGCCAACGCTAAAATTAAGCCTCCCGATTATGACGGTACTACGGCGTGGGAAATTTATAAAACCCAATTTGAGGCAGCTGCAAAAGCTAATGGCTGGTCCGAGCCCCAGAAAGCTACATCTTTAGTGGTAGCACTTCGTGGAAAAGCGGCTGAATTACTTCAATCTCTGTCGGCAGCTGATCAAAGTAATTATGCAGCTTTAGTACACACTCTGCAACTACGATTTGGAAATGAGCACAAAGAAACCGTGTTCCAGGCCCAGCTGAGGATGAGACAGCACAAGTCAGGTGAATCCTTACAAGAATTTGAGGCGGACATAGACAGACTCATTCACCTGGCATATCCATCGGCCCCTGAATCTTTTCAAATGCAATTTGCCGCCGAAAGGTTCATTGAGGGAGTTCGCGATAGTGACATGAGATACCACTTACGTCTAGTAAGGCCCAAGGATATCAGCGAGGCACTAGTTCGGGCCCTGGAATTCGAGGCGTCACGAGTGTCACCTGGTTCTTCTCCACGTGTAAGAATGGCAACTTGCGATGACGAGGAGGATACGTCAAGGTCTGAATCCATGGCCAGTTTACATAAAACGATTAAGGATATGGCAGTCAATATACAAGCCCTGTTGGGAAGGACGCCTCGATCAACAGACAATCGGGGCATAAAATGTTTTAACTGCGGCAGACTGGGTCACATCAAGAGTAACTGCCGTAATAGGGCAAGAAGTCCGTCGCCGTCGTTTAGAAGACCAAGCGGCGACCAAGACCGCCCTAGGTCCCAGGAAAACTAATTCCGGTCAATGCAAGGGGGCAATTGACCGGGGCCGCTAAGACCCCCAGGATCTTTAAAGTCAATAATTTGGGTGGCAAAAGTCTTACAGTGGCCGGACGCATTAAGGGACAGAAAATCCAGATTACCATCGATACAGGAGCAGATGTGACCATTGTAAGGCCAGATAAACTTGTCGGATATACCATACAACCATTGCCCAATCCTATTATGTTAAAATCAGTCACTGGAGAGTCTTGCCCTATAGACGGAGAAGCCGATGTCACCATCATTATTGGAGAAAGACTCGAAGTTCGGCATAAAGTGTTGGTTGCCAGGATCAAAGACGAGTTTATTTTGGGAATGGATCTCATCAGGAAACATGGATTCTCCTATGATCACAAACGGAATATTCTCACATTTGGAGATGAGGAGTTTGCATTGACCAATGGAAATGTGGAAACTAGTGTCCGTCTACTGGTGGTGGAAGATGTGAAAATTCCTCCAAATTCAGAACAAATTATCACAGTGACTTCTGAAAATGATCCTGGGTGGTCCATAGGACTTATAGAACCTAACCTGGATTTGACGAATGAAATCATGGTAGCACGAACTTTGACCGACACGAAGAAGACTATGCCAGTACGAGTTGCAAATATTGGAGAAAAGACCATCAAGCTCAAAGAAGGAACAGTTCTTGCCAATTATGAGCCTGTGCAATGGGTATGCAATTGTGTCGAAGCAGAGACATCCAAAGTTAAATCTTCTAACCAAGCTTCCCCAGAGGTTATTGATGCTTTCAAACGACATTGGAGTCATCTGTCAAGGGAACAACTTCAATCTGCCATAAAATTTGCTGTGGATGAATCTGATATGTTCAACTTCAAGAGCAACGACAGTCAAACTGATTTAGTTGTCCATAAGATCAACACAGGAGATGCCCAGCCAATACGACAACACCCACGAAGGGTCCCTCTGGCTAAACAACAAGAAGTTAACAGTTTGCTGAATGAAATGTTAAAGGAGGGCGTCATAGAAGAATCATCTAGTCCATGGTCGTCGCCTGTGGTTCTTGTTAAGAAGAAAGATGGTTCAACGCGGTTCTGTGTTGACTACAGGAAACTTAATGACGTGACCAAGAAAGACAGCTACCCATTGCCACGTATAGACGACACCTTAGCAACTTTATCGGGATCAAAGTGGTTTTCCACTCTAGATTTAAAAAGTGGGTATTGGCAAGTAAAAATTGCTCCCGAAGACAAAGAGAAGACTGCATTTTCTACTGGTTCTGGACTATACCAATTCACTGTTATGCCTTTTGGATTGTACAATGCTCCATCAACTTTCGAGCGACTAATGGAACTTGTCTTGAGGGGGCTGACTTGGAAAACTTGCCTGGTATACTTAGATGACATAATTGTCATGGGACGTGATTTCGACGAGCATTTGAAGAATTTAAGAGAAATCTTCAACAAGTTACGGAATGCTCACCTGAAGTTAAACTACAAGAAATGCAGCCTGTTCCAAAAGCAAGTCGAGTACTTGGGGCATACTATCTCAGAACAAGGCATTAAAACTAGCCAAAGTAAAATATCTGCCATTAAAGATTGGCCAGTTCCCCGAGACAAACACGAAGTAAGGAGCTTTTTGGGACTATGTACTTACTATAGGAGATTTGTAGAGGGATTTGCCGACATCGCAAAACCGCTGCACAAATTAACGGAAAAGAAAACACCTTTCTTGTGGAACCACGATTGCAGTCAGGCGTTTGCAAGGCTTAAAGCTGCCCTCTGTTCTAGTCCAATCTTGGCTTACCCTATAAAAGACGGACTCTTTATTTTGGACACGGATGCAAGTAACTGTGGTCTAGGTGCAGTACTCTCTCAAAGACAAAATGGGCAAGAGAAGGTCATTGAGTACTACAGTAAGACTTTAAGTAAGCCAGAAAGAAACTATTGCGTCACTAGAAAGGAGCTGTTGGCCATCGTTAAAGCAGTCGAACATTACCATCGCTACTTATATGGAAAAAGGTTCCTGATTAGGACTGACCTCGGAGCCTTGAAATGGTTATTACAGATGAAAAACTCTGAAGGCCAAATAGCCAGATGGATAGAGCGCCTGCAGCAGTACGATTTCCAAATTGAACATCGACCAGGGAGGTCTCACGGAAATGCCGATGCATTGTCTAGACGGCCGTGTAAAGAAGATTGTCGGCATTGTCAAAGAACAGAGCAGCGTGAGGGATTTGCTTCTGTAAGAAGAACGTCGGTAGAAATAAACGATGGCTGGACCGCACAAGCGCTTCGAGACGAACAAATGAATGATCCAGATATTGGACCCATACTCTTGGCATAGACTGACGACAAGAGACCAGAGTGGCAAGAAGTTCATCACTCTCTTAAAATAGAAAATGGACTACTGAAGAGAGCGTGGGAGAGTCCGGATGGCAAGTCCGTAGTCAGTCAATTGGTTGTTCCTGATAGCAGAAAATCAGATGTACTAAAGGAAATGCACGACGGAACCAGTGGAGGTCATTTTGGGGTCAATAAAACCTTGGCCAAAATTAAAGAGCGGTTCTACTGGGTGAATTATCATGAAGACGTCGAGTCTTGGTGCCGCAAGTGCGAAGTTTGTTGTGCCACAAAAGGACCTCGAACAAGATCACGCGGCCGAATGGTGCAGTACACTGTAGGTGCTCCATTCGAGAGGGTAGCAATTGATGTCGCGGGACCGTTTCCTCAGACTGAGTCGGGAAATAAATACATCTTGGTCGCCATGGATTACTTCACTAAATGGCCTGAAGCATACGCCCTGCCTAATCAAGAAGCAACGACTGTGGCAACGGTGCTAGTAAATGAAATGTTCTGCAGATTTGGAGTCCCTCTCGAACTTCATTCTGATCAGGGCCGAAATTTTGAATCGGCTGTTTTCCACAAGGTCATGGAACTTCTCGGAATTCGCAAGACCAGGACAACTCCTTTGCATCCACAGTCGGATGGGATGGTAGAGAGATTTAATCGGACCATGGAACATTACCTGTCTAAAATGGTGGCAGATCATCAGCGTGATTGGGATCAACATCTACCTCTCATGTTGATGGCATATCGAGGCTCTACGCATGAAGCCACTGGTTATACTCCGGCGAAAGTGATGTTCGGAAGGGAAATGAGGCTTCCTGCAGATTTGATGTATGGAACACCAGAAAAAGAGTCGCTCAGCTCTGAGAATTTTGTGGAGGAGCTTAAGGAGAGGCTGAACAATGTTCATGAGCAAGTCAGGAATAAACTGCGGATATCCAGTGATCGAGCCAAAGCAAGATATGACTTACTAGCTAACTCCCGCGGCTTCCAGGATGGTGATTTGGTGTGGCTATACAATCCGAGGCGAAAGGTGGGGAAGTCGCCCAAACTTAGCCAAAATTGGGAAGGACCTTATACAATTATAAAGAAGATTAATGATGTGGTGTATAGGATCCAGCGGACTCCTAGGTCAAAGATGAAGGTCGTTCATTTGGATCGATTAGCACGATACCATGGAACTCTATCTGTTCGGGACGAACAGACTTAGGAGGAGGGCAATGTTACGATCGCAGCAGCGCCGCATGGGGGGCGGGGCGGCGCGTGGGGGCGTGTTGGTTGGTGGGGCTTCGCGGCCTGTCCGCGCTGCGTCGTGGCTGACACGAGTGGTTTGTTGCTCGTCTGGCTTAGTCTGGAGGGCGGTTGTTTGCAACCGTTTTTTTTTGTGTGAGATTGTTCAAGAATTCTTGTGGGGAGCTTTCTGGGTTTTTCTGTAATTTTGGGATTGTGTATGGAGGGCGCATGGAGCGCCCGAATAGTTAGTCGTATTTTAATCGAGCTATAAGTAAGCTAAAGTTACGAAGCGATAATAGAAGGCTATAAAGTGTTAAGTACTGAGTTATTTAGTAGTCGAGTGTATTTGTGGAATAAATAAATAGTGTTTTCGTATTAAATCGTTACGCTGGAATTATTGAACCCCGAGTTCGCAACACTATTATCATTGTTCAATTAAAGACAAAATTTTTATTGCAAATATTGATGTACCATTAGCAACTGATATGAACTGCAAAATGACGTTTTAATTTCTTAGGTCATTATGGATTACATAATAATGCTTGAACACCCTGTTTTTCGAAAACGAAAAGAATTTCTACAAAATTGTATACAAATTTTATTTTATTTTTTTATTATTTCGACGCTCTGGCGTGGGTCTATACATTGCACTTTCATCAATTTCATCCTGTATTTATCATTTTGGACTAATCACCTAAAGAAATCGAATTGAAAAATATTTTTAACGCTTGCTAAAATTAATTGAACTTACAGAAGGGTATATAGGTAGCTAATAGGTACGTGGGAAAGTGCTTGATTACAGTCCGAACGCTTTGCATCGTTGCAATTGTTAGATAAATTAATATACGGGGTGTTCGTTATAAAACTTCATCTAGTTGGCTATGAAATGTCAAAAGAAAAGGATGGAGAAACAAAAGTCCATTTATTTTGATTATGTCATCCTTTTCTGTCAAAATTTCATAGCTTGCTGGATGAATTTTTATAATGAACACCCCGTATTAGCGCAGCAGAGACGAGAAAAGATGCTTTCAGTTTACTGATGTACCTACTTTGCCTAGCGGTTTTCTTTTAAAGTTAAAAAAGATAATTTAAAACTAATTACCTATACATATAAAGGTACCTACCTATAATATTTTGTTTCCGCCCTGGGCCTTTGATATACGATAGGTACGTGCAAGCATTATTTTTCATCACCGATGTAAATGAAAAACGGTTATGACAGCATCATTACGGTAGAAACTCACTCTAAACGAGAATGGTGAATGATAGCATAGCTGATTGTGTGTAGGTACACGTATATACCTATATTACGCCTCTCGACTTCATGTTAACAAGGTAGGGGGCCGCTATTAGAATGGATGTGAACGCTGATTGCCACCTGCTCGCGATAGAAAAATCCAGTAAATATAAAATTTTTATAAAGCCAAGGAAGTGAAAGTCATAAATTTAAAATGCGCTTTTTTGGGAATGTGATGGGGTCCTGAAAAACTACAACCAGGTAGGTATCCAAAATCCTCTTATCGACCACTTTCATTCCGAGGCAATTCTATTCTAACGATTTCAAATTAAAATAAATCTGGATAACCAAAGCTGGCTTTAGAGTGGCGTTCGACCGAAAAACGCGCAGCCATTGCCAACAATGTAACAATGGTGGAATTATAATATTGCAGGGCATTGGGTTTTGGCAGGAAGCTTCGCAACTAATTCCAAATTAGAGCTTTGGCCGGTACTGATAAATTATTATTGAAATTAAGCGAATTGTTTCTGTGTTACAGGGCGAGAGGTCGCGCCCAAAGGATTTCAGGTGGATTTAAGAACCGCAGAATAGCCGCTGTGTAGAAACTACAAAATAGAGCATTCGGCTCGTGGAATCAACATAAATTTGGATAAATGACTAGATCTTATTTTCTTATGCTTATACTGTGCTTTTAATGATAGAGAAGTGCTTCCGCTCTAATGCCTAGTAATAAGTTACGTTATCCAAACAATGGTGGAACGTAGCAGCTAACTTTAAAGCAACATTACCAAACCTTTAAAGTAATTTGAGGACGCATTAGTGTTGCCAACCCTACGGACTAATCGTTAAATCTACTTTATTATATGGTGATAACAGAAGAAAAAATACATTTCATCTATTAATTTTACTGTTCCGCCGATCTGTATCGTTGACTTTCTCCTTTTTTCGATTTATTATAAAATTATAAGCAAAATTAATTTTGGAATATACAAAAATAGAAGCAAGCGTTATGCAGTATATTTGAGTATGCAGGGTGGAGCAGATTTTTCCTGAGAAACTTTAAGGAAATTTTCAACGTCTAAAAATAACTCTAGTTTGCTATATAAACTGCAATCGAAATATAGTTGAAATACAAGGGTGTTGAAGTTTATTTCACCCTGTATTTCCTTATTTTTTTTGTATAGCGAATTAGCTGCAGTTTGTAAAGGGTCATTTTTGGACATGGTGGGGAGTGTGGGGCAAAATGAAATGCTTAAGACTTATCTGTCTGTGAAAAAAAAAATAAGGCAATAACTACGTGAAAAGTCTTTAATGCCGTTAGGTATCTACCTTAAACTTAAATGTTAACGTAATGTAGGACCTCTCAAAAAACGTAAAAATAAGGTAAATTTATAACTACATTTTTTCCTGTTAAAAGAAAATGTTAAGGGAGGCAAATTGGAAATTATCGAAATTCAACAAAACTTAAATTACTTTTCCCATAGCGAAGGTGATCAAAATTTTCCAATTTGCCAACTACTTCGTATTCATAAACTAAGCTTACATCATCTACTTCAGGAAATACAAAAATATTTGCCGAATGACGGTATTGTCTCATGAATTTTACTTTGACTGCCTCTACTTCTTCCTCTTTAATGGTTTCGGTAACAACCTGAGCAATAAATGTTTTTGTTGTGTTACGTTTGTCTTCCTTCCAATCAATACAAAATCACCCGTCTTGAGTTCATTCAACTGATTTTTTTGCGTTGTCAGTTTGTCGTCTGTGGATACTAAGTCACCTTCAAATTCATCATGTTCCATGAATCATTTAAATCTACTGAAACAGATTAATTGCTTGAATCGGATTCGGCTTCTGCTTTCTTTATTCTTTTTGTACTTTTAGTAGATTGGGTATTGAAATTAACCCTTTTCTTTGCCTTATTTGATTCACCCCAGAATTTGTCTGCTTGTTTTATTTCTTCCATGATGGGGGTGGAGGTTAAAGTCATGGTTCTACCTCGCTTGCCAATCTTCCTACATTTAGGCTCTGCTTTCTGTAGAGGCATAATATCATAAGCAGAAAAATACTTATTTGGGGAATTTCGCAGTGGAGGTGTCTTATCTTTGGAACAACTGGCTGGGGGAGATTTACCCGATTGTGGTGAAATCCGTACAGGAAATGGCGTACGTTTTCTAGATAAAAGCAATCTTGATGATGGGTCGATGGGACATTCAGGCTCAATGGCAAGTTGATCCGTGGTCTCTGCCGAGCTAAACAATTCGCTAGGAAATACATATGGGTTATAGGGACAAATGCCAGTATTCTTGAACGCATTTATTGCATTTTGAAGTGTTGCAGCCCGCTGAAAAGCAGCACCAAACAGCTTACCAACTTCATATAAAGTTACCACTTTTCCAGGATTATTTCGCATCCAAAACTTTACTTCTTGTTCGTAACATACACTCAATGGAGCCATAAATTCAACATCTAGAGGTTGCATTCTATGAGAAGTATGGGGTGGAATTACCAAAATGTGAACATGATTTTCTTTTGCTACATCAAGAAGTTCTACGTTTTTCGAGTGTGTTGCATGATCGTCTAATACCAAAAGTACCGGATCTTCGGCAGTTGGTTTTGTGTAGTTAATGAAGTG
Organism: Taphrorychus bicolor; assembly: GCA_951812265.1. NCBI lineage: Eukaryota > Metazoa > Arthropoda > Insecta > Coleoptera > Curculionidae > Taphrorychus > Taphrorychus bicolor. The sequence goes on from OX638298.1 coordinate 10,702,608, forward strand.
AGTTATCCATATTGGAGCGAAACTGTGTGATTGCATCCAACCTGATGCGGACACTCAAAAGCGGAGAAAGCGTGGACAAACATAAGGAAACCGTGCTTAGCAGTGTGTAGGTACCCAACTCATTTAAGTGGAATAGCCTTGAAACAGAAGTAAAATATACGTCGAAACGTCGGCAATTTCTGCGGAAGCGCAGAAGTGTTATTTTGGGTCCTTCTCCCGCTACCATTCTCCTGGAAATAAAAATCTTGAGGACGCTACACCTAAACCACTATGTCTTATAAACCTTTTACCAGCATAGAATTTAATCATACTTGTATCAAAATGATTCACACAAATATATAATAGTGTGCAACTAGTGTCGAAAATTGCACTTTTCACACGAGTGTGGCGGTTTGGACACAAGCCGTAGGTGAGTGATACAACGTCACACGAGTATGAAGAGTGATTTTCGTACGTCATACTTTTTCTACGACTGGGATTTCGCTTCATAAATGATGATTCGTATCATTAAATATACGCAAGGCGTGTGCAAAACAATCTCTAGGAAGCGTGCGCGAGGCGCACTTTGCGCACGCTGTTTGCAATGTGCGATTTTCAACGGTAGTTAGTAGTCGCTGTTGTTTGTTCTTTGTTTGGCATTAATAAAGAAGTATTTTTGCAGTTTTCCACATAGCAAACTCTCAAACGACAAGCAGGGATTTACAAACAAAAGAAAAAACTAGAGCTAGAACTTAGGTTAACTAATGGCAAAACTTAAGTTCTAGAAACCCAAAAAAGTCTAGATTATTAATTAAAGTTTTAAACTTTCAATTTTAAACGGAAAGGAAAGTGACAACTGATAATAAAATAATTTTATTACTCTTATTATACTTCATTACCGCACTATCTTTCTCTCTCTACTTCTTTATTTGTATGGCGCTTTAAACGAAGACAAACGTACAAGCGTGTTTTGTACAATTTTTATTTGACAAACGTCAAAGCAAGTACATTTTTAAACCTCTAACAGTTAAATTTGAAACGATATTTTGGCAACATCTTCCGGGGGTGACTTTCCACGTCAACGTCACAACTCACCGATTTCGTCAGAGGCGTTTTGGTAGGAATTTGAATTCCTTCCCTGTTTTATGGCATTTTTTCGCTACTGACTTATTTTAAAAAAATAAAAATTTGTAGTTAGGTGTCTAAGGTCAAAATTACTTGAATGACGCAATAAAAAAAACGTGCAAGAACCCTATTCCGGTTTCGTCGCAATTAAATATGCGACTAGGAATGAAATTGTATTTATATCCATCACTTGTCCCAACAATTCAAAAAATGCATTGATGTTCAGTTTATTAAAAGCTGCGGCTCTGGCAAGTGACGTATTTTTAGGTCTTCGCAAAGAAATTTCTCGATGTCTACTTAGGAAGTTACTAAGAAGAAGTTTCTACTAAGAAACCCAATTTCGACCAGCAAGAGCAGCATCTTTGTTAAAATTGTTTTCAATATTATTTTTTTGTTGCAAACTGGAAAACAACTGATCGGAATTCATTAAAGCTAAGTCCGAATAGTGTCTTCTCCATATCCAACAAATATTTCACGAGGTTTTCTTCCTCATTTTTACCAAAGAGAGTTTTAAAACGGCCCAGAGATTTTTTGAAGCCGTCGGGAATTTCCTTGTCAGACTTGCATCGCCTGTATAAGGTTATTAAAGGCGCATCACAACTGGTAGCAGCCCCTCTCATAGCCCATTGCCCCGCTCCTAACAAGACGAATGGCTTCTTTCATGCTTTCTTCAGGCCACTTCTACCTGGTAGTTTTGCGCTTGTAGTTTCTCACCATTTTGCTGCAATAGATTATCCATCATCAGAATTATCGAAATATCGCTTATTAATACCTTTTTTTGCTCCATCGTAATAGCGTGAATCAATGGAATAACCAGATATATTTTGTGAGGCAAAATGAAAAATTTTCGTTTTGCCCTTTCCGTTTTGTCCCACATTGAACTGAATCAAAGGTAAATATAGCTAAAAAATACAGACGACATTTGAGGTTATGTTTATGTAAAAACATTAGCTATGGATATGTATGATTACACATCAAAAGAAAAACGACTAGCAAATGAATAACCGAGACAATAAATATCAATAACCTTACCTTAATTAATTACAATATAGAACGAGTTTTTTAAAAATGTCGCGTTACTTTCATTCGAGACACAATACAACCTATCCAGTCTAGTGCATCGGTGATACTGGAGTATACTGAAAATATGAGCTGCGGATTTAAATGGATATTGCAATATGGGTAAATTAGGAACAGTTTTCGTTCCATTAAAGTTTGCCACGAAAACCTGGTCCACCCTGTATACCCGAATGTACCTCATAAAGCATACTTTCATTTTTGCATACTCCAGAATTAATTTTGCTTACAATTTTGATCGAAGAAAAAAGGAACTCAATGATACATTACCCATTCACTTATTTTTGTCAACCCCTTAGTGTAGTGTATTCTGCAATTTAAAGGTATCTAGAAAATAAAAACTCGTTTGAACGAATTACTTACTTGACTGATCTTTGTGAGCTAATAAATTTATTTGGTCATTATTACTAAAGAATGTTAATCCTTGTATTAAAATGAGTTTTAACAGGTTTTTGTCAAATTTTACAGGTTAATTTACTGATTTTTTCCTAACATCTACCGACTCAAATTTCGAGGTGGCAACGCTGGAACGCAATCTTATAATTATTTTAATGACCCAACACTTAAAAATATGAAAATATTCCCACTTCTTCCTTTTTTTGCGGCTTGAAATTCCTTAAAACGCGATATAAACATTTATATCTAAGTATACCGCTTATTTTTTTTAAGAAAAAATGCATCCAAACTTGGTTTCCCATACTTAGTGTTCTGATAAAACAAAGAAACGTGCAAGAAATTTTTCATTTCCTGAAATCGATCGTGTCGCCGAAACTCTAGCAGAAGGATTTGAAATGTCAAGATGGGCTTCCTTATTTTGATTTATTGCATTTTTGCGAGGCGTGCTCACTACCATTCGCTACTTCAGTTAGAATAATTTTAGTGATGAAGGTTTCCTAATATATATTCGATTTGAAAGGCATTCAATAGTTTAGGATATTCAGGACAGAGCGTTGAGAATAAAAATACAACCAATGCGGTAAAAATGTCGTATGTTTTAGGTTAAAATTATGTTTATGAGAGAAAGCGATACAAAAACGCAAAAAAAAAATAAGAAGAATTGCGGACTTAAGTTTCCATTTGAGTCAGGGTAAAAAAGACTTCAGTTAATAATTGTCATAAAAAAATTAAAAAAACACGCATGTATCCCGTTTTAAAATTCCACTACGCAGAAGCTGCATTATTATAAAATTTTATTTATTAAGGTGAATGTTAACTTTACCTTCATTATGATGTCCAAAGACCGAAATTGGCGGAATCTTCGCTTACCCCCGTAAAGTTACACACATTTAAAATCTTTTAAAATGGGTTATCCTGTATTCTACCATGTACCAGTTCTCCCTTAAATATGTTCATAGTTTTCTAAAACACCCTATATAGTTGACGGTAGAATACCCGTATCAAAACAAAACCACCCCTCTTCGTACAAATAATAAATAAACTCGGAAAACAATTAAAGATCCTGGAGGTAGGTATCAAAAACTTTCCCATTAAAGAGGGAATCAAGGATGTATAACTATAGTTTTCTTTTACCAATAAGTCGAGAAAGGACCTCCTGAATGCTGAATGCTGCCAGGGAATATGGCTTAAGTTTTACGATATCCCGGGGGAATTAAAGTCAAACCGCCGTAACTAACTGGCTGTCGCTTCAGCTACAGGCCCGTTGGCATGACGGACAGCAGGGCCTGAGGGCGATTGATTTGTACAGGGCAGGGTGTTTATATTTGGGATTGATTTTTGTATACTTACCTACCGAATAGAAATATACAGAGTGGTCTTTTTAACTTGAGAGAGCCAGATATCTGGGGAACTAGTAGGGTAAGAAAAGTTCGTTCTAACAGCGGCCTATATTGTACAGAAGAGCCTATTTTAGGCACATATTTTTATGTATACAGGACACCCTGTATTTTTTACTAGATTTTTATAGACCTTCTAGCTCCTGCTTGGCCCTGAAAAGTTGACACCATTGCCAGCAGTTCTTGGAATACCCTGTATTTCCCATTCAGAATTTTTTGGCATCTTAGTGGCCAAAGCATTAGTAGCAATAGTAGATTATGTCACTAGGAGTAAAAGTGGGTCTTTTCGTGCTGAGCCCAGAGATTGATGGCCGAAGCGAAGCTGAGGCCTGCAACTGGGCGAAGCACAACAAGACCTTTTACTCCGAGTAACATATACTATTTTTTTTTTCAAGCATGCAGGAAATAAGAAGTCTATTCAGTTTTTAAAGTGATTCAGTTTTGCAATTTTCTCTCATCCTCTTCAAGCGGGTCTAGGTACTTACCCAATTATAGTGGTATATATTATTTGTAAAATAAATATAATAAGTTAGAACGGAGGTTTTCAATGTTTAATGGTTTTAATGGTATTAAATCATAACCAATGGTTTAATCTAAAATCTTAACAAGCTAGAGTGAGATAAACTGATATCCCTAGCGTTCGGGATGGAATTACCGAACTCAACTTAATAACGGTTGTGGGTGGTGCTCTCGAGCGCTCCGAGAGTATTCCCATCGTTTGTTTTTTCAATAAGAATGTAAAGATGGCAATACACTCAGATCGATCTATCTGGTGTTATCTACAGTTCAAATAATTTTGTTGAAAAAAAATCGTTTATATATGCGCCACCATGACAGTAGCGGTGACTTTTGACTTTACTTTTACTGCCTAGGACTTTTTTGCTACATTTTTGGTCTCAGGATTAGAAAGCCTACTTTAGGTGAGCGTATGGAGAAAACAAATGACGTACTTTTAATCCGCTTGAAAAAAATATTCATTTTTTTCCTGCCCTTTGCTCATGTCAAGAAGATTGGCAAGCAACGTCAATATATGTCACATATAACGAGATATCAAACTTTACAAGATACTTTCAGTTCATTAATTAAATTCTCTTTAACTACTGCGATGTCATATTTTCATATATCAGGGTCCAGTACGAGCCATAAAATCTAACAAAATCTAGTAAAATATAGAGGTTCTATTTATAATTATTACGTTCCATATGACTTCACAGCTTTCTGGACCACCTTGTATACGTAAAAATGTTTTATCCTACTAGTTGTCGAGATATCTGATATATCAATCCAGTCAATTTAAAAAGACCACCCTGTAAAAACCAATCTCTTATTATATTGACATCAACTAAGCGTTGGAGATTTCACTTTGACTGGTTAAGATTTTAAGGTTAACCAGATGCGAAATAATGGCATCGTAATGAGACATATTAAATTTATTTGAGATATGTTTATAAGAGAACTTACACTTGCTTCTGCTCTCAAATATATTAATTTGAAGTAGTCTAATTTATTTGAATTTTGTTCATATGGTACAAAAGAAGGAAAAAGTAATAAAATACATGTTTTTTGCCTTACAGTGGGCGCCAAATAATTAAAAAAATATTATTTTATCCCGAGGGAATTTTGAAATTTTGTTAGATTGGTAAGAATGCACCAATGGGTACATTATTGTATAGGTATGTATGGTAGTAATGGGTATCTGTACATATATTTTATTCATTTGTAATTAGTAGTAATAGTAGTATAGAGGGTGTGCGAGTTTTTATGATCAAGGTTTCAGGATTAGATAAAAAAACTTATATAATTCTCTTTCTGTGAAGGCTTTCACGGCCGGTCATAATACTAACTAAAGTGTTTTCCGGGCTACGAAGCCGTGGTCCAATAGAATTGCTTCCTGACGTTTCGTCTACTACTGCGGCAGACATTATCGAAGGCGATGAGGTAGTGGGCGAATTGATCTCCCTTGCTTCCCGACGATGACTGATTCGCCTGTTTTTTTTTTTTCGGGGGGAGCGACCGCGGGGCATTAAAAAATCTTCTAAAGACACCGGACAACTACCGCACGACGTTGTCCGGTAGTGTGGGATTCTTACCCACTAAAAAACCCCATGTTTTTTACGCTTGGGGATTCCGGGCCGATTGCCTATAAATCCCCGATCTGCTGCCGGCAGACTTCTCTGGTTTGCGCTCTTTCCTGTTTTCATATCTCATAGCCTCCCCAGCTTGGCTGGTTTGGCTTGACATATCTTGCGGAACATGTGGCCCTTCTTCTCGGGCGGTTTTTGCGTCTCTGCTGTCGCTCTACTCTGCAGTTTGATATTACAGTTGGTGCCGTGGCCGCTTCCAGGGTTGCCCTGATGCGGCTCGTAATCGACCAAAGCCCGCAGCAGGTCGTCTGGATGTGCTTCAGCTCGCCGGAATGTCTTCTCGGCTTTGACTCTCATGAAGTCGCGCACTGTTTGCCATTGCAGATTAGCACGAATTTCTTCGTTACCAATGTACAATGGAGCATTCACCGCCATACGGAGGTGAATGTTTTCCACAGCTTCTATCCTTGAGAGGTGGGCCTCCGCCGCGCTCCCCCATGAGGCCGATCCATATGTTAGGATCGGTCGCATGATGGCTTTCAGCAGCAGGAGTTTTCCTCTCACGGGCAGATGGCTTCTTCGGTTGAGCAGGGGGTATAGTGAGGCCATAGCCCCCCTAGCCTTAGCAGCGGCGACCCTGACATGGGGGCCCCAGGTCATCAGGACCTCAGGACCTGCAATTCTGCCGAATGTAGTCCCCGAAAACCGTACTGTTCGACGGGCACGACGTTTAGGCGTGTACACTCGTCTTGGAGTCTCCTCAGGATAATACGTTCCACGACCTTACCAGCCCCAAACAGCAATGTGATGGGCCGGTAGTTCTGCGGATATGCCTTATTCTTGCCCCGCTTGTTCAGCATTATCACCACTCCCTGTTTCCACCTCGATGGAAAGTGCCGAAGCCTCAGCGTCGCGTTCGCCACGGCGCAAAGACAGGCTGCACCCTTCCTAGGCAGGTTTTTCAGCACCTTGTTGGAGATGCCGTCCTGCCCCGGAGCCTTTCGTTCCACAAGGGTCCTCAGGACATCCCTGATTTCGCCGGGGCTAACCGGGTCCATCGGGTCCTGCTGACCCCTGGGGTCCTCGCCCCTCAGGTGCCTAACGGTCCTCTCAACCGCTAGAATGTGACGATCATCATCGTCAGGGTGATCATTTAGCCTACACTCTCTTTCGAGTGTTTGGCCAAATGCTTCTGCCTTGTCTTCATCGCTGTACGCCACACCGTTTACGCTGTGTAGCGGTGGTATGGCGTTTGTGTCTCGTCTGAGGCTTTTCTGCAACCGCCAGAGGCCAGACGAGCCCGACTCCAGCTCGCTCAGCTTATCTTCCCAGCATCGGCCGCGGTGTTCCCGCAAGGCTGTTTTCAATCGCTGGCTGCTTTCGTTAAGCAACCTGCGATTGTCCTCTGAGGGGCCGTTGCGGTACAATCTACGCAGCCGTCTCTGTTCCTGAACGAGCACCCGTATATGTTCGGGGGTTTCTCCATATTGACCGCGTGGTTTTTGCACCTCGCGTTCAATTGTGGATAACCTTAGAGCCTGCAGCACGTCCTCCTCGAACGTTTGCACGGCACCCTCCAGTTGGGCCACATCAGCAATAATTGGGACGGTCGCAAGTGCGTTAAAATGCTCTTTAAACCGTTTCCAATTAGTGTGCCTAGAGCGAGTCGTTTTGATTTCGGCATTCGCTTCAAGGGTCAGTTTTATTGGATTGTGATCCGAGGTACCTTCATTCACCGTCACCAACTCCGGCCAGAAGCGGACGTTCCTCAACACCGCGATGTCAAGTACGTCCGGTCTCCCGCCTCCGTTGGGTAGGCATGTCGGTTCCGCGGGCCCCATTACCACTGCCCTGGCAGCGGTCGTCATTTCCAATAACCTAACACCTTGCCTGTTATCAATTGCAGAGTTCCACGAGCGGTGCTTGCAATTGAAGTCGCCAACCAGCACTAGTGCTTGTTGGCCACCCAGGAGAATGTCGAGATCTTCCTGCTGCAGCTTGTCCTGCGGAGGCTTGTACGCCGACGTGACCCTCATCTGACCAAGGCTGGTGCCCACGACGATGGAGATTGCATCAATTTCCGTGTCCTGGACCCCCAGGCAATGGTGTACGATGTCGTCTCTCATCAGAATGGCCACCCCGCCATTATTGGGGTTTCTTTTGTCGTAACGGTACGTGCGGTACCCTCGGAAGTTTACACGAATGTGGCTACCAATCTTGGTTTCTTGTAGAGCCAGAATTTCCGGCTCCCTTTCCGCCAAGAGGAGCTCCACCTCGTACTTCCTGGCCCGCAGCCCGTTGACGTTCCAGGACATAATGGTGAGGGACTCGGGGTGTCTAGCATCCATCACTTGAGCGAAGTGCCTCGCGAATCCATCCTCCCAAGCAGTTCCTTAGCTTGGCTTCGATGGCCTTGATGAGGCCATCGTCCTTCTTGGGGCTCTTGCCCTTTTTGGGTGTCGGGTTTGCGCCCGGCTTTTGGCCCGGCGCCTTACCCTCCGCCTTCTTTCCCTGCTGGGGAGTTTTGGGCCTCGCTTGTGCGCCTTTTGGGGCCTTGGGGCATCCCAGCCAGTTGGCTGGGTGGCCTTCTGCCCCACAAAGGACGCACTTCGCATTGCGGGTCCCGTCCGCGGGTTTCGCGAGCGTGCACTCGCGGCCCGCATGGGAACCCGCGCACTTGACACATCGCTCCTCATGGTGGCACTGAGATTGCCCATGACCGTATCGCTGGCAGCGGTAGCATTGGGTGGGCATCTTTTTCTTCTTCTGCACCTCGACTTTCACAGAAAGACCAAGCAGCCTCTCTACCTTGAAAATAAGGTTGTCTGTACTTTTAGCCAAAAACTAGGGCTAACTGCTGCTTGGTTTTCCTGTTACTCATGCGGAACAGGTCTGCCGCGACGTTCTTTTCGAGGAGCTCCGCCTCCACCGCTTTTAAGTCCACATCCTCAGGTAGACCCCTGTATGCTAGGTGTTGCTTCCTGTCGCTCTACATTCCTTGGGCGCACGGCTCTGTCGAACTCCTGCTTGCTGTATCCACTCCAACCAAAGGCTCTCTCCAGATGCTTCATTTCTCGTTCCAATTCAGCTGGCTCACAAATTCTCTTGGCTCTCACAAACCGAGTTTTCATGACTCCCCTTTTTTGTCTTGGATGATGGTTTGATCCGTTGTTGAGGTATCGGTCAGTGTGTCTTGGTTTTCTATACACAGTATGTGCAAGCTTTCCATTCGGCCTCCTTGCCACCAAAACATCCAAAAACGGTAGGCGTCCTACCTTTTCTATCTCCATAGTGAATTGGATTTTTGGGTTAATAGAGTTTAGGTTTAAGAGGAAGTTTTGAAGTTCGCCCTTTCCAAGGCTCCAAATAACAAAGGTGTCGTCCACATATCGAAACCAGCACCTTGGCTTCTTCCTTGCTGTAGCCAACGCCTTGGCCTCGAAAATTTCCATAAAATAGTTGGCTATTACTGAACTAAGAGAGCTGCCTATAGCTACACCATCAGTTTGTTCGTAGAATTCTTCCTTCCATTGAAAATATGTAGTGGTTAGGCAATGTTGGAACAGCTTAGCAATACCCTGTGGAAATTCTTGATTAATATGTTCCATGGCTTCCTTAATGGGTACCATCGTGAAGAGCGAAATAACGTCGAAACTAACGAGAATATCCCCTGGAGAAAGAGTCAAAGAATGCAGTTTTTCGACGAAATGAGTGGAGTCTTTTATAAAGCTGTCAGTATTTCCTATTTTTGGCTGCAACAGTTTTGTCAGATGTTTGGCAATTTCGTAGGTCGGGCTTCCTATGGTGCTCACGATGGGTCTCAGTGGCTCATCGGGTTTGTGGATCTTCGGCAAACCGTACAGCCTCGGTGGCAAGGCTTCCGATTTTTTGAGCTTAGTTATTTCATCCGATGCCACGTCCCTGATTAAATTGTTGGTAGCCTTCAGAATACGGGCGGTTGGATCACGAGTTAGCTCCTTGTAGGTGGTGGGATCTAACAGTGTCCTGATTTTTCCTTCATAATCCGAAGTTGAGATTACTACTGTTGCGTTTCCTTTATCTGCTGACAGAATAAGAATGTCCTTGTCTTGGTTCAAGGCTTTCAGAGCTTTCCTTTCTGCAAAGGTGAGATTGCTTTTTGGTGGTTTTGCGCGTAGTAGAATTCGTGATGTCTCCATCATTATCTGTTCAGCCGTCTGAATTGGCAGCTGACGAATTCCGCTCTCCACGTTTGCTACGATGTCTTCCATAGGTATCCTGGATGGTGCTATGGCAAAATTACCTCCCTTGTTCAGAACGCTCAACTCATCTGTTGACAGTTGTTTGTCGGTCAGATTGACTACAATCTTGCGCGGACTCTCCTCGGATGTGGACTTTGTTGTGTCCGACGAATTGTTGTTGGCACCTAGTTCGTCAAATTTCTTCTTTTCTCGGTTCATTGCGGCGGCTTGATCTGCAATCCTTTGGTCATGTGTTAGACGATCCACCTTTTTCCCAGTCGCTCCAATGCAAGCTGTTGGCTAGTTCTAAATTAACAAAAAGAAGTTTTTTGTCATTAGATCTCTACGGGTCTTATGGATCCTTTCACGGAGCGATTGTTCGGTCCTGTTGTAAATTCTGCTCGCTTGTCCGGATCTCAAGGTTCTTTTCATCCTCAGAAACTTTGTGGTGTTCTTGGTGTCACGGCATCGTAGTAGAAATGCCAGTGAACTCAGGAGCTGTGCTTTCTTCTTGCGGAGGTTCTCCAGTTGTCGAATCACTGTTGTCACTCCCCATAGAGTGTTGTCACTCCCCGTAGAGGCGTTTTATCAGACTGTGAAGGCTTTCACGGCCGGTCATAATACTATCTAAATTGTTTTCCGGGCTATAAAGCCGTGGTCCAATGGAATTGCTTCCTGACGTTTCATCTACTACTGCAGCAGACATTATCAAAGGCGATGAGGCAGTGGGCGAAGTGATCTCCCTTGCTCCCCGACGATAACTGATTTGACTGTAGCACGCTCCGTGGTATTCGTACCGCCGCCATCGCGTCGCAGTGGTGGGGCCGGACCAAGGTGCTGGTTTCGATATGTGGACGACACACTTGTTATTTGGAGCCATGGAAAGGGCAAACTTCAAAACTTCCTCTTACACCTAAACTCTATTAACCCAAAAATCCAATTCACTATGGAGATAGAAAAGGAAGGACGCCTACCGTTTTTGGATGTTTTGGTGGCAAGGAGGCCGAATGGAAAGCTTGCACATACCGTGTATAGAAAACCAACACACACTGACCGATATCTCAACAACGGACCAAACCATCATCCAAGACAAAAAAGGGGACTCATAAAAACTCTGTCTGTGAGAGCCAAGAGAATTTGTAAGCCTACTGAATTGGAACGGGAAATGAAGCATCTGGAGAGAGCCTTTGGTTGGAATGGATACAGCAAGTAGGAGTTCGATAGAGCCGTGCGCCCAAGGAATGTACAGCGACAGGAAGCAACAACGGAAGATGATGTAGAAAAGCGCCGTTGGACTACTCTACCATACATCCACAAAAATCACGGACAGGATCGGCAGGCTACAGGAAATGCACAAGGTTAAGACTGTCTTTAAGCCCACTCGTACAATTCAACAGAGCTTGAGATCGGCTAAAGACCGCAAAGATCCCCTATCAGCATCCGGAGTGTATAGAATTCCATGCAGCTGTGGCTCTGTCTACATTGGCACCAGAAAACGCAGTGTCAACACGAGGATCACAGAAGACAAAATTAGTCGCAGGCTGGGACAAACGCAAAAGTCAGCAGTAGCAGAGCACGCTCTCTCTCTGAAGGTCACAACATCCTTTTTAATGAGGTGGATATCCTACATCAATCACTGCGCTACTATCCGAGACTAACGAGGGATGCCATTGAGATCTTTAAACACGAAAACAATTTCAACAGGAAGGAGGAAATTACGTTTCTAAATGCAGACTGGAAGCGAGTTCTGCGACACACGTCCAGCGCGTCGAGACTCCGCGCCGGCACCCCCACCCCGGCCCCACCACTGCGACGCGACGGCGGCGGTACGAATACCATGGAGCGTGCTACAGTCGAATCAGTTATCGTCGGGGAGCAAGGGAGATCACTTCGCCCACTGCTTCATCGCCTTTGATAATGTCTGCCGCAGTAGTAGACGAAACGTCAGGAAGCAATTCCATTGGACCACGGCTTTATAGCCCGGAAAACACTTTAGATAGTATTATGACCGGCCGTGAAAGCCCTGACAGTCTGACAAAAAGACCTTTTACTCCGAGTAACTTATACTATTTTTTTTTTAAGCATGCAGGAAATAATAAGTCTATTTCAAAGTGATTCAGTTTTGCAATTTTCTTTCATCCTCTTTGAGCGGGTCTAGGTACTTACCCAATTAGTGGTGTATATTATTTGTAAAATAAATAGAATGTGTTAGAACGGTGGCTTTCAATGTTCAATAGTTTTAATGGTATTAAATCATAACCAATGGTTTAGGTGGTTTAGGTAAATTATGGTAAACTAAAGATTTAAGAATTTTTCTGCATTATTATCAATGCTAAATTAATAGAAATGACATTGACAGATAATAATGATGATGCGCATGACATTTAACTCAAAATTCGAGAACCTATGCGATTTCGACTAATAACGGTTTCGGGTGGTGCTCCCGAGCGCTGTGAGAGTATTCCTATCCTTTGTTTTTTCAATAAGAATGTATGTGTGCAAATGTGATAATACTAATATATGTGCAATAAGATTGTATTGTCTAGTGTTCAAATAATTTTGGTGAATGAAAATCGTTTATATATGCGCCACCATGACAGTAGCGGTGACTTTTGACTTTACTTTTACTGCCGAGGACTTTTTTGCTACTTCTTTGGTCTCAGTATTACAAAGCCCACTTTAGGTGTGCGTATGGAAAAAACAAATGTCGTACTTTTAATCTGCTTGAAAAAAAATATGTTTTTGTATTTTTATTTGAATTTGTCAGTGCGTCAAGCCAAATTTCATATACACATTTTTTTTCAATAATTTGTTATTAGATTGTTTACTATCCAGTTACAGGATTCACCAGGTGCGGAGATATGACTCTTGGAAAGTGTTAAATTGATAAGAAGAAAACTTACCAATACCCATATCTTTGCCACTGGTTATTGGATCTAATATCACACCTCGTCTAAAAATGCAAATGTGATGCTTTAGGAAAAATTCGATTTTAGAATAAATACAGGCAAATCTAATTGAAATAAATGGTAAAATCACCTTTTTTCCAAAATAAGTGAAATTTGATTCAAATTCTCTGCAAAATGCAAAATCGGTGTTTTCCGAAAAAGTCCGGTTAGGATTAGGATATACAACCGATATTTCACCAATATCGGTGAAAAATTACTCAAATAGTGTAAAAATACAAACTTGGAGCGTTCGGAAATATTCAGATTAAATACCTCGTGTTCATTAGAAAACGCCACCTAGAAGGTTATGAATTTTTGACAGAACAGGATGACATAATCAAAGTAAATGTGCTTTGGTTTTTTTATCCTTTTCTTATGATATTTTACAGTCAGCTAGCCGATTTTTCAAATAAACACCCCTTATATGGTCAGAATCGTTTAAAAATTACTCAAACCGTCAAAAGTGCAAATTTGGAATCTGTGGAAAAATTTACGTCAAAATTACCGCCAAAATTGTTTAAAACTGCCTCGAGGGACGGAAAATGTGAAAGTGTTTGGAGAAATTAGGGTTAAAATTAGGCCTAAAACTTTGTTACAACATATGGTCTAAAAATACAAATTTTAATGTTTTTGGAGAAATTCAAATCTTCAATATGTTATTTTTGGGAAAAAATAATTTGTGGATCAGAATATGTAAAATTTTTCTAAAAATACCTCAAAAATAAAGATCCGGTGTTTTCTGGGAAAGTCAGGTCACGATTAGGTCCAAAAATCATTAAAAATTACTCGAAGCCTATAAAAATTCGAATTTGAAATTGTTGGGAAAATTTAGATCATGATTAGGGCTATAATATGTGATCTTATGGCAAGCAATTAAAGCACTTTATAGCCCTGTATATGGAATTTGGTTGAGATGCTTTGACTTTTCGTAATAAAAAAAAAAACAAAAACAATTGTTTCAACTTTATGCCCCTGTATCTCAGAGACGAAAAAAAATAGGACTTATATAAAAGGCATACCTTAGAATGGGTTCTTTTATCCATGGCTGAAGTTCTGGCCATAAAAACTGGGACACCCTGTATGGCAAAACATTGGATATTTTGTTTTTTGCAGGACACCCTAGTATGCATCTACTCTTTGCACTAATATTCTAATCTGAACTAACCCGCTCTACAATATACAGCAGGTACTACGTTTTGTAGTTTTTAGTAGTTATGACTATCATTTCAAGATTTCGTGGAGACTTAAAAGTTTAATGATAGCTGAATGTAAGTAGGTGCCTACTCTTTATTATACATGGTGTCCGAAAATGTGCAGACAATATCTTGTATTCGTAAAAGGCATAAAAAATATCATGACAAATTGCAATAAATATATCCTTTACTTGGACACAGAGTAAAAAAAAATAATTGTATTAAATTTTTGGCTTTGGTGAAATTTTTAACCATTTATTTTTACGTTCTTTTTTGCATTTTTTTTTGGAAACTTTGAATAATTTTGTGCACATTTAAACGAAATTTTTTTTTGGATGAGTCACGTTTTCTAATGGTGAGGTCAGTTCAGGTTTCTCCGTTGTACCCGGTCCGGCTTACCTACACTGTTTAGGTTCATTCAGTGATGTGATGCCAAGCGGCCGCTTTATTTTCCTGTAAGGAGCCCTTTGGTTAAATTAGTCCAGGCCAGTTTAGTTATGTTTTTGCTTTGGTTAGGTTAGTTCAGTTATGTTTTTTCTTTGCTTAGGTTATTGCTTAAAGTCAGTTATTCTGTTCTCTGAAAACGTATTTTATTTGTGCAATAGTTGACAAGCAAGGTGATTATCTAGTCACCATCTATACATTTGGCAACATTACAAATATCATTTGTCCCTGTCAACGAGCTAGTATATTACATCTGGAGATCCACTCCTGTTTTACTGTTTTGGCCCCCTATTTAGTAGTGGGAACCTTAAAAATGGCCACCGGAAGTGACGTCTCTGTAATTTCATGACGTCTTACGTCAAATTATTGCTAAACAATTGTCATTGTCAATATTTTTATTACGTCTTATTTCCAATCCATATGAATATCAAACGTAGGTTCTTCTAACCTAACAAAAACAAGTCGACAATCAATATCTGCTCCGGCTTTAAGCTGCTATGACGCTTGTATAACGTGCCCTGACATTTTTAGGGAAACATCGACATTTGTTGGCTTTGTCTATATCTCCTAGGTCATTGGTGTCACTGCTGTCATAGTTTAGGAGTTTTCGCATTGCATTAGAACAGTGTTGCCAAGTCATGGATTTTATCCTAAGGATTTTTAGGAACGTTTAGGAATTTAGAAGGATTTTGTAAAATCTGTTAGAATCTGAGGATTTTCTCTTGCACACAGATCTTGACTAATTAAAAGCAACAAATACGAAGCAAAATTATAAAGGCATAAAAAACACAACGCATTATGATATTCACGAAACTACACTACTACTACTACTAGTGGAGCTAAAGTCCAGAGAGTAAACAGAGCACTTTGAGTAAAGCTGCATGATCTCGGTCTCGACCATTCCAGAACAGCTGTTTTCGATAAAGTTCCGCCATACTGATTCGTGGGGCAACCAAACCATGTAGCCAAATTTACGAAATATTCTTTTGGGATAAGGAGATGGTTCGCCATTTTTATCCAAAAACATCCGGCAAAAACTGCTAAGAAGGGCGCCAAAACTGTGGAGCAGAAAGGTTTCTCCTTATGTAATATACGGGATGTTTATTAGAAAACGTCATCTAGCAAGCTATGAAATTTTGACAGTAAAGTATATCAAAGTAAATGGACTCTTGTTTCTCCATCCTTTTCTTTTGACATTTCACAGCCAACTAGATGAAGTCTTCTAATGAACACATGGTACTACCGCGTTGGTTTCACTTGTGTGAGGGAGAGAATGGAGAAACCATCTTTTTGCACTGTTTTTTTGTGTACGTTCCGCCGACGGCAGCAGCTTAGAAGTTTAGTCAGCGAACGCTGAAAATCGGCACGTGATTGGCCAATTTCAGGGTTCGCTGACTAAACTTCTCAGCTGCTGCTATCGGCGAAACGTACGCAATGACAATGACAGATGACTGACCTTATTGACGACTCTAGAATAACTGATTTCGATAAAAGTCCGCCATACTGATTCGTGGGGCAACCAAACCATGTAGCCAAATTTACGAAATTTTCCTTGGTCATAAGGAGATGGTGAATAAGAATTAAGAATCAAAGAAAATTAAAAGCAGAAAGTTGTACCTGATATCTTTTGCTACCAAGATACAGGGTGATAAAGTTTCAGATTTTTTACAGGTTTTGTTTGCTGCTTCAGTTCCTGACATAGTAGGATTAAAATTTGTACATGCGGGTCTCTTTAGAATCTCCACAAGAACATTTCACAAATTGTGGTGAAAATCTGGGCACAGGATGATACTTTTTCTGGGATCAGGCCTTTTTTTACCTTTAAAAACTGTTTTGTGGCGGTTTTGTGGTGCGCCACTGAATTTATTTGTTTCGAAAAATCTCTTTCCGCAACTTAGAAACTTTTTGCCTGATATTTTTTCGTATCTGTCAACGGTGACAACAAAGTGTATGAAAAAATTACAAATGCCAATAATTTGCATTTACATTTACAAATTTTTTTTATAGTAATTCTAAACCAATGATAGCGGCATGATGCTAAGCAGCAAAAAACCTCTAAAAAAATTAAAATTTTATCAAGATCTTGCTTGCAAAGCATTTTCCGATACAACCTTACTAAAACTTTATGCTTTATAAATCCATTTCCCTATCGTGGTTTAAGTATGACAGTTCAATCCTGACTCACCCTGCATAACTTGTAATCAGACATAAATAACCTAAAGTATGAAAAAATAGTAAAAAACGGCAACACCGCAGTAAGTTTATTAATTATTTGTTGTAATTACCGTCCTTAAGTTGTAAGTTGTTGGTGAAGTTAGCGGGATTAAGACAAATAATGCACCTCTTCTTTATTCGAAAATGGCCGACGTTTCGACTATTTATTTAGTCTTCATCAGGGCTAAAACCCAATAAGTTAAATGGTAACAAATCCCTGGGCCCAACATAAAATTGTAAATACTGTCTGTTAAATTATGGAACGTAAATTTCTATACATCCATTACATCTCTAAAATTTTAAAAATTGTTTAAAAAATTTTTCAAACAAAAAAGAAATAAAAAATATTAAATATACAGACAAACTGTAGACAACTACAAGAATTAACACATCAACAATTACCGACAGTACCAAGTAACCAGTAAACATTGAGGCGTACATTACGGATGAAAGAACTTACCTATTCTCACTTAGAGAGGGTAGTCAGTTAAAATTCGATTCAAGATAGTTAAGATAGCAAACACCATTCGATTGTTCGGTGACCCTGGTATCTTAGGCTCGACAAACCACACGTCCGCTGCCCAAGGTACAAAATTTGTGAATAACAATATTTGCTTGGCCATTTTCGAATAAAGAAGAGGTGCATTATTTGTCCTAATCCCGCTAACTTCACCATCAATTTATTAATTATGAAAAGCAAATTTGTTTTCAAGTTTTAGGATTATCTTTCGTACTTAGTACAGCTACAAAACTATAAATCCTCCCTTGGAGCTTTTGCCTAAAAGAGACAATTTTGGAATATACTATAAATAAATCTCAAATGAAACATGACACATGATTATCAAAATCAAGTTTTAAGTTCGGTCTCATATATCTAAAGTTGAGTTCGGTAATTACATCCCGAGCGCTCGGGATATCAGTCTATCTCACTCTACCTCGTTAAGATTTTGGGAGATGGTCTGCGCCCAGAGCGCTCGTATGGAATTACCAAACTCGGCTTAAATAAGTTGGTCCGCCATATTGCCTTGGGGGGCAATCATGTCAAATGACGTAATTCTCGAATGGTCACTACGCTGCAATCGTCAGCCGTCAATTGTCAAATGGCAAATGTCATTGATTGGATGTCGTGTCGACCGTCGTTCGTATTTCGAGAATTGAAAAATATTTTTTCTACGAGCGTGCTTATTATATGTCACTTTCCCGCACGCATTTTGTTTTCGAAAGCTTTACTTTCCCGCGCGGCGTGCGTGAAAGTAAATTTGGTGTGAGGGAAAGTAAATATTTAAAGAATTACTGATTTATAATATAATTTTGACTTTATAGTCTGTCTATCTTGATAGGTGCATCTGCCTTACAGCCGTGCCAAACATTTTTATCTGTTTTAAGGAACTATTATGCTTGCCGTTATTGATTTTTGATACAAAATATACCTATAATACGCCAACAATCACACCAAGTTTTTGTCATAACAACCAATTGATTGTTGATTAATTCAGCTGTCATACTGTGGACAAAGATAACGTTCTATCATAAGGCTGATTATCTGTTTCTTTACTTCGGCTCGTAGAAAAAATATTCTCCCTAACTCGTGCGGAAAGTGTCTTTCCCGCACTCGCCAGAAAAGTATCACTTTCCGCACTAGTTAGGAAAATAACTATGTAAAGATTTTGAAAAAATGGGCGTGGCAGCGTGGCACCTAAAAGAATTTTCATCTCTGGCGCAATTTTTTTCTCGCTTTCTTTTATTTTACACAACATATTTCAATCATTCAATCTAAGGAATTCTAAGGATAAATCGTGCTTCCACTAAGGATTTTTTCACATGAATCACATGACATGTTGGTAACACTGCATTAGAAGTGAATTTTCCACATAGGTACTTCAATATAGACGAACTTGCAATTTTTATGCATTTATTGATAATACATTTTTTTTTAATGAGTGAGAAGTGGTTCTTGGCAGGATTTTCTGCGTGAAGTGATTTTGAAATTTTTGTGTAATTCATAGTGTTGTGATCTCCGTATAACTAAGCGCATTGTCCGTGAGCGCAGGACCGCCACTGGTGTCACCGTCGCGAGAAACAGTCATCGGGTGTTTTCGCGAGTGATTGGGGCGAATCGGACTCTCGCCTGAAGGCGATCAGGGCCATCAGGGGTCGGGTCGCTTGGCACAACAACGTGTGCTTTGTTTTTATAATTATTTTTCGTATTTTGAGCGACAAATAATAAATATCGTTGTTTTAATAATAAATAAATGTCCATTTGACTTCGTTGTGCATCATTTTCTTGAAGCACAAACTAAAAGGTGATATTACAGTTTACTATTCGTTGGGCCAATACATTGGTCCTTTTCGAGCCGGATCGTCGTTTGACCTGCTGCCTGTTGCTGAGCCGCCATTGTTGAGAATCCTGATACCAGGTAATCGTCGTGTTCGGGGCTTTGTTGAGGCTTTTTGGAGGAGCTACAGTTGATTGTTGACAAAAACAATAGGAAGTGGGTAAGTCCTTTCTTTCCCTATTAAATTCCTATGCATTTTTTGATTTCGTTGTGCCAACAAAGTGGAGTACCTATTGTGTTTTATTTAATCATTTGTTGTGTAAATACTGTGTACGTTTGGGTCGCTAATATTTAAAAATGGCTAATGAAGAGGCTAGTGCAGGTGCCTCCGCCAATAATCAAGTTAATGTTTCGATTGTTTCGAATATGGATAAATTAGTTAGGGGCAGCAAGTCAAAAGCAAAAAGTTTACTTCAAAAATACAGTACGAACGTCAAAGTGAGGCAACTGTCAGCATGCATTCTAGCGGAAACGCCAGTGAAAAAGGCGATTCAGGTGAGCTTCGTTCAAATTGGTTCAAATTTGGGCGGTGTTAAACTTCCTGTTATAACTTTGCCTAAGTTTTCTGGTGACTATAGGGCATGGCTTGAATTTCGAGACATATTTAGTAGTTTGATTCATGAAAATGAGTCTTTAAGTCCCATACATAGGTTTCACTATTTAAGGGCCTCCTTGCAGGATGCAGCCGCAGAGGTCATTCGCTCGTTAGATTTTTCAGGTGCAAATTACAGTATCGCTTGGACTGCCCTTTGTGAGAGATATAATAATTCTCGTTTATTAGAGTTCACATGCATTTAAAGTCAATTTTTGAATTAGGAACAATACAAAAAGAATCGTCCGTTAGAATTAGAACTTTAATAGACACAGTGTCAAAAAATTTAAATTCTTTAAAGGCTTTGTGACAAAGCACCGAACATTGGGGTTCTATGATTGTGTACATAGTTGGTACAAAATTGGATAGTGTAACTGATCGTGAATGGGAACAATTTAAGGGCTCAAGTCAGGGCGAACTTTCATGGGATGATTTGAAATGTTTTTTAAAGTCACGTGCGGACCTGCTTGAGACATTAGAGCGTCGAAAGTCAGAAAAACCTTTAGAGCCATTGGGTTCTCAAGGACATCGTCGTTTTGGTCATAAAGACAAAAGTTTTCTGGGTAGCGAAATTAGGTGCCCCATTTGTAAAGATAATGATGTTGTCCGCAAATGCGGCGATTTCCTTAAGTTAACACCCAAAGAACGTTATGAAAAAATTAAACAGTTAAAGTTTTGTTTAAATTGTCTTAAACCTGGACATTTCAGTCAAGTTTGTCGAGCAGATCTTTGTTCGAAATGTAAATCTAAACATAATGTTTTGTTGCATTTGGGGTCCTTGCAATCAGCCAATAATAATTCACCTATTGAGGATAATACAACTTCAAATGCCAAGATAGCACTTTCATCCCTCTCAGTTGGTAATGATATTTTACTTTCTACAGTTTTACTTGAGGTTAAAGATAGTGAAGGCTTTTGTCATGTTGCACGGGCTATTCTTGAGTCGGGTAGTCAATCTAGTTTTGTGACTGATAGATTTAGTGACAAATTAAAAATTAATAAAGACAGTTTTGATCTTACAATTGGAGGCCTAGGTCAGAGTAATGTCAGGGTGTCAAAGAGATGTCACTTGAGCATTAGGGCTTTGCATAATTCATATCACTCTGAGTTGGATTGCCTGGTTTTGCATCAGATAACTGATTCCATTCCCGCAAACAGGATTAATGTTCAAAACTTAAATATTCCCAAAAACATCATTTTGGCAGATCCTTCTTTTCATAAACCTAGCTCCATAGATATTTTGATAGGATGTGAGTTATTTTGTAGCGTGTTATGTATAGGTCAAATAAATTTAGGACCGCAAAATCCAATTTTGCAGAAAACAGGTTTTGGATGGGTGGTGTCAAGTCCAATTCCGACTACTTATCCTCGTAAGTCAGTTTGTAACTTCAGCAAGAATTGTAACAATTCGGAAATGTTGTTCGACTTGCAAAAATTCTGGGATATTGAGCATGAGTTTCCAGATAATACTAGGGCGTTGTCTGATGAAGAGAGAATGTGTGAGCTTGATTTTGAAAATTCATTTAAGAGAGACGAATGGAAGATTTGTGGTATCTATGCCTCTCAGAGAAGCACCAACTGTTTTGGGTGAGACACTAGAAATAGCTAAGCGCCGTTTCTGCTCTCTGGAGCGAAGATTTCAATCAGATCCCAAATTTCGTGAAAGATATCGTGAGTTTATCGACGAATATCAAAGTCTAGAACACATGCTGAAGTGAGTAAGTTTGGAGGCATTTCTGGAAGGGACCAGGCACCAACAGTTGCTTACTATATGCCCCATCATGGAGTATTGAGGGAGGAAAGTCTTACTACGAAGCTACGCGTTGTTTTTGACTGTAGTACAAAGAGCACGTCAGGAAAGTATCCGAATGACATTCAAATCGTTGGCCCAGTATTGCAGCCTGGTTTGCTCAGCATTTTGATTCACTTTCGAGAAGGTCGGTATGTGATTTCAGCCGATATTACGAAAATGTATCGCCAGGTTTTAATTGAACCATCTCAGCGTCCTTTGCACAGAATACTTTGGCGCAATTCACTTGATGAGCCGATAAAGGTATTTGATTTAAACACAGTGATATATGGTCAAGCGTGTGCTAGCTTTCTGGCCGTAAGGTGCGTGGTACAATTGGCGAATGTGTGAGACTGAACTTCCACATATTTCAAAAATAATTAAAACCTCTTTTTATGTCGACAATTTCTTGTGTTCCTTAGATAGCATCAAGGAAGGAGCCTATATTTGTGGTAAGGTTTCTGAAGTCCTAAGCAAGGGTTGCTTTCAGTTGCATAAGTGGATTTCGAACGAGCCTCGTGTCCTGGAGCCAGTAAGAGCAGGATCGGAGAAATTTAATATTGAGGAGACTTTGGTGAAAAGGAGAAAACTAAAACTTTGGGTTTGTTATGGTCAAGTTCTTCCGATAGTTTGACTTACAAAATTGGTACACCGGCAGAGCCTATTAAGGTCACCAGACGTTCTGTTTTGTCTTGCATCTCGTAGATTTTTGATCCCCTTGGATTACTGGCTCCTTGCGTCATTGTAGCAAAACTACTTCTCCAGAGGTTGGGGCTTGAAAAATTGTCCTGGGATGAATCGCTACCTAGAGATATTTACCTACTTTGGATTAAATTCTATAAGGAATTGCCTAAGTTGAATAAACTAGAGATTCCAAGGCATATTGTTTGGGTGAATGCAGTGTACTATGAATTGCATGGCTTTTCGGATGCGAGTGACCGAGCATATGGAGGTGCGGTATACAGTGAGATTTTTTTAACTTTGAACATATTATAACGCTATTTCCCCTATGTTCAATTTAAAAAAAAACATCTCAATGCATTGCTGTCAGATATTAATTTCTAGGTTCAGATATCTGTACAGGTAACTTTAACAGCTCGAAAACTTCAAACTTTATTTTTTATAACGCTGCTTTTAGTAAACTTTTTGCTGAATATTTTTCATAGACTTTAGATAATGTATTCTAAACAGGAGAAAATAGAATTGTTTAATCTTTACAAAAAAGAAAATAGCCTTAGGAGAGTGCGTGATTTATTTGCAACTAGTCATCCAGACAGTCCCATTCCTTCTATTGGAACGATACATAATATCGTCAAGATGTTTAATTCAGAAGGATGTGTAGTTAACTCTCATAGGAAGAGGAGCAAACAACCACATGTTCTTACAGAGGAATTAAAACTGGAAATTTTATGTTTTATGGAAGAAAATCCTGGATCCACCTTAAAACAAGTGGCTGATTATTTCCAATTCCACAATTTTCTGTGTGAAGGACCCTAAAAGAATTCAAGTTCAAATTCTACAAATACTCTAATCATCAAGTGCTTTATGACGACGACAAAGAGAGACGAACAGATTTCTGTGAAAGATTCCTAAATTTACTCCATAGGAATTACAACATTTTGCGAAAAATTGTATTTACAGATGAAGCATCTTTTTCATTAAATGGTTGTGTAAATTCCCAAAATTATAGGTAAAGAACTTTTATAGCAATCGCCTGAATTCTGTTTTTTAATATACTAATTACCTACTGTTTTTAGATACTGGTCTCAAACAAATCAGCATTTACAAAATTTAACTCACTCCCAATATAATGCAAGAGTCAGCGTGTGGATAGGCATAATTGGGACTTTAAATTCGCTTAAAGTTTTAAACCTGCTCCGTGACCAAATTATGCCAGAAATTGAAAATTTGAATATTGAAAACACGTGTTTTCAAATGGAAGTTAGAAATTTCCTCAATCAAGAATTTCCTGACAGGTGGATAGGATGGTTTGGGCCTATTTCATGGCCACCAAGGTCCCGTGACCTCTCTCCAAACGACTTCTTTTTATGGGGTTATCTAATCGATCTAAAGTCGAAAATTTATAACAATATTGAAATTGAGAATGTGGACGGTTTAAAACAACGTATCCGAACAGCCTGCAACAAATTTAATCAAAATTGCTTAAGAAACACAGTTCGTGCCTTTCAAGATTGACTTGCATATTGTTTAGAACGCGAAGGGGGACATTTTGAGAATTTGTTATGAACTTTTAATTTTCTAGTGTTATTAGTAAATGTTTTCTTGTTATAAAAATGTTAATTAATTGGTGGATATCATTGGCGGATTAGGACAAAGCAGCAAATTACACAACTATCTCTGTGCCTGTGCCTCTCTGCTTTGGCAGAGAGATAGTTTTGTAATTTGCTGCCTTGTCCCAATCCGACATCCATATCAACCAATTATTTTTCTAGGACTGTATACCTTTTTATCAATGTTATTTAATGTTTAAAAGCGATGTCTAAATTGAAATAATTAACGAAATATATTTGTAGGCTTTTTTGACGTTTTACCTTTACCTAAACATCAACGTCTGACACCAATGCTTTGAGATGATTTTTTTAAAATTGAACATAGGGAAAATTGCTTGTATGTTCAGAGATAAAAAAACCTCACTGTATATGAGGACCATTGACAATGATGGTAGGATTGCTGTGCGTTTGATATGTGCTAAAAGTAAGGTGAGTCCTTTAAAAACTTTGACAACTCCGCGTCTTGAAATTTGTGGTGCTCTTGTGTTGGCGCGTTTGGTTGGTAAGATTTTGAACTCAATAAACTTAAAGCTTCATAGATGTTTGCTATGGACGGATTCGACAATTGTGTTAGGGTGGTTGAGAACACCAATATGCTTAAAACATTTGTTAGTAATCGAGTTTCCGAAATACAATCAATAACAAAGGATTTTGAATGGAGGCATATAGCAACTGAGAACAATCCGTCTGACGTTCTATCTCGGGGTGTCTACCCAGGTCAGTTTTTAGGGCTAGAAACTTGGTTTTTAGGACCACATTTGTTGGCTCTGAATGAGACGGAATGGCCTCAATCTATTGCAAAGGCAAATGGTTTACCCGATTTGCGTGTTAGCAAAAAATTATCGTTTTTAGCTACTGAGCTTGATTCTTGGATTTTTGATAGGTTCTCTAGTTTTACTAAATTAATAAGAGTAACCGCTTTGGTTTATAGGTTCATGCATAATTGCAAGCGTAAGATGGCGGGATTAGAACCGATTAATGGTCATATTGAAGTAAAAGAACTTGACTCGGCAAAAACCTCGTTGGTACGGCTTTCTCAAAAAATTTCATATCCCGATGATTATTTACGTTTGGAATCTAAAGAACCATTACACTCTAAAAGCAGATTACTTTCCTTAAATCCATTCATGGATGACGATGGTATAATTCGCGTAGGAGGTAGATTAAAGAATGCTCAGTTTTGTTTCAATAAGCGTCATCCCATGTTAACATCGAGCAATCATCGCTTGTCTAAAATGAATGCGAGGAGGAGCATATAAGAACTTTGCATGCAGGTCCACAGCTATCATCAGGATCTATAATAGAAACCTATTAGCCTATAGCGGGTAGAAATTTAGTGAAATCAGTTGTTCGCAATTGCGTTGAATGCTGTAGATTTAATGCGCAAAGCTTACAGCATATTATGGGAAATTTACCTGAAAGGAGGTTGAAGGGTGGTAATGTTTTTGATTCTGTTGGAGTGGATTATATGGGTCCTCTTAATATTAAAGACAAAAGGGGCAGGGGTGCAAAATTGTCCAAGTGCTACGTAAGTGTTTTTGTATGCTTCGCCTCTAAAGCGATGCATCTTGAAGTAGTATCAGATCTTACTAGCGAATGTTTTCTGATGGCTTTTAGAAGATTTGTTTCGCACCGCGGGAAGCCAAGTCATGTGTACTCTGGCAATGGGTTAAACTAATAGGGAGTTAAAGGAATTACGACATTACTTGCAAGAAAATGCTGAGAGTCTTACTGAATTGTATTCTCGTGAAAATGTCCAGTGGCACTTTATACCTGCAAACTCTCCCCATTTTGGTGGCCTATGGGAGGCCGGTGTTAAATCGGCTAAGCATCACTTAAAGCGGGTTTCAGGTAACGCTAGTTTGACTTTTGAGGAGTTGACTACTTTGTTGGCACAAATCGAATCAATCCTAAATTCCCGACCTCTCACTCCCCTCTCATCCGATCCTAATGATTATAACCCCCTAACTCCCTCCCACTTCCTAATTGGAAGAAGCTTTATGGATTTACCTGATCCAGAAGTCCGTCATATACCAGAATCCAGATTAACGCTTTATCAAAGAATCCAGCAACTAAAACAACACTTCTGGAACCGCTGGAGCAAGGAGTATGTGAGCGAACTTCAGCAAAGAACGAAGTGGAAGCGGACGCAATCGCAGCGGAGGGATCAGGTTTTAAGGAGGGATGCATGGTTTTAATTAAGGAGGAAAACAGCCCACCTTCGAAATGGCGCTTGGGTCGTGTGTCCGCTGTATTTCCCGGGTCAGACGGTGTCAGTCGTGTCGCAGACATTAAAACGGCCAATGGAACCATTAGACGAGCGTTTTCGAAAGTGTGTCCTTTGCCAGTAGAACATCGAAGCAACATAGAAGATGTGGAGAGTGGATGCAGTGTTGAAGACAAAGTGTAGTGCTTCAAGGCGGGGGGCATGTTGTGATCTCCGTATAACTAAGCGCATTGTCCGTGAGCGCAGGACCGCCACTGGTGTCACCGTCATCGGGTGTTTTCGCGAGTGATCGGGGCGAATCGGACTCTCGCCTGAAGGCGATCAGGGGTCGGGTCGCTTGGCACAACAACGTGTGCTTTGTTTTTATAATTCTTTTTCGTATTTTCAGCGACAAATAATAAATATCGTTGTTTTAATAATAAATAAATGTCTATTTGACTTCGTTGTGCATCATTTTCCCGAAGCACAAACCAAAAGGTGATATTACAGTCCACTATTCGTTGGGCCATTACACATAGACAAAAAATCTAAGCTACCGAAATTACGAAAATGTTTGTTTCTTTCGTATCAGGGCTACAGCCAGAGAGAATTTTTATGGTGTGGTTTTGAGGATTGGCTCAAGAGTTTATTAATTACTATAATAAACCAAACAAGAACTCCAAATGACACCATTTTTTTGTTCAAAAATTGTTCATCCAATTTTTTTGTATTTTAATCTGTTCTATATGTCCTAAAGGAATGTGTAAAAATAAAAAAAAAATTAATATCGAGGAGTGAAAAAGTTTTACTTTTTTTTATATTTCTATTTGCAAACGTTGTATTATTTAAAAAAAGCTTTTGTCTTCCAAAGTACAGTTGTTCGATTCTTTTATTATTTTTCTTTAGTACTAAATTTAATTGCCTATCTCCAACTCCAGGGTGTCAGGAAAACAAAAGCTTTATCTAAATACTGAGACCTGCAACCATAAATTTTTGGCGGACCTGCTTAAGGCAATAAATTTATTTTTCGATAAACGAAATAAGGTCGGGAAATCGGAAAGCGATGTTTCCCCGCTCCTATTTCATTCATCAAATAGATAACGTCAGGTAATGGAAAATTTCCAAGATAACATCTATTGGATTCGATTCTTTCGGTTCTTTTTTAAATCGGCATCGGCACAGACCTATAAAACGGTGCGGGGTCGTGCCCTTATGAGTCAAACCGGCACTTTTGCATACAAAATGATTTACCCCTAAATCCCGATTAAACCTGTATATAACCTGAATTTAGAAGAAAAAGGAAAAAACTTGTTAAGGTACCGGAGTCTATGTTATATTAAGCAAGAATGTATAAGCCATTCACTTATTATTGTTGTCAAGTAGGCGTTGAAAAATTTACTTTGACATTTTTATCTTATCTTCTCGACATGTGTGCTAAAAGGAGATATAGGTATAAAAAAATAAAGGTTTCAAAGGTAACTAGATGACAAAAATGAGTGAATGGGTAATATACAACCGTATCTATTATTATTATTAGCAGTGCGATGGAGTCTGATAATAAAAGAACCAATTACAAACATATGACCTACATTGTGCTGTTAGTGCGGAAAACTGTACGTTTCACACTAGTGTGATGGTTTGGAACACGAGTCGTAGACGAATCGCACAACGTACAAGAGATTTTCGTTCGTGTTGCACACTTTTTTTTTCTAAGTACCCTGTTCATTAGAAAACAACACATATAAGGCTATGAAATTTTGACAGAAAAGGATGACATAATCAAAGTACAAGATCAGTTAACTTTATGTAGGTCGTACATTATAACTTTAATTGTGCAGGCGCCCACGATATTTTTCCGTTATATTGGCACTCCTGAATTGTTAGCTCTTGTTTGCCACCCTGCTTCTTTAGGCCGAGTCTAAAGCCACGTCCATAACGAGGTGCGAAATCAAAATCTTCCAATAAAATAGATTTTTGACAAAATTCAACCAATCGTCTCCAAGGAATCTGTTTACCTATGAAATTAGCTTAATGTCAGTGTCAAATGGGCCACCAGCAATCACTTTTTAAAAATTGGACGTTGTCTCATTTTTTTATGGTTTCAAGTCCGCGTGTTTCTATATAAATCCTGCTAATTTGAAGATCTACCGTAAAGTATTCACTTCTGTTTGGTTACCCGGAACGAAAACCTTGAGGGAAGACCTAAGCCCGATCACTTCAGAATTATGTACCATCAAGTAGTGTTTCATTATACTAAGCAAATCGTTAATGTGTGGCATGAGAAGTAAATAGTATCCAACTGGCAAGAAAATCAGCTTCTAATATTCTAGGTAAACGACAAAACTGATTCCTCCGACTCAAACTGGTAGCTATAGGCAAGAAGTAGGTGCAATTTTCGAGGAAATTATTAATTTTACAGTTTTAGCTGGTAACTAGAGTAGCATGGGTTTGGAGACTGAAACGAAAGAGGAAAACACTCTTAGATTTATTCACTGCAGAAACAGAACCCAACCTAATCCAGCTACAATTTCTACATATTAACGTATTGAAACACCTAGAGCAGTCGACGGGAATAACACGATAATAATATGAGAAACCAGAAAGAGTAAATGTTAGGAAATTACAACAAGAATACACCGTGTCTACCATCTTGTAGAATGATAAGGTCCATATCAATACTAAATTTGTTATAAACTATAATTATTATTTATTAATAAAAATCAATTTTCTTTAAAATGCATATTTTATAAAATTTTAAAATTATTAGAAAGATAGAAGAAAAATTATTAGTCAGATGGTTTACATTAATTTAAATCGTCCTGGCAACCATGGACTCAAAAATTATACCCTCTAAAGCCATAAATATAACCTAAAATACATGACAATGCCTGTCATAATATACAGGGGGCAAAATGTCAAATTTACATGACCTATTGCGCAAGTAAAGTTATAGTGTACGGACTATAGGTTACCTCATTTCCCAGTCCCATTCCAAAATAAGGAAAGAGCTATTGTGACGTCATGAGAGAATTCACGACTAACAATTTTATATTGATTTAAATGATTGATTTGTCAGAGATCTTATTACCTTATTTTTTTTAAATTTAAGCTATTAAATGTTAATGTTCGGTAAGTATACTAAATTATTATAACTTTGGGGTTTATTTAGACATATTTTACACCATCCAAAGTAATAGTTTTATTCAGAATACTTCTTAAATATCGAAAAGAAACTTGACTAAGCGGCTAGGAAAATAGGGTTCATTTAAGGGTGATTAGGTGATAGCACAGTTACGCAGAGACACCAACACAAGCTTTTTTCCTAATTTGCATTTTTTGTACCGAATTTTAAAACGAACGCAAATTTTATATTGTTGATGTTGATGTGTTGATTGATATGACACATATGATACAGAAAATTTATAAAAATGGACTTCATTCTGTAATATGAAATAATGTAGGAAATAAATTGGTTTCTGCACCAAAAATGCCAAAAACTTAAACAAAACCCAATTTTAATAAAAACAAAATCCACCCAGGCCGTACATAAACATAAGGGAAATGGCAGAAATGAATTCTTGTGACGTGGACTGACGTATAAAGGTGGTTCTCTCTCTAAGAAATGAGGTAACCTGTAAAGTTAACTGATCTCGATCAAAGTAAAAGGACTTTTGTTCTTTCATCTTTTTCTTTTGACATTTTACAGCCTACTAGATGACGTATTCAAATGATCACCCCCTATATGCAAGACGAGTGCACTTTTATCGCGCATTTATCAAATAATGCTTTATAATTATTTTCGTTACTACGCTTAACAGGAAACTTGCGGATTGGATTACCTATAGCAAGATCGTACGACGAAAAGTCTAAATTCCTGCATTCTCTTGCGGTTTCGTGTGATAAATGAGCCCGGATCACTTATGAGGAAAGTTATTCCCGTTATAGCGCTCCTCTAACTCTTCAGCAGTAGCGAATATCGCGTAGTCAAAAGCTTTCTGGATCATATATTTTGGTCCTCACTTCTCGAGGGGTTAAACTTCTCAACACTAACCATCCAGCCGTGCATGAATATAAACAATTCAAGTAAGTGATAGGTATACTTGTACTGGAATATTTCAAGAATTATAATAAAATTGTAGCTTTAAACACGACTAACAACTCTGTTAAAATATTAGTATCTCTCTTCACATTCACGTTAAAAAATGTAAATAAATTTAATTATTATAATTATGCAATGAATTTATACAAGCTTATTGCTTAAAGCTTCCCTGCAGTAATTTTACTCGTGTCTCTTTGGGATGACAAACAATCTAATTACCAATTTAAACCTGCTAATTTTTCAGCTATCCGTCTTGAGTTATAGGGCTGGCAAGAATGAAATACTGGGGAATGGGCGCAGGATGATGGGGTGACTTGCAATGTTGACAAGAGAAATTTGTCTTAAAAGAAACTCGGACATAAATATTACGAGTTTCTTAGAGGCTATCGCTACTAGGAATAATACTGCATATGTTCTTTTGCTTAAGGGCAAAATGAAAATGAAACTCACAGACTGTATGTAGCCCTTCATTGTTTTTATATACCTACATATACACGTCTCCATAACAATAAATATTCTGTCAGGCTTTCATGTATATATAAAGATGAATATCATATTCCAAATTTACGAAATCATAACATCAGAATAAACTTTCATAAACAACATCAATCACCCAGCTTACACATATACGCGTCTCCTCCCTTTTTGGGCTGTGATGCTTGCGGCCACCCAAATAGTCGCAGGATAAGACTGCGATAACTAATAGGAGGTTTTCCCGCAGGACTCGCTGTCGCACGTCACTCTTTCCCATACTATACGATAAAAGCTGTTTGTTTTACCCTCCGTTTTCCTTGAAAGTATCAAGTTTGGGTTTATCCATCAGGGAGTAGACCACATATAACGATCATATAGATATTTTGATATAACTTTTCTTTTCGCTGCTAAAGTTTGTAAGAATATAACCACATCTAAATTATAATTTTTCTACCAACATTTAACTGAAACGAAGGAATAACATCTAATGTCGTTTTGTCTAGGCCAACAGAGCTCAGCCCTGTTAGAAATATCGGATAAGAAAGATTAGAATCGATAAAACTTTTATCTGAACGAATCATTTTCTATATTACATCATGATAAATTTTATTTCTTATTTCAAATCTTAATCGTATTTAATTGTTTTCTATAGGCCAGTGTCCTAGATCTAACTTTTAATTATGTAATACTATATACATTTATTATGAGTTTTCCCTTTCTATCGATTTCTATTAGGTAAAACCTTATAATTTTTATATGTTAGTAGTTTCCTGTTTCTGTCGGTAGTGTCAGTTTATATTATGTAAAATGTATTAAGTAAACCTTTTATTGTGAATTTTTTTTCATACGTTTTTATGGGTTACCTATTTCGATCAGTTTTAATTAGAAAAAGTAATTAATACTTCATACTTGTCCATTAGAGAAATTGTATTCTAATGTAAACCTACAAGTAAAATTTTAAATTCTTGTCAATCGTGAATAATACATTTCTAAAGACAATCATAAAATATGAAATAAAATCATTATTTTATATCGTATTTATACGTATATTTTATATCATATTCATATTTATATAATCGTATTATATACCTAAGCAAAGTTCACACAACTTCAGTACCAATCAATCCGATCAATCATGTTTTTCATGTCGCAGAATGTTTGACAAATTATGATATTCGTACTTATTTTTTTGTTGTTTTAAATGTTGTTTGACATTTTCTTTGCTCACGTTTCTTAGCTTTTAGTTATAAGTTTTTAGAAGTAGGTGACATTAAGATATATTTTATTTACTCAGCAAACTAAAATTTGACATTTTATTTTCTATATCTATTTGAATAATATACTCCCCATTTTGTATTTATATTAAGATAAACAAAAATTCTGAAAAATGAAAATGTAATTTATGAGGCTTACAGCAGAAATTAAAGAAAAACACATTTAAAAAAAATCAAAATTTGATAAAAAGAAAATCTACAACTGATGGTTGAAACTATATTATGATTTTTCATCAAAACTGAAATTTGCTTCAGTTAGATAGCTAGAAATATTTCTGTATATTTCTTTAGTTTTTATTTGCTACTTCAAAAAATTACACAATTTTGTATTTTTCTCAATTTAAAAATAAGAAAAGAAAATGAAAAAAAAAATAACAATTAGGTTAATGTACCAGGTAGAAATAATTACATATCCCTAAGATAACATTTGTAGAAAAAATGTGGGGCTTTTACTTTTGGAGTAAAGTATACGATATAACGTTACACGGCTGTGCCTGAACTGCCTGATAAACTTCATATTAAATTATAGAAAGTAAAATACTATTAAAATGAATGGAACATATCCCGTTATTGCCATATAATCAGATATATGAAATCTCGAATTTATACATTTCAACACGATAGAATATTGTCATATCCTAATGTATTTATTACGTCATAAGGAAACCTATTATTTATTGCTCTTTTTCTGTGATCTCAATATTACCGAGTAGGGGTACCTACATTTTCATTCATTTGGCATTAATACGTTGTAAATGTGTGTGAAAAGCCATTTTTCTTACTTTCCGGTTAAGGGGGAACTAAAGTCTCACTCCAACCCACAAGAACCATCCGTGATGATTATTACGATCATAAATAATGACTATATAAGTGTGCTCACCAACGACCTTAGTTGAGTAGAATTTTTCAATCAAATGACACTCTTTGCTTCAAACCGAGCTTCAAACTATATTGTCCTTATAAGTCAGTCACCAAAAATTGAAAAAACGATGCATAAATTTAATGATCTATTCAATATTGATATCTCTATATACAGATTTTCTTAAGCAAACTTTATATAGTTATGTTCTCTGAAAATAATACATCGTTGGTCTAACACAAAATTTCTCATCCCTGTCTTGATGCATTTAATCTGCCATGTATCCATTTAAGAGGGTGCATGGGAAATTTAAGCATAATCGTCTTGAAGGAGCCTCGCAGTAATTGACTTAGGGAAAATTGACATGACGGTTTTATACAGCTCAACGGCCCCTTAGATGAACGCCAGAAAATTCCTATTTTCTTTTCTGAAAAAGTACGCTGATTAAGCCAAAACTTTACTACGTAAACCAAACAAGACTTACCACTACCGTGGTACTTACCACTACCGTGGTACACTTATCTTGCTTCTTTGACTCGGTCATACGCACCTACTTTTTGTTTTTTATTTTTGACTGTTTATCATTAGGACATTTCTAATGTTAAAACAACATTAGGAATGTCCTCTATTAGAGACAAACTCAGAATGGACTTTAGAGATACAAATTACAAGTAAGTACATATACTCAAGAAACTTAAAAAAAATAACTCAGTGTAAAATATGACGTTAACATTGGTGTGATTTTTAACGAACGTTGAAGATTTCAAGTTCAAGTTCTAGAAAAGCAAAGAACCTATCGATTGTACATCACAAAGTTAAACGGATATTTTTTCTCCTATTTTCAGAATTGTGATTAAAATGACGAAGGCAACTTGTTCTGTTCTCGTTTAAAAGAGTGATACGATGAGCGGGCGCTGGGAGGCGGAGCGACAATGGACGTTGGACCTTCGCGTCTCGCAGCCTATCCGGGCGCTGCACCATGGGACGGTCACGAGTGATTTATTGCTCTGTTTATTTAGAACGCAGCTATTTACGATCTTTTTTTATGTGTCTTGTATCAATTATTTTTCTTCTAAAAATATTCTAGGCGTTTCTGTATTTTTAGGATTTTGTATATAAAAAGCGAAAGCGCCGCCGTTAGCAGTAGTCTTATTTTAATCGAGCTATAGGTAAGCTAAAGTACCAAACGATAATAGGAGGCTATAAAGTGTTAAGTAGTGAGTTGTTTACTAGTCGAATTGTACTTGTGTGTATCTGTGCTGTAACACCACCGCTTTTGTTGTTTTTGTTCGATTTAATGGACAGAACATACTGCGTTGCAAAAGACACGGGTTTTTCACATCCTTTTATCAACCACCATTTTCTTTCGAGAGACAAAGTAATTAAGGCGGCGTTGCCGCTGTTAACAGAGTCACGCAATTACGTACTACAAACTAATAGGACACGAACAATTAAAGTCTTAGAAACTAAGATTTAACATAATCGCCCCCCTTTAAAGGCTAAATTGGATTTTCAATATATCACTTAGTCCCATTTAATTAATTAGTGGTCAAACGCAACCATTGGGACTATTCCATGGGCAACAAAGCTAGTTTCATCACTGCTCTCCTGAAAACGCCGTTCCTGGACTTTACATCAACAACCCGTACGACGCCATCTTTGCCGGGGTAGACCTCGTTGATACGTCCCAACGGCCAAGGCATTGAAGGGTGTTATCCTGATGTATGAGGACCACATCGGCGACCTTCGTGCTTGGACCATTATGAAACTGCCATTTAGATCGCTGTTGAAGTTGATGAAGGTATTCCTTTATCCAGCGTGCCCAAAAATGCTGGCGCATAAGCTGAAGATGCTGGTATCGTTTAACGTAGTTGACCTTGTCGCTTGTTCGGTCTTGCTCAGGAATAGCCGTTAACTCTTGCCCAATTAGGAAATGTGCTGGCGTGAGCGCACTTAGGTTAGTTTTCGGATGACAGAGGAATTAAAGGTCTCGAATTCAGGATTGCCTCGATTGAAGTTGTTAATGTATAGAACTCCTCATAACTCAAATTGATACCAGTTAGAACCCGTTTCAAATGATGTTTACAGGATTTCACTGCTGCCTCATGAAGTCCGCCAAAATGAGGCGACTTTGCCGGTATGAAATGCCATTTTATATTTGAATGCGTCACATAATTTCGAATGTTATCAAATTCAATCAAAAACAGAATTGAGCAGCCTTTGCACTAAAATAAATTCATTATTGCAGCCTACGAAATTGGTTGCATTATCACTATAAATATCTGAACACAAACCCCTTCTCGATACGAATCGCTTAACAGGCTCAGAAAACCATCGCTAGTCAGATCAGTAATAACCTCAGTAATGAACCGCCCGAGTAGCTTGGCATACAAAAATACAAATGTAGCCCTTTACTAGTTTATTCGACCGGGTTTTACCATCCTTCAAATCAAAAGGCCCAGCGTAATCCACTGCAACCGACAAAAAAGGACGAAAAAGCGTGACTCGGGATTGAGGTAACTCGCCCATCCTTGGATACATAGAAAATTGCGGATTAGCTCTGAAACAGGGTAATAATTTTTGTGGACACACACACCTTTGTCGGACAAAAGACAACGTTCCATGTAATCCAGAATGAAGGGAACGCTTATGTTCGCGTTCAATGATTAATTTTGTAAAAACATGCCTTGTAGGCAAAACAATTGGATGCTTAACATCAAAAGCGACATCAGAGTTGTTCAGTCTACCGCCGAGCCTAATAATATTATCTTCATCGATAAAAGGTGATAACGATTTCCAATTACTTTAAGAAGACACGCACTGTTTATCTTGGATCTCTTGATATTCTGCAAAAAATGCTTGCGACTGCACTACCCTTACTAAAACCATCTCACTATGTTGAACTTCACTAGAACTCAGTTTGCCTACTGCTCTCAATTCTACAGATAACTTGCTGTTTTGTGCAAATCTTAAGCAGTAAGCTACTACACGTATTAGCTTGTTAACTCACGAAAACCTTTCAAATAACTCTACATCTAAAATTTGACTAGCTAAAGTCACCTTTGGTGTGGGCTTCAGTTCAGGTGTGTCTGAGGACCGTGAAAAATTACGAATATTGGAGTTCTTTGGCCATTTACTTGAATCAATCAAGAAATCAGGACCATGCAGCCATAGAGATGAGCCAATTAGAACCTTTAGTTGGAATATGATTCCAATTTTCGACTTTCGTGGGATCTTGTATCTCAGCCACACGGTTGACCACCAATGTTTTCCAAGTTCTTGGTTCACAAAACAACCAAGACAAAACAATGGTGGAATCAGTCCACATAAAAGTATCCTCCACCTTGAAGTTTAAAGCCTTTATACATTTTGATAATAACTTTGCCAAAAGTAGAGCTCCCAAAAGTTCTAATCGGGGCAGTGAAAGAGATTTTAAAGGACTGACTTGGGACTTAGCGCACAATAAGTGACAATCGACATCCATATCCACAGATCGCACATATACGCAACAAGCATAATGCCTCA
Organism: Taphrorychus bicolor; assembly: GCA_951812265.1. Classification (NCBI taxonomy): domain Eukaryota; kingdom Metazoa; phylum Arthropoda; class Insecta; order Coleoptera; family Curculionidae; genus Taphrorychus; species Taphrorychus bicolor. Next base: position 10,739,130 of record OX638298.1, read on the forward strand.
TTCACAATGTTCATAAACATAATGTGTACATAAGCATACGGTATGCATACAGTAACCTTAAAGGGATCTTAAGTGGTTTTATGTTCACAACGGGAGTTGGTCAAATACATATGCGTATGCTTGGTTAAACAAACACTTTTGAAGTTTCATTGTCAAAAAATCCCTAGATTTTTACATATCAATAACATAAAGTTCAATTTTAACTTTAGGTAAGTGTTACAGTTGGTAGTAACCCGTAACAAAAGAAAGACATAATTGTAATATCATTGTGAACAAAATACACTCTTTATTAAATTTTAACTTTTACGTTTACGTTTATGCTTATGTGCTTTTAGAGCATAAGCCCTGTCACTCGCATCGGAAAAGCCGTGCATTTCTATTGATCTTGGACATTTTACACGGACATGACGCGGAATTTTCATCACACCTACTTCTGCTATTTCACTATTTAACTCCATCCATTCTGAATAAAGGTAACTAGGAACACTCTCGTCCCAATCGATTCTCAACTGCCAGAGCTTTTGAATTATAAGTTTTGATAGTATAGTCAATGGACACACGATTCCCAGAGGAACAAAAATTTTTGCTACAAAGGAAAGTATTAGCTCTCTTCGTGACATGAGGATCATGAATGTTTGGAAGATTTGTAGAACTATAATCGAAAGTGTCAGAATCCGGTACCCAACAAACTCCGAGCGTCTTGACATTCGAATCAGCCGCGATAGTGTACTTATCTTTATAGTGATTATTTTGATTTATATGGTCAAGAAGTTCGCGACAATTCCATTGAAATTTTCTCAATTCCAAGCCATAGTCCAACAAGACCTTGGAAATATTTTGTTGCAGGTTGTGCAAAGACTTTAACGTCAGAGGCTCCCGTGAGCATATCATCCACGTAGAAATCAGACATTATTATCTGACTCTCGTTTGGCAAATCTTCAGCAATATTTGAGCCTATTTCCAGCAAGCAACGAGTAGAAAGAAATGAGGCAGAAGAAGTGCCGTATGTTACCGTATTTAGTTGGAAATATTTCACTTCCTCTTGAGGAGAGTCTCGCCACACTATGCGTTGTAAGTCTCTCTCATTTTTATCTATAAGTATCTGCCGATACATTTTTGCAATGTCTCCAATCAATACAACATTGTGCTGCCTGAAACGCAACAATATTGAAAATAAGTCGTTTTGAACTGTAGGCCCGACCTTTAAAATATTGATTAATAACAAATTACTCGTAGTCTTGCACGCCGCATCGAAAATCACCCTCAGTTTAGTCGTGGTGCTATCAGGCTTCTCAGCGCAGTGATGAGGAATGTAAAAAACAGAAGTTTTTGACGGCGATTCTCGGGATATTTTAGTCATGTGACCGAGATCCTGATACTCACGCATAAACGACGTATAGGACGCGCGAAGCTCAGGATTTTTTGATAATCGTTTTTCAATTGAGTACCACCGGTTTAAAGCTGACTGTTCAGAGTCGCCCAAATTAGTAAAATTTGGCTTAAGTGGCAATCTTACCAAAACCTACCATTCTCGTCCCGAGTCGTTGATTGCTGAAAATAGTTTTCGCAATCAATCTCCTCTTGCGTCACTCTCGCAATCATTCTCACTCGCGAATCCGAATCAACCTCTTCAATTGACCAGAATTTGTCCAATTTTTCATCTAAAGAGTCCTGGGTGAATAAACAATTTGACAAAACGACGTCCGACCTGCCAATTTTGCCCTGCCCACATGGAACCTGTCCAGTCACTACCCACCCAAGCAATGCTTTTTGTAGAATCGGAAGATTCTTTCCCACTTTTATTTGGCCTATGCACAGAGAATCAAAAAATACTTCACAGCCAAGCAACATATCTACCTCTGCGGGAATATTAATAGATGAATCGACTAATGGCAATTCTTGAGGAATGTTTAGTTTTGAATTATCAAACTGGAATTGAGGGGCCAGACTTGTTATCAAAGGTAAAGAAAGAAAATTTAATTTTGCTTTATAGCCAGAGTGCTGAGAGGCGAATGATATAATTGCACGATGCGATATCTTTGTTTTTGTTTGATTTATGCCTACGACTGGAAGATCAACTCTTGTAGAAGGCAAATTTAACCTTTTGAGCAGTGAGTTAGTGACAAAATTGGACTGAGAAGCGCCATCATAAACATTTACAATCGCTGTGGATAATAAGACAAAAAATTCCATTTTATTTTGACACGTACTAGACATTGTAACACTTTAATTTCAGTAAAGGTATCTTAGAATATTCAAAAGTGCTCAGGGAAAAGTATCAGGTTAGGAACAAAAAGTGCTACCAAACCGGCCGGTAAAGTGAGTTCGGGGCGCCACCAATTTTAATCAATTAAATTGGAAAAATCCTACGCTGTTAGGTAGCTGATCAGTTCCCCCTTAGCCTCTTCCAAAATACCCATAGTACTTGCAAACAAAATAAAACTAGCAAGTTTAATTTATGTCCTATAATATCAAAGAACGAAATGACTATTGTACAATATGATGATTGTACTTCTAGTCAATGAGTGAAAAGTTTCCTTAATTCTACTCATCACAATTGGCTGGAAAATATCTCCCTAGTGGTGATCACCAAGCGTAACAATAAAAAAACAGGTTAACTTAAATACTACTACTTAGCTTGACACGACGCTATTACAGATGGTCACAAAGGCTAGGCGCCTTAGGTCCAAAACAACACAAAAGGTAGTGGCTAATGGCCCTCCAAAAATTATGGTGGTAGCTGTTTGCCTCTTACAACAATAGTGGTGGTTTTCGAACAATAAGGTGGTGTTTTGCACCCCTCGGTAACAATAAGGTGGTGATTAACCTTCAGAAACAATAATGGTGCCTGGTAGCCCCTTGGAAACACTAAAGTTGGCGGTAGGCCCCCTTGGAAACACTAATGGTGGCGGTAGGCCCCCTTGGAAACACCCTCGTCCACGAGAGTTCCCAAAAACAGAACAAAATAAACACGTGGTGTGGCTGCTTTCAGCCCTCACATTAACCATGCTGATACGTGGTACAGTGGCGTATGTGGCCCTGGATCGTAGTATAGGTTGACAAATGCTTTGCTTGTAGGCCCAAACTCTCTTGCTGCACAATCCCGAAATTCGGTTCAACTTCCCTCGCCCAAAAGTGTCCCAAAAAGTGGTCGAGTGACCACAAAACTAACACCAACTAAGGGAAGTTGAAATACTACTACAAATCGACTAAATCCCACGTAGTGGTTTACACTTTTACGTCGAAATGAGTAGCAGCGAAGAGATGGGTGGTCTCTTCCACGTGTCTTGATCCAGAAAATAAAGATCTTCACCAATATTCCGATTTTCAATCGATAAAAGGTGGAGGTGGGGAAAAGATGTTGGTCTAGAGTGCCAGCGCGCAACAAACAATTGACGAATGACTACTCTCATTGTTATCGAAAGGCGTTTTAGGACGACACCCAAAATACTTGCTCTCGCTACCCTTTTTACTCCTCAGAAAATAAGCAAAATGTACCACTTTAAGTTTGTCCCATATGTTTTCCATTTCATCTAGTGATATTATCATAAAATAACGTTTGACTTACGAACAGCTAACACAGGGCTATTAGGTGCAAGCAAAGAATTTGCAAAGTCCTCTCAAACATGGCGGACTTCCGGCCAAGAAACCGAAGCACTTAGGCTGATAGGCAGTCACCTCCATATCTACATAATTCACCCATTGCCAAAACAAATCCGTCAATATATCAGTCAATCAATCCGACATTTGAAATAAGTCAGTGGTTTATTTATTTTCCAAGTTTTGGGGTTATAATTTCCCAAACTTAATAAAATCTGTGGCCTCCCTTATTGAAACAAAGGCAAGGAAAATGGGCGCAACTCACTGCCAGCACAGTCCTGAGACCCCTGACAAGACAAAACGCGAACCCTATCCACCTTCCACAGGTTAGAAAAAAAAAGTAAATAAACAACCTCAAATCTTTACACTCGAGCAGAACAACAAACGTTTCAGCCCCAAATAAACGACAAATATCCGCATTTGCAGGACTAATTTTAGCGACAGTTTTCAACCGTTACAACATATTTAAAGTTACATTGTCCCTATTAGTACTTTCAAGATTATTATTGGTCTCTAAAACAAATGTTTGGCTCACTGCAGGATCAGTGATTGGTCCTGTCTTGTTATTATTATTTAATTTAGACGAACTTTCATTTTCTTGCAATGATTTTGTGTGATTAGGGATTAGGGGTATATTCGTGAGATTTGTGCAACAATGTCGCATGTTTTTGATGACAAATTTTACACCCTGATGATCGACATTCTGAAAATGTATGTCCATATCTCAAACAATTTGTGCAAAGATTCATTTTTTTAACTTTATCATATCGCTGTGAGACCGATAAGTCTTTAAATTTATCTCAAAAATATATATAGTTTTGTTCATTGCAATAAGGACACTTGGGACGATATTCCGAGCTAGCCGAAACAAATGTTTTGCGTTCGGGAGGCTTTCTAAAACCCATCCCTGAATCCAAACATTCAAAAATTTGACATCTTTTAAACAAAAATGCGTTGAAATCATTTAGTTTAGGACAGTCCATGTTTTGACTGTATATCTTCCATTCACGCTTGGTATGATTATCTAATTTTGATAAGAGAACGTAAATTAAAATTGTATTCCATTGGTGAACATTTTCGCCCATAGATTCCAAAGCACGATCATTTTTTAGAAAAGTATTCGAAAACTGTCTCAATAATACATGCGATCCCTTAACTAATGCGTGCATTTCCATTATTTCTCTCAAATGAGCATTAATAACTATCTTTTTATTTTCGTATCGCCTTTCGAGAAGCTCCCATGCCGTAACATAATTTGCACCCGTTGGTGCCAAAGACGCTATTATATTTTTTGGTTCACCCTTAAGAGAAGATTCGAGATAATAAAAACGCTGTACGTCAGACAAAACTTTATTATTATGTACCAAAGCCTGAAACGTATCGCGAAACATTTGCCAATCGCTATAAGAACCATTAAACTCCGGCAAAGACAATTGAGGAAGCTTCGCGGACACACTTGGCAACATTACCCCACTGACGTCTGCGAGGGCGAGGACGATGAGCCACTGTGATGGCCGTGAAGCAGAAGCTGTGACGTCACAGTCGTGGTCCAAGGTCACTAGTGTCAGACCATTTGAATTGTATGGATTTCAAATATTTTTTTCGACTTTGCGACTAATATTATTCATTTTGTATTCATAATTTTGTTTTTATAAATTGTGCCGGACTTCAGGACATTTCTTGCAGCTAGTGCTGAATTTAGACTAACAACAAGTGCTTTAAAATTGTTGAAAATTTCTCAAACGTGTCACGGTGCGAAATCAATGTAAACAGGTCTAGCAAATCCGTTTTTTGGTTTCAAAGGAATGAGGGTGTGAAGAAAAAATGGACTTAAACTAATCTATATCTGAAGAAAATAGTAGGGTAAGTTAAAATACAGAGTACCTACATCGTTTCATAAAAAGAGTTAGGTTAACCCTCAGTGACTAATCCTGATTCCTGAATTTGAAAAAGGCCAGACTGAAGTCTATAAATTAGAACAGTAAACTTGCCAGTGGGCAAGTATAGAAGGTTCCATTTAACTTTTTAATATATACCTACTAAGAATGTAGCTGTTTTTTCCAAGAGTTATTTCACCCAGAGCAAAAAATGCAAAAGGAATTTCTAATCAAAACCCTAGCTCGTTTATGTAACACCCTGTTACAAATTTCAAAATTTGTTATATAAACAGATTTATTTGCTGTCAACGTATTCCTATATAGACCATGTATTACATTTACTTGTTTAGGTACACTGCATGGACCAAACATTTGGTCCAAGTATCAAATGATGTCACTATGGTCTAAACACTGGGGATCAAATATTTGGTCCAGAGTAAAGAAGGTAGATCAAACAGTCTTTTTCATGGTGTAAACACTTTAGACCGAAATTGGATTCTGGAATTGGATTGCAGTTTCTGAAAAGGGCTAAAGCTTCCATTTATAACTAAAACAGCTGTTCTTTGACAAACTTTGATTCTAGTTGATTAGGTACTCAATTTGTTCCTTGGTCTAATTTGGTCCATGTGGTGTAAATGTACTACATGACTAAGATCAAACTCAGTAAACTTCATATTTAAAACTGTTAAAACTTTAGGAATTACATTATCTTTTAACTTTTATTTTTCTTTAAGGAATAAGCAAGAGATCGTCATATACCTACCATTTATACCTTTAAACTTGATGTCCTGCATAGAAGTTCTTCACAGTCAAAATGGTAGAAACTCAATGGTAGTTGGAAAGTGCCAGTGTCCAGAAAGTACCTATACTTACTTCCACAAACTGAGATGTATCGAGCCTACTTCCTCCCAACTTCGAGAGGATTTGAGTGCTAGTGTGTATAGTAACAGCAAGGACTCAAATAAAATTGTATGCAGTGATGTGTTGGAAGTGCAAAATGCTGTAATCTGCAGGAAGTTGTTTTTTTTTTCTATTTATAGGTAATTATGTAAGATTAAATTGCCAACAACTTTTCATTGTAGTAAATTCCGGGTTATTCAACTTATTATTAGTCACAGTCGTAATCATCCTAATTTTCATCCATTACAACCCATATAACAAGCCTTGCTATGGATATTTTGTTTACATGAGTTGTATGGGCGAAAATCGAGAATACAATTACTATGACTAGAACTGAGCAGTTGGATAAACCCTCACAAATAAAACATGTTTTGATTCTATCTAAAGTGTTTTCCGGGCTATAAGGCCGTGGTCCAACGGAATTGCTTCCTGACGTTTCGTCTACTACTGCGGCAGACATTATCAAAGGCGATGAGGCAGTGGTCGAAGTGATCTCCCTTGCTTCCCGACGATAACTGACTCGACCGTAGCACGCTCCGTGGTATTCGTACCGCCGCCGTCGCGTCGCAGTGGTGGGGTCGGGGTGGAGGCGGCGGCGCGGGGCTTCGACGCGCTCGACGTGTGTCGCAGAACTCGCTTCCAGTCTGCATTTAGAAACGTAATTTCCCCCTTCCTGTTGAAATTGTTTTCGTGTTTAAAGATCTCAATGGCTTCCCTCGTTAGTCTCGGATAATAGCGCTGTGATTGATGTAGGATATCCACTTCATTAAAAAGGATGTTGTGACCTTCAGAGAGAGCGTGCTCTGCTACTGCTGACTTTTGCTTTCTGCCGGCTTTTGTGTTCTGTTATCCTCGTGTTGACAGTGCGTTTTGTGGTGCCAATGTATACAGAGCCACAGCTGCATGGAACTCTATACACTCCGGGTCCTGATAGGGGATCTCTGCGGTCTATAGCCGATCTCAAGCTCTGTTTAATTGTACGAGTGGGTTTAAAGACAGTCTTAACCTTGTGCTTTTCCAGTAGCCTGCCGATCCTGTCCGTAACTTTGTGGATGTATGGTAGAGTAGCCCAACCGTGCTTTTCTACATCATCTCCCGTTGTTGCTTCCTGTCGCTCTACATTCCTTGGGCGCACGGCTCTATCAAACTCCTGCTTGCTGTATCCATTCCAACCAAAGGCTCTCTCCAGATGCTTCATTTCTCGTTCCAATTCAGCTGGCTCACAAATTCTCTTGGCTCTCACAGACAGAGTTTTCATGACTCCCATTTTTTGTCTTGGATGATGGTTTGATACGTTGTTGAGGTATCGGTCAGTGGGTGTTGGTTTTCTATACACTGTATGTGCAAGCTTTCCATTCGGCCTCCTTGCCACCAAAACATCCAAAAACGGTAGGCGTCCTTCCTTTTCCATCTCCATAGTGAATTGGATTTTTGGGTTAACAGAGTTCATGTGTAAGAGAAAGTTTTGAAGTTCGCCCTTTCCATGGCTCCAAATAACAAAGGTGTCGTCCACATATCGAAACCAGCACCTTGGCCTCTTCCTTGCTGTAGCCAACGCCCAGGCCTCGAAAATTTCCATAAAATAGTTGGCTATTACTGGACTAAGAGGGCTGCTCATAGCTACACCATCAGTTTGTTCGTATAATTCTTCCTTCCATTGAAAGTATGTAGTGGTTAAGCAATGTTGGAACAGCTTAGCAATATCCTGTGGAAATTCTTGATTAATATGTTCCATGGCTTCCTTAATGGGTACCATCGTGAAGAGCGAAACAACGTCGAAGCTAACGAGAATATCCCCTGGAGAAAGAGTCAAAGAATGCAGTTTTTCGACGAAATGAGTGGAGTCTCTTATAAAGCTGTCAGTATTTCCTATTTTTGGCTGCAACAGTTTTGTCAGGTGTTTGGCAATTTCGTAGGTCGGGCTTCCTATGGCGCTAACGATGGGTGTCAGTGGCACATCGGGTTTGTGGATCTTCGGCAAACCGTACAGCCTCGGTGGTAAGGCTTTCGATTTTTTGAGCTTAGTTATTTCATCCGATGCCACGTTCCTGATTAAATTGTTGGTAGCCTTCAGAATACAGGCGGTTGGATCACGAGTTAGCTTCTTGTAGGTGGTGGGATCTAACAGTGTCCTGATTTTTTCTTCGTAATCCGAAGGTGAGATTACTACTGTTGCGTTTCCTTTATCTGCTGGTAGAATAAGAATGTCCTTGTTCAAGGCTTTCAGAGCTTTTCTTTCTGCAAAGGTGAGATTACTTTTTGGTGGTTTTGCGCGTAGTAGAATTCGTGATGTCTCCATCCTTATCTGTTCAGCCGTCAGCAACAGGAAGGAGGAAATTACGTTTCTAAATGCAGACTGGAAGCGAGTTCTGCGACACACGACACACGTCGAGCGCGTCGAAGCCCCGCGCCGCCGCCCCCACCCCGGCCCCACCATTGCGACGCGACAGCGGCGGTACGAATACCACGGAGCGTGCTACGGTCGAGTCAGTCATCGTCGGGAAGCAAGGGAGATCACTTCGCCCCCTGCCTCATCGCCTTTGATAATGTCTGCCGCAGTAGTAGACAAAAAGTCAGGAAGCAATTCCATTGGACCACGGCCTTATAGCCCGGAAAACACTTTAGATAGTATTATGACCGGCCGTGAAAGCCTTCACATGTTTTGATTATTACAACATTTGGCCCTTAACAATAAAAAATAAAACAGTTAATTCAAGAAACATACGTTTTTTATTTCGAACGTATAGCTTATACAACAATGCATCCAAGCCACAGCAGCTTGAGACTGTAAAAGAGTGTAAAAAAGACTTAACAAAAATATGAATTAATGTTACAGGAGACAAAAATGCTGACATCATTATCTTATTATCCTCTGCTTTTCCTAGGAATATGACTGGTATGGTACAAGTTCATTTCTGAACTCAATAAATAAAAGTATTCCTTCAAGGGATCTGTTTCATACTCAGAGATTTAATAGTTAAATGGAGACTATATAATTTATAAGCATAAGTTAAGTGTGTAATAAGTTCTTACCACAGATCAATTTTGGAATGTCCAAAGGGGATTGCAAAGTCTGACTGGTTTCTTCATTATAAAAATAAAAGTTTTTCTATACTTCATCCTTGCGAAAATGCCCCTCACATACCTAAAACACCAGTTTTCTACAATTCATTCAAGTTCATGGAATTCATGCTTTGTTTATAAGCGAAATCTGAGGGATAACCTCTTTCTCTAAAATTCTTGTCTCTTATTTATGTATAAATGTACCCTACTATGTTCTCCAGGCACGAAATATTCTCTTTTAATGGCTCTAATCCATTTTGCTCTTAAATCTTCATCCCTGAGAAACCAAAAAACGGATTTTGTAGGTCCATTCTTTAAGTTTGTGTTGCACCTCGACACAGCACCGGTAAGGCATTTTCACAGTTTTTAAACACTAAATTGCATAGTTCCAAATTTAGCACAAACTTTAATACGTTTCCTAAAGTCCAGTAATGTTCATTAAAAACAAAGGTCGCATTCGAAAACCGAATAATCACAGTAAAATCACGGAAAATATACACAAAATCATTTAAAATCCATCCATTTCAAATGGTGACCTTGGACCACGACTGTGACGTCACAGCTCTGCTTCACGGCCTTATAGTCTAGGTGGCAGTGTATGAGCCCGCCGCGGCGGTCGTTCCTGCAGAAACATTTGAAATGACTGTTCCGACACCGACCGCTTGGGGTTGCTCTGTCGTTAAAAATGCTCTTTTAATAATTTATGGGCACGAGCCAAAGCCTGAAAATATATTGTTTCGAATTCGTTTCGCTCCTCAAAAAGTTCATCTTCGTTATAATCACTGCTAAACTCACCTAAAAGCAACTCCTTAAACTCTGTTTGAACCAATCTGAACCTGTCCAACAATGGATTTATGGCCTCATATCTTACTTGTAATAATTCGATAGACTTATGCAAGTCTGGTGTTAACAAAAAATCGTGAAAGCGTTTTAATTCAATTTAATCTGAGCTCTGCTATTTTTAATCTTTTTTAAGTCGAAAGCTATTTGACCCTCAAAATCACCGCTCACCCGATCGAAATCTAGGTGACCTTCCGCTTCTGCCATGTTGGCTTAAATTTCCGCTAATGAAACGAGTTAAGAGAACACTGAAAATACGTGAAGCATTCAACTTAACTGCAATTATAGTGCAATCTTAAATTTGTCGTGCTATCCTATTACTGCTATTACATCAAAATAAGACGAGCTTATTTACGAGAGACATCAATTTGTATATTGCCGACAGACAATAATTTATCTTATACAAGAAAATCGAGAACTACCTACGAGGCAATCTGAATTATACGAGATCGAGATGTAAAATATACGGGAAAATCAGGAAAAGCATGTGGTAAATGAATAGGAATTAAGGACTGACCTTGTACGTTCGAATTGATGCTGATGCTGCTTTACCATTTCCAAAGCTGAGTCTATCCGGCACGAGGGACCATTTTATGTTGGTGCTTCTTCCGGTATGTTGGTTGAAATAACACCACCACTATTGTTGTTTTTCTTCGATTTAATGGACAGAACATACAGCTTTGCAAAAGACACGGGTTTTTCACATCCTTTCATCAACCACCATTTTCTTTCGAGACACAAAGTAATTAAGGCGGCGTTGCCGCTGTTAACAGAGTTACGCAATTACGTACTACAAACTAATAGGACACGAACAATTAAAGTCTTAGAAACTAAGATTTAACACAGTGTTTTCGTGTTAAATGTTAAATCGTTACACTGGAATTATTGAACCCTGAGTTCGCAACAAATGGTGTCAGAAGTCGGATTCCAGAGGGAATTGGGACTAATATTGCTGAACTGTAAGTGAGTGCTTCATTGCCGGACATTACGTGTTTATGCCAGTGACTAGAAGCCAGCATCAAGCGATGGAGGATCAACTTGCCACCCTGCTGTCCCTTATGCAACAACACAGGGAAGAGCAGGAAAAACGTTATAAGGAACAGTGTTATAGCGTCCTTATGTAAATTAACTGGATAGTATTGCAGGTAGAGGACAGAAAAACTCTCTATCTTCTATTGAAGAATTCCGACATTTCGACTAAAATTTAGTCTTCTTCAAGGCTAAAAACACATCGGAAGATGCTTCAACTTACATAATTACACTGTGTATAAATAAAAAGGTATACCGGGTGTCCAGCAGAACCCTTGACATAGGAGATTAACATGGGAAATCGGTTTTTATCTTTTTGCGCCTGTATGTTGATTTGATTGAAAAACTTTTAAGAGTAAAGTTGTAGAGCTTATGATCAGCTATCATCCTGTAATTTTTTCAATACCTCAGTTTTGACAGTTTTTTGAAAAAACGCCTCGAAAAGTGCAAGAATTTTGAATTTGGCGCGTCGCCCCCGCCCTCCATGTGCAGTGTCGCCAACATAATAATTTCTTATGTCAGAGTCAGAGCCGATTTTCCTTTCTTATTTATTTTGAGGGACTATCATGTAGTAATTAACGTGATTATATGAAGTGAAAATATGTTGGCGACACTGCACATGCATGGCGGGGGTGACGCGCCAAATTCAAATTTATGCACTTTTCGAGGAGTTTTTTCCAAAAATCGGCCAAAACTGGGGTATTGGAAAAGTTACAAGATGATAGCTGACCATAAGCTCTACAACTTTACTCTTAAATTTTTTCAATCAGTTCAACCATACAGGCGCAAAAAAATAAAAACAGATTTCCCATGTTAATCTCCTATGTCCAGGGTTGTGCTGGACATAGGTGCATGGAACATGGAAAATCGGTTTTTATTTTTGTGCGCCTGTACGGTTGAATTAATTGAAAAACTTTTAAGAGTAAAGTTGTAGAGCGTATGGTCAGCTATCATCCTGTAATTTTTTCAGTTCCCCAGTTTTGGTCGTTTTTTTGGAAAAACGCCTCGAAAAGTGCAAACATTTGAATTTGGCGCTCACCCCCGCCATGCATGTGACATTTTTTCGGTTTATTTTCACTGCATAATCACGTTAATTACTACATGATAGTCTCTCAAAATAAATAAAAAAAGAAAATCGGCTCTGATTCTGACATAAGAAATTATTATGTTGGCGACACTGCACATGCAAGGCGGGCGTGACGCGTCAAATTCAAATTCTTGCACCTTTCGAGGCATTTTTCCAAAAAACCGCCAAAACTGAGGTATTGAAAAAATTACAGGATGATAGCTGACCATACGTTCTACAACTCTACTCTTAAAAGTTTTTCAATCAAATCAACCGTACAGGCGCAAAAAAATAAAAACCTATTTCCCATGTCCAGGGTTCTGCTGGACACCCGGTATGTGAACGATCCACCCAGACCCAGGACAGATGCTTTATTCCGCCAAACAAACATAGTACCGCCTCGATAGTAGGTTGTCTGAAACTGAAACCTCATCAGGTGTCTTGTGCCCAGTCTAGCAATACAAGTCTTTTTTGCTGTACAATGTTTCTCCTATTGTTATATAAAGCACATTAATTTTATAGATGTTATTTACTTTTATCGGAAACGCTCATCCATTTACTGTTTTATTTGTTGTGCCGAACAGCCTCAGAAGATACTCATACTGTGTGCCCAAGTTTTGGGTATCCACCCTAAAATTCACGGTGTTATTTAATTTTATGTGGACCATCTCACTGATGTTCCGTTTACGATAATGACTCTCGCGATCAACAACAGTTACACCTGGAAAATTAAACGAATGGCCTGTTGAAAAATGGTGACAGGCCCGAGCTGTTTTTTCATTTTTCCCCTATTGTATTCTCTGCAATCGTACTTATGTAAGTACCGTATGTAGGTACCGTTGGTAAGTGCGGGTTTTTAAGTACCGTCTAGTTTGTCCTATGTAACACTTATCACAGTCACTACATGGGACTTTTTATACGATGTTCGATTGTAACTGTGTGGGTGTAGAGTTTTTAAGATTGGAAAAGAGGGCTCCCACCACTCTGAAGTTACCACCAGACGTACATTACACCACGTATGTAGGGAAACTTAAAATAATTAAATTTTTTAGACGAGCTGCATGCAGAAAGTTCTTTATTTTGCATATGATGCTTATATTCATTGATAGTCCTATTAACTAAGGATGTTCGGAAATTATTTTGTTTCAAGATAATTTTAATATTTTTTTCATTCTTCGAACGATTTTCAGGACTACTCAATATGTGGCTTCTAAGATATAAATTTTTTATTGTTGCAATTTTTTGTGAGGACGGGTGATGAGATAAATAGTCGATGACCCTACCTGAAGCTGTAGGCTTCATGTGCCAGTCCGTGGATAGGGACCCATCATCATTCCGCCTCACTAGCATGTCCAAGAACGGTATACTGCCAGCACTCTCCACCTCAAGTGTGAACTTCAATCGACAGTGGAAGTTATTGAAGTAACTAAGTAGGTGGTCAACTCGGTCCCTAGGGCGGCTTGCCCTAGGGACAGCTACATCATTAGTGATAGCACTTCGTGGAAAAGCGGCTGAATTACTCCAATCTCTGTCGGCAGCTAGTACAAGCAAAGTCACACAAACTACGTCAAAGTAATTATGCAGCTTTAGTACACTCTCTGCAACTACGATTTAGAAATGAGCACAAAAAAATCGTGTAATTCCAGGCTCAGCTGAGGATGAGACAGCAAAAGTCAGGTGAATCCTTACACGAATTTGAGGAGGACATACAACAGATTAAATCACCTGGCATACCCATCAGCCCCTGAATGTTTTTAAACGCAATTTGCCGCCGAAAGATTCATGGGTGAGTTCGCGATACTGACATGAAATACCACTTACGTCTAGTAAGGTCCAGGAATATCAGCGAGGCACTAGTTTGGGCCCTGGAATTCGGGGCGTCACGAGTGTCATCTAGTTCTTCTCCACGTGTAAGAATGGCAACTTGCGATGACAAGAAGGATACATCTATGGCTGAATCCATGGCAAGTTTATATAAAGCGGTGAAGGATATGGCAGTCAATATGCAAGCCCTGTTGGGAAGAATTCCTTGATCAATAGGCAATCAGGGCATAAAATGTTTTAACTGCGGCAAACTGGGTCACGTTAAGAGTAACTGCCGTAATAGGGCAAGAAGTCCGTCGCCGTCGTTTAGAAGACCGAGCGGCAACCAAGACCGCCTTAGATTCCAGGAAAAACCAATTCCGGTTATTGTAAGGGGGCAATTGACCGGGCCCGTTAAGACCTCCAGGCTCAGTCAAATCAATCAGTCAAGTCAATAATTTGGGGGCAAAAGTTTTACAGTGGCCGGACGCATTAAGGGACAAGAGATCCAAATTGAACGTCGACCAGGAAGTTCTCACGGAAATGGCCATGCATTGTCTAGACGGCTATGTAAAGAAGATAGTCGGCATTGTCGAAGAACTGAGCAGCGTGAGGGACTTCCTTCTGTAAGGAGGACGTCGGTGGCAATAAACGATGGATGGACCACACAGACGCTTCGAGACGAACTGATCCAGATATTGGACCCATACTCTTGGCAAAGACTGACGACAAGAGACCAGAGAGTGGCAAGAAATTGCTAGTAAAAGCCCAAATCTGAAGGCAATGACCTTAGTCAGTCAGTTGGTTGTTCCTGGTCGCAGTAAATCGGATGTACTGCAGCAAATGCATGACGGAACCAGTGAAGGTCATTTTGGGGTCAATAAAACCTTGGCCAAAATTAATGAGCGGTTCTACTGGGTGAATTATCATAAAGACGTCGAATCTTGGTGTCGCAAGTATGAAGTTTGTTGTGCCATAAAAGGACCTCGAACAAGATCACGAGGCCGAATGGTGCAGTACACTGTATGTGCTCCATTGGAGAGGGTAGCAATTAATGTCGCGGGACCATTTCCTCAGACAGAGTCAGGCAACAAATACATTTTGTTCGCCATGGATCATTTCAATAAACGGCCTGAAGCGTACGCACTGCCTAATCAGGAAGCAGGGACTGTGGCAACGGTGCTAGTAAATGAAATGTTCTGCAGATTTGGAGTCCCTCTCGAACTTCTGATCAGGGCCGAAATTTTGAATCGGCTGTTTTCCGGAAGGTCATGGAACGTCTCGGATTTCGCAAGACCAGGACAACTCCTTTGCATCCACAGTCGGATGGGATGGTGGAGAGATTTAATCGGACCATGGAACATTACCTGTCTAAAATGGTGGCAGATCATCAGCGTGATTGGGACTAACATCTATCTCTCATGTTGATGGCATATCGAGGCTCTATCCACGAAGCCACTGGTTATACTCCGGTGGCTTTGTGTATAGACCCAGCACAGATGTTTGGAAGGGAAATGAGGCATCCTGCGGATTTGATGTATGGAACACCTGAAAAAGATTCGCTCAACTCTGAGAAATTTGTGGAGGTGTTCAAGGAGAGGCTTAACAATGTTCATGAACAAGTCAGGAATAAACTGCGGATCTCCAGTGATCGAGCCAAAGCAAGATATGACTTACTGGCTAACTTCCGCGGCTTCCAGGATGGTGATTTGGTGTGGCTGTACAATCCGCGGCGAAAGGTGGGGAAGTCGCCCAAACTTAGCCAAAATTGGGAGGGGCCTTATACAATCATTAAGAAGATTATTGACGTGGTGTATAGAATCCAGCGGAACCCCACGTCAAAGATGAATGTTGTTCATCTGGATCGATTAGCACGATACCATGGAACTCTATCTGTTCGGGACGAGCAGCCTTAGGAGGAGGGCAATGTTTCGATGAGCGGGCGCCGGAAGGCGGAGCGACAATGGAGGTTGGACCTTCGCGTCTCGCAGCCTATCCGGGCGCTGCATCATGGGACTGTCACGAGTGATTTATTGCTCTGTTTATTTAGAACGCAGTTATTTACGATCTTTTTTTATGTGTCTCGACTGTCTCGTATCAATTATTTTTCTTCTAAGAATATTCTATTTTTGTTTAGGATTTTGCATAAAAAGGCGAATAGCGCCGCCGTTAGCAGTAGTCTTATTTTAATCGAGCTATAGGTACGCTAAAGTACCAAAGGATAATAGAAGGCTATAAAGTGTTAAGAAGGGAGTTATTTAGTAGTCGAATTGTACTTGTGTGTATCGGTGGGATAAATAAATAGTGTTTTCGTGTTAAATAGTTACACTGGAATTATCCCTTCGGGTAACTTACGGATTCCAAATCTTCCAGCCCCTACAGGAGCGATTATATGTCTTCCTTTCTTGACATTCTGGTGGACGCAATATTTCTTGCATAGAAGATTCGTAACATTTCTCCTCTCTTTAAAAACCTTCTCGTATACATGATACTGTGCGCGGTCAGTCAAATTTAAGTATTAGAAATAGAGAAGAGACTTGGCCTTCACCATTATATCCTTAATTTTTGTTTCTACACCGTGATGTAGACAATCGCCCAGATGCGGCATCGCCCATATCCAAAATAATATTATTTTTAATTTTGATAATCATTCTTTTTTCTGCTCACTTCTTTCTACTTTAATATATCTGATGGGAATGTCTCCCTTGAGGCAAAGTGCCAAAACAAAGATGTGGAAGTTTCTTTATAGCAGAAAGATGGAAGCTGCGGATTTGGAAGTTGGAGCCACAAAAATGCGTACGTTCCGCCGACGGCAGCAGCTGAGAAGTTTAGTCAGAGAACCCTGAAATTGGCCAATCAGGTGCTGATTTTCAGCGTTTGCTGACTAAACTTCTAAGCGGCTGTCGTCGGCGGAACCTACGCAATGACAAAATCGGCGGAAAGTTCCCGTCTTACGTGAAATGATTCAAAATCGCGATTTACCGCGAATTGATGTGATTAGAGCCGTTTCCCCACTGTAATAAAGTATTTGAGTGTCACCCTCGCGGAGCGTAAAATACATACGGATTTGAATTATTCTAACTGGAATAGCTTTTCTTAGTTTTCAAAGTCAGCCAAAAGTACTTTAAACATCAAAATATTGGTAGATACTCGTATAGCAATGGGGGAGGGAATTTGGAGCGCTTCAAGTGCGAAAAGAACTGTTCCTAGTTACTCCCACGACAAGATGAAAAACGCGACGCCTCTGACGACAATATTAGTCGTTTTCGTTTGACTGAACCGCTTAGAACCAACTTGAACCAGGCAGGACCGTTCATTTTGCATTCAAGACGATGACTTCATCGTTTGGACCAGGTTAAACCAGGTTATGAATTATTAGGACTAACTCGGAGGATTGATTCTAAATTACGGTTGACGATTTATAAGTCAATTTCTGCGTTCTGCTTATGAAGTGTCAATCTTTGATAATCGAGGGTAGTGAGTTCTAAAAACCTATCACCAAACAACTAGGCCATTGTGACTCCTATGAAATAACGGACAAGCAGACACTAGATACTAGATCACACACTGTAATCTTGATCTGTTCCTCTTAAGGTACATACAGGAACAGGTGTCTCTCTAGGATGTACTAGGCAGCGTCAGATTTCTGTGGGTAACAAAGTAAGAAAGAAGCCCTTACAATAGTCTCAGTAAGAGAAGCTTGTGAGAACACAAACCGCTCTATAACTTTAAACTTTTCTGAAATGTCTAAACCTGCTTTAAACCTTCTCAATCTATACCTTCTATTAACAATTTGTAAGTCCTACACCACATGCAAATGAAATCTGCTTTTTTCCAATTTCAAATAGCATCGCGTACATTTTTCTACTATTACAACTTTTGAAAATTCAAACATTCAAACAAACTTTACGGATGTCAACAACTCCGCTTACACAGAAACAGTTCATTCGTTTCAGCTTTTTAAATAGGTCATCAATCAGGACCGATCGTGACCGCTGCCAAAAAAATTTCTGTCATTTTTATGTCAACCAGGACCAGAACCAGTAGTGAAACGAAAAGGACTTATATGTCATGGGTTACACAAATATGGCGGATTCTCGGCCAAAAATCGAGACCAGTTTTAAGGAAATGCCAGCAATTCGTTGCTCCCTCTAGCAATCCTACCTCCACGGCATTCGCCAAATGATGTGCTCGTAACCACTCTGACGTTGAATCTTGAATCCCATGTGCGGATATAGCTTAGAAAATGTAAACCAGAGGAAGTAGGACACGACGCCGGCGTCTGTTACCAGTTTGCTCCAATCTGTCAAATGTGAAAATGCCAGTGACGTAGCATTGGTATTGTAGCACGTAAGAAAATATTTTATGAAAAATAATAATGAAACTAAATTACCATTTGTAAAATTAGTAATATTATACGTAATATTATTAGCAAACATCGACTTACTAATAAATAAATAAAAATACTTCTGAATTAATAGTCGTTGATAACCCTCTGGGATACATCTCCTGTGCCACTGGAAAAACTGCTCAAAAATTTAAATAAAAAAACCGTCTACAAGTTACAGGATTAGAAGAATATTTTCCAAAATAGCATTATTGACTTCACTGCGATATATACTAAATCATGTTTCAAAGATTTGGATGTAAAATAACTGATGGTTTTAGAGTTATTTGAAATAATTTAATTGTTGCTGAAAAACGCCATTATCTGTTTATCTGTGAAACTTAACTCCAGGCTCCTTTCTAGACCCGCTGCTTTTAAAACCGTAATCTGCACATCCCACCATTGTAAACAACACAATTATTTATAATATTAAAGTCTTGCAAAATTCAATTCATTGCAGAAAAACACATAGCCAACGAAATGTTTGGTTTTCGCCTTAGACATGGCATCTCATCATTTTTGGTAACAGCTGCCCATATACCGGAGAATTGCGCGCGTGGATTCCATTAGTTTACATTTTCTGAGGGATATAGCGTATATTGCGGATTTGGCGCTGTAGTCTGATTGGTTGAAATTATAGATGGGCGAAGGGAAAATTCCCAAAAAACCATTAAACCCGATTTAGGGTTTTTACCCGGGTTTTTTCCCATCTCTTTTTGAAAGCACCCGGCAAGATTTAAGGTTAGATTTTAGATTAGAATTCAATAAATCCAGATTATGGTTTGTTTTTTGATAAACTAAACACTTGTAAATTGATCAAAAGCTTCAAGCTGTACAAACCAACAAATTATTGCTTAATTGGTAAGAGTTAGGCGTATTGAAAAAGTTAAATTTAGAGGTTATAATGGAATAAACGCGGAATTTTCCCGGATGTGTGCAGGGAATAAACCCTCAAAAATGAAAAAACCGGGTGAAAACCCATCTCTAGTTGAAATTGAAGTATCTTGCTAAGTGTTGCCAAATTTCTGCATTCTCATTAAATTGATATAAGTTGTTGGATAAATAGTGGAAAAAACGACAGTTACTATATCGAAATCTTTGACATTTGCCATACGAATCATACGATTTTAGAGGTCCGCGTAGAACGATGCATATATCAAAAAAGATGGAATACCAAAAGATGGATGCGGCAACACTGTGGATCCTCAGTATACGCCATATCTGCACATGGGGACGTACCATGAGCTCTGACGCTGACATTTTCCATTTTCTTTTCACACAACAAACAGCACTAATTTTAAGAAAATGTTCTTAGTAGTGTCGCGCAGTGTCCCCCCAGCCGATAATAATGATAATAATCCGTATTAATCCGTTTAATCGGTGGTCGTTGCGTGGGGGCGGCCGTGTTCGCGGCTGATGCCGTGTCTTCGGAGGAGATTCGACTACGTGGATGTTCTAAGTCCAACGTATCTTCTTGCGCCAAATCTCTTTTACCACGCTGCAAGGGGGACCCAACTCTTGGAAAGGATCTATTGTCCCTTAGGTCGCTAATTTAAATAATGTAAAATTTTATTGTTTTAGAGATGCCAGCAAGGTTTTATGGTTTAAGACAAAAACCTGCAAAAAGCCAAAAAAGAAAAAAACAATAATTGAATACTAATTAAGAGAAAAAAAAAATTTAAAAAAGACAATATTTAGTTTTCTCCAGAATCTGAAATAAAATAGCGGCGGACGTGAACTCTTCGCGACAAAGCTCAGTGGTCCCCAGAAACGTGTTTGACGGGTACACGATTTCTTACTATATTGGAAAAACACAACAAAGAAAACTAAACTAACGACGCAGTGTAGAAGAGAACAGAATTCTGCCAGTAACTGGGATCCTCGATATTATGGTGAGCAAAACACTACTATAATATACTAAAAGTTTCAACTTCTACAACTACTCTACAAATACTTAATTGCCGGTAGTCTCCTGCGTCTGCAAAGTATCCGCTATCTGCAAGAAAATGGCCTATTCAGGAAAAGGGCAGAGGTGGGTTGACACTATGTGGCACAACCGAAAAAACACTCCACGAAACTTTTCGTAGGCGGGCAATGAGCGGTGTAATTGTTTTGGCACTAATTAAAGATAAAAATAATTAGCGCGGCGGACATAAAAACGGGATTCACAAAGAGGAAAAAATTACGAATTGGCGATAATCAGAACGGCGGAGCCAAGGACTTTTCTCGCGGTAAAATTCGAACTTTTTTGTCTTCCCGGTTAATCGTCGCTTTTTGATCGTAACTCTATTGAGTTCAAAACGCGTCTTTTTCTTTCGAGTGTCGAAGATCTTCCTTCTTTTCGCCACCCCCTCGGTACGTCTCATCCCCGAGAAGGTACTGCCGAAAAAATCGATACCACCCTGACCAGTGGCGATTATATGGCGCTTCGGACAGCGCGGGCATAAATTTAGAAAATGAGCTTTTCTGGAAAATCTGCTAGTAGAAAAAAATTGAAAATGTGATCATTAAATAGAATAAATTAGGCTTTTTAAAATGACACCTCACATGACATAGTTTAATTGACAATTAAAGCTTTTTATTGAAATTAACCGTTAATTTCCTGGCTCAGTCAATTAAGACATTAATTGCTCGAATTTACAATCAGAGGATCAGAAATTAAAAGCTCTATCTGCTGAGAGAATAAGATTTTAATTTCAATTAACGATATTTGCAAAAACGCTTTAATTACCAAACTATTGTTTGGGTCACGTACAGGTCTGAAATTCTTTCAAGGGCCATAAACCATTAAAAGGGCGCCTTTGCAGGTCAAAAAAGAAGGGCAATTGTAGTGACCATGTTTTATGGCCGGAATTCCCAAGAAATTGTGAAAGTGCCTGTCCAACACTAACAAAGGAAATGCTCTTGACGAAAATAAAAAATATTGCAAACACATGTGCATTTAGGGCCTCATTGGTCTGGTTTATTTAGAAAACCGAAAAATAGAAAAAACTTCCATAAGATTAAAGCTTAAAAGCCTCGAAAAATGGCTTACAGAGTTGCCACGTTTCCACACATTAACTCATATGCAAACAGAGAGGTCAGTTTGCATAACAGTAGTAATTGTCTGAAAGTTAAAGTTATCTCCCTGATTATCCAAAAGACCTGACCAAAACCGTTTTCGTCGATAGACTGGAATTTAAACTTACCCATCACTAATAGCGTTTTCGGGTGTTCGAACTAGAGCGATCTGAAAGTACTGATGTCCTTAAATATTTGTCAAGATATATGTTGTGCCAAATGAACTGAACTCTCTATTTAAATATGAGTTCATGTGTGCCCCATGGCAACTCTGTACGCCAATTTTTTTAAGCGTTTAAGCTTAAAGTTTATCAAAATTTTTCTGTGTCAAAAAGACCATGCATTTCCTTTGTTAGTTTTGGCAAGCACTTTCAACCATTTCTTGGGAATTGCAATCTTAAAACATGGAATCCCGCAATTTTAGTGAAACCCGACACTTATTGCACATCTTCTTGACTCCTGAAAGACGCCCATTTAATGCGTCAAATTTTTTGAGTGATGTTTATGACTTCAACGGTCTTTTTCTTCCTTGTAGTGAACCAAACAATAGGATTGTAATTAAAGCGAGTTTCGCGAATATCGTTAATTGAAATTAAAATCTTATCCGCTCATCACATAGAACTTTTAATTTCACACCCTCTGAATGTAAATTTGACCAATTTATGTCGTAATTGACTGGCCAGGAAATTAACGGTAAATTTAAATAAAAAGCTTTAATTACTAACTGAAGTATGTCATGTAGGTATCATTTTGAAGAGCATAAATTGCTCTGTACAATTATTATGTATAATTATATATTGAGAATTTTCCTGAAAAGTAAATTTCGTAAATTCCGTCCTAAAACGCCATCATTTCTGAAAGTAGTTTATCGCCCGTCTTCCCTTACCAAAAGATCATCAGGAATGAACAGGAGAAAGTGGGTTCGGGGACTTGCTTGTTGAACCCGTAGCAATTCAGATCGTCGCTCTCTGATTTCTTTTATTTTGTGATTGCACATATTTTGCATCCGAATTTTTCTAAACGTCAAAGCCGCCGCGCTAATTACTTATTGTGTTTTAATTAGTACCTTAAATCGCTATTTTGCTAGCCTACAGAAAAGCTACGCTCGAGTGTCTTCGGTTGCGCCCTGTAGTGTGAAACCACCTTTGCCCTGTTCCTACAACTAGGCCTTTTTTGCCGTTAGTTGATTCTACGGACGACGTTGGAAAATTCCCGGAAATTTGGTGGTATCTGTAACGTCGTAGTACCTACGTGTAGAAACTGAGTTTTATAGTGTTTGAATAGTAACTTTATATTTGCCATAATATCAAGATAATAGGACCAGGTTTTCTCGCGGTAGTTTTTCTTTACTCTTCTACCTGGTGTAGTTTAAATTTTTATTTCTATTTTTTAGTAAGAAATCGTGTGCCCGTCAAACACGTTTTTGGGGACTACTAAGCTTATCCTTATAAAAACAATTGAATATAAGATCAGTCATGTCAGAAAAAAAGAATGCTCAAACCGCCGGGAACCCTTACAGCAGTAGACTAGATATCCGGTGCGCATGCGCTAGTTTATGGACTGTGGGTTGCCAGCACTACCACTATTACCAGAATTATTCCTAAAACATCTAGATCACGTGACGATAAAGTATTAAGTATTTGCAAGGAAGTGTTTCAGACGTCAGGTCAAATGCACCCTCAATGAATTCAATGTTCCTATTCCTTAAAAATTAAGTAATTAACTGCAAAATTACTAAAATATATGATAAACATCAATTAGTTGTCAAATCGACCTCAAAATGGCAGGTGCGGGTTGTGTAAACATTAGAATAGCGTTTTCGGGAGGTCTTTGTAAGAGTATGACTAATCTTAATTTTAATTGAAAAAAAAGGATAGATGTACACTCAGAGCGCCGTTGAGCCGCTTAAAATCTCGCACATGCGCAGTTGGTATCAAACCTACTGTTGGCAATTCCCAAGGACGCTAGACTCACAGGACGGCTCAATTCCCTCTTTTTCTGTACCGGCGGCGTGACGTCACACTAGTGCCCTGGTAAGATATATCATTAAGAGTTTATTCCGCCGCCGCATAGTTTTTTGACATATGCTGTGCTTCTGTTTACCCTGTATTGGTTTAATATTTTAGAAGTGTTGATAAGTATGAAATGGTCTATAAACTAGTAATAATACAAATAGTTATGATTTCAAAGGTAGGTTTATTACTTTGATGCAGACCGAGTTGTAAGTAACAATATTCAATACTCCATAAGCAACTATGAGTTTGGAATACTTATACTCATACTTAGCATATTAATGTACCATCACATTGTCTTGATGTCTAGATAAGTTAGTATTGATTAGTATTGATAATACTGCTACAAATACATAATGCCACTAGAAAAGATTTTCTGAATATTTTGAATAATGTTGTTCTCGTGCTTGAAGATCTCAGTGGCTTCATTAGTTAGTGTCGGATAATCCACTTCGTTGAAAAGGATATCGCAACTTTCAGAAAGAGTGGTCTGCTACTGCTGACTTCTTTGTTTATACCAGCCTGCAAACCTCATGGACCCAGCCCAGAAAACACTTGATAACAGAATCTATTCAATTAACAATTTATTTAAATTTTGGTATCTTGCGTCTCTCCAGTCCTCATAATTCAATGTAAAAGCGGCGTATAAATATTGCTCGTGGTCCGTTGCTAATTGCTGATTGCTTTAGAGCAAGAGCCAGTCGCCTAGGTACTTAATACTGAATGTAATACTTACTCCTCCAAAAGTTAATTACGAAAGTCTCTTTCATAATCATTTGCAGTAAAATGCAAAGAGCATGGCATATTGCCGAAGTACATGGATTGAATGTATCAGTTCGCTGGTAAAGGTGAATCCACTTGTTTCTTATTTTAAGTTAACGAGCATCTTTTCTTTTTTTGAAAAAATGAAAGGATCTTTGGCTGCCTTCTTTCTTCTACTTTAGTTTGTTGTTTTTACATTCAGGAACAGCACAAATCTGACCAGGTATTGTGTACTTGTATGTTTACTAAATCACAACCTTATCGGCACAATCACAACAACAAGGGAAAGATTCAAAAATTAGAATACGATCATAAAAAAAAAACGAATAACCCGCGCCCGCGAATAATCATCGAGATGTCAAATCAAATATTCACAGCGTTTTCGGGTGACCCCTCTAGAGCGCCCGGAGACTATTTCCGTCCTTACATTCTTATTAAGAAAACAAATGACGGGAATAGTCTCAGAGCGCACGGGGCTCGGGAAATAATGGAATGGTCCTGTACTGTTTACCGTCCTTGGGCAATTCCAATGCCCACTAAGGACGTTCTAATCCCTACTAACATGGACTCCATACTCAGAAAATGTAAACTAATGGAATCCACTCGCGCAATTCTCCGCTATATTAGCAGCGTCATGGCTAAGGCGAAAACCAAACATTTCGTTGGCTATGTGTTTTTCTGCAATAAATTGCATTTTGCAAGACTTGTATGTCATGTATATTATAAATAATTGTGTTGTTTACAATGGTGGGATGTGCAGATTACGGTTTTAAAAGGCAGCGGCTATAGAAAGGAGCCTGGAGTTGTTTCACAGCTAAACAGATAATGGCGTTTTTCAGCAACAATTGAATTATTTCAAATAACTCTAAAACCAGTTATTTTACATTCAAATCTTCGAAATATGATTTAGTATATACCGCAGTGAAGTCAATAATGCTATTTTGGGAAATATTTTTCTAATCCTGTAACTTGTAGACAGTTTTTTATTTAAATTTTTGAGCAGTTTTTCCAGGGGCGCACAAGATGTAATCCCAGGGCTATCAACGACTATTAATTCACAATTATTTTTATTTATTTAATAGTAAGTCGATGTTTGCTAATAATATTACTCAATTTACAAATCGTAATTTAGTTCCATTTTCTACGTCACTGTCATTTTCACACTTGACAGATTGGAGCAAACTGGTAACAGACGCCGGCGTCGTATCCTACTTCCTCTGGTTTACATTTTCTAAGGCTCCATAGGAGACTGGCCGTATAGTTCTAGAAGGTATTTGAGCTTATCGCGAAAAGTTTACGTCCGCCGCTTCTTTATTTGAGGTTCCTAAGCGAACACTGCGACGATTCAAATTTTTAAAGTCAATTAATTAAAATTGTTTAATTATCAGACGGTTTGCAAGTTTTCTCTAAATTTATTAATTTCTAATATCGGATTTTTTATTATTTAATTTTTATTATTACTATATTAATTAAAAAATCTTATCACCTAAATTAAATCATCTATAATCACGTTTTAATTCACATTTATAATCACATTTTGCTACATCTTGGACGAAACCCCCGAACCAATAGGCGGCATTCCGCAGCCTATATTATCCCCATATTTAGCGACCTCAGGGACAACAGGGTCTCGAACCTTTTTGGTTTTTCCATTCCGGTACCGCTTTGTTTATTATAAAGTAAAAAATAAGGGTTCTATTTTCTTAATTATTTTTTCACAAAAAAACTGTTCCGGTTCGCATTCCAAAGATTTTTTAGGTACAACACAAGGTTCCAGAAGAAAATTTGAGATCGTTAAAAAAAACGTGACCGGCGATGTTTCAGTTTTAAGCCAAATTATGAGATAACATTTTCTAAAATCCAAATATTTCTTTTCAATTAAATTTGTTATTAATTTTTTATATTTTTCTATTATATATTAAACATTTTAACATAAAATAAAACTCTAAAAACAACTAAAAATGTATGCTATGTCTTTCGGTCTTCTTTTATAAAGAAAATCCGATATTTTATCTTTGTCTTGAAGTAGCGTAGTATCTCCTTCTATATTCCGCGCCGTATGGACTCTGGCTGTATGGCCATGTTTGTATCTCTCTAGTAATAAAAAGTAGAAACAGAAAAACACCGTTATTTTCTAACAAAATTTTAGCGGTTCCGGTACTTATAATATTTCAAATAGATGTCGCATTAAAGATTCCGTTTCCAGTTCGGGTTCGGCAGAATTCGACCGGTTCCTGTACCGATTCCGGTATTTTTCGATTCCTGTACTAGTCCCTGAGTGACAATGAAGAAAAATGGTCCTATTCGGGAGAAGTGCGCCCCTCGTGGATAGGAAGAAGTCGATGTAGTTCCTACAAGGGACCTAGAAACTCCCAATTTACAAATAGCAACACCGCAAACCACATGACCCACAGGGGGCACGGCCTTTCAAATAATGCGTACGTTCCGCCGACAGCAGCAATTGAGAAGTTTAGTCAGCGAACCCTGAAATTGGCCAATCAGGTACCGATTTTCAGCGTTCGCTGACTAAACTTCTAAGCTGCTGCCGTCGGCGGAACGTACGCAATAATAAGAGATGAAAATGAGCATGGAGCACCCCAGAGCAACCAATCCGAAACCACTACATAAAGCTGTCAGCTGTGCGAACAAAACGTCAAAGTCTGTCAGTTGCCAATTCTGTCAAAGTCATACTGCGGCAAGCCACGAAAATATCCACATTGACAATTAAAAGCACAAAAATCAGTCAAGTTTTTACGTTTACGCGGTACGTAGTTGCGTATTAAAGTGCCTATTTTTATAAAATTTTTCCCGATTTTAAATACGTGTTTTACCTTACCATGGCGGATGAAGTGAACGAAAACGGACACCCAGAAAATGGAGATGTACCAGAAATCGAACTCATAATACGGGTAAGTACTACCAACTCATGCAGGTACAGGGCGTGACAAATCCGCAAAAAGGACTTGTTCATAGCTATTGAAGTACCCACTTTGGCGCGACAGATGATCTCAAACCGCAATGGCTTTTGCATTTTTTGCAATACAGAATTTCATAGATATTTTCATTACCTACCAATATCCAAATGTTTACCATATTTTGCTAAGTACTACTAATGGATTTAAAATACGACCTTGGATTCTCAGAAAAACATTTCTTTACATTTCTATTAATATAGATTGTAGATGCTACTACCAATTTTGACCACCAATTGGTGTTTCTGTACTGTGCTCATTCATATGTATTTACCAACTTATCATTAGTAAATCTAGGAGTAAATGCTAATTTTTCTTTAAATTTTTTTATTGAATCTTGCAATTCTTTAAAATCTATTTCAGATAGACATTTACCTCCTAGGTTGAGGAATTGACATATAAATGAAATATTTATATGGAAGACAAATCTGTCATTTCCTTAGCCTATTATAGCCCTTCACTTATTATTATTCTTGACATCAAGGAGGCATTCTGACTTTGACATTTTCATCCTATCTTATCAAGATGTGCAGAAAATAGATAGGTAGAAATTAAAATCTCAAAAGTAACAAAATAAGTGAATGTGTTAAGCACCTTGGCATGGGCAAAAGGGAGATGGGTAGAGAAAAATTGAGCATTTCATGGCTATTAAAATGCCAAAAATTCTTGAATGGTAATAAATAGAACATGAAATCCACTCCTGATTTTTACAAAGAAAAGAAATAAACACAGGACCTTATATACAGTAAAATAGATCTTGTAACTTTTTTCAATAAATTGAATACACATTATGTACATATATAACTCTTTCACTTATTTTTGACATCTCATTACCATTGCCTGTAAAATCTTAATTTTTTTTTATGCCTATCTCCTAGCCTATGTTGAGAATTTACTATAAAAATGTGAAAGTCAAATTTCCAATGCTTACTTCATGTGAATAAGTGAATGGTTTATAGGTAACTGTTGGATAAATATTAATCAGAAATTTGGATGGATTTATCAAGTTTTGAGGAATTTCTGTGAGGTGGTTTGATATTTATGAATAAGTTGATTCTATTTACATTTCTATGTGATTCTGAGTATCTAATCTACCCATGCAACAAAAACTAATAAAATTGTAGGTATAATAAGTATAAAGCTTTTCATTATATTTTTCTGAAAAGTAGGTCATGGAAATTTGACAGATTGCAGATTGCATAGAAGAATGGTTTTAATTTCTCTGCCGAGGTACTTCTTGGAAAGAAGCCTAATGTTCTGAGGCAGAGCGTTGTTCCTACCATATCCGAAGTGCAGATAAACACTGTTCCTGGTCAAATTTTGAGGGCGGTATGAATGCATTTTATGTGCAATTTGTTTGATAGCATTAGTATGTCCCTCCCTTTTTGTAGATTTCGACAGTGAAGAAATGTTAATGTTTTGTAAAAAAAGCTATTATACAGTGAGTAGATAACTGCAAAGATACTTTTAATAAAAATATTTTATGGTTCCAGGAATAAGAGCCTGTACGTAAGACCTTTTAGTGGTTCAGTTTTAACAAACCTTCTCTTAATATATGATGATCTTATGTTGCACATGGTGAGCATAACTCGATGTCCCAGCTCTAGTTCTGGCAACAACATTTTTTTGTAATAGCAGCATTTTATAACCGTTAAATTATGTAAATATAACCAATAAAAGTGACGCAATTCAAATATTATAGGGGGGGCAATCTGTCAAATTTCCATAACCTACTTTTCCGAAAAATATAATGAAAAGCTTTATATTTAGTAGGCCGCTTTCTCATGCAACCAAAGTATGTTTATTGTGTCACATTAGTTACCTCATGTTTTTTGTGCTCTCATGCTTCTAAATTCATATTAGTTTGTTAAAAAATATTGAGGATATCTTGAAAGGTCGTATAATAAATAAATAAAACAGGAAGCATATTTGAGGTCAAATGTAAACTTTATATAAAAAAAATCATATCTTGATATTCTTGACTGACATATAGATCATCAAAATTACAACCAAACTTGGTCCAAACCAACCGAGAAACCAACCATTCACCTTTACCGAGACCTTAACATCAAAATTACAGTTTTGCAAATGAAATTATACAGGTAAATGAAACTCATTGTAAAGCAATTAAAAAATTGTCAAACTGAGTTGTTTTATGTCAACAATGGTTTTTTTAGGAATTCATAAGAGGAGATGGAGGTCTATTTACAAAAAAAAACTTTACCTATTTTCTAGGGTCTCTCTTCAAATGAGGACTGGAGTAGTATTGATTCTGATTGCCCCTTGCTGGGCTTTCAAACAAAACTTTTGTCAATTTTAAAGAAAGCATTTCCTTTGGGGACTATTAAGAAAAAGAATACAAAAACTTGGTTTACTAGGGCATTAAGGGTATCCTCAAATAATATGAGATTTCTGCTTGGGGTTAGAAAACACTGCCAGATCAGTGAAGCTTTTAGCACTTATTATGACAGGTATAGGTGCACATATAGAAAAGGGCTCGGAAAAGTGCTTAAGGCAGCCAAGATGCTTCATTTCATTATGGTGGTAGGATTTATGCTGCACCTAATAAGCAAAGAGAAATATGGACTATTATCAATGATCTGAGGAGAGGTGGAAGGAGGGGGGCACCATCAAGATGTAAACCTCATGGCTGATGATATCAATGCCTATTACTGCTCTGTCTCTGAGCTCCTTCCTGTGGGGATACCAGACGAACTGTGGTGGGGTCCTTCTGTTTCCTGCCTGTGGACCCAGGGGAGTTGAGCTCAGTTTTCCATAAAATAAAAAAACAAATGCACAGTGGGATGGGATGAAATATCAATTAGAGTGTTTGAGCAACTGCCTGAGAAGGCACTGTCTTCTATGTCTGAGGCAATAAAAGCCTCCTTTATGAGAGGGCAGTTTCCTACCTTTTTGAAGTCCGCAGTGGTGCTACCAATTTATAAAACAGGTGATAAATAGCTCCCGTCCAACTACAGGCCCATTTCTCTTCTGCCAACTTTGAGAAAGATTATCAAGAGTCTCATCAAGACAAGGATGAATGCTTTCCTTAGCAAGCATGTGGTGTTGTCTCCTACTCAATTAGGCTTTAGGGAGGCTCTTGCAACTGGTGTTGCCATGTTTGCTTTGCTGGAGGAGCTATATATTGGTATGAGTCAGGGTGAGGTGGCATCTGCTGTTTTTTGTGACCTCACCAAAGCCTTTGATTGTGTTTCTCAAGAAACTCTGGTGGGAAAGCTTGAGATGCATGGTTTAGAGGCCCTGTGCTGGATTGGTTGAGATCTTATTTGGTGGATCGGTCGCAGGTAGTGAGATTTGGAGGTCATACATTGGTTGGAGGGATGTTTGGGGGCTGGGGTGCCGCAGGGTTCTGTCCTTGGTCCATTGTTGTTTCTGTTGTATGTGAATGATTTACCAACTAAAGGAAGGAAAATGTGTGTCTTTTGCGGACAACACGGCAATGGTATGGAGACACGGGGACCCTGCGACACTCCAGGCAATGGTGAATGAACCTGGAAGCGGTAAGATCGAGGTGTGCTTCAAATTCTTTGAAGTTTAATATAACAAAAACCAATATTTTGAACTTTGGATGTAGTGTGAAGGTTTCCATTGGGGGTGATGCAGTTAGCAACCTGGAGGCGACTAAGTTTCTGGGGCTGGTGGTGGACGACCCACTTAGGTTTGACTTACACACCTCTCATTTGAGATGGGCGCTCGTGTCCGCTTGCTATGCAATCAGATGTGCCAGGAAAAGGCTGGGGTTTACTGTGGCTTGAAATGTGTATTTTGCACTATTAGAGTCACATTTGAGATAAGGCATCTGTCTATGGAGCAACTGTTCTGCCTCAATAATTATGGCCTTATTTACGCTCCAAAGCGCGCCAGTAGGTTCATGTATGGATTAAGCCCTACAAGTTCATGTAAGACATTATTTAGAAAATGCGGTATTCTAACTCTATCTTCCGTGTTTATATTGGAAACAGCATGCCTAATGCATAAGAAATATGGCAAAATAAAATACAGGTTGCTGCCGACACCAACCCGTGGTTACTACTACGTACCCTTGTCTATACCAAAGAGTGCCTTAACTAAGAACTCAATTATTTATAGAGGTCTGAGATGTATTTCGAACTGAAATACTTTTAAACGCAAATTAAGAAGTCTCTTCTTAGAGAGAGAAATTTATTCGCTTGATGATTTCCTGTCCCAGAGGTTGATTAGAGACATAACTTGCCCTCTGGCTGTTTTCACATTATTGTATATAGTTAGGAAGTAAGCCGTTTGTATGTTTTTTAGCACTTAATTGTGTATGATATGTTTAGGTCTGTTAAGTTGTGTTGTGACTTTTAGTCGCATTTTATTGATCTGTTTTTTTCTAAATTTGCTTCGTCAACAAGTCTTGTATGCTTATGGCAATAAAGCGTGAATTGATTGATTGATTGATGTTAAATCTCGTGTTAAATTTAGCAGCGTGACAAAATTTTGGGAATTATGGGGTAAAAGTAACTAGATAGGTTGTTTCATAATGAACACAATATACCTACTGTATTAAATCCTCATAGACTTTCTGATGATCTTACTACCAGCACGTAAAGTACATTTCTACCTATAAGAAATCTTGGAAATCTTTATTGAGTGCAAATAAATTTGTCCATAGTAATCAGTGTACAAGTTCTGGAAAGGGGAGACACCTCTCCATGCTGATTGTAAAAATTTGGCAGTAAAGACAAAAAAAAATTGAAACATGTAGTCATATTTATGATTGAGCATTAATTGAGCATTGAACTCTAAAACTAAAATTTAAAATTTATTTTCTTTATATTTCTATACCCATTTAGACTCTTTTGTGTAAGTTAGCATAATGTTAAAGTTGATCGCATAAATTTTGGCCCCTAAGCAATAATTGCTATGATTTATATTTGTCACTAAAGTAAGCCAAGCAGATTTGTATAGCAACTGTCTCTACTTAAGCAGTTTTATCGAGGCCATCAGATTTTTAGCAAACGCGGAATGGGTCGATAACCCTCTTAAAAATTATGCCGATGTTTCTGTTTTTAGGTTGAGACTGTTAAAATGTAAATTTAAATTTGCTCTGACCACTTAATATGCATACCTATATGCACTCCTGTAAAATTTCTGTAAACAAAGTATGTACCTATATTATTTATCTGTTGATGATTTATTAAAACCCAGGCTTTTATGTAGTACGTTTTCATATGTGCATTGAAATAAACCTGCACTGTAATAATTTGATGAGTTACGTGCTTTTTAACAATTAAATCTGGAATAACCAATTGGTGGAAATAGATGCTCTTGGGTAAGATCATGGAATGTAAACCGAGATGAAAACATTACGTCTTTTCATCCTAAGTACTAACTTTAACTGAGACATTATTACCGGGAATTCTCTTTTTTGTTCTCATAATGAATAACAATAGCTTGTTAGCTGCAGCCGACTTGTACCTTACTCGATTGCTCAAGTGGACTCATAAAAGTCTTGCATGGCACACAGATATAAACTTTTGTGTCGCAATTTAAATTCACTTCTTGTAAGAAAGAATACACGACTTATGTAGATAAACTAGATGTGTCTTTATGGGTCGGCCATTTTAGAAACAGTTTGAATGATTTTCTTTAGTATGCACTAGAACTACGCATTACAGCTAAAAGTGGTTGACATGGCTTATGGTTAAGTCTCGTATCTTGTGGCTTACATCAAACATCTGGTGATAAAATATAACGGTTCTCTATTATCGCGGTTTTTTTTATCATTTACAGACCAGCCCAGAAACCAACTCGAAATAAATTCCTTTGTAAATTCAATGTCGGTTTTAGTAACAAAAGGCGAATGAATTTTTCATATGCTGTCACTGACCAATTTTTTGACAGCAATGCATTTTATACAGGAAATTTTAAGCTCTACCTTAGCAGAATTTATGGAGAAAGTTAGAAACAGCCCTAAGCGAGAGAAATTTTTTTTTACATGTACAGGATGATTCACTTTATTTGACACGGAAGATTATGGCTAATCTTTTAGGTTTTTAAAAAGTTTTGTATATGGAATGGATGGGAGCCTATTGGAAGTACATTTTGGTCCCAAAAGTATAAAATTGAGTAAAGTTGTATTTTTTTAAATGAAACACCTAGTATATTATTATTGTATTTTCGGTATCTACGGATAAAAGTAAAGGCAGTATATTTATAGAAACAAAGAGAAACAACTACTCCGAGGACTAATACCCCTACCGGCATTGAATTACACTGTTTGTTTCAAAGCTCATTTTATAAAGAAAAAAAAAATTAAATTGAATTAATAAAGTAAATAATCAATGCTAAAAAGCCAAAAAATATTAAGCTTTTTTGCAAAGAAAATAGAACAATTAGTTCAATTTCCAATTAGTAAATATTGCCTTTTTGCATATTTTAAACTCGAGTTTCCTGCGAAAAAGCTAAAAATTTCTATCACTAACATATTTCGCAGAATAGTATATTGTTTAACGAGTGACGAAAATAGCATATTCTCTCGCAAGAGAACAGTTTACCAACCGAGGCGAAGCCGAGTTTGGTAATGCTCTCAAGCAATAGAAAATTATTTTTTGACGAGTAAAACACTATACTTTTTCTTCGACCATGCTAACATTAAGTCTTCAATGGTTGGCGCGTAGGCTTCTGGATTCTTGGACCCTTGTGATTGTATGGTTGGTTGTTATCTTGGGTTCTGGTCCTTTTGTCTGATTAAAATAAGTTACAGCGGGTGCTTCTAACTTCTTTGTTTAATGACGTTTCGACACAAATTGGTGCCTTCATCAGATTACTACAACATATGGAATACTTAGTTTAAAGATAAAATTTTTACAATAGCAGGAAGGGAAGGTGTAAAGGAATACATGGAAAAAAAAATTATATAAAGATTACTACAAGTACGAAATAAACTGTTGAAACATAAACGTATTGAGGGATGATTAAATTAAAGAATAAAGTCGGTAACTCAAAGCAAAAGAGCGTCAAAAGTTAAACCTACGATGCAATATGGTGTTAGGTTAAGAAGAGGGGCAAATAGGGTAAGAAACGTAAGAAAAGGAGGGAATCTGAGGGTGACAATGACTTACCACAAAACGATGTACAGTTTTGGTTCGAAGTTTGTTGCAGTTTTTTTCTTTATTTACTGTTACTTGAAGAAAAGCAAAAGAAAGTTGCATTATTGCTTTGTACATGCTGCTCGCCGTGTCGAAACTCTGCGGCTAACCGTCAGAGATATCGTACGGCACGCAGCATGTACTATGGGGAATTAAAGAAATTTTTTGTAAGTTTTGGATAAGGAAGCCTATAATGAAAGAAGATGCAAAGGCTAGTAAAATTGGTCAAGGTGGTGTTTAATATACACATACATCGCAAGGTTAATTGTTTTTAATTAAGTAGGTCTGCTGACTGGTGGTTTTGGGTGTTTGGTTTATATTGTTTTGGAATTTAACTATGTATTTTAGGTAAATTTATGGATATTGAAATATTTACTGATTTTATGCAGGGGGTAGTTACAGTATGTAGGAGTAAATTTTACTTAGGCCATCAGTGTCCGTTTTTGCATTGACGCAATTACTGTTTTTTTTTATGTATACCATTTCATGAAATTCCCTTTTTTTCTTGTTTTTTTCTGTTTTTAGGACTTTAGCTCTTTTAAAATCAAAATTATGTTGATGTTCATTTGCGTGGTGGGTTAGGGCTGTAGGGTTATTTTTGTTGTGTTTGTGTCCATTGATGCGGTTTTTTAAGAACTGGCTAGTCTGCCCGATATAGACGCCAGGGCATCCTGTTTGGCAGGGTATTTCGTAGACGATGTTGCTTTTTTTGTCTGTGGGGGTTTTGGGTTTCAGTTTGGTAAAATGTTGGTTGAGTAAATTATGTCCTTTAAAACTGGTTTGGATATTTTCTTTGGAGACTGTATTGCGGATTTTTTCGGAAAGACCAGGGATGTATGGTATAGTTAGATAGTTTGTTTCGGTATTTTTTTTGGTATGCCTGGTTGTGTGTGATTAAGTCTTCATTAACTTTAACAACAACTCTATAGAGTATTTCTTTCAAAAATTATGGCGCGTCATTGTCAACGTGACACTTCGATTGTCAGTTTGGTCAAATTTCGACACTTTGGTTAACTTTTCTGAGGCCCGGGCAGGCAAAATATACATGTTTTTGTATGATATCACCATTTTCCATGGTGTTTTATAAGACTAGACTAGTTAAATCGCATTTAATTGGCGATATACAGGCGAAATTAGAATAACTTACTTTCGTCACTAGAGACGAAAGTTAACAATATGGGATTTTCTCTCACTAGAGACGAAAGTTATGTTTTCGGCTAGGGCAAGGTATGACGAAAGTTGTTTATTTTTACATGGTCGTAGCAAAAATAAATTTCTTTCAACATTCAATAACCTACACCTGTTACAAGTTACAATGTAACCAAGTTACAATACTTGATTTCCATGACATTTTGCCAAGCTAAATTATCATTTGTAGTTGTCAGATATTAATTTAAGTTAAGTATTTTTGTACTGTTGTAATTAGTGGTTTTCACAGATTTTTTTATTTAATCAAAATGCTGGTTTACACAACAGAAGAATAAGTCGATATGATCTTCATTCTAGGAGAATGCTTGCAAAATTGTCTTTTAGCATCAAACTCGGCAACAGGTTTTATTATGGATGGGGCACCGCATCATTATCTTCCTGAAGTCCGGGAGTTCTTAAATGTTCGTTTCAAAAATCGATGGATTGGAGGGAATGGAGCACAAAATTGGCCAGCAACGTCCCCTGACATATCGCCTCCCGATTTCTTATGGGGATATGTGAAAGGAATCGTGTGTAACACACCACCAACCAAAAAAGAAAATATAAGTATATAGTTGCGACGTTGAACGCGCGTTGTTCTTGGACCTTGGTTGTATTATACGGGGGTAGTTCTTGGGGTGCGGTCCTTAAGTGATGGGAAAAAACACAGTGTTTATTTTTAGTTTCGCGTTCGAAACGCTTAAAACTTCTATTAGTTTTAAGGGTTTCGATACCCTATGGCATCTTCATAAGTAAAGCTGCAAACATTTTAATTATGAGTAACCAGGCGAGCTGCATTTTTCTATTTTAAGACACACACAATCACCATTGAACTTGCCCCACTTTCCATTACTAAACCTCCATGGGACAACTAATGTTACTTCTCTTTCCTCACTTTCCTTTCAAATTTAAGTATCTGCATGTCTGGCTCCTGACCGCGGCTTTACTGCTGGTTATTCGCGATGGACTAGGCATGTAACTCAAACTTCACCATCACAATTCCACAACTGGAAAACAGCTTACCAATAGTAGGATGCTCGTAACGTCTTTCTGAAGCACTTTAAGCGTTGGTTTCCATAGCTTCATGCCAAGGCTGACCAACACGAGTATCCCATTTTAACCAAACTATTGAGGAAAAAAGTAACATCACACGAAAAGGAGGGAACGAATCAGAGACTCCCGATCCCGATATGTTACGCAACGTTAGTGAACGGTTTAAAAACAGAAACCGTTTTTTTTTACTATAATATTGACTTGTTATTGTATTCTTTCTGTCAAAATTTTATAGCCTCCTAGATGAAGTGGTTTTAATGAATACCCGGTACTAATGATAATAAATTTTGCTCTGTCAAAATCAGGTATTGTAACAGGCAAAGTAGATTATTAAAGTCGTTTATGTCAGCTCAAATTCAAACGCAAGGACCATGCTATTGGAAGCGTTTATTAGTAGACAGAGAACTAAATTTTACATCTAATGATACTACAAAATACAGGGTGTCTAATTTAATTTAAACGGTTTATTACTGTTTGAAGTTTGTAATAATTTAGTGTTCATTTGTTGACATTCGGTACACAGTAGTTAATATTTAATACATACCGCAAAAAATTCAATGTACTGGTGCTGGGATTTTAAACATTCAATTTGATGTTGCACTTTCACAAAAGCACGAATATCTGAACAACGGTACGGTTTAGATGCCATAAACCTTAATAAAACTATCTTTTCTTTTATCCGTAGATAAGTACCGAAAATACATTAATATACTAGGTTTTTGCATCTTTAATCATATTTAAAGTTTTGAGACCACCTGTATACAAGGACAATAATTTTAAAATGTACTTCCAATAGAGCCCCATCCATTCCATATACAAAACTTTTTTTAAATTTAAAAGTTTAGCTGAGTAAATACAGACTTTTGAATGTAATGTTTAAACATAATTTATAGGTTTTTGCATATGTATCTACGGCGTGTTCATTATAAAACTTCATCTAGTTGGCTGTAAAATGTCAAAAGAAAAGGATGGAGAAATAAAAGTCCATTTATTTTGATTATATCATCCTTTTCTGTCAAAATTTCATAGCCTGCTAGATGAAATTTTATAATGAACACCCCGTATATCTCACCCATTCATTATCATCTAAACTGCTCAACTTAAAGTTCGGCACAAGCAATTTTTCGTGTCATTTTCAATCAGCTGTAACTTTTTAAGCAATGAAGTGTTTTAAATACAATTTTCACGATCTGAAACCTCACTTCCTCTAGATTAAAGAAGCGGATAATTTTGAAAAAAAAAGACCGACACTATCTTTATTATATAGGGTGTGAAAGAAGTGATGCAAAAATTGCAAAATTTTTATGTTTCGCCATTTCGCAATAAACTATTTTTTCCTTATCGTTTTCAGGTCAGGTGTAAGCCAACATCCATATCTCGGAACCTTTTCGCCAGATTTTTTATTAAAGCACTCTGAATTTTTATACAGAGTGAAACGTAAAATGTGTGAAATTCTTGTTGCTGATATTTTTAAATCATCGTAGTTCGGAAAAGCGGTAATGAATCTCTAGAGATCTTCTGAGAATGTGTTAAAAGGAGGTATAAAAAAAAGATTTCACACATAACTAGGTGACAATAATAAGTGAATGAGATATATATAATTTTAATATTTTCTTTAATAAAGGTAGTATATAGATACAGGAGATACGTGAGCTGATGACACACAATTTGTCTAAGACAATTTAGGACATACTGCAAAAGTACAACCATATACCCATCATTGCATTTAAACTTCAACATCAAAAACACAAACATGAATCGGGTGGTTATTCAGTCATGCACCTGTTCATTACTGACATCACGAAGCTATTATACCAGCAGTAAATTGTGTTAATTGCTTATGGAATGTGGGTTATCAAAGTTGGGATGGCTTGTTTAGTTAATTCTCTTATCAGCCCACACAATGGAAAATGATGGTATGGGTAAACAATACTTGTATAGACAGGCAAAAGCATGTATCATTATAAAATTAACTTTGTAGAGAGCAATGACATTAAAGACTTAGATTTTTTTGAGAGTAGCCTGTTGTAAGAGACTACTTATTAATAAGTACACTCTGTCCTTACATACCTACGTGGACTTACATAATTAGTTTCACCTATTACAGAACATATGAACGTTATTGTCAATATCTGCGAACTCTTAAGCAGCAATAACAGTTTAGTTACCATGTCAAGGTTACCTTCGTACCCAAGCCACAGCATGAAAGTGCTTAAGCAAGAACGTATGTGTATAATATGAGGAGATAATATTCACGATCAACAAAGTAGTAAGACGTCATCGTGTATGACTCACCCAGAATTAACTTCTGTCAGTTTTATTAGCTCATCAATATCTCCAAATGAATATAACTAAATATTTAAGAAAACAATCACCATTTATTTAAATTATTTTTAGTGCAGAAAAAAATAATTTTCTTGCGTAATTACTTATCAATGATTTTTTATTACTTTGTAGGTTAATCCGTTGGATAAAAGTGGATGTTTTAATGCGATTATTGTGACACTGGTGAAGTAATATTAATCACTTCTTTCCCGGGATTAACAACAAGCTCTTTCTGTACATAATGTGTTAGTTTTTAAGCTGAAAGCTTTAGAAGTGCAGATTAGTGGAAATGTTACCTTTACTTATATGTTTCTTTTCATCATAATACATTAAACCTAAATTAGCCCTAATAAATAAAGCCAATTCGTAATAACAATAATTGTAAAAACTAATTATTTATAAACAGTCATTTCTCCTTTTGAATATTTATTATAAATTCAGTAACTATTATTTTATTCATTAAAGGTATAATTTTATTGTAAAACTGTTTATTAAGGAATAGGCAAGTTCTTTTTTTACGATTATGAATTACAGGTAACCATTGGCCAATTTAATAATGTTTTTACTAAAGAACTATAGTCCAAATAATAGTACTTGTTTTGGTTCTCTAGGATCAAAATTAAAATACAATGATCATTGTGTTTCTTAAACAACATTACGGATGACAATGAAATTGATGTACATCTCCATACAAACAAAGAGTAATTACTAGTGATATCCTTTACCTTGATGACCAAAACGAAATGGATAATTTATTTTGAATTGCCAACTAAATGAAACGTTAATTGTTTAGTGGAAATTGGGGATTCAAGTAGACTATATTGTTTTTCATAGTTGAATAAAAAAATTAGATTTCCGATAATCATTTACTTAATCTGATTATTAAGTATGTATCGAGGTATGTATTATAAATAGATGATAAAGTGCACTTCAAGATAACAGCCATCAACTATTACTGGTTTTTAAGTAATACCTCAATATAATAATTTATAATTTAATACTTATCTTGGTGTCATTTTATATGAACCTCTTCATTTTTACAAATTTTGTTTTTCGTTTATTGAAGTTTTGCCCCATGGGGCACCACCAGACTCTTCTAATAAAATATAAACACCTCAATTGCACACAAAACTGTTAAAAGAAAAGAGGACAAAATAAATTGAGTTGTCCATTAGTCGTCAGTGTGAGATTATTTTGTTTTTATGATTTAGTTGTAAATAAAATAACTATTTTTTTTTCTCAATAATTACAATTAAAAATATTATTAACACAAGTAAATTTTGAACGTTTTCTTGGTTACTCTATTTTTTCCCAAAGGTGCGCCCTTCTTCATTTTCAAGGTTTTATATTTAATAAAAATTAGTCTGATGATACCAGATGGGGGAAACTGGGGTAACCAAAAAGTTTTGAACGTCTATTTTTTAATTTAGGTCTCCTTGACAAAACATGGCTTATTTCTACAATCATTTTATATTGTGTATTCGAACTAGTAAATAATCCCCAATTAGGTTAGAATGTTTTTCAAAACTAGGTAATCACTCACCAATAGAGTTCACATTTTGTAAGTAGTACTCCGTACGTGTAGTGCAATTAATCCGCCATCAATCTTCGAATTCAGCATTGTTTTAGATAATGTCACCGAGTACTCAGTTTCAAGAGGCTTGATTCGAAATACTTATTTTTTTCAGTTTGAGTCCATATAACCTTCGATACACATTTCCTTTATTGTGCAAATTAAAGGGTATTTATTTATTTAAACATTAAGCCCACATTTAGGGCTCTCCGGATTATTGGTCATGGTTGTATGAAACACATGGTCGGGACCATGCGAAAAGTTCATCTAAGGACCATGTCAAGTTTAAACTGTACGTCCAAATCAACGAAACATTTTATGAGACATACAATGCAATATGTGTTACATCCCTGATACATTAGGTATTAAGGTATGCCTCATACATATCTATCTATAGCGTATCTACACGAAATACTGCATTATACCTGGTGACCCAAATCTAATGTACATAGTCCAATCTCATTTTCTATTACAGATAAAAGTTTGAAATTTAGAACATCAATATAACATGTTGCAACTAAAATTTTGATGTTGTGAAATGACAAATGTCAGATTAAGATTTTTCGAAATTGGCACCAACTTTTACTTTTTTAAATGTCAACCTAGATTTTCTTAGCCATAAATTCACATTTTATGTTAATTAAACTTTTTGGTTGTCCCGGTATACCAGTCCAATTTCGCAATACTGACCATGATTCCTTTGTTGTTAGAGTATCTGCAATAAAACAACGTCGG
Organism: Taphrorychus bicolor; assembly: GCA_951812265.1. Classification (NCBI taxonomy): domain Eukaryota; kingdom Metazoa; phylum Arthropoda; class Insecta; order Coleoptera; family Curculionidae; genus Taphrorychus; species Taphrorychus bicolor. The sequence continues at coordinate 10,780,511 of OX638298.1, forward strand.
TTAGTTCATGACAGATCTCTTTTTGACAGATACACATTAACACATTAGTTTAATTTATGTTCAATTTGTCCGTCTTTTAAATAGGAAAAAATACAATGCTTTAAATGATCACATATGCTTTTTATTGCGCAAATAGGATGTTGGCGCCTAAATAAAGTACTAGTGACGTTAACTGTTTATAAAAAATATATCTAAATTCGTGTTACTTCCATTTTTTTCTACCCCCAGTAGGCAGTAATAACTACGGAGTGTATCCTATTTGATCGCAGGCAGCCATGAAAAAAATGAAGGGTGTTCTCCGAGGTGTTCTCTTAAATGTCAACGTTTGACGGCAAAATGTTATGACTATTTAACTAAACTAAAGTAATTATTATTTAAAAGTTGTTTTATTTATTTGGCGATTATGAATCATAACTACTACCGATTCTCGAAAAGTGAAAAGGTAGATATTTTATAATACCAAATTCACCAACATCTTTACGAAGATGATGGTCCTAGAACAGTATAGTATTGTAATTTGATAGTTCGAAAAGAAACCGAGAACCCAAACTTTCACTACTTAATTTGATATTCGGATGAAACGCAAGTCACCAACAATGGCTGTTTCAACAGAAACAATTTGAGATTTTGGTCCCAAGGCAACCACTACGTGTTTAGGGGAGGACGACACCAAGAAAGATTTGGCTTCAATATTTGGATAAGGTTTCTAGGTACAAGGCTAGTCGGGCCGGTAATTTTTAATGAAAATTTAACGGGAGAAAGATATCTTCAACTATTACGTAACGAACTTGATCATTTCTTGGATGATTCACCCTTAGCAGAAAGAGCTAGTATGTACGGGGTGTTCATTATAAAACTTCATCTAGCAGGCTATGAAATTTTAAAAGAGAAGGATGACATAATCAAAATAAATGGACTTTTGTTTCTACATCCTTTTCTTTTGACATTTCACAGCCAACTAGATGAAATTTTATAATGAACACCCCGTATTTCCAACAAGATGGCGCACCCCCGCATAACTGCCGCCAAGTGACACGTTACTTAAATGAATCTTTTGGCAACAACTGGATTGGCACTGTTGGATCGGTTCACTGGCCCCCTCGCTCGCCTGACCTGTACACCGCTGGATTTTTTTGGGCACATGTGAAGAACAAGGTGTTCCTACATCCACGAGCACCAAATTGAGAAAATTTGGAGGAAAGGGTTCGAAGGGTCATTAATGAAATCACTGCTGATAAACTTCGAAATGTCATGAGGAAATGCTCCGAAAATGTGAGACGTTGTATCGAGGCAAATGGCCGGCATTTTGAGCAATTAGAATAACTTTTTTCTTCTTTCAATATCAGCTATGTAAAAAAAAAGTTAGGTTTCAATTCAAAGAAATGTGTTTTCTCCTATTAAGAAAACGGGAAAATTGAAAATAAATTAAACTGATGTGTATCTGTCAGAAATAGTTCTATCATGATCTAACCGATGTTGTTTTGATGCGCTTATTCAAACAATAAAGGAACCGGGGTCAGCATAGGGGGTAACCCAATATCATAAAATGTCAATTTATGGCGAATTGACTTACCAATAGTGGTAAGTGTGATGGGTCGTTGAAAAGATAATTTTGAGCCGATTTCGAATTTGCATTAACAAATGCAGGTTGAGATTTAAAAAGTGAAAGATGGTGTCAACTGCGACAAATCCTAAAGTGACATATGACATTTCATAACAGAAAAAATTTAGTTTCAAGATGTTATATTGATGTTCCAAATTTCAAACTTCTATCTGTAATAGAAACTGAAATCGGAATATGTAGATTGGATTTGGGTCACCCGATATTACCGATACTGTTTTGTGGATGAAATGGTGAAGGCCGTTTCTTTTATTTTTAAATACTGAAATCTGGCAACGCACAGCATGGTGTATATTTTAAATAGCCCTGATAAATGGTATACCGTAACAATTGGACTACTCTGTATACAGGGTGTCTCACCCTATTAGCCTCCATCATATATGGCTAAAACATTAATTGAAAAATATTTCTCATGTTGTTTCTATAGGAGCACATTTTAAAATTGTTTAGAACTCTACAGGGTCTCTCAAAAAAATAACAAAATAATAATTTTTTTTTGGTTTTGCTTTTAATTCTATCAGAGTAAATTTTATCTTTTAGGTAACAAGCCTACTTATGACTGTGTTTTCCGTTATGGACTTCTCGAATTCCTCAGACTCAGTTATGAATTAAATTGAGCCTCAGTAGAGAGTTGATGACTGGTATAAAGGACTTTTAATTCTCTTTGGTAATTTCTTACAGCAGTCATGATACATGTTGGTTAATTACAAGTTGTAAGCACACGTAACACGTTCTTTCTCCGTCTAGTATTATAATGAATGAACTTTTTACTGGCAAGTAAATCAAACCATACTTCGGGTCGAATCGACCCAGTTTCGACTACAAAAGGTTAGGCGTTATGATCTGTTTACAAGAATTATCCGCGCTTGTCAATAATAGAACAGACACGGATGACTAAGTAATGTTAGTGTTCACCAATTTGCCTGTGCAATGAACGGCAGAAGCGAAAGCATCAGGAATCTGCAATTTTCGAGGTTGCAGCAGTATATACTGATATTTAAAGGCATTGCACGCTACAACAATGTTAAAGAGCTGCTGAGGCAAATTTCGTTATTAGAAGAAAAACATGTATTTTTAGGTTTCTGGGGCTCTAATTGAAAAAATATACTAAAGGGTTGCTTCTTGCTAAACAAATTGCTTTTACAATGTACCTATGTTCCCAGGTGAACACGTCTCTTACGCCACAAGAGATTCCGTTGCGGTTGTTTTCTTGTTATTAACCGTATTTGGTGTGAAAGTTATCCGGTCTTTGAGATTACAACGAAAGTCCTACTTATTGTGTCAAATCATTTGTTAAATAATATTTTTTCCTTTACTTTTACGCCAGGTACCGGTAGTAATAATAATAATATAATATCTACACATGTTTTTACAACCTTCGTTTACACACTAATTATACTTTTAAGCAATAAATGCCAAAATATTAAAATTTTTAATAGAAAACTTTACATAATTTTAGTTAATTTCAGGCATATTAAGTAAGATTCTTTGCGTTTTATTGCCGTGCATTAAGTAGGTAATGTAGTGATTTAGCAGATGATTGCGCATGTTGATGTCTGAAGTAAATTGTTATATTTTTGGAGCTCTGACGTATGCGAAATATAATATTTACCTGCTCGGTTATTTCAGTATCACGGTACAAGCAAATTTTTTTAGTTAAAACGTAATAATTAAAGGTGCGTGGTCTAAACTACTGTTTACTATACTACAAACCAACTAGAAATAAGTACATAATTACGATAATATTCTGTTTAGCTCTCAATAGCCGCAAAACGGTAAATTAATGTCATTAACACAGATATTTTTTAATTTACATCGGTCCAGTTATCTGCATTTTAAGCCTGCAAATGGGCATTTTAATTGAATGCCGATGAATACCGTAGAATGCAGCCTAAAAAGTGTGTCTATACATAACGAGAGATAGACACCATGCAAAGAGACTTTTTTAACATGGAAGTTAGTTCTGTTTTTTTTAAGTCATGGCATAATAATAGTGTTCATGATCATATTAATTACTCACGTAAAGGAACAAAAGCGGTAACTATTAACAATAACAATTAGATAATATACAATAAGAACAAGACTTATTTTGCACACTCTTGCAGCGATAAACTCAGCTATCTCACATTCAAAGTTGGCAAAAACTCTTTTTTTTTTAGTTTTAGACTATTTTTGACCGTTGAGCTAATGGTCAAAACCGACAGTGTGTAGACTCCAAATTCCGTAAGTGGACTTTTCTCTAAAGGTCGTCAAAGCACATTCCAAAAGTACGTAAAAATTCGAACCTATTGAGCCTGCGAGATGTTTTTGACCGGAATTACCCTTATTAACTTAACACACATAAAAAGAGTGCAAATAGTCCCATAAGTAGATTTTTACTTTAGTAGACTACCGAAGGAGTCTAGGTAGGTAAAAGAGGACATCAAAAGGAACAAAAAATCGTTGGATTCACTCTAATCGGTCCACTCGTTCTAAACTTACAGAAGATCAAAGTTGGAAATTGAGAAAAAAAAGAGGGAACATCATCTCATTTTACAACAAACATAATAACAGTGGAATTAGTCCAATAAGTGGACTCTTTTCTAAATGTCTCCAAAGTTCATTCCAAAAGTACCTAAAAATCGACCGAAACTATTAAGCCTACTAGGCTATTTGTTTGGTGGGATATAAACGACTGGCTAGTTGCTTTGCAACACTCGATTTTTGCACCAAGTTTGAGGGAGCATAACTCTGAAATGGACCAACGGATTTTTTCTAACGAAGGAAATTTGGGTAGACCTATCCTTGCTTTATTTTACGTACTATGTTTAAACAAGGTAAGTCATTCGGGTGAAATTATACAGGGTGGAAAATAAGGTGAGGTAATTTTGCTCATATTTTTCGTTTTCACAACTTTCAGAAAGAAATTGAAAAATTATTTTTTGGCACAAGACTATAAAGAATTATGTAACACCTCGGGACATGTTCGAGTTTTTTTTCGATTTATTTCCTGGTTCGATAAATATACTGTTGAGAACTCAGGGTTCAATAATTCCAGTGTAGCAATTTAACACGTCAACATTAGTTATTTATCCCACAAATATACAAGTACAATTTGACTACTAAATAACTCACAGCTTAACACTTTATAGCCTTCTATTATCGTTTGGTACTTTAGCTTACCTATAGGTCGATTAAATAAGACTACTGCTAACGGCGGCGCTATTCGCCTTTTATACAAAATCCTAAAAATTCAGAAAAGCCTAGAACAAGAAAAATAATTGATAAGAGTCTCAAAAAAAAGGTCGTAAATAACTGCGTTCTAAATAAACAGAGCAATAAATCACTCGTGACAGTTCCCATGCCTCAGCGCCAGGATAGGCCGCGAGCCGCGAAGGTCCAACCTCCAATGTCGCTCCGCCTCCCAGCGCCCGCTCACCGTAACATTGCCCTCCTTTTAAGGCTGTTCGTCCCGAACAGATAGAGTTCCATGGTATCGTGCTAATCGATCCAGATGAACAACCTTTATCTTTGACCTGGGGGGTCCGCTGGATCCTATACACCACGTCATTAATCTTCTTAATGATTGTATAAGGCCCTTCCCAATTTTGGCTAAGTTTGTGCGACTTCCCCACCTTTCGCCTCGGATTGTACAGCCACACCAAATCACCATTCTGGAAGCCGCGGGAGTTATCCAGTAAGTCATATCTTGCTTTGGCTCTATCACTGGAGATCCGCAGTTTATTCCTGACTTGTTAATGAACATTATTAAGGCTCTCCTTGAGGTCCTCCACAAAATTCTCAGAGTTGAGCGAATCTTTTTCAGGTGTTCCATACATCAAATCCGCAGGAAGTCTCATTTCCCTTCCGAACATCACTTTCGCCGGAGTATAACCAGTGGCTTCATGCGTAGAGCCTCGATATGCGATCAACATGAGAGGTAGATGTTGGTCCCAATCACGCTGATGATCTGCCACCACTTTACACAGGTGATGCTCTATGGTCCGATTAAATTTCTCCACCATCCCATCCGACTGTGGATGCAAAGGAGTTGTCCTCGTCTTGCGAATCCCGAGAAGTTCCATGACCTTCTGGAACAGCCGATTCAAAATTTCGGCTCCGATCAGAATGAAGTTCGAGAGGGACTCCAAATCTGCAGAACATTTCATTTACTAGCACCGTTGCCACAGTCGCTGCTTCCTGATTACGCAGAATGACCTCCACTTGTTCCGTCGTGCATTTCCTGTAGTACATCCGATTTTTTGCTGCCAGGAACAACCAACTAACTGACTACGGTCTTGCCATCCGGACGCTCCCACGCTCTCTTCACTAATCCATTTTCTATTCTAAGAAAGTGCCACTGGGCCCATAGCGCCTTCAGGTTTGGACTTTTGCCAGCAATTTCTTGCCACTCTGGTCTCTTGTCGTCAGTCTTTGCCAAGAGTATGGGTCCAATATCTGGATCATTCATTTGTTCGTCTCGAAGCGTCTGTGTGGTCCAGCCATCGTTTATTTCCACCGACGTTCTCCTTACAGAAGGAAGTTCCTCACGCAGCTCAATTCTTTGACAATGCCGGCAATCTTCTTTACACGGCCGTCTAGACAATGCATTCGGAATTTCCTTGAGACCTTCCTGGTCGATGTTCAATTTGGATCTTCTGTCCCTTAATGCGTCCGGTCACTGTAAAACTTTTGCCACCCAAATTATTGGCTTCAAAGATCCTGAGGGTCTTAACAAGCCCGGTCAATTGCCCCCCCTACATTGACCGGAATTAGTTTTCCTGGAATCTAGGTCGGTCTTGGTTGTCGCTCGGTCTTCTAAACGACGGCGACGGACTTCTTGCCCTATTACGGCAGTTACTCTTGATGTGACCCAATCTGCCGTATTTAAAACATTTTATGCCCCGATTGCTTGTTGATCGAGGAATTCTTCCCAACAGGGCTTGCATATTGACTGTCATATCTTTCACGGCTTTATGTAAACTTGTCATGGATTCAGCCATAGACGTATCCTCCTCGTCATCGCAAGTTGCCATTCTTACACGTGGAGAAGAACTAGATGACACTCGTGACGCCTCGAATTCCAGGGCCCTAACTAGTGCCTCGCCGATATTCCTAGGCCTTAGTAGACGTAAGTGGTATCTCTTGTCACTATCGCGAACTCCCTCAATGAAAAATTGCGTTTGATAACATTCAGGGGCTGATGGGTATACCAGGTGAATTAGTCTGTCTATGTCAACCTCAAATTCTTGTAAGGATTCACCTGACTTTTGCTGTTTCATCCTCAGCTGGGCCTGGAACACGGTTTCTTTGTGCTCATCTCCAAATCGTAGTTTTTTTTGATTAGCTGCCGGCAGAGATTGGAGTAATTCAGCCGCTTTTCCACGAACTGCTACTATTAATGATGTAGCTTTCTGGGGCTCGGACCAGCCATTAGCTTTTGCACCTGCCTCAAATTGGGTTTTATAAATTTCCCAGGCCGTCGGGAGGCTTAATTTTAGCGTTGGCTGTGCTAAAACTCTCTGTAGACACTTTGCCGTCCTCAAGTTGTTTCCGAAATTTCCTTTCTAGCTCGAGAACCTTCTGGTTGACAGCTTCGAGACCTTCGTTAATGGATTGCATTATTCTTCCTTCCCATTGTTGCTCCCTAGCTGCGAGCCTAGGTTCAGTAATTCTTCTTTGAACCGTTTCTGTTCCCCCTTTTGTTCTAGATAAGGTCGCTCCTGTACTTGATCACGTCTTTCTTGTTCTTCTTTTTGTTCGTTATAACGTTTTTTCTGCTCTCCTAACACTTTATAGCCGTCTATTATCGTTTGGTACTTTAGCTTACCTATAGCTCGATCAAATAAGACTACTGCTAACGGCGGCGCTATTCGCCTTTTATATAAAATGCTAAAAATACAGAAAAACCTAGAACATTCTTGGAAGAAAAATAATTGACGAAAGAAAAATGTTAAAATTGTACTGTTGTTCACATTTGTGGTTTTGGCATTGGAAGCACGATATAACACAGAATAAAGAAAAAAAAATAACGACGGATTTCAATTTGTGGCATGTTTTGTCTCTTAAATAATGCTTAATATAATTCTTTAATAACGTTAATATAATTTGTTAAAAATTAAATCGTTAAAATTTGTTTTTCTCGGTTAAATACCCATTTTTTCTAAAATTTCACCACTAAGCTCCAAGTTACTATTTTCTCTCATTTAACTGATTTTCTATCTGAAGAGTAGAAGCAATAAAGGGAGTGTAAGTGTCAAAATTTATATTTGGTAAAATCGACACCCATGATGGATATTATTAATATAAAGGTTTTTATTGCTTTTGAAATTGTTTTGTAACATTTCTGAGCAATTTCATAATTATTTTTTACTAAACAGAAAATATTTGGAAGTTTTACAGTGAAAAATTTACTACATCATGCTGTTGAAGTGAATTTCAAATACCATGGTTTTAAAATGGACTTATTTTAAAAAAATCGTTACACTTCTTAGGTATAACAAGATATCGGTAAACACAAAAAAAGGTCCCGAGAAAAGACTTGGTTTAACAACTTTCCATTCGAAAATCGGGACCAACCTTTATAAATAATGTCGATCATGTATGTATATTTTATCAGAATAGAAAATGTAATGGAAGTTTAACATTTTTCTTACCCCTGGTATATCTAACGGATGTGGAAGCCTTTTTTAGCGCATGAATAAGTTCCTGTGATCTAACTGCATCGATCATGAATGGAGCACTGAATAAAGACATCAAGCAGTATCCATTTCATGCTAAAATGTTCGAGAAAATGGACTTTTTCGAAAATATGGTATATTTATCGAACTAAGCAATATATCGGAAAAACCCCAAATATGTCGCGAAGTGTTACATCATTATTCATAATCCTGTATCAAAAATCAATTTTAAACTTTTTTCTGAAAGTTGTGCAAACGAGAAGTATACGCAAAATTATATCACCTTATTTTCAACCCTGTATAACTTCACCTGAGTAACTTACCTTAAGTGAACATACTACATAAATTAGTACAAGGACGGGTCTACTCAAATTCGTTTCGATCAAAGAAATCCGTTGGACCATTTCAGAGTTATGCTGTCTCAATCTTGGTGCTAAAATCGAGTGTTGAAAAGTTATTGGCCAGCAGTTTAGTTCAGTAGTGGGATCTGGCGAATATGGTAAAAGGTGACATCAAAAGAAGCAAAAAAACGTGGGATTCACTTCAATCGGTTCCGTGGTTATAAAGTTACAATCCGGTTAAAGTTGGAAATTAAGAAAAAAAGGAATACCCCCTTTGATCAGGGTTCGAAAAAATTATGATAATTTTTGGCACTTTTTCACCGGAATGACGTGAATTTGATCCCACATTAACGAACAAACATAAAAAGAGTGAAATTAGTCCTATAAGTGCATCTTCTAAAGTGCCTATAAATCGACCACCGAGTCCCAAACTATTGAGCTTACGGGACTATCTTTGGTGGGAGGTTACAGAGGACATCAAAAAACACTGCAAGAATTGGAAGGGAATGTTGTCTTCTAATTGACACGGAATATCATCTTTTTTTCTGATTTTGTATTGACTCCTGAAATGACAATACAAAGATTGCGTATTTGTCTGTCACCTCATCACAAGCTTACTCAGTTTCTTGGATTTTTAAACCCACTGTTGAATGGTTGACTCACGTCACTGGTCACGTAATAATCCAACATTGGTTTTTGTTATACCCATCTACGGAATGTAATTTAAATATTTTGTCTCATAAAATACGTCAGCACCTAGTTGGTTACAAAATAATTTGGCGTAACTATTGTGAAGTGGCGGCTTAAAAGGTTTTCTTATTCTTTTTACACAGGCGTACTGTAATTTCTATTTCAGTTTGTGGTTTATGAGTAATTTGGCAATAAAAGAGATTCACTCGGTTCTAGTAAATTATGGTTTGCGATTAGTTTTTTTCCTATTAAAATGATAAAATGTACGTACTAATGACTCAAAGTTTAAAGAGAAACAAGATATGTATGATGTATCGTTATCCCAATTATATGTAATAAAATATAGGACCATTTTCAATATACACTCTGACCTGGTCTGAACCATGCAAAGTCTGAAGTTTTTAAAAATAGGACAAAAAATGTGTTTTTGCCATTTTTTCCAAAAATTGTTTCAGTATTTTGTAAAAAAAAGAAACAAAGCCATCGCCATTTCGTCCACAAAATTATTGTTTTACACCAGCGACGAGTCGATCGCCCTGATAGTTATACATGCACAATACTATGTTTTAATGCGAAACAAAAACTGGCATTGAGTTGGACTCAACAATCGCTACTGCAAGAATTGAGTAAAAATTGAAAATCTTATTTAAGTACGCTTGACCATAATGGCCATTTCTTAACCATCATCCAAATGCCTAGAAATTGCTCCTGGAGCGTGCATCAGGCGCTCCAAAGGAATTTATCTCTTAGGTGTCACGGACTTAACACACCTTATGTATATTCGGTTAATAGAAATATCATTGTTAGGGTTAGGTGGCCTTTGTCAGCTGCTCCTCTGTTTTGCAACACGGAATATTACTTAAACCGATATTTGGGGGGTATTTCACGGCTTAGCGTCGGTATATTGAAGGAAAGAGATATTGGAGAGATTATTATACGTCTTAACTAATTTAATAGTAAATTTAATATTAAATAAATATCTAGCTATTAATAATTTAATTCCTTCCTGAGCTTGGGCTTGCCTTCCAATAAATATTATCGGTTCATCGTTACATTAATGCATATGTATTTATTGTGTGGGTTGGAGTTTTTATAAAAAAGAAATTAGTAAATTAACGAAATTATTAGATAATAAAATACTTATAATATCGATTATATATTGTACCGTATATAGAATCGTCGTTCTTTTCTCTATCGCGCTTTAATTACCTATTGCTAACGTAGTATATAATAAATATAAACTCGTGGGTGGTTTAAGAACAAAACGTACATAATATCCGTAAAGTCGTTGCTCAATACACACTATTCCCGCAAACGTATTGAATAATAATTGTTAAACGTGTATACGTGTAAGGGTAACAATAAGTAACTTATACAATTAAACGATCTGATAAATCCCGAGTTAATGATCATATGATTAAAAATAGGCATGACCTAGTCCTCGACCATCTATAAATATTGGTTTTTTCGCAGATAACAATCCCACCGATATTTTGTAAATATTGGCGTGTGTGTGAATGGAATAGCTGAAGGGTTTCACAATGAATCAAACTATAAACATAATGAAAGTTAAAAAAATATATATTTTTTCTTAGTTACTGTTGACTCAGTAACAAATGATAATGATAAGGAGTATACACGGTGCTTAATTTCAAGAAAATTAGCAAAACTGATCAATCTATTAAGTACTATTTTCTTTACCCTATTGTCTACAGCAGATACTATGTCCTTTTCAGGCTTCTACCATAGATGGTCGCCGCAAGGGCGCGTGCCTTTTCTGTCAGGAATACTTTATGGAACTCTACCTGTTGGCCGAGCTGAAGACCATCAGCCTGAAGGTGACGACGGTAGATATGCAAAAACCGCCGCCCGATTTTAGGACCAATTTTGAGGCGACCCCGCCGCCCATTCTCATCGACCGGGGCATGGCCATTTTGGAAAACGAGAAAATCGAAAGGCACATCATGAAATCGGTGCCCGGTGGGCACAACTTGTTCGTTCAGGTTAGTTCTTTCTATATTTTTTCAATACCAGATGACTAAATAAGGCTCATAGCCTTAATATCGGAGCAAATTTTGTCATTTTATATTTGCTTCTAAAATTAGCAAGTTGAAAAATCCAAATGTTGATCGCTTAAATATAATGAGATGTAATATCCCACATGATTTGCCCATGAGTCACAGTCTATTGTGTTGATTTAACCACATCTTCACACTAACGTATTCTCTTAATTGGAGAATGTTTTCATATCAGATGTTCAGATGTTCGTTATTAATCATATAGGCACTTATCGACGTTTAGCCATATATTACAGCATCTTCAGGACACTAAAAGTTGTTATAAAATCCTTTAAAATCATATAAATAAATAGAACAATTCAGTTAAAAAGGGGGAATGAAACAAGAGCCACTTTAAAATTACACAGCTAGATAGGTACTCACAATTCAGATAGATTTTGAGCGTCATCGGCTTTCTAAACATTAAGTACAAAGGTCGACAAAAGACGAATGATTATTGGCATCGAGAGCGACAGTAGCACGAGCAATTCAGCGTATGTGGTCGGAGTCATGGGACCAACTGAAAGAAGTACGCTAATATCGCTCAAGCATGCTGTACGAAAGTATAGAGCGGGTGGGCAAATCGAATTACCTATATCTCTGGATAAGAGTGAAAGTACTTATGCGTGCTTAACCCTGTCAAGAATTCCAAAGTAAGCGGTGCTCAAATTTTCGATATTTGTTCGTTTATTAACACTTTCCTCCTCCGTTCTTATCGATATCATTTCGCTAATGAGCCTTTTTCTATAGTTGGGTTGGGTATCCAGAATGCTACATCATCAAAGTTAAAATTATGGCCAGTATTTATCTTATGTTCTACCAAAGCTATAGGGTTTGTTTTTTTATGGACATTTTTTTGGTCATTTTGATGTTCTTTCATTCTAAACCTTGATGTATCTGCCAATCTGTCCCACGTATACCTTACTGCAAGTTGAGCACGGTATCCTATACACAACGTTCGAGCAAAGATCTCTTTCTGTTTTTGATTTAAGTTTTGAGTAAAAGTGCTTTTTGATGGTGTTTTCACTTTTAAATGATGGTAAAATTTGTTCGTTATTTTGTGTGGTGTATTGATCAAAAACTCTCTTGAAGCCTTCCGAGAGACCCTCAATATAAGGCAACTTGCAGTATATTTTGGGTTTGCTGTCCATTAAATTAGGTTCTATGTGCGTTTTATCCATATCATCAATCCTCTTTACTAGACTCCTGAGTATTTTATCAACTAAGGATGTAGGATAGTTATTTATTTTTTAAATATTGGCAATATAGTTAAGGTTACTTGAGTGGTATTTTTCCGATGAGAGCATCAATGCCCTGAATTTTAGGTTATTAATGATATTGATTTTTTGATGCAGAGAGTGTTCGAGGAAAAGTTAATAAATTCGTTCTGAGAAAGTTCGCTTGTGGTACCAGTTCCAAAATGTTTTTCTCTTTCAATTGTGAACTTTAATTTGTTGTGATAGTCATTAAATATATTAAGCACCTCATCAATACTGTCAGCATGAATGCAGATATCCTGTAAATCCTGCATTATCAAATCTACCCCCCCCCCCCCCCCACCACCATCATGTGAAAAGCAGTTTCCCATTCTCAAACAAAAAATCGGCTTGTAAAATCCATTACTATGTTGAAAGTAGTTGTTTTCAAAGAGGAAGGTTAGCAGTTTTGATTATTTTTAGAAATAATAGGGAAGTTTTGCATTCACCATTTTTGCCACACATTCTGGATATGGTTCCCCCACATGCGCAGACTCATGCCTTTAATGGGTACCTAGTACTTGATGAAATTAAAAAAAAAAATCTGGTTAACAGAGACGCCATTATACAAGCACATTATCTTATATAATTAAATTTCTCGATGAGTTTATACTGTTATAAATAAAATTGTTTAGTCTTTTGAAAATTGAAACTGCCCTCCCCTTGCCCCGTCCGCCCGGCCGCCGGCTGGTGCACCACCAAAACGGTTTTGCCCGGGTTTGGCAATGCTTTGGCAGTGCATCGCAAGTTTTTGTCCCCTTGTAACTACTCGAGAAAATTGCCGGGCGCGGCACGCTTTAGTTTTGGATATATCAAAAGTGCCGACACGAACTGACGATACTGATATAATGTATTATTATACTGTGCTTACACAATAATTATAGTTTTGGTCCTATTGCATGGATTAATTTTGTTTTTTATTTTCAGGACAAGGAGGTAGCCACTTTAATCGAAAATTTGTATACTAAATTCAAAATGTATGTAACTAAATACGAATCGACGGATACTAAGGAAGCTAGCCAACCGTTGTTATCGCATCTAGAAAGGATTAACGACTTTCTCGTTAGGAGGGCGACGAGGTTCCTAACAGGTAAGGCATTAATGACGAGTTTCTTAATCTATAGTATTATTAAGATAATTATTGTGTCAATAGGAATTAAGCTATTCCCGAATAATCAATATGGGTTCATAGATAATCCCTACAAAAATTCATTTCGATTAACATAAGAATAAAATCAGTTCAAATGGGTTCAAAATGTTTTCCATCATAATAATTCGATAACCCATATAAATATCTTGGAGAAGTTACATTGTGAACGTATACTAAATGGCGCACCTTTTTCTCGATTTATTAGTTTTCCAGATGTGTCATCTTGGAAGTTTCCACTATGTAAACTGCTAACGGAAAAGATCGATAACAGCAAAAATTTTCGTAATTTTTGGGGGCCTGTACCTCGAAAATGCCTTAAATCAAAATATGTAACTTGAAGAGATTTTGAAAGATCGTTTCTTCTACATCCAGACTGACAAGTTAGTCTTAAATAAAAGTTATTTTTTAAAGAATATACATGATACTATAGGGTATAGAAAAAATTACTATAAAATTGTTGCATTTAATGCTAGCGTAATTTCAGTAGGGATTCATCAAGTCAAGTAGTTTGACCCTTTTGAGAAATACTTGACTTGACTTGAAAAACTAAATACTTGACAATTATGTATACTTGACTTGACTTGATTTTTTTATAGTTAAGCGTGACTTGATGTTAAGTATTTTGAAACTACTTGATACTTGATGAGGAAGAGATAACTTCGCCACTTAAAAGGTTCATGGTGTCGCAGAAAACTGAAACATTTTGAGTATCTGCGGAAAGATTTTGAAAAAAATTGATGTAATAACACGCTGGAATTCGACTTTTGAGATGCTGGAGTTGAGCTTAAACATGAAAAGTGAATTGAATATTTTATCACATAATATCAGCAGATATCCTCAAAGTATTTAAATTGAAGCACACTGAATGGTCCCTAATAGAAAGGGTTTGTAAGTACCTCAAAAGTTTTAAGATCATTTCTACTACATTAGAGGGTCAAACATACTGTACTTTCCCGATAATACTAATTGCCATAAATATGCTTTTGGACAAATTAGAGAAGTGGGCATTTGATCTGAATAATAAGGCAAACAGAGATGTAGCTGATGAAGAGTTGATAAATAGTATTCAGGCGGCACGAGACAAAATAGTAAAACACTATATGAAGACGAATTGGATGTATTGCGTGGTTGTAATTTTAGATCCGCGCCATAAAACAGTTACGTTTTCTTATTCAAATTAGGGAAATCAGTTAGAAAAAGATGCTGTTTTACATTTCAAAAATATTTTTAAAATCAGATATTTTAATTGTACTAGTATATCCACCCTTTTCCATTCAATCGTCGTCAAACTCAAATGACGAGAGTCTAGCGAGATGAGAGTTTGACATACATGTGTTAAGCTTATTTAAGAAAAGCTCCCACTCCACAAAGCAATGAACAGAGTTGGCGTTTCGAAGTAGATAAATACGTGAATAGCCCAAGAGCTGACCCTACAGATAATATACAGGGTGTTTATTATAAAACTTCATCTAGCAGGCTATGAAATTTTGACAGAAAAGGATGACATAATCAAAGTAAATGGACTTTTGTTTCTCCATCGTTCTCTTTTTATATTTCACAGCCAACTAGATGAAGTTTTAAATGAACACCCCTTACTCGATTGGTGAAAGAGGCACCAAAATGTCTATCCGAACTTAGCGTTAATGGCAAGAGACTTTTTATCGACGCCTGCTACATCTGTGCCAATTGAACGAGAAGTTTCGAGACCATTACAAAATCAAGAAACAGATTAAGTGGTAAAATGTTTCTCTCAGATATCTAGTTTGTTTTTTATTTTTCTAACTGCTATGTTAAAAAGTAAATTACTGTAGCATATCGATCAAGTTTATTTTGAAAGTTGATACTTATACCAACCGTTATACCTACAGAGATACAAGAAACAAATAATACACAATACATATATTATCCCTAAAAGTGCCAGTGTTTTGTTATGAATCTGTGTCCGCGATTTTCCAGAAATTAAGAAATAAAGTGTCGTTTTCTAAGTAGCAGTAACTATCAACTCATGAAAACAATCATTACATTACGATAACTAAAATCAATTAGTTTTTCAAACTACTTGATTTTTCAAGTACTTGAAAAAAAACTACATGACTTGACTAGATATTTGATGCCTCAGTCTTGACTTAAGCTTGACTTGAAATCAAGTCAAGTCAAGTCAAGTAGTTTGAAAATCAAGTCAAGCCGTGAATCCCTAAATTTCAGAACATTCGTTGTTATGACATTTAACGGTTTTGGTTACCTCGGGACATATTCGGTGGTTTTCAGTTTTTCCTACAAAAGCATACAAAAAAATTCCACCAGTTTTTCAAAAAAATTGCGTTATCTTATAAGTTACTCTGTTTCGTGAGAATGCTTCTGCTGACTTTAATTATATAAATTATTTCTAAAAGATAATTTTTTATAAAATCTGCGACTTACACTTTAAGGTTAAAAAACATTTGTTCTCAAGTTGTACAAGGGTGGCAAAAAAATCTAATGAGAAACTGATTAATTTTTTGTTCACTATGACGTCATGACGGGTGCTCTAACTTTAACTTTTCATTGTAAAGAGGGCGTTTCTGTCGGCTTTTTGTTCTTTGGTCAACAGTTACCAGTTGGAAAACAGTTACCAGATGTTTACAGAAAGTTTGCACTTTCTTATAAGCTGCTGTTTATGGAGAATTTCTTACGGCAATACAATAAATTGGCTCTAAATGTTAATTGATATTTAAAATCATTGACAAAAGTTGATTGTCAATAAATTTCTGTTCCATGTTGTACAAGAACGGCAAAGATTCACAAGGGAAACAGTTCAGTGAGGTGTATCATAACAAGTGGTTGAAAATAACACCTCAGATTCTTTAGTAAATTTTAAGGAAATTCCGTCAACAGTTGTCACGATGTTTTGTTTAAAAGTATACAGGGTGTTAAAGTTTTATTTAAAAAATACAAATGTATTGATTTCTGCAAAACCGCTACAGATATTTCATTGAAATTTGATGGACTTTGACTGCTGTGGAATGCGCATATTTTGAATTAAAAACAAAATCTTTATTTCTACCAGTAGCGCGCGCAGTAGCATGTCAATGCATAGTTTTAAAGTAAAATAAGATGAGTTACTAAATAAAAAATTATGGTTCAACTAACCGTTCTATTCTGAACACAAAAAATTTCCTGAATTTCTTAGTATAGAAAGACGTACATTGTACTAAAAAAACTCAAAAGAACTTTTTGTTCAGAATAAAACAGGTGATTTATGATTTATTATGTGAAAAACAAGTGACATACATTTTTACTTTAAAAATGTGCACTGACATGCTGCAACGCGCGCCACTCGGTAAGATAAAGACTTTGTTTCTATTGCAAGATATGGGCATCCCATTGCAGATAAAGCTTTTCAAATTTTATTGAGATATCTTTGGCAGTTTTTATGAAATTTGTAAATAATCGCAACCAATAAGTTTACATTACGGACCCCCTTAAAATTGAGTTTTTGCCATACAATACAAACATAGAATAGGAATATTTTACTAGCTTACTATTTTATTGGCATGACCAATCCCGCAATACACTGTAACTTAGAGGAAAGTGCAAACTTTCTGAAAACGCCCCGTAACAGTTTTCGTAGATCAACAAAACAAAAACGTCCCGAGGTATCGACTAAAACTCTTAAGTGTCATTACATTAAAAGTTTTATAATTTATGACAACCGCCATGACGTCAAAGTTAACAAAATATTAATAAGTTAATCTATTAACCTTGAGAGCGGTTTTCATCACAGACAAACGAAACGAAGTGTAATGAAACTAAGTTCGAGCAAAAATCAAACTCAGTAAGTGTCACGTTGTTTTCACTAGTGAGACACTTGGCTACGTTTAGTAGTTAATTCGCGTAGTAAAACCACAGTATAAGGAATAATACATTATATCAGTAACGTCAGTCGGTCGAAAAATTGAAACTCCCCTCCCCTTGCTCCGTCCGCCCGGCCGCCGGCCGGTGCACCACCAAACCGGTTTTGGTAGGCATCGGCATGTGTTTGTCCCCTCGTAACTACTCGAGAAAATTGCCGGGCGCGGCACGCTTTAGTTTTGGAAATATCAAAAGTGCCGACACGAACTGACGATACTGATATAATGTATTATTCTTTATACTGTGGTAAAACAGAGTTTTAAGAAAATACAAACACTAGACATGCAGACATAAAGCTGGCTTACTGAAAACAATTTTCTTTCCAAATTGAATCTTGGATCCACTTCACAGCAAGCAACAACAAGTTTTTCTGAAGGTAGTGAGGTTGAAGTTATTTGTAAGTCTTTAATGCGTTTGACACTTTTAACTGGCCATGAACTGTCTGTTTTTTCTAACTCCGGTTAACGCAGGAACTGGAGTTTTTTTTTGGTAAATAATTTTCCTTCTGGTAAAATTCGCACTAGTTCTACGTTTCTGTTACTGTAATCAATTATCTTTTAGAAATAATTTAACTTATAAATATCGGCAACGGCATTCGCGTGATACAGGTCAACTTACAAGAAAGCGCAAACTTTTTGATAAACCCCTATAACTTTTTTTGTGGTCTGAAAAACTAAAAACCGCCAAACATGTCACGAGATATAAACCAAAGGCATTAAATATCATATCAACGAATGTTCTTATATTACCCTAGTTACCAAAAGCAGTGGGTTGAAATTCAACCATTTTGCAATTTGCAGTGCTTTTTTTTTACCCTGTTTAATCTTCAAAGAATAACATTTGTTTAGGGTCAGTTTAGGGTGTTGTTTAGGGCCTCCTATCCTGATTCTAGAAGAAACGGCCTTTCAAACGCTCTTTAAGTCACAAATTTCACTTATTTGCCATTTGCAGGTGACACGATGTCGTGCTTCGATTGCGAACTGATGCCCCGTTTGCAGCACATCAGAATTGGTGCCAAGGCCTTTAGGAAGTTTGAAATCCCCACCAAATTTTCTGGATTATGGAGGTAAGGGAAGAGTCAATATAATTTTACTCTTTAGAAAAGTTAATCTTTAGGTTTGCGCAGACGGCATGGCAAGATTAGGCCAATGTATATTTGATGTATTAATGAGACTTTGTCAGATTGTAGAAATACCCTGTATATTGGCCCATTAGCTTGACCTTGCCGAGAAGCTAATAAAAAATTGGTATAAAAACTCCTGCGGATTTTGACAAAAATTCGTAGCTTACAGTATATTGAGCGTGGTTGTTTCCATATACGTATTATTTTATTAAACACGGATAACGTTAATGCGTCACAATACAACGAAAGTATAACTCTTCAGTGGGCTATGAAAATCTCGCAGATGGTTGAAGATTTCAGTGTGCAGCATGTGCTAGTTGAAAAACGAGTGACCTTTTTAATTTGACGTTTAGAAATTTTGAGGTTATGTCGATTATGACGTTTAAATTGGCGGGAATAAAAGTGAATTGTAGTTTTCTCACTTTTACACATCGAAATAGAATATCTGGGCTGGGATGAGGCGATGACCCATTGGAAGATATTTAGCGTCTTTTGGCCAACGAAAACGTAGAAAAAATGCTTCACTTCATTTTAAATGGTTCTGGAGGTCCTTCCCTGATTCCTGCACGATCTTAATGGTTATCGACTCTTGTGGACAAATTTTTATTTTCGTAGAATATTCAATATTGGGAAAGTAAAGTCAAATTAAATTTAACACCAAAAAATTAGTTAAAACAAATAAAGTGACCACTCACCGAAAGAAATTTTGATTTTTGTGGCCCTTGACGGATTAGAAACAAGGCACATAATATACTTCGGACTCTTTTTGGAAGCGAAGTTATTGATGATTTCCTACAGTTTAGCATAAAATAAAAAAATAAATACTTGAACTAGGTATAGGTAGGACATGGAGTTCCAATAGGTGTTCTTTGGGAAGATAAGTTACACATCTGGATAGAGACAAATCACCTGAACATTTGCTTTGTCACAAAACAACCCCGTATACCTGTGGTAAAGAAATCCAAGTAGAATCATGTCTCGACAGCAAAAAAAACAGCACAGACTAAACACACTCCAAAAGATTTCGAATCGGAAGACCTTACCAAGCAATAAAGCAAAGTTCAAGATTCAAGATCAAAACGTCGGTTCCGCGGTTCAGGCGTCCTAAAAAGAAGGCTTAAATGCTGCTCACTTGACAGATGTCATTTTTATTACCGTTTGTGGGTGTTAAAAAAATTAATTTAATGCGATATTTATGTTTTATAATATTATACTTTCTGTAATAATGTATATGTATCTTGCATAAACTTAAACTTACTAAGTAATGGTAATTATAAGTAATTTAACTAATTTATCATATCACGTGACGCGTCGACAAGTTGGCAACATAGACAAACTTAACTACTAGAGTTGAGTTCGGTAATTACATCCCGAGCGTTCGGGTTATCAGTCTATCTCACTCTGGCTTGTTAAGATTTTGGGAGATGGCCTGTGTCCGGAGCGCGCGGATGGAATTACTGAACTCGGCTTAGATTGAAATCTTCGATTAAAAACAGTTGAAATCTGGAGACTTGACACTTTATGAAAATATGAGACGTTAAATTATCGCGCTATTGGGCGCCATTGGCCATTGACCATTCCAGAATTACGTCCTTTGACATGTTTGCCCCCCAAGACAATATGGCGGACCAATCTATTTAAATATCAGACATCAACTTAATCTTGATCATCAT
Organism: Taphrorychus bicolor; assembly: GCA_951812265.1. NCBI lineage: Eukaryota > Metazoa > Arthropoda > Insecta > Coleoptera > Curculionidae > Taphrorychus > Taphrorychus bicolor. The sequence continues at coordinate 10,800,972 of OX638298.1, forward strand.
GTTTGATTTGAGATGTATTTATAGTATATTCCGAAATTACCCTTTTTAGGCCAAACCTCCAAGGTAGAATTTATTGTTACTTAGATAAGTACTGAAGAAAATCCTAGAGCGTCAAAACAAATATGCTGTTCATAATTAATAAACTGGCTGCGGTATTTATGTGTGATTATATGTTATATAAGGGTATATAAAGATAATGTTAATAAAATGCGAATAACAACAGAAGAATATAATTTTATTGAAGATATATCATTCTAAAAGAACAAACGACATTGAATTGTCGATCCTTATTCATCATTTCCGTATATGCATACAAAATTAGGTATGTTCTGGAATCTGGAATGATCAATTGACAATGACAGACTTTACAAGCCATCTTTTCGGTGATTGAGCACTATCGATGTTACAGTTGTGACCTCACTGAGCTTACTCTACTCTTTACCATTATTATACAAAAGGTGTTAAGTATTGATAGTGCCTATGATCTGGATAGAATCGATTTCTGTAGCTGATATTTGATCTATTGTGGAAGATCAATCCGATTGTTTAAAAATCAAGTAATAGGAAAAAATCCCATACATATCAAGAGCTTGACGATTTCTGAAAAATATCTTTCTATATCATTCTGCTCTTTAAGAATAATAAGGCAACATAAATCCACATAACTGTTATTAAAATCTTTTGCATTTGACAACAAAGTCTTCTGTAAAAAAATTTTAAATACCCAGGATTCTTCAACCCGGAATCTTCAAACCCGCCATATTTAATTTACCTATTTGTCAAATTTCGCTCATGCGCAGTTAATCTCTTTCGAGTAACTACGCAGGTCGATCGTCAGCTGTTTTCGGCTTCAATTTCAAGACTTACATTCGTCTTATAGAACTTCCAATTATCTGGTTGTTCCAGAAAGTATTTTAGTTATAATCGGAAAACCATGTGAGGACTATAACACCATTGCATTTGTTTTTTTTTTTTCAGGTACATGTCCAACATGTATGAGCTGGAGGCGTTCCGGCAGAGCTGCCCCGCCGATCAAGACATAATAAGCCACATCAAGAACCAATTGGGCTTGAGAACAACAGCCAGAATAGAACTGGAAACCCCCGTATATACGACTTCCATTCCTATTTTAGACTCGTAAAGAAAATAAGTTTCCTTAGTTATTGTTTGGCTTCTATTTTGGTTACTAGTAAGTATTATAACACCTTTTTAGAACTGAAGTAGGTGCGCTTTGTTTGCTAATCCTTCACGATTTAACCTGATAACCCTTTTATCTCGGTTTCAGTTCTAGATTTACTGACAATCTATTAAATGGTTGTTTCAATTCGGGGGATTCAATCTAACCTAAATAACACTTTTTTCAGCTAGAAAAGTCCGAATAAATATAATTTTGTTTTTAAACAGAAGGGTTGGGAAACAAACATGTAGTTGAAGCTCTAACACTACCATGTTTTTAGTTTGGTCATTCTAAACCTAAAATAATATTTTTTTCTGGAAGTACTTATTGCCGGCTTTAAAAAAATGAACTATGTGTAGTTATAAGTATAAGACGGCGGCTCTTGCAGCATTTTTTTTTTGTTTCATTTGGCATTTATTAGTATTTTTGATGTAAGATATTATTACTACTTGGCTTGTAATAACCTAACTTTTTGGGCATAAGAAAACAGTCAAAATATTTATACGGCGTGTTGTAAATATTGTTTGCTTTGCTATGATAAAATCATAATTAATTTTGGCAATCTACAGGCTCTTAATGAGGGTCTTAATTTTATAAGCAGTTTTACATTCTTCATTGTGAAGGTAGCAGAAACTAAAAATAATCATTATTTTTTACAAATGTTTTGCATTCTTCTGTATATAGGTACTTATGGAGTAAATATTTACCCAGTGGATAATCTGAAACATATTTATAAGAACGGAAATGTATTTTTTAATAATTGACTTTAATTTTACCTCCATTTTCCAGAGAAATCCATCGTTACTTAAAGTTTAATTTTCCAAAAGTATTTTCCTTACTGCGCTAGTTGCAGTATATTTCGCAATGTTAATAAGGCATATTATATAATTCGTTATTCGTATGTACGTATTTATTGTTCGTTTATCGGAAAAACCGTGATTATGGCTTTTCGGATAGCCGATCATCTGCTGCTGTGCAACGGTAGTTGTCTGCGCCGGCTAATTGTAGCCAAACTAATACCTCCGTAGGTACAGTTTGTTAGTCATTTTAATTAATGTAGCTGATTTAAACTGAAAATACGTACGTTGCGCAGTAGCGGCTCTTTTCATTCATTAAAATAAATTAAAATGTCTAAAGTAGTAGTTTTTTTTCTTGTCTTTAGGCTGCGATGAATAAACAAAGACTAAATCGCTTTGTGAAAAGGTGAAAGAGGACATACAAAAAAGAGCACAAAACAGTTGGATTCGCTGCAGTCGGTTCACTGGTTCTAAAGTTAATGGCCGCGAAAGATGGAAGATAAGAAAAAAACGGAATGACCTCCTCCCCGTTTTGATGAATTTCAAAAAAAAACGTTTAAAATTTAAATTCGGATTATTAATTTAATTAAAGTTATTTAATTCGGATTATTAAATTAATTCGAGCGACTTAAGAACTTTAGGGCCTCTCGGCTTTCTGTCTAAAACGCTCGTTGGCATAAGCATCTACTTTATACCCTTGATATATAAAAAACAATTATACCGACATAAGCATTATACAATAACTAATATGCCGACATAATCATAATACAATAACTATTGGCCATATGCTGCAGATCGCCTACGTCACTGGTGTGAAAACCATTTATGAATAAATTGGCGGAGGCGATTCGCTCTAATTACTTGAATATTGCGCTACTGACAGCACCCTGTATATTAAAATATATTATATTGTCATGTGTTTGTCAACGACCTAGAAGATATGGACAGAGCCAACAAATGGCGATATTTCGGAAATAAGCAATAATAAAAATAATGACAGTGACAACTGTTTTGCAATTATTTGACGTATGACGTCACCGAGACGTCACTTCGGGCGGATATCGTCACCAGTTTAAAGGTTCCCACTGCTAGGGGGGGGGGGGTCTACACAACCTTTATAGGGAATTAAGAGACGATATTTGTCCAGTTGTAACAAATTGACAGCAGGAGAGCAGACACTGATTTTATAAAACAGGAGGGGGTCTCCAGATTATCTCGATATATTAACGACGTAATTCGTTTAGCCATCTCTTTCGTTTTCAAGAAGTCCGATATTTTTTAACTTTGTCACCGGCACAGGGTCAATCAACGACGACATAGACATAAGAAAGCATTACGTCAATGACCTAGCAGATATGGACAGAGGCAAGAAATGCCTCTATTTTCCGAAAAGTGGCCCCCCCCCTTTTTTTTACCGAAAATTCGCCGCTTCAAAGGTTCCCCTGAAGTAATGTTATCATTAGCGCACGTCGTACAAGCGTCATAGCAACTTAAAGCCAAACCGGATATTAGGCAATCCAAACCACGTGACCCAATATGGCGGTTGTTGGCACACAAGTCACAAATCAAATCTGACAAATCGTTCCTTTCAAATTGCCGATTTTAGTTATCACCTTCCAATTCTGTATTTACCGTATCTGTTTTAACGACAAGTAAACGACAATTGCCATCGATGTTATACAGGGTAAATTTCATGCCAATGTAAAATGCAGAAAATAATGGAATATGGTATATGTAACTACTTTTACACCAGGTGAGTAGGTACGTAAATTCACAATGACAAGAGTGACACAAACAAATTACTGATTTGTTTTTGCTTCCAAGGCCAAGGATGTGTATTGTATTATTGTGTGGCAACAGACACCATATTGCTTTTAGTTTGACAGGTCGTTGGATTCCCTAATTGATTGTGTCGACTGTTGTTGGTTTTTGTTAGGTTGAAAATTAAGTTTCACAACACCTTGGAGCTAGATCAGCTAAGGGCTAGGAGCCTTATGGCTCTACCTAGGAGATATGGACATAAGTTCGATATTCGTTAGCATTGGAAATAAGTAATATAATGACAGACAGCAGTTTTGCAATAATTTGACGTAAAACGTTATGACAAGTCGTTATCAGTTCAAAGGTTCCCTTTGCTAAAAAGGGAGCCAAAACTGTAAAACAGGAGGGGGTCTCCAGATTAGCTCGATGCATTACATAAAGGGTAGGTCAATTATGCAAAAGTGTCACACGAGGTGCCAGTTCAACCCAATACGTCTATAGCGTACGGGACATTCCTTGGTGACCTTGATGCCCTAATATGGCAGCACGAATCCGATGCACTATGCGCGGTTTGTTGCCAGATATCGAAACGTACTTGGGTATCGAATATTTTTCCGTTACATATATTTGCGCCAAGTAACCAGAATAACTTGTGAAGGTATCGGCAACTTGGAAGCCGTGTCGGTTGAACAAGTCCATGGGCGAATTCCAAAACCGGTGAATAAACCGGTTAAACCGGTCAGCTACCATTTCGTTTCAATTTTCACCACATACCAGAAAGTGACTGTTTCTAAATTAACTGGTGGAATTTCGGTAGATTAAAGGAGAACATGTCAGTATTGACAGTTTGTGCCCGTGGCCTTTCTGTAAACAAACATAACGCTAAATAGTAATTTACGTCACAAGTCCAGTAGGTGACTTGTTACAGTACGAGGATTTTACGTTTTATTTAAGGAGGATTATACGAGGATTTAAGTTTGTATAACATGCATACTGGTTTATACAATGCATACAGTCTTATGCGTATGTTATGTGTCCCACGTTAAAAATGTCCCTGATTTCCACAAGAAATAATAATTTTTTTTATATGAACTGGGGTAGGTACCTAAACAACTTCTTACAAACAAAAACTATCTTAATAATGTCGGTTTCGCTATGAGAAGAACAGTAATATAATAATAACAAGGAAAACAAAATTATCGTTGAGATTAACAGCTATTAAAAAAATGTCATTGGTGAATCAAACAGTTTCTTAATTGACCGTCAAATGGCTCAACTTCCGGTAAAAACCGGAGTTACCACCGATCTACCGGTAGATGTAACCGGTAAATTTATTGATCCCTTTTGAAATTCGCCCCATTTACTAAATTTCTAATAGCGTTTTCGGGTGGTTGTTTGAGACCGCCTGAAAGTATTGCTATCCTTAATTTTGTATGAGAAAACTAAAGATGGGAAAACTCTCACACCGCTCGAGAGGCGTAACCCGAAAAAGGTGTAAAGCTGCCGGCCGGTGGTGAACGTAACAACGTAACTATCAATTAGGCATTTTCGTTTCACTGTTGGTTCTGGTCCTGGTTGACTTAAAAATGACAGAAACTTTTGACAGCGGTCACAACTGGACGCTTATTTTCATGGGGACGTGGGACAGCTCCGCGTGAATTTATGTATTGTGGGTTGCGTAAAAAATGGTGAAAATCAAATTCTCTTGGTCTGGACTAGGAGAAAGTGACTTCCCATGTGTGAAAATGCTGATGACATGCGCGAACGCGAAGTCGAGAATTCTTGGGCTAGGTTTAGGTAATTAGCAAATTGCACAAAACATCAAACACAGGGTTTAATTATTATTAATTCGTTACCTATTGATTCATTCTTTAATTAATTCTATGTGGCCAATTGACAGTTTATTGTTTATTATTATATAAATCCATACTATAAACCATTTCTAAAGAGGGCAAATATTTTGTATTTGAATTATTTGGAATTTTGAATGTAGATTAGATTAATTAGACTTTTAAGTACCTAATAATCAAAAATAAACTCTTTGGATTCACCTAACCTAACCTACAGAGTACAAAAACAAAATAAGACACGCATGTTGCCACTGAGGTTTCAATATTCCTTAATTATTTTCTACCGAAAAATTGCCCCTAAGAAGCTGTAAAAATGGATCAGTGGCTATGGAGAAATCATGATACTACAACGTAATCATATCGAATGACAAACGAAGGACATATATAATTTAGAACAAGAATACCCATAATACACATTTTTCATGTTTTACATAATATTTGATGTACTTAATCATATCTAAAAAGTGCTCAAGGATTTGGCAACATTGCTTAATTCCAGGGAATGGGTTGAAACATCGTAAAAATACAGTACTTATATGTCAAATGAAAGTAGAGATGGGTTTTCACCCGGTTTTTTAATTTTTGAGGGTTTATTCCCCGCACACATCCGGGAAAATTCCGGGTTTAATCCATTATAACCTCTAAATTTAACTTTTTCAATACGCTTAACTCTTACTAATTAAGCAATAATTAGTTGGTTTGTTCAGCTTGAAGCTTTTAATCAATTGACCAGTGCTTAGTTTATCAAAAAACAAACCGAATCTGGATTTATTAAATTCTAATCTAAAATCTAACCTTAAATCTTGAAACTGCCGGGTGCTTTCAAGAAAAAATGGGAAAAAACCCGGGTAAAAACCCTAAATTGGGTTTAAAGGTTTTTTGGGAATTTTCCCTTCGCCCATCTATAAATGAAAGTCAGCCATATTGATGACGATTTTCATACATGTGAAAATTCCCCGAACCCGTAAAAATAAAGGCCCTGGTTCCAATTGATGACGTTTTCACGTCGTATGATAATGTAGCTCACAGTTCAAATGAATGTACCATTTCGGTTCTACTACAATAGGAAAAGCATTAAAATGCGTAAGGAAGTAGAAAAGATAAATTTAGAAGATTTTTTAAAGCTGGATAATGTACTCAAGAAAGAAGTAAAATACTTAACTTACATTGGTAATGGCATCGAAAACATGCAGTAAATGTTTTAAAGATAGTAATGATTACATGACCCATAATTTCCTCAGAAATAAGGGTCAGGGCGTAATTAATTAAACTAAGAAATTAATCATCGTATGGAGATGGGGGGGGGAGGGGGGAATTAATAACCACCCAAAACACGGATTATGACCTATAAAATGGACCAGGCTGAAGTTAGATTCAGATTTAGATTCAATATTCAGATTTTTATAACGGGCGAGATAAGTACTGAACATGATGAAAAAAAAATTATATAAATGGGTTCTGACAAAATACCACGCATATGCACTTTTCACACCCTACTAACGAATAAACTCGTTAGGGGTGAAATCTACCCCCTTTTGGAAAAGCAATAAAATTCAAAATTCTGCAAATCTGACGTTGTGCCGTACCCAGTAAGGAGAAAGAGGGAGGTGTAGATGCACCTTATAAGAGATTCATTCGAAATAACTTCGTGGTGAGTAAAAATTACCCCCTCTCCCTAAAGCTATAAAATTTAAATATAGCCCAAACCTGACGTTGTGCACTATTCTAGTAAAGAGTAGGAGGGAGGCCTAGATGAACCTTATAACATGCTGTGCCAGACTTATTCAAAATAACTTCGTGTGGGGTAGAAATTACCCCCTGTCCCTAAAGCAATAAAATTCAAATATAGCGCAAACCTGACGTTGTGCACTATTCTAGTAAAGAGTGTGAGGGAGGCCTAGATGAACCTTATAACACTCTATGTAGGATTCATTCGAAATAACTTCGTGGGGGGTAGAAATTACCCCCACCCCGAAAAGCAATAAAACTCAAAATAGCTCTAACCTGACGTTGTGCACTATTCTCACTATTCTAGTAAAGAATAGGAGGGAGGCCTAGATTTCCCCTGATAACACTCTATGTGGGATTCATTCGAAACACTTTCATGGAGGGTAGAAATTACCCCCCCCCCCCCCCGTGGGGGGGCAATAAGGAGGTATATAAGTAGGGGGTAATTTCTACGCTCACGAAGTTATTTCGAATGAATCTCGGGGTTTTTTAAAGTGTATTTAGCCCTGCCTCTTACTTTTTACTAGAATAGCACACAACGTCAGATTTGCGCTATTTTGAGTTTTATTTTTTTTCGGGGTGGGGGTAATTTCTACCCTCACGAAGTTATTTCGAATGAATCTCGCATAGGATGTTATAAGGTTCATCTAGGCCTCCCTCCTACTCTTTACTAGAATAACGCACAACGTCAGGTTTGCGCTATTTTGAGTTTTATTGCTTTTCGGGGTGGGGGTAATTTCTACCCTCACGAAGTTATTTCGAAGGAATCTCGCATAGGGTGTTATAAAGTGCATTTAGCCCTGCCTCTTATTTTTTCCTAGAATAGCGCACAACGTCAGATTTCCGCTATTTTGAGTTTCATTTTTTTTCGGGGTGGGGGTAATTTCTACCCTCACGAAGTTATTTCGAATGAATCTCGCATAGGGTGTTATAATGTGCATCTAGTCCTCCCTCTTACTCTTTACTAGAATAACGCACAACGTCAGGTTTGCGCTATTTTGAGTTTTATTGCTTTTCGGGGTGGGGGTAATTTCTACCCTCACGAAGTTATTTCGAATGAATCTCGCATAGGGTGTTATAACGTACATCTAGTCCTCCCTCTTACTCTTTACTAGAATAACGCACAACGTCAGGTTTGCGCTATTTTGAGTTTTATTGCTTTTCGGGGTGGGGGTAATTTCTGCCCTCACGAAGTTATTTCGAATGAATCTCGCATAGGGTGTTATAATGTGCATCTAGTCCTCCCTCTTACTCTTTACTAGAATAACGCACAACGTCAGGTTTGCGCTATTTTGAGTTTTATTGCTTTTCGGGGTGGGGGTAATTTCTACCCTCACGAAGTTATTTCGAAGGAATCTCGCATAGGGTGTTATAAAGTGCATTTAGCCCTGCCCCTTATTTTTTCCTAGAATAGCGCACAACGTCAGATTTCCGCTATTTTGAGTTTCATTTTTTTTCGGGGTGGGGGTAATTTCTACCCTCACGAAGTTATTTCGAAGGAATCTCGCATAGGGTGTTATAAAGTGCATTTAGCCCTGCCTCTTATTTTTTCCTAGAATAGCGCACAACGTCAGATTTCCGCTATTTTGAGTTTCATTTTTTTTCGGGGTGGGGGTAATTTCTACCCTCACGAAGTTATTTCGAATGAATCTCGCATAGGGTGTTATAATGTGCATCTAGTCCTCCCTCTTACTCTTTACTAGAATAACGCACAACGTCAGGTTTGCGCTATTTTGAGTTTTATTGCTTTTCGGGGTGGGGGTAATTTCTACCCTCACGAAGTTATTTCGAATGAATCTCGCATAGGGTGTTATAACGTACATCTAGTCCTCCCTCTTACTCTTTACTAGAATAACGCACAACGTCAGGTTTGCGCTATTTTGAGTTTTATTGCTTTTCGGGGTGGGGGTAATTTCTGCCCTCACGAAGTTATTTCGAATGAATCTCGCATAGGGTGTTATAATGTGCATCTAGTCCTCCCTCTTACTCTTTACTAGAATAACGCACAACGTCAGGTTTGCGCTATTTTGAGTTTTATTGCTTTTCGGGGTGGGGGTAATTTCTACCCTCACGAAGTTATTTCGAAGGAATCTCGCATAGGGTGTTATAAAGTGCATTTAGCCCTGCCCCTTATTTTTTCCTAGAATAGCGCACAACGTCAGATTTCCGCTATTTTGAGTTTCATTTTTTTTCGGGGTGGGGGTAATTTCTACCCTCACGAAGTTATTTCGAAGGAATCTCGCATAGGGTGTTATAAAGTGCATTTAGCCCTGCCTCTTATTTTTTCCTAGAATAGCGCACAACGTCAGATTTCCGCTATTTTGAGTTTCATTTTTTTTCGGGGTGGGGGTAATTTCTACCCTCACGAAGTTATTTCGAATGAATCTCGCATAGGGTGTTATAATGTACATCTAGTCCTCCCTCTTACTCTTTACTAGAATAACGCACAACGTCAGGTTTGCGCTATTTTGAGTTTTATTTCTTTTCGGGGTGGGGGTAATTTCTACCCTCACGAAGTTATTTCGAATGAATCTCGCATAGGGTGTTATAATGTGCATCTAGTCCTCCCTCTTACTCTTTACTAGAATAACGCACAACGTCAGGTTTGCGCTATTTTGAGTTTTATTGCTTTTCGGGGTGGGGGTAATTTCTACCCTCACGAAGTTATTTCGAAGGAATCTCGCATAGGGTGTTATAAAGTGCATTTAGCCCTGCCTCTTATTTTTTCCTAGAATAGCGCACAACGTCAGATTTCCGCTATTTTGAGTTTCATTTTTTTTCGGGGTGGGGGTAATTTCTACCCTCACGAAGTTATTTCGAATGAATCTCGCATAGGGGGTTATAACGTGCATCTAGTCCTCCATCTTACTTTTTACTAGAATAGCGCACAACGTCAGGTTTGCGCTATTTTGAGTTTTATTGCTTTTCGGGGTGGGGGTAATTTCTACCCTCACGAAGTTACTTCGAAGGAATCTCGCATAGGGTGTTATAAAGTGCATCTAGCCCTCCCTCTTACTCTTTACTAGAATAGCGCACATCATAAGGTTTGCGCTATTTTGAGTTTTATTGCTTTTCGGGGTGGGGGTAATTTCTACCCTCACGAAGTTATTTCGAATGAATCTCGCATAGGGTGTTATAACGTACATCTAGTCCTCCCTCTTACTCTTTACTAGAATAACGCACAACGTCAGGTTTGCGCTATTTTGAGTTTTATTGCTTTTCGGGGTGGGGGTAATTTCTACCCTCACGAAGTTATTTCGAATGAATCTCGCATAGGGTGTTATAATGTGCATCTAGTCCTCCCTCTTACTCTTTACTAGAATAACGCACAACGTCAGGTTTGCGCTATTTTGAGTTTTATTGCTTTTCGGGGTGGGGGTAATTTCTACCCTCACGAAGTTATTTCGAAGGAATCTCGCATAGGGTGTTCTAAAGTGCATTTAGCCCTGCCCCTTATTTTTTCCTAGAATAGCGCACAACGTCAGATTTCCGCTATTTTGAGTTTCATTTTTTTTCGGGGTGGGGGTAATTTCTACCCTCACGAAGTTATTTCGAAGGAATCTCGCATAGGGTGTTATAATGTGCATCTAGTCCTCCCTCTTACTCTTTACTAGAATAACGCACAACGTCAGGTTTGCGCTATTTTGAGTTTTATTGCTTTTCGGGGTGGGGGTAATTTCTACCCTCACGAAGTTATTTCGAATGAATCTCGCATAGGGTGTTATAATGTACATCTAGTCCTCCCTCTTACTCTTTACTAGAATAACGCACAACGTCAGGTTTGCGCTATTTTGAGTTTTATTGCTTTTCGGGGTGGGGGTAATTTCTACCCTCACGAAGTTATTTCGAATGAATCTCGCATAGGGTGTTATAATGTGCATCTAGTCCTCCCTCTTACTCTTTACTAGAATAACGCACAACGTCAGGTTTGCGCTATTTTGAGTTTTATTGCTTTTCGGGGTGGGGGTAATTTCTACCCTCACGAAGTTATTTCGAAGGAATCTCGCATAGGGTGTTATAAAGTGCATTTAGCCCTGCCTCTTATTTTTTCCTAGAATAGCGCACAACGTCAGATTTCCGCTATTTTGAGTTTCATTTTTTTTCGGGGTGGGGGTAATTTCTACCCTCACGAAGTTATTTCGAATGAATCTCGCATAGGGGGTTATAACGTGCATCTAGTCCTCCATCTTACTTTTTACTAGAATAGCGCACAACGTCAGGTTTGCGCTATTTTGAGTTTTATTGCTTTTCGGGGTGGGGGTAATTTCTACCCTCACGAAGTTACTTCGAAGGAATCTCGCATAGGGTGTTATAAAGTGCATCTAGCCCTCCCTCTTACTCTTTACTAGAATAGCGCACAACGTCAGGTTTGTGTTATAAGGTTCATCTAGGTCTCCCTCCTACTCTTTACTAGAATAGTGCACAACGTCAGGTTTGGGCTATATTTAAACTTTATTGCTTTAGGGAGAGGGGGTAATTTCTACCCTCACGAAGTTATTTCGAATGAATCTCGCATAGGGTGTTATAATGTGCATCTAGTCCTCCCTCTTACTCTTTACTAGAATAACGCACAACGTCAGGTTTGCGCTATTTTGAGTTTTATTGCTTTTCGGGGTGGGGTTAATTTCTACCCTCACGAAGTTATTTCGAAGGAATCTCGCATAGGGTGTTATAAAGTGCATCTAGCCCTGCCTCTTATTTTTTCCTAGAATAGCGCACAACGTCAGATTTCCGCTATTTTGAGTTTTATTTTTTTCGGGGAGGGGGTAATTTCTACCATCACGAAGTTATTTCGAATGAATCTCGCATAGGGGGTTATAACGTGCATCTAGTCCTCCATCTTACTTTTTACTAGAATAGCGCACAACGTCAGGTTTGCGCTATTTTGAGTTTTATTGCTTTTCGGGGTGGGGGTAATTTCTACCCTCACGAAGTTACTTCGAAGGAATCTCGCATAGGGTGTTATAAAGTGCATCTAGCCCTCCCTCTTACTCTTTACTAGAATAGCGCACATCATAAGGTTTGCGCAATTTTGAGTTTTACTGCTTTTCGGGGTGGGGGTAATTTCTAGGGTGTTATATAGTGCATCGAGCCCTCCCTCTTACTCTTTACTAGAATAGCGCACAACGTCAGGTTTGTGTTATAAGGTTCATCTAGGTCTCCCTCCTACTATACTAGAATAGTGCACAACGTCAGGTTTGGGCTATATTTAAACTTTATTGCTTTAGGGAGAGGGGGTAATTTCTACCCTCACGAAGTTATTTCGAATGAATCTCGCATAGGGTGTTATAATGTGCATCTAGTCCTCCCTCTTACTCTTTACTAGAATGACGCACAACGTCAGGTTTGCGCTATTTTGAGTTTTATTGCTTTTCGGGGTGGGGTTAATTTCTACCCTCACGAAGTTATTTCGAAGGAATCTCGCATAGGGTGTTATAAAGTGCATCTAGCCCTGCCTCTTATTTTTTCCTAGAATAGCGCACAACGTCAGATTTCCGCTATTTTGAGTTTTATTTTTTTCGGGGAGGGGGTAATTTCTACCATCACGAAGTTATTTCGAATGAATCTCGCATAGGGTGTTATAATGTGCATCTAGTCCTCCTTCTTACTCTTTACTAGAATAACGCAGAATGTCAGGTTTGCGCTATTTTTAGTTTTATTGCTTTTCGGGGTGGGGGTAATTTCTACCCTCACGAAGTTATTTCGAAGGAATCTCGCATAGGGTGTAATAAAGTGCATCTAGCCCTCCCTCTTACTCTTTACTAGAATAGCGCACAACGTCAGGTTTGCGCTATTTTGAGTTTTATTGCTTTTCGGGGTGGGGGTAATTTCTACCCTCACGAAGTTATTTCGAACGAATCTCGCATAGGATGTAATAAAGTGCATCTAGCCCTGCCGCTTACTCTTTACTAGAATAGCGCACAACGTCAGGTTTGCGCTATTTTTAGTTTTATTGCTTTTCGGGGTGGGGGTAATTTCTACCCTCACGAAGTTATCTCGAATGAATCTCGCATAGGGTGTTATAAAGTGCATCTAGCCCTGCCTCTTACTCTTTCCTAGAATAGCGCACAACGTCAGATTTGCGCTATTTTGAGTTTTATTTTTTTTCGGGGTGGGGGTTATTTCTACCCTCACGTAGTTATTTCGAATGAATCTCGCATAGGGTGTTATAACGTGCATCTAGTCCTCCCTCTTACTTTTTACTAGAATAGCGCACAACGTCAGGTTTGCGCTATTTTGAGTTTTATTGCTTTTCGGGGTGGGGGTAATTTCTACCCTCACAAAGTTATTTCGAATGAATCTCGCATAGGGTGTTATAAAGTGCATCTAGCCCTGCCTCTTACTCTTTCCTAGAATAGCGCACAACGTCAGATTTGCGCTATTTTGAGTTTTATTTTTTTTCGGGGTGGGGGTAATTTCTACCCTCACGTAGTTATTTCGAATGAATCTCGCATAGGGTGTTATAACGTGCATCTAGTCCTCCCTCTTACTTTTTACTAGAATAGCGCACAACGTCAGGTTTGCGCTATTTTGAGTTTTACTGCTTTTCGGGGTGGGGGTAATTTCTACCCTGACGAAGTTATTTCGAATGAATCTCGCATAGGGTGTTACAAGGTTTGGGCTATATTTAAATTTTATAGCTTTAGGGAGAGGGGGTAATTTTTACCCACCACGAAGTTATTTCGAATGAATCTCTTATAAGGTGCATCTACACCTTTCTCTTTCTCCTTACTGGGTACTGCACAACGTCAGATTTGCAGAATTTTGAACTTTATTGCTTTTCCAAGAGGGGGTAGATTTCACCCCTAACGAGTTTATTCGTTAGTAGGGTGTGAAAAGTGCATATGCCTGCGTGGTATTTTGTCAGAACCCATTTGTACACTTTTTTTTTCATCATGTTCAGTACTTATCTGGCCCGTTGTAAAAATCTGAATATTGAATCTAAATCTGAATCTAACTTCAGCCTGGTATAAAATGGTCCTTACAGTTTGACCGGGTTTAGCCAGGTCCAAACAATAACGTCGTTGTTTTGAATAAAAAATGAACAATGCTGTTTTGTTCAACAACGAGCGAGAATATATTTCAATCTAGTAAGCTGAGAAATTGACATATAAATGACACATTGACGTGGATAGAATAGCACCAATTTGTAAATTCCTCAGCCTGTTAGATGAATATCTATTTGACGGACTATAGTATATTACAAAGCTGACAGTATTCTTGACCGACTAGTATCAACAGTTCTGTCGTATTCGGTCTGGGCAGTGTGGAATAAAATTCTTCAGCTACCAAGCTTTCGATATTTTTTAATATCTTCCTCAGGGCTACAAAGATGTTATGAGCATGTCAGAGCGAGTTACAAAAAACTCTGCACAATGGTATACTTACTGCTAACTGTTTTATGAAGTGAAGGCAGGAAACCGTGAGAAAAACATTCAGATAAATAGGTCAATATTAAAACTTTTACATAAATGTCACATGATACAGCACGATGTACAAAACACATTAAAATAGTCAAAGTGGACTAGCCATCGCCACGTTTAAATCGAATTTGGCAACTTAAGCAAACGATTTAGCAAGGAATTCCACCCGACATCATTCTTCCTTCTCGTGAAGGCATGCAATGTCGGTTGATATGTAAAAGATGGTTATTAGAATCTAAGGGAATCTAGTGAGGAGTCGCTTCAGTTTCGTGCTTCAGTTTCGTGCTTCAGTCTTGTGCTTTTGATACTCTGCTGTTAAGAACACTTGGTGTTTGGCCTATACATATTATATATCCCTGTACATCCTGGGCAAGATATGCGATAAACCACTCCCGACTGTTTAAGGACTTCGTCCCTATCTTTGGTTCTACTGTAGAGATCTCCAACAGACACTGGATTTTTGAAGGCTAATTTAATTGTTGGTTTATTATGGAAAAGTTTGCTGACTTTGGTTGATATTTCTTTGATCAATGGAAATGAAAAGTATTTAGCTTGGGAGGGATTGCGAGGAGGAGAAGGTGCTGGCAAATTCATGTAAGTGAAGTGAAAAGTTTCGTTGAGACCACTATTGTTATCATCCAAAAAGCTGTTGGAGTTGTGCATTAATCGATTACATACCAATCGATTTTGACATTTTTATCGTATCTTCTCAAGATGTACTCAAAAGAGATAGGTATAAAAAAATAAGATTTCAAAGATAACGAGACGCCAAAAATAACTGAATGAGGTATAGGTAGTAAGAAACACTTCTTTACGTCTTTGTTCTACCCTTATACAGAAATAAATCTTGGAAAAACCGCTTTAAAAAACGTCCAAAAACTTCACCTTTCAAGTAACTAGTAAAAAAAGCCCAAAATGTAATTTTTTAATTACATGTAAGACTCTTAATAAAGTTTTTCGGCGCAGGCGGCCATGGAAATCTGATAGTTTGCCTCCTGTAGATTTTTTGAACAGTGTCAATGTTATTGGTTATGTTATGAAAACTGTAAAGCAAGAATTCCGCCAAAAACGCGACATACCAGTTATCCATAAAATGATTTGTCAAAAATGTGATTTTTTGACTGAATTTTAACCAGTAAATTTATATAAAGCTCTAGGGATCCAGAGAAACAAATCTGAACAGCGGTCTCTTATCGTGTCGAGTTGGCAAACACCGAAGCTGGCAACGCCATTTAAAAAAAAAAGAAACAGTAATTTAAAAGCAGTGATTTTAAATACCAATAATATTGTTGCAAACTCATGGTTCAATAATTCCAGTGTAACCATTTAACTCATTTAAAACAACTATTATTTTAAACATTATTTATTTATTCCACAATACACACAAGTACAATTCGACTACTAAATGACTCACTACTTAACACTTTATTGCCTCATATTATTATCGTTTGGTACTTTAGCTTACCTATAGCTCGATTAAATAAGACTACTACTAACAGCGGCACTATTCGCCTTTTATACGAAATCCTAAACATATAGAAAAGCCTAGAACATTCTTAGAAGAAAAATAATTGATAAGAGACACACAAAAAAAGGTCATAAATAACTGCGTTCTAAATAAATAGAGCAATAAATAACTCGTGACAGTTCCCATGCCGCAGCGCCCGAATATGCCGCGAGCCGCGTCAAACCTCCAATGGCGCCATCGGACGACGGCAGGTGCTCCCAGACAATATAGGTAGGAAATCTCTGCCATTTGTCTGTGAGAAGTGACAATGTCGACAGAAAACGGTTTTTGGTTCACTTCACGATCATCTCGCATGTCCGAGTAGAAGCACCTTCTGTCGTCTGATGGCGCCACTTACCTATCATTGGCGTAGAATCAATACCTCGTAAGTACATTTTTATGTGAAATTGAGATTTTTGCGTCAACAATTTCACATAAAAATGTACTTACGAGGTATTGATTCTAGGCCATCGATATGCAAACTGTGTCTTGAGCCTAGGAATAGATCTAATAGCCTTTTAAACTTATTTTTCTGTCAGGTTCGAGGTATACCGTACTGATGAGCTCTAATCAGCGCGAAACCGGTCTATGGTTCCTCTGCCTAATAGAGAAATGAGTTTGATACTCTGCTAAATGTCGCCCCCAGACAATATAGGTACGAAATCTCGGCCATTTGTCTGTGGGAAGTGACAATGTCGGCAGAAAATTGGTTTTTGGTTCACTTTTGCTATATATGTAAATTGACACCACGACCTTGTTTCTTTTTATACCATGCTGTCTCGGATGCGCAAATGATAAAACCAAATGAGAAATTTGATGCTAGTGCCACGGCATCGGTGTCACAATATCAAAACATTTTGATACGCGACACTAGTGTCACGACATCAGGGCATCGTGACACTCAAGAGTTCAGACGAAGACACTGTTGCGACATTAAGTGCCGCGACAGTAGTGTCGCGCTCTAGTGTCACCGTGTGAACTACTGTGAACGAGCTTTTACTTTTCACACGTTGCATTTAAGAAAAAAGTTGTCAGCCAAAAATTATTTCTAATCAAGAGCCCAAAAAAGTTCCAGGCAAAATCAAAAACCAAATCATAAAGTGCCAAACACTACAAAGAACACAGGACAGACTTTTTACAACGCCTAGATCTGGAAAAGCTAATTAGTTTAGGTTTGGACAGATTATCACGGTTTTCAACGATATAGATTTTCTCTACCTCAAAGACACAGTTTTAGAATTCCTTTTCACTAAAATGTTTTCATTGAAAGTAACAAAATTGTACTAATTGGTAATGCTATGTAAATGGTTTGTTCCTTAATCTTCAGGATTAACCAACTTTCTAACATATTATGTTGTATTTGTAGCTTTTTTACTCTTCTTGCAGCTTTTATTTTTAGTAAGTTCTGGCACCAACATTTTTGATAACGACAGTATTTTGTAACCTTGTTTTGAAAATATAACCAAAAACACTAACACTGTTCAAAATGTTATACAGGGGGAAATATGTCAGATTTCTATGGCCACCTATGTCGAAAAACTTACATTATAAAATCTATATAAAAATCTGACTTACATTATAAACAATATATAAACATTGAAAACTAACACAACAAGTGTGAGTAACGTACTCCCATATCCTTATTTTTCCATTATTTTTCACAAAATTCAACCATCTAAGAATAATTTTGCATAATTAACGTAAACATTGAGATGACATTTTCTTTACTATCAACTTAGGGGTAGGTACACTAGATGCAAAGGCACAGAATCTTATGCAAACATTTTACTTTTCTAGCAAGTTTGCGCCGCGCCGAACCCTAAGTACACCGAAAGCTCGAGTCTGCTCGAGCAAGTGGGCAAATTAAATGTGAAAGCGCCTAGTAATGATGTCATAGACCGATCCCGCAGCTGCTGACCCGAATCAGCTGATTTTGGAGAATTGCTGTCAATTCAACATCACAACAAATTCGAAGTAAAATGTGCTAACAAAGTTTGTTTTTAAACTCTCACACAGTATGATCAAGTCTCGAAGTTCGGTAATAAAATCAATCGGTTGTCGTTATTCGAGTTTATATGCCCCAGAGAGTGTCTTTAGTGAAGAAAATGTTAAAAAAACGGTGGCCAAATTTTCATCCTTAAAGCCGATAAGAATGATCCCTCACCAACCGACGAAGCGGGCCGGTGTTTTGATTCCTCTTTGCCTGGTCGACGGAAAGGTGGAAGTACTGTACACTCTGAGGGCGGCAAATTTAAAATCCCATCGCGGCCAGGTGAGCTTTCCTGGGGGCATGCAGGATGTCACTGACAAGAATTTGGAACAAACAGCCCTCAGGGAAACGGAGGAAGAACTAGGCATAGAAGAAAGAGAGATTGAAGTGTGGGGTAGTGGAAATGTGATAGTAACCAAACGGGAAACCAGTGTAACTCCTGTGATTGCTAAGATAAAAGGCGAGTTTGTACCTACAAGACTGAAAGTTAACTCTTCAGAAGTCGAAGATGTTTTTACAGTATCCCTAGAAGAACTTTGTAAACCTCAAAATTTAGGATACACCCAGTTTAGAGGTGGTTTTGCCTCGATGCCAGTATTTCTCGGTGGAAAGCTAAGAATCTGGGGTCTTACAGCTCTCTTAACTCACAGATTTCTAAGCAGTCTGTTACCTCATCAGGCATATTCACACAACATTAGATATATTAACCCCGCAAAACCAACTAATTCCAGAAATACTTTGAGGTGAAAGGGAACATTCCAGTCTGGTGTGGATGGTTTTTGGAATTTTATTTATTATTCAAATTTGTTGTGCGTCTGTCCTTTTAGGTCAAATCTTTTGTATATTATAAAATTTTATTTTATGACACAGCCTATAGTGTTTTATTCATATCATATTATCAGAAAATCAAGTGAGTGGTAATAAAGAAAATAAATTGACTTTTATCACAGGTAATTGTCCTATTCCATAAGTTCTTTAGTTATTTGTGTTATCAGATAAGAATATTTAAATTAAACTGTGATTTTTATTCTGAATTTGAAGGTTTAACTTTATTATTCAGTTTGAATTTCAAAAAAAATTAAAACAAAATATCTTCCAGAATTTTAAATAGACCTATTTATTCCACATCATAAAGAAAACTCCAATTAATACTAGATGGTAAGATTTGTTGATGGTGAAGCTATTAAATGCTATCCTTGAAGAATGAGTACCTACTACAAAAATTGAAACATTGAGCGGGGACCAATTCGTGCAACAAAAACTTTTCAATTCATATGGAGACACTATGAACTTTTTTAGGAATGAGTACAATTTATAATATAGTGCAGGAACCACAATTACAGAAAGGTAAATAAAAGAATAAAAAAATAAATATACGAGGTGTTTCTGAAAATAGTACCATAAATGTACCCACTTATTTTAGACTCCAAATTAAAAACAGTAGATTATGTCACTAGGAGTAAAAGTAAGTCTTTTCGTGCTGAGTCCAGAGATTGACGGCCGAAGCGAAGCTGAGGCCTGCAACTGGACGAAGCATAAAAAAACCTTTTAATCCGAGTAACATATACTATTTTTTTTTTCAAGCATGCAGGAAATAAGAAGTCTATTTCATAGTGATCCAGTTTTGCAATTTTATCTCATCCTCTTTAAGCGGGTCTAGGTACTTACCCAATTAGTGGTGTATATTATTTGTAAAATAAATAGAATGTGTTAGAACGGTGGTTTTCAATGTTCAGTGGTTTCAGGTAATGGTATTAAATCATAACCAATGGTTTAGGTGGTTTAAGTAAATTATGGTAAACTAAAAATTTGTAGCATTATTATCAATTCTAAATTAATAAAGCTCACATTGACAGATAAATATGACTACGCGCATGACATGACATTTAAAAGCCGAAATCAGAATTCGGGAACCTATGCGATTTCGACTAGGTAATAACGGTTTCGGGTGCTGCTCTCGAGCGCTCTGAGAGTATTCCTATCCTTTGTTTTTTGAATAAGAATGTAAAGATGGCAATACACTCAGATCGGTCTATCTGGTGTCATCTAGTGTTCAAATAATTTTGGTGAATGAAAATCGTTTATATATGCTCCACCATGACAGTAGCGGTGACTTTTGACTTTACTTTTACTGCCTAGGACTTTTTTGCGATTTTTTTAGTATCAGGATTAGACAGACCACTTTAGATGGTCGTATGGAGAAAACAAATGACGTACTTTTAGTCCGCTACAAGGATGTTGGTGCTTAAATCAATTAGATAACTCAATTCCAATTAGTAATTAGAGCGCTTTGTAAACGTTTTGTTTCAAAATTACACTAACTTTATGTCGCAAAATTTTTTCTATAGTTTGTTATATTTTTTTTAAACACACACAAATTTTTCCACTCTTGTTCTTCCTATATTTTATTTTAATATACAAGGTGTTTCTGAAAATTGAAATATGTAGAGATTAATTAATGAAATTTGGTATGTTACCACAAATTTTGTGTGCCCTTTCTGCAAACTAAATAAATATGAAAACATTTGTCCAGGGGCGGGGTGATACAAGGGGGTAGGTAGTGTGTAAAAAAATACTTTTATTTTTTAAGCGGACTAAAAGTACGTCATTTGTTTTCTCCATACGCACACCTAAACTGGGCTTCTAATCCTGAGACCAAAAAGTAGCAAAAAAGTCCTAGGCAGTAAAAGTAAAGTCAAAAGTCACCATTACTGTCATGGTGGCGCATAGGAAGTGTCAATTTATTGACCAGAAAAAAGCCGATTGACAGGGTATTTATTCTAATCAGATTTACACCAAACTTGGCACAAATGATGCTCCTGACCCGGAGCATACACTGTTAAAATTTCAGATTCGGATGTCCATTCTAAAGGACACTACCCCCGAGAAACATTTGATAAAAACCGATTGACTGGGTATTTAATCTAATCAGATTTACACCCAACTTGGCAGAAATGATGCTCCTGACCCAGAGCAAACACTGTTAATATTTCAGGCTCGGATGTCCATTCTTAAGGACACTACCCTCTAGAAAAATTTAATAAAAACCTATTGACTGGGTATTTATTCTAAGCAGACTTACACCAAACTTGGCACAAATGATGCTCCTGACCCGGGGCATGCTCTGTTAATATTTAAGATTCGGATGTCCATTCTAAAGGACACTAGCCTCTAGAAAAATTTAATAAAAACCGATTGACTGGGTATTTATTCTAAGCAGGTTTACACCAAACTTGGCACAAATGATGCTCCATGCACTGTTAAAATTTAAAATTTGGATGTCCATTCTAAAGGACACAACCCGCTAGAAAAATTTGGTAAAAACCTATTGACTGGGTATTTATTCTGATCGAATTGACACCAAACTTGGCACAAACAATGCTCCTGACACGGTGCACTGTTAAAATTTCAGATTCGGATGTCCATTTTAAAGGACACTACTTTCTAGAAAAGTTTGGTAAAAATCGATTGACGGGTATTTATTTTAATCAGATTTACACCAAGCTTGGCAGAAATGATGCTCCTGACTCGCAGCATACACTGTTAAAATTTCAGATTCGGATGTCCATTCTAAAGGACACTACCCCCGAGAAACATTTGATAAAAACCGATTGACTGGGTATTTAGTCTAATCAGATTTACACCCAACTTGGCAGAAATGATGCTCCTGACTCGCAGCATATACTGTTAAAATTTCAGATTCGGATGTCCATTCTAAAGGACACTACTTTCTAGAAAAATTTGGTAAAAACCGATTGACTGGGTATTTATTCTAATCAAATCTACACCAAGCTTTTCACAAATGATGCCTCTGACTCGGGGCATACACTGTTAATATTTAAGATTCGGATGTCCATTTTAAAGGACACTACACTCTAGAAAAATTTGGTAAAAACCGATTGACTTTAAAATTTCTTGGCTTGCTGCCCCGGGCAACGCGCGTAAAAGTAAACTCACAGTATGATCATCAGAAAAGGTTAGATTTTCGTTTGTCTAATGAAAGCGTAAAATGCGTCATTATTGGACGGTTGTAGAAAAATAACTATTTCCTACGAGCGTGAGGTAAAGTAGGAAGTAGCACTTTACCGCACGTGAGCGGTAATAGTATATTATGTAATAAGGGTTGTAAGAAGCTTATTACGTACGAATGGAAAGTTTACTCACGACGCCGCGCAGCGTAATGTAATAAGTAAATGCTTTACAACCCGCATTTCGTACTATACTTTATCTGCGACGCTACACGAATAGACATTTTGAAACTAATACAAATAAATGTTAACAAATCAGAAAATTGATTAAAGTTGAATTTAACAGCTAGCCGCCATTAAAATTACGAATTGGTGGCGAGTGGACTGTTGCTAGGCGACGCGTGAATGAGGCCACCCGGCTGAGAACCTTGCACGTACATTTGGTTCAGCGTGCGTAAGGAGCTCCTTACTAGCGAAGTAGAGCGGGTGTTATTTGATATTTACTTAGTAGTCGTAGATAAAAAGTTTTACCACATGCAAAGTCAAATTACATACAATTTGAAGCTTTATTAATCTGAGCGTTACTTTTGCATAATTTTATTGTTCTTGTGTTGTTGTTTTTTGCTGAGTTAAAATAAATTGATTGCGTGTTTCTATACTTATCTGAATGCTTTAGGGTTCAGAGGACATTTAGCACTATTAATTAGGTATCCAGCACAACCCTTTGCATTGGATGAGTGGGGTATAAATTTTTATATGCACGCTTGTCAACACCATTAAATTATTTGTAAGTAAGTGTTAGTGCTTTTACAATAAGTCATTGAAAGACCGTTCCTATTTGCTGCATCTAAAATTTCGTCTGATAAGACCATTCTGATTATACCTGGTGTCCATCGAGATTAACATGGGAAATCGGTTTTTATTTTTTTGCGTCTGTACGGTTGAATTGATTGAAAAACTTTTAAAAGTAAAGATGTAGAGCGTATGGTCAGCTATCATCCTGTAATTTTTTCAATACCCCAGTTTTGGCCGTTTTTTGGAAAAACGCCTCAAAAAGTGCAAAAATTTGAATTTGGCGCCATGCATGTGCAGTGTCGCCAACATAATAATTTCTTATGTCAGATTCAGAGCCGATTTTCCTTTCTTATTTATTTTGAGGGACTATCATGTAGTAATTAACGTGATTATGCAGTGAAAATTAACCGAAAACCTGACGATAATAAACGCGAGGGTGACGCGCCAAATTTAAATTATTTTCCAAAGAACAGTCAAAACTGAGCTATTGAAAAAATCACAGGATGATAGCGGACCATAAGCTCTACAACTTTACTCTTAAAAGTTTTTTCAATCAAATCAACCGTACAGGCGCAAAAAAATAAAAACCGATTTCCCATGTTAATCTCCTATGTCCAGGGTTAATCGTATAATAACCGGTATAATCAGAATGGTCTTATCACACGACATTTTAGATGCAGCAAATAGGTACGGTCTTCCAGTGACTTATTGTAACTAACACTTACCTACAAATAATTTCAGGACGTTGACCGGCGTACGTGTAAAAATATTTTTCTGCGACTGCCTCGAAAATTGACAAATGCGCACTACTAACTACCGTTGAAAATCGCATATCGCAAACAGCGTGCATTTGCACACGCCTTGTGTATATTTTGTAATACGAATGATCATTTATGAAGCAAAATCGCAGTCGTAGAAAAAGTATAGTGTGCAACACGTACGAAAATCACTCTTCACACTCGTGTGACGTTGTATCACTCGCCTACGGCTCGTGTCCAAACCGTCACACTAGTGTGAAAACTGCAGTTTTCGACACTAGTTGCACAATATACTATTACCGCACTCATCCAACGAAAAACTCGTCGCTTCGCTCCTCGTTTTGCAAACTTGGATTCGTGCGCCAATGCGCTGTGTTATGAAACTTGTATCGTAACATATTATTTTCTACAACCGTCAAAATATGACAAGGTTTGCGCATTGTCGCTATGCAAACTGACAGATATCTTCATGTCCACCTTTTTTTAACGTCGCCCATGGCAGCGTGCAAAAAAGTAACTAGTTGCAATGGGAAACGTGAAAAAATAGTTATTTTCCTGACAAGGCGCAAGCCACTGCCGTGCGCTCCGCTTCGCGTCGTTCGGGCAATAGTGAAGTATGCGAAAGACACTTTGCGCAAAAATTAGGAAAATTTATTTCTACGCTACCGTATAAAAGTCCACCTGCCACTAATATGGAACATCTTTAACGATTTTATAAATGATTAAACTTCACAGTTCTTTTCTGCTACCCCTGTATTGACGGCGTGCGCGGAAGACTTTTTCACGTGTCCTATGGCAACGAGTAACTTTTTTTTTACGCTGCCAAGGGCAACGTGCGAGAAAGATAACCGTGAAAATATGTGTCAGTTTGCATACTGTCAGTAATGCGCGAACCGTGTCATATTTTGACGGTTGTAGAAAAAAGTTTTTCGCGCACTCAGTCGATACAGGGGTAGCAGAAAAGAACTGCAATCCTTAGTAAAGTTAAGGTTTAAAGCCTAGGAAATACAGTTGAATTGTCCTAGAGCTTTTTTGAACAGTTGCAGAAAAAAATGTTGTTTCTAATTCTTGAGCAAAGTATTTTTCACGAGCTTGACTGCTGTCCGAACTCCGCTTCGCGTCCTTGGTGCAACGGCACTCGCGAGCGCCAAAGTATCACTTTGCACACTTGTTAGAAAAATAACAATTTTTGTGTGTGTAAAGATTTTGACAAATTTGACATAAATGGCAAGTCTGAAGATTTCTACATTAAACATGGTATGTACTCTTGTTGAATGCCGCTATCTGCAATATTTCTTGAGAAATATGAATTTTATTGTGAAGAGTAACACCTTTTTATTAATACGTCGCCGTCGTATGCTTATTTATGCGTAAATGAGATATAAAGGAGTTTTTGAATATAGTACCACAAATGTAACCACTTATTCGAGACTCCAAAATATCAAACGTTTATTTAAAAAAATCTCAAGTAAGGCCATAGAAGTAGAACAGTAGGTCTGAGATTACTTTATAAAAACAATTGAAAGTGGAATATGTCATAAAATGTTTTTCATTTCCATTTTTTTATGAACTTATATTATCAACTTATGAACACAAGGTGTTTTTTTATGAACACCCTTTAAGACAAAAACATTACATTTTTGACAGAAAAGGATGACCTAATCAAAGTAAATGGACTTGTGATCCTTCATTTTTTTTGACATTTCACAGAAAACTAGTTGACGTTTTCAAATAAATATCTCTTACTTAATTTGTATAAGGGCATAAAAATGTATAGTTTCATACCAAATTTCATTAATTTTCCTTGAACGTTTCGGAAATATTTATTAAAAACCATCCTCAAGATCTAACGTTTCATATCCTGTACATGGTAAACAAAACAATTTTTGATATATGTTTATAAAACGTTTTTTTTTTTTCATATTTTTAAGTCTAGAATAAGTGGTTACATTTATGTCATTATTTTCAGAAACCTCTTGCATATTAAAATAAAGTCTAGAATGGATCTCAAAAAATATAACCTTAACTATTCCGAAACAAAAAGAGTGAGAGCAATTTTGAAAAAAAAGGTGTGCAAAGCGTTATGCCAATTACTAATTCCATTATCTAAATAATTTAAGCACCAACATCCTTTACCTGATCCAAGCAAGATTACTAACGGCGACTTATTATTGATTCGTAATTATTTGTTTATTGAAAATTATTATCATTATCGATATCCTTATAATCTAAATTTTGTAATTATTACTCCACAATAAAAGAAAAAATAAATTTGCAGAGTATATTACGAGTTGCGAGAAACCTACATTAACGAATTATGACAATAATTACACTACGTGTTTTGACCAATACACCGTGACAACTCAAACAAGACACATAAGGCTTCATGACGCAGTTTTGTGCAAACCCCTGGATTTTAATGAAATTGATTAACAGCCGTAGTTTTAATCCCCGCATATTTATTATCAGCTTAATCAAATAAAATCGCACAGGCGAATAGATAAGACAACACTTTCCTTGGATAAAATGAGTCGTTTCACATTCATACGCGTTTGTTTATTAAATTCCTCACCGTGGAAAAATAATAATCATTAACTGCGAAATTAGACTGTCAAAGAATAAAATGAAGGGAAAAATAGTGTTGGCCCTCGTTCTCTCGATAAATATTTGCTTAGCATTTGAGGGGCAAGTGCGAGACATGTGTGTGTGCCCCCGTGTGTACGCCCCTGTTTGCGCAAATGACGGACATACCTACGGGAATACCTGCTTATTCGAATGTGAATCGGCAAGGTCGATGGCTAGAGGACTCGGACAGTTGCGTATAGTGAAGACTTCCGCTTGCGAGGATGACGAAACCTTCAATAGACTCTCAGAAATTACTGGCAATAATGGAGACTTGGAGCTCCAAGATGGTGATGGAGAAACAAACAGAATCTTTGAGGCCATCAATCAGGAAGAATTAGAGCGCGAAATTGGAGGTGAAGATCCTATTGTTTTGGGCTATTAGGGGTATTCCATTGAAAAAATTGTGAATTTTACAATTAAATGGGTGTTATTCTAAAATATTTGTTTGTAATATATAAATAAATATTTCTTTGTATTTAATTACCATAGTATTATATGCTCTTTGTTTTCAAGCAATAATCGACTAAGCGCAGATTCTTCAATGTGCTGTTAAGTAACTTACCGTTAACCGGTCCTGCAGATTCCATTTAAACTTTGGCTAAAGTTAAATCGAGTACCACGAAAGATAAACTATATTTAAATAAAACTCAAAACCTAAACCTGAGCTTAAGCATAAACTTAAAATATAAAACTGAATCTAAATTTATAACTAATTGCTGCTGGGGTAACTTGCTTTTTTTTAGGATTCAAACATTTTTTTTTTAATAATTGATGTCTGTCAAAATCAATCAGCTGCAATTGAGCGTAAGTGCTAATCCCACACAAAGGCAAAATTGTTATATTTATTTACAGGGATATTTAATTATAAATAATCGATTTTTTTTATGGATGAGCTGAAAGACTGAACTAAATTCAATATTATTTTAATATATAATTTATAAAGAACAATATTTTTATCACAATACTAAGGCTTACCAGTTTAATCTGGACTCCTTAACAGTTAATATCTTCTCTACAGACTTGGCTCTAATTTCTAAATTACGTTTTTGATCTTCACTAACAGCACCTTCCTTTAAGTTTCTCAGTAAAAAGTGATGAATAAATAATCGCAAACTTTCCCGAAACATTTTCAACTTATCCGATAAAGCGACATTCGTGAAAACTGCTTGGAGAGCTTCCACGTCGTCGTATAGGAGAATTCCCAGAAGGATTTGCCTGACTAGACGAAGAGTGACCTTGTCCAGATCGCTGAATTCGACAATCTGAGGAAAAAAGAAATACAAAAACTGTTTTATTTGGAATTGGAATCAAATATTTACTAGTAATTTAGAACTGGAGTTTCTTGTGGTACAGAGTGGGTTAAATTCAACACCTAATTCTTAAATAGGTACCGATTTTAAGTACCATTATTATAGTCCATTTCAAATAGATATTCATCTAGCAGGCTAAGGAAATAACAGATTTGTTCTATTCCATCCATCTAAATGTCATTATATGTTAATTCTCAGCCTACTAAAGTGCTCAACATACTAACCGCACCGACACTTATTTTAGTAAGTTTTCAATCACCGTACTCCCGCGTTGGGTCATCCGATTTAAACGACTTGCACGTCCCTCTAAAGCCTGTCTCTTGTAGAATCGGCGAGGGGATGGCTATTTTTAAACAGTTAATTTGTTGGATGTTATACAGGGCGACAAAAAGAATGCTACAAAAATGTTAAAATGTACCTCTTTGCAATTTTGATAAGAACAATTTTTTTTATGTAAGTGGGTATCAGACCCCGTCAGGTGCTTCCACTAGTGCATGCGAGATAAATCGTGAACTGAACCAAAACCAGTTTTCTGCCGAAATTGTCATGAGTTTGATACTCTGCTAAACGTCGCCCCCAGACAGTATAGGTACGATTCTCGGCCATCTGTCTGTGGGAAGTGACAAATTCGGCAGAAAACTGGTTTTGGTTCACTTCACGATTTATCTCGTATCCCCTACAGTGCTACAAAGGCACAGTAAAGCCTCCTGGTGCTGGAATTGCAGGAAAAAGGACATTTTAAAAAGCAGTGCCCCAAGTCGAAATGTGGAAACAAAATAAACCTCCTGGTGAAAAGTATCCAAGAAAAACTGGTGACGGAATAGTTATTTTTCTAACAAGTGCGGAAAGTGATAATTTTCCGCACGCGACGGCAGTGGCACGAACGACGCGAAGCGGAGTTCGGGCAAGTAGTCAAGTGCGAAAAAGAGACTTTCCCCAATCCAATACCAACAAGTATTAAATCAAAATTATATTTTCTTTTGGTCACAAAATGGAACATAATATTATCTACTTATTATTTATAACAAACGCAAAAGAACAGTTTTTCGCCTTTTGTAGATTAACCACTGAGGCCAACTGATTTGCTTCCCCAATATTGTACTTTTGGTGGGAAGTTATGGTAGAGGTCAAAGTGGAATTTGGGTTTTGTGCTGCAGCAAGGTAGTTATGATGCACAAAAAGAAAAACTATAGAAAGAAGAAAGACTTAAACTGGAAATAAAATGAATGACATGAGGATGGTAATTAAAATGACAACATGTTGGTATGGTAATGATTGTCGACTAGCAGGTTATGTTAAGCGGAACAAGCAGTGGCGGCTCGTGGTATAAAAAGTAGGGGGTTGCACGTAGAAGGAAAGGCGCCGCTTGCAAAAATTTTTTAAGGTGTCACGCCCATTGTCACTGTTTGTTTTGTTTGCTCTCAAATTGCAACACCACAGGGCTTACGGGAGCGTGCTGGGGTCGCTGGGCATATTGTCACGTGGACGCCGGCCGCAGTAAAACAGTGGAAAGAAAGCAGAGACTGTTGTTTGCAGCCGGACTGCAACACCAGCCTCGTTGCCGCTTTTCCTATCCTATACACGATCGCGGGCCGGATTTTATTGAAATCGCGTTGGATTTTATTGAATTTTTTTTACAATATATATAATAATGAATTTGTATATTGCCAATACACATATAAAGCTTTTCATTATATTTTTCGGAAAAGTAGGCCATGGAAATTTGACAGATTGCCCCCCGTATAATATTTGAACTGTGCCAGTTTTATTGGTTATATTGACATAATTTAAAGGTTACAAAGTGCTGCCGTTATAAAAAAATGTTGTTGCCAGAACTTACCAAAAATAATAGTTGTAAGCGAAAATAATAAATCCATGTACTAGAGCTGATACTACGTTTTTCAGATCAAATACATGGCAGAAGTAATTCTTATGATAACAAATTTTATATTGGCATTGATATGGAAGTAGCCTCAATACTTCGTGTCCCTGAGACTCCAAAATACAGTCAACTACATATTGTTTTGGTCTTCTCCGAAATGGTTTTATTAAATCCCGTAACTGTTTTTTAATACGTGCGTTATGTATGTCTACATTATGACTACTTAACCATTCCTGCATTTGTTCTTTCTTCGAAGAGAGTGTGGGTGGTTTCGATAACGGTTCTGAGTGATACGGGGCGTTATCCATAACAACCATGCATTTCTCTGAGAAATTACTCAATGCTGGAACGATTTTAGTAATATTTTGTAAAATTTTGGAGTTTATTGTCTTGTGATAGTCACGGCCATGGTAAATCGTTTACCTTCTTGCCTAACTGTAGAGGGGTTACTTTTATCGTGTAGCCATCGACGAACCTATGATCCATTTTGATAGAGCCGCGTTTCATCAATGTACACGAATTTGACTTTTTGTCCGGTAGTATGCAAGAATTGTATGTATCGTCGTAAAAATACTATTTTAGCGGTTACAATATGCCTCTGCTCACATAAAATTTTGCGTTCGTTAACTAATTTAGGTTTGTACCCCATCATTTTCAAAATTCTATACAATGTGGTCTTGCTTTGTCGAAAGTCTAAATTCTGCTGGGTGATAAAAACTTTTTTTAATCTAATGCGAGCAACGTCGAGGAAATTAATTTGATTTAGTCAAAGTCAAACTGATGGCAGATATTAAAGTAAAACTACATTAAACCATCATAACAACTTGTAGGGAAGTTGTTATTGGCATTTACCTTCACCTGCTTTTAATTTACTGGTTAAAATCTTGTCAAACAAATTTTTGGCAAATCAGTGAATGGATAACTAGTATGTCGCGTTTTTGGCGGAATCTTTCCTTTACGTTTTTTGCGACATAACCATTAACATTGACACAGTTCAAAAATTATATAGGGGTCATTCAAATAATAACCTTTGGAAAAACTTTATGGAACGCTTTATAATATTCATTATTCTGTATAGTTAATATAAAAAATAAATTGTTGGTGAAGTTAGCAGGATTGGGACGAATAATGCACCTCTTCTTTATTCGAAAATGGCCGACGTTTCGACTATTTATTTAGTCTTCATCAGGGCTAAAACCCAATACGTTAAATGGTAACAAATCCCTGGGCCCAACATAAAATTGTAAATAATGTTTGTTAAATTATGGAACGTAAAATCCTATACATCTATTATATCTATAAAAAATAAAATAAAAAATTAGGATAAAAAAAATCATTGACAGCTCAAAATTTTGGTTGTTGCGCAAACCTGCAAACCCTAGTACGAGCCGCCACTGGGAACAAGTGCGGAAAAGTACAACTTTCTATCGCGCACGAGAGTAGAAAATAGTTATTTTCCTAACAAGTGCGCAAAGTAACATTTTCGCGCACGCGATGCCATTGCCCGAACGACGCGAAGCGGAGTTCAGGCAGCAGTCAAGTTGCGCGAAAGACACTTTGCGCAAGAATTAGAATTTTTTTTTCTACAACCGTATAAAAGTCCACCTGCCACTAACATGGGACATCTTTAACGATTTTATAAATGATTAAGCTTCACAGTTCTTTTCTGCTACCCCTGTATTGATGGCGTGCGCGAAAGACTTTTTTCACGTGTCCTATGGCAACGAGTAACTTTTTTTTACGCTGCTATGGGCGACGTGCGAGAAAGATAACCGTGAAAATATGTGTCAGTTTGCATACTGTCAATAACGCGCAAACCGTGTCATATTTTGACAGTTGTAGAAAAAAGCTTTTTCATTACACTACTCATTTTCCAGGGTAGTTAACTGTACAGAAAATACACATTTGCCGCAAGGGAATGGAAAAACCGTTTTCCGTGCGCTGTTTATTTGCCGTTCGCAGTTGTATATCACATTAAAATAAGACGGCCACCAGTTGCGAACTTCAGCTTTAGCGTGTACCCCTGACAACTTCTATTATTTGATTTGTTGATTTTGATTTCTTTATCAGGCTTATGTCACCCTATTGTCACATACAACTTTTCATGTTTGATAAAATATGTCTTGATGTTTTTTTAGCAAATATTGTTTCAAATGAATAATGAAAAGTATCGTTCATTACACGTCCGAAATGCCTTTTCCCCTGCTTACATGCCTTTTGAATTTGTCACGCGTGCACGGAAAATGGCTATTTTCGGTACTTCTAATGAAATATACTATATATGCAGCATTGAATGCCGGCCTGAAGCAAACGAAAAATGTGTGGTATATTGAAAGTGGTGCATCTTCACATATGACCGTTCGCCTGGTAAAACCGTTCGTAGCATTTCAGACTAAAGTATGTGCCAAACCTGTCGGTTAATTTGCTGTCGGTAAGTTTACCTGATCAATAAAATGTTCAGTGTGCTATGACTCAGATGGATGAAGGATAATGGATCAATGTTCTATTAAGGAAGAGCTGGTGGCAGCAGCCAAACACATTGGAGGCCTGTATCAACTTAATGTTATCACTGAACAGGCAAATTTTGCTGAAACTTCTTTAGATTCGAAAACGCTCTGGCACAACAGATTAGGTAACCTTTTCTACTAAAAGACAACCTGGTGACAGGCTCGATTTATAGAGAGGAAACAGTTTCCGAAATGTGTGAGATCTGCATTAAGGGAAAGCAAACAAGAAAACCTTTTCCTTATAACAAAGATAAAGGTCTTGCTTCTGGCAATGTATTTATATTTGTTATAGTAGTTCAACCAAGCTTTCGATAAATTCGCATAGATGCCGCGACCGTTTAGTCGGCGTGAGAAATTACAACTACGAATGAATTTGTCTGGTATGGAAAGAGTAGCAATTAGCACGACGCGCGTAGCGTAGCTCTTTTAAGTTTTCATTACGTAATTCGGTAAGAGCCGGCCTTTTTTTCTTTTGTAATATTTCTACCGGCAAGAGTATTTTTAGATCTAAATTATCGTTATCGATTTTCTGCTTGGGACTTGGGAGTCGGGACAAGTTGAGGGTTAGCGGTCGAATATGACGGACAAAACAGATTTTTATTTTTAATAGGTGTTTTGGATTTCCGGATTTTGAACTTTTTTGAGCTTAAAACGCAGTACTTCTAAGGCTTGAGGCAAGGGCATTTAATAACAAATATGCCAGTTTATACCTATAAATTAAGAATTAAATTAAATTTTCATTTACATAATTTAACATGTCAAAGTTAAATGTGAACCTACTTACAGTAGATTTGTTCATATTTTCATTATTAATTATTAATTTGCGTTGAATTGGCGGATTGGGAACAAAATTCGAACTACAAGCTCATCGACGACGTTTCGTTTAATAATGCTTAAACTTCTTCAAGGCTACAAAGATATAAATTTATCAGAAGCAGCAACGGCAATCATTTGAAACACCTCACCTCGAGCATAGAAAATAAATCAAATTAATTCATTCAAAATTGGAATTAAAAAAATTTTTAAAAGTTAAAAAATTAAAAAACATTACAGGTTTACATACTTTGAAATTGGAGGTAAAATTATTAAAAACAATTAACACCTATTAAATTAACAAGAGAGGAGCAAGACGGTACGTAAATACTGGGCAAGCAGACTGACTGGCGTTTCTCTCATAGGCGAAATTG
The DNA here is from genome assembly GCA_951812265.1 of Taphrorychus bicolor. Taxonomy (NCBI): domain Eukaryota; kingdom Metazoa; phylum Arthropoda; class Insecta; order Coleoptera; family Curculionidae; genus Taphrorychus; species Taphrorychus bicolor. The sequence continues at coordinate 10,834,238 of OX638298.1, forward strand.
AACCACACAGAGGCTTATCTGTGCGGTGCGTGAAAGTTTATTGTTATTTTTTTTATTTATATACGATACCCATAAAAGTCGACTCCAAAACTCTCCCAATTAAAACTTGAGTTTTGGAGTGGACTTTTATGGGTATCGTACATAAATAAAAAAAATAACAATATACATTCACATTAGAATATATGTGGACGATGCTACAGTCATGGACCAGACGCCAAAAATTACCCTTATGAATGGTTTCTAGGGATGCCTTGGCTGGGTCTCTAGGCCTGCGAACTGGGCGGCACAAATAAACTGCTGGCCAATTGCTTTGCAACACTCGATTTTTGCACTAAGTTTGAGAGCATAACTCTGAAATGGACAAACGGATTTCTTGGAACTAAGCGAATTTGAGTAGACCTGTCCTTGCACTAATTTACCCAGTAAGTTTAAATGAGGTAAGTTATTCAGGTGCACTTATACAGGCTGGAAAATAAGGTGATGTAATTTTGCTTAAACTTTTGGTTTGCACAACTTTGAGAAAAAAAAATCAAAAATTATTTTTTGATACAGGGCCATAAAGAATGAAGTAAAACCTCGGGATGTATTCGAGTTTTTTTCGATATATTGCCTAGTTCGATTAATATAGTATATTTTCGAAAAAGGTTCGAAGTTTAGTTGATATTTTTTTACAATGCACCATGCAGAATCGATGCAGTAAAATCACAGGAAACTTATTCATGCACTAAAAATGACTTATACATCCGAACATATACCAGTTGAAGGAAAAACGTTAAAATTGTACATTAATTTTTAATGTGTTAAAATCGACACCCATGATCGATATTATTCATGAAGGTTTTTATTGCTTTTGAAATGGTCTTGTAACATTTCTGAGCAATTTACTAATTATTTATTACTAAACAGAGGATATTTCGAAGTATTGACAACCTGTTTTGTTTTAACCTGTCGTTTTGAGGTAAAACTGTCATATGCTGTCTTCTTTTCTTCCAGTCATTGCCCTGTTTTCAATATCAATTACATTCGTGAACGAGAAAAATAGCAAGTCTTTACCGGACTTTAACCGCACTAACATGTGTATTAATGTAATGGGTCAAGTGCATTACGCGACCGCCTTTTATAGATCGTGCCTAGAACGTGTTAGAGCAAGTTGGAAGCACGCGACGACAGGAATTTCCTTTCCAGAAGTGCGTTTTGACGCGAATAAGAACTATATCTTGCACAGTATTTTACCTACTCGATGATGAATTGATGAAAAACTATAGATTTTGACGAGAGTTTGTGTACCACTTTTCCGTAAAACCCTTGTAACTTTTATCGCAGCGCCTTAATAAAAAGTCTACCAAAAATGTGTCGAGGTATTAGGTAAAGAGAAAAATATGCTAAAAAATATTCAGTGATCATGGCTTTTTGTTACACTTTATAATGTATTGATTTAAGCACCATTCAGGATCGGGTTCATTCTAGTCGTGATAGAGTTATACGCGAAACAAGTAGAGACTACAAAGTGTAGATTACAACTTAAAAATGGTACCTTGATGTTCAACAGAGATAATTTTTATTCTAGAGCCTTAATAAAAAATCTGCCTAAACTACTAGAGGCACCATCCAACGCCACAATATGACATAAAAACAAATTTAAAAAAATTGCTTCTGTGAAAATTCCGAAGAGGCGCATTTGAACATTTTTGTAGCGCTCTTTTTGCCGCCCTGTAGCCTCACACACCCAAGAGATTAACTGTTTAAAAATAACCACTCTCTCGCCGATTCTACAAGACACAGGCTTTCGAGAGATGAGTATACTCTGTTCAGCGAGGGTTCAATATTACGTCATAAATTGTGATGTCATACAAAAAAACACATCTGTCTCTGATAAAATGTCAGTTGAACAAAATGTCAAGTTATGTTTGTAAACACGGGCAGGGTATCAGTTTAGTCTTTTGTGCGAATATTCCAAAGTTTTCCCATTTCGGGTATTAACTCAGAAGGAATATCCGCAGCAGCTTTACCATAGACACCTGCTATGATTCACCCGGCCATGGATGTAGATCGTAAGATATGGACAAAATCGGCCCAAGATATTCTGAGTATTTTTGTGTGCTTACTATACCTAGAAGTTCTCACAACTTGCGTTGTAAAACCAACAAGCAGAAACACTTGTAGTCTGGTCGCCAAACATATTTTTTCCTTTTTTCGTTCGAATGCACCCTTTTCTGCGGAATAGTTCAATACGTGTCCGCATGAATCCATTAATTTGATAAAAAAAACTGTTTGACGTTTATTGTATATTCAACTCTTGAAATTTTTCTTAGAATTTAATTAATGCAATATGTGATAATAAGACATGCAATATAAATAACTTAAATTGAGTACATAATGTAACCACAGTCTAAAGAATAATACATTATATCAGTAACGTCAGTCGGTCGAAAAATTTAAACTCCCCTCCCCTTGCCCCGTCCGCCCGGCCGCCGACGGTGCACCACCAAACCGGTTTTGGCTGGTTTTGGCAGTGCATCGCTTATGCTTCAGCCGTATACAAGTCGCCTGTAACTACTCGAGAAAATTGCCGGGTGCAGGTGCGCGAGGCACGCTTTAGTTTTGGGAATATCAAAAGTGCCGACACGAACTGACGATACTGGTATAATGTATTATTCTTTATACTGTGATCTAACTAAGCGTGGGCAATATAAGACATGCAACATAAATAACTTAAATTGAGTACATAATCTAACTAAGCGTGGGCAAATTTTTAAAGACGCCTAACCGCGGTTTTGCTATTATCTGTGTCGCATGCATGCATTGTTCTTCCACATTTTTTCTTTAGTTGATTCAGTCAAACACCTCACTAATTTTGATTAAAGTTTTATTCATTTCCACAGAAGCGGATCTAGCCTTTAGGTGACACCAGGGGAAGATATTTTTGTGGACCAGTAGGTGGTTGTTCAAGAACAGGGGCTTCTTTTCAACAATTGGTAGTTCCTTCGGGACGTATGTTGCAGGAATTTCTTCCGCCGCTTCGTCGATTGTAACTTTTTGTTTCTCCACTATCTTGGAAATTTTCTCCGGTTTTCCTTCACACAGTAGTTTCTTCTACATGATCCCTTAAAAGCGGTTCTTTCGTTTCTATCTTTAGTTCTATAAAAGCTGATGGACTCGGATTTCTAAATTTTCACGACACTTTGACATTAAGCGTCAAACTGACTTTAGCTGGTGGTTTTTATTATTAATAAAAACTAATAATACGCCTGCTTTTTTGCGATCTTTTTCTAATGAAATGAGATGAGCAATGTCACGTCATATTGAACCCTCGCTGAACAGAGTATATGTTATTTTCATCGGATGATCCAACCCGGAGGAACGGCGATTAAAAATTGTTAAAAGGAGCGTCAGGGCGGTTATCACGTTGGTGTATCAAAGGTTGTTTTGTTGATTACGACTCTCAATTATCGTCAAAGCCATGCAAAGTGTAACAGTGTGATTAGTTTTATATGAAGATTTCTGAAGCCCAACATATAACTAGAAAACTCCGTAAAGCTGATGAATGTTGACCGGAAATCACTGACACGGATATGACCTCAAAACTTACCTTTAATGTGGAAATAGGCAATCCTTTATGTATGAACAAGTGAGTTAGTAACTTAGCCAGATTTGATATTTGCGGTCCGGAGTGGCTACTTAATGTTTTTAATTTATCCCACACGGAACATTTAATCGTCATCTGAAAACAGTAGTAGAAAGAATTTAAATACAGGAAGTGTATGGAGAATGAAGGAAACAAATTAACAAACTACTATATACAAACTAGGTTGTATCCAAAATATCAAAAAAAATTTAAAAAATGGGAAAAAGTTAAGCAACAAAATGACATTCAGAACAAGATTTTTTAGGTTTCAAGTTGTTTAAATAAGTAAACGTACCTGAAATCTCCTATCATATTCACAAAACTTTTGCGCCAAGACAGCATAAAACGGATTGAACGTCTTTTCTTGCAAACAACAATGAACAATTATATGAACAATTTCCCTTTCCTGCTGATTCTTGAGGCCCAATCTCAACAGTTTTTCAAACGCGTCCAGGTAATCTTCGGCCGACATAATTATACAAAAAATATCCCTTCTGGTGTCTGTGTTCATTCTTTGTTTGCGCGCCAACTCTAGCAATTGTTGCGAAAACTCTGCCGATTTTGTTACTTGTTCCTTTTTGGTGGCGACTTCGGTTTTGCCGGTCCAGGCCGAACCTACCACCCACCATTTACCTCTCTCATCCGCTAAAAATTAAGAGGTCTAATATCTAATAATAATATAACACACTTTTATAGTAATACACAATTATCCTCATCGTGGTAACATGTTTACTACTACGGGCATTTCCACTATTCTGATATAAACTGGTCAACCTAAAGTTCGGTTCTGCACAAGCAATTTTTTGTGTCATTTTCATGTCACATCAGCTGTAATTTTTTAATCAATTAATTGTTGTAAATATGATTGGCACGGTCTGAAACTTCATTTCCTCTAGATTAAGAAAACGGTTAATTAAAAAAAAACTGACATTATCTTTATTATATAAGGTGTGAAACAAAGTGGTGCAATAATTGCAAAATGTTGATGTTCTGCCATTTAACAATAATTTTTTTTTACCGTTTATAGGTAAGCAGTGAGCCAACATCCATATTCGAGACCTTTTCGCGAGACTTTTTATTAAAGCACTATGAATTTTTATACCTAGCAAGGGGTAAAATGTGTGAAATTCTTGTTTGCTGATATTTTTAAATGTCGTAGTTCGGAAACGCGTTGAAGAATTTTAATGTATTTTCTTTCATTTGGTGACGGAAATTATCTACGGATTGATTCCCATTCAAAGAATTTTGAAATAAGTTCACTTTTTTCTAGTCTGCAAGCGTTCAAAAAGATATGATACCATTATTGTTGATACTCGTGACTTATAATAGCAATACTGAATAAAATAAACCCTCTAGAGGCAAAGGAAACTTGAGTCATGCCGTCGCAAATAGCCGAGGTCAATATCTCTAGACGTATTTGTCACTTTTTGTTTCTGACAATGTCGTTAGTAGTTTTTTCAAATCGTCGTAATTCGTGGATAAGTTGATGGATTATTATTATTTTTTGAAGCGAGAGCATTATCTGCAAATTGTTTCTCATCAGGAGAGTTTTCCAAAAGTGACTACTGAATTACAGGTAATGACTTAATTAAATATCAATGCTGCACTTACTGCTTAGAAGCAATACGTATTGTTTTAAGTAAGCTGTATAGCGATAAAGTATCATTGAAAACTCTTGTAATAAGTACGTCTTAAAGTAGAAAACATTGGGCCACTATCCGTGACTGAAAGATGGCCTCAGATAAAAGTCAGACAGGACTATTGCCTTTTACTCTTATCTCTAATATAACTAGTCATCGCTGTGCCTAATACTCCCTAACCATCGATGTAGACCAGACCAGTCTGTTACAGAAATTTCAGCCAACTTTCTCCCTTCTGTAGCAGTCTTAAAGATTGCCCAGTCCTGGGTAGTTGGCTAATTCTGGGTTTTGTTTAGAAGTACCACGCCGACTGGGGCTCTTCAGGTGCTCTTCTTGTCCTCCTGGACGCTTCTTTCTTCGTCGGCTGTCACCCTTTCGGCTGTCGTTTTTTGAAGTGAACCAAATAATATTGTTGCGAACTCAGGGTTCAATAATTCCAGTGTAGCGATTTAACACGAAACCCTTATTTATTTATCCCACAAATACACACAAGTACAATTCAACTACTAAATAGCTACTACTTAACACTTTATAGCCTTCTATTATCGTCTGGTTCTTTAGCTTACCTATAGGTCGATTAAATAAGACTACTCCTAACGGCGGCGCTTTTCGCCTTTTATACAAAATCCTAAAAATATAGAAAAACCTAGAATATTTTTAGAAGAAAAATAATTGCTAAGAGACCCATAAAAAAAGTCGTAAAAAACTGCCTTCTATATAAACAGAGCGATAAATCACTCGTGAAAGTTCCCACGCCGCAACGCCCGGATAGACCGCGAAGGTCCAACTTCCAAGGTCGCTCCCCCTCCCAGCGCCCGCTCACCGTAACAATATAGTAATTGTAATTTTATTTAATATTTAATTACTACATCTTTCTAACACTTCAAGGTGGGGTTGAGTTATTTTCTGTGGGTAGGATGCATACCCTGATGAGTGAGCGGACTGTGGAAAGAGCTGGTTAACACCACGAAAGACTAGCTGCCTGGAGGAAATGTCGCGTAGACGGGAGTTTTGTCTGTCTTTTTTATGGGTCCTGGCTTCTGTGATACTTGCAACAGAAAAGTTACACTTTAGTACCTGCAACCTTTACAAAAAAATGCACTCATTGCGGAGAGCATTTCTTGCATTTCCCTTGCAGCTGCAGCCAAGTCCTGGGGCAGTGAGTGCTTCCCTACTGGGGTTGGCGTGGCACACTTGGTGGCACTTCTGGTGTTTTTTTGCTTCTTCTACATTCTGCTGAATGATGGTCTCCTCCGCATTTTACGCACTTTGCCGCCACTGTGTGCAATGCTTCTGTACGTGCCTGTACCATTTGAGGGCTTTTCTGTCTTCTCTGTGGCTCGACTAGCACTCCTAGGACGCAGCAACTTTTAAGTTTCAGCATAGACTCCCTCGCGACCTTCTTCACTTGCACTAACATTCGGAACAAGGGCTTCTTATCTCTAAAGCTATACATCCCTTACACGGAAAGCGTGGTTATGCCTTAAGCTTCCAGGACCTGTTCGACGTCCTTGGTGCTTACACTGTTAGGACGCCTTTTATCACCAGTCGTCTAAGGTGTATGGTATTCCTTTTTTGTTTTAGACAGCATCTTGGTGAGATGTCTGTAATCGTTCGGCGCTTCTTGATATTGCCAAGGCGTTTACTGACTGCTGGCCAGTCTTAGGTGTTGAAGCTGCCAGTTTCTCTGATGTTGTCTATCTGGGGTTGGGTTGGGCGTCGCTAGGGCCAGTTTCATCAACTTCTTGCTCCACGAACATGTCCTGCACTAATTTTTCATCTCAGGACAGACTTTTTTGCCTTTCTTAGACTTTTTCCTTGTGGCCTCTTCTGGCATCATTGCCTGGCTGGCTATGAGCTTTTTCAGTTCATCTATTTTTCGCATCATCTCTTGTTTTTCTCTTTCCAACTCTTGGTTTCTGCTAACCAGACTGTCTTTATTTATTGGATGTTCTCTCTCTCATCTCATCTAATGATCCTTGGAACTTCTGCAATTTCAATTCGAGGGCTTCGTCGCTTAGCTTGACGCCTTTTTCCATGGGTCGCACTCACTACCCCCAACCTCGCTGAGCTGACGAATTGCGTCAGCGCTAAGAAACACTTCAGCTTGAACGTACTGCACTTCAAACACAACATTGGTCACGGCTTCCCCCACTCCACACGTCCGTTCACCACCGCTGCTCGAAGTAGAATGAGAAAATATCTAAGCATTCATTCATATTAACACAACTAAACTAGTTTGTCCATTTGCCACAATTCCACCCCAGACAGGCAATCCCCCACCTTGAAATGGCACTATAGCATTCAGATTTTCTTCTAAATGTCGCTCATTCCTTTGTCGTCAAACCAAGATTCATTCGTTACTTTGTTGACAATAACCAAGTTCTCATGTCCAAGTTACCATGGCAGCCTATTTTACAACAATACCTACCGCTGTATGCAGTCGGTGCTAGAACGGTCAACTATTAAAGTTTTATTAAGTCAGTACCTCTAATTCGGAGATCCCATGTGGAAAACTCTTCTGATGAGAAACAATTTGCAGATAATGCTGTCGATCAAAAGAATAGTAATAATAATCCATCAACATGTCTTCGAATTATGACGATTTGAATAAACTACTATGAAATTTTCAATAATATTTTGTTGCCCTCTGTATAAGTTCTAAAGCCTTACTAAAAAAAGTGGCAAAAACGGTCCAATGATTTAGATCCAATACTGCACGGCAGAAGGCTCTCAGTTCGAGAAGCAGCCCATATTGCATCTGCATACTACTTTCGGGGTCTACCCCTCATCAGTACTTTGGCTGGTCGACAAATTGGGGACAGTGATTTAGCGACTTACAGTCGGAATTGTACGGAGCACCGGTGAGATGTTGTACAGAGCAGGAGCAGGCGACATGTGCTGATGGGGGATAGACCCCGAAACTAGTATGCAGATGGTTGATCGACAAATTGGTGACCACCTACACTCTTTTCACTTCGTTCGAGAGCCATCTGCCATGCAGTATTGGATCTAAAATACGCTGGTGGATGTCGCCTGCTCCTACTCTGCACAACATCTCACCAGTACTCCGTACATTTCCGACTTTAAGTCGCTAAATCACGGTCCCCAATTTGTCGACCAGCCAAAGTTGTGCTGATGAGGGGTAGACCCCGAAACTAGAATGCAGATGGGTTGATCGATAAATTGGTGACCACCAACACTTCAAAACACATTAAAATTCTTCAACGCGTTTCCGAACTACGACGATTTAAAAATATCAGCAAAAAGAATTTTACACATTTCGCTCTGCATAAAAACTTACCTTTCGCTCTGTATAAAAATTCAGAGTGCTTTAATACAAAATCTGGCGAAAAGGTCTCGAGATATAAATGTTGACTCACTACTTACCTATAAACAGTTTGGATAAAAAATATATTGCCAAATGGCAGAACATCAAAATTTTTCAATTTTTGCACCACTTGCACCTATATAATAAAGTTAAACTCACTTAAAAAAAATATTAAAAACTGTTTCCTTAATCTAAAAAGAATGAGAGTTCCTTAATCTAAAAAGAATGACCGTACAAATCGTATTTATTGTTATCTTATCATTGTTTAAAAAGCTACAGCTTTTTCAACTGACTGAAAATGACACGAAAAATTCCTTGTGCCGAGATTTATGTTGACCGGCTTATTTCGAATTTGTAATACATTTTATATAAAACCAGTTTTCACTTGTGCTTACCATTCATTAAATCTTCCAATGATATATTCAAGGGTGTAACGTAATTGCCTTTCCTGATAAAACCTTTCATGATCTTCTTTAAATGTTCCGAATACGTTACGTCATAATTCGGTATTTTGGTGACATTATTGTTCTTGATAGCCAGTAATATGTCTAGTAGGAACTTGACTCTTGAGCTTTAGAGGAAAAAAATATAGGAAAAAATTATTACAATAATTGTTATATAAGCCAAAATATAAAATATTTCATTAATAATCAATCAACTGGACTTACTTGCTCACTTTTCCTTTAGATGCACTCGCGGCCTGTTTTTGTAGCTCGAATATCAGGTTCTTTAGTGCCAAAGGGTCGTCCTTCCTTAAGCTGAAACCCACGCTTCTAAGCACATTCAATATGCAATCTACGTTTTTCTCTTCAAAGTTGGTACCCAACTGATGCAATATCTCGTACAACAGTTTTGCATCGAACACTTTAAAGTTGTATAATTGCGCAAGTACGTTCACCGTATTATCTAAAGCTTTATTTTCTACAGTTTGATCTGATTTGATAAGACTGTCAAACCGCCTCACAATAGATTGAAGAAAATGAGCACCTACAAGAATGGCAAAATGTTTCGTTAATTTACTTTTTCATTATTGTTTCATACAGGGTGGCCCATCGAAAAATATCCACCCCGTTTTTCTTCTAATTGGGTTTATACATCGTAAATAGGTCGAAGACGTCAACTGTAATTTTAAAGGGAAACCATATTTTGAGTAGTTTCAACCCCCTAAAGAGGAAACATTGACCTTCAAATTTTTAATGAAAAGAACGGTTGTGTGATAGTTTTGAAGGTTTTATCAAGGTCTAATAATTTGCCCTATTTTATGTAATTTCATCAAACCAATTCAAAATGGCGACTAGTTAAACAAATTTGTAAATTTGACACGCCTTAATTTAAGCAGTTTGAGTTGCAGCAAAATGTTTTTATTATCTTGTCTTAACTTATTCAATTGTGCCATTTTAATAATTGACAACTGTTAGATAAATGTTGTTCGTTGTTTAATAAATAATGTCTTTAAACACAATAATAACAATCACCAACATAATAAAATTTATGTTTCTTCAGGGTTCTTTGTATGCTGGTTCGTGTGATTCCTAAAACCGCGGACAGTTTTACCGTGCTAAAAGTCGGATCAACATGGTCTACAACAGCCACTTCTGATCCTTTATTAACTATCGGATTAACGGCATTTCTGTGTTCGTGACACAATTACAGTTTCAAATCTCCCGTCTAACATGAAGACCATTTTTTTCAGATTTAAAGCATTTAAGTTAGTGAAAGTATCAATCCCAAGTGAATCAAAGAATTGAAAGTTCGGTTTCTGTCTACCAGATAGCTTTCAGATAGATGAGGGACCACAAATTTGACAACGGTGCAAATCTCGGCAACGGCTTCTAAAATAGTATAAATCTCGCCAGCTGTTTACTCTATAAAAACGAAAACATATTTTCTCCTTCTTTACTTAATTAAGTGAACAAGTATGGCTATAATTTATACATATAAACTGATTGTGCCGACGTAGAGAGAAAGAGAAAGAAAGGTGGTGTGTCATCAAGTTTGTCATATGACCAATCAGATCAACCTTCTCCAAGCCGCAAAAAAACAAATACTTAATATTCGTATTATTTGAATTATTTGAAAATTCTGATTCTTAATGTGAGGCCGCCGTCACATACAGCGGAACAGAACGGAGCAGAAATGTCAATAACGTCATTACACATGTCAATTCCTATTTTAGCTTTTATCTGATTGGTTTAAATTCAACTGTTAAATTACGTTCCGTTCCGCTTTTAACCAAATTCCGCTGTATGTGACCTCGCCCTGAGGCGGCTCTGTTGTTGATACGACGATGATATATTTTCGTTTGTTTGTGCTGTTAGTTGTGTCAATCACAGAAAATCTTAATAAAGAAGCGGGCCTCTGTCAGCATTTTTCGAACTGGAGGCAGAAGAAAAGGGCAACAGGTTAGCAGAATCATACTTTTGGTCCTTAGTTATATCAAAGGGTTCCAAGAAGGTGAAGTCAACTTCTCAGTGGTCATATTAGTCTGAACTTGGTGGTGAACCTGAACATGTTGATTAAAAGGGAATATTGTTGGTTATCCAAATTCCTGATACATAAACTTACCAAATTCTGAAAATTACATTGGACATAGCTTTCGACGATCGTCTGCGATATCATTAGCAAATTCTGAAGCCGATTTATCAGTACTGAAGAGACATGGAAATTGGCGATTAAGTTTTCATTATAGAACCCTGAAGTATCTTAATGACTCCTTTGTCAAAAAAATTTAGTCATCGTCTCTTATAAAATACTTGGTAAATGTAGTATAACAAAAGACACTACAACTCTAGCAGTTAATTTATTGAGTTCGACAGAAGAATTAACGATTTTGGTACCTCGAAAAACGAAGAAAACCAGGACGAAAAAAATATTGTCAATTTATCAGTGAGTAGCAGAATGCAATTGAGTAATTTAAATAATTGTAGTATTATTAGCTTTATAAAGTAAATGCTATTTCATTTGTCTATAGTGTGTACAGGGTATCCCATTTTCGGCACTTTTGCGGGGTATCTCCCTGATTTTTAAAGATAGAGGGTTGCGGTTTTCTCGACAGTGTGCTACTTTTTTGTGAAACTAAAGATGGCGCCAGCAGAATTTTTATAGCCCTTTTGGTTTTTGAGATACAGGGTGGAATTGAAAAGTATCGCTTTTGAGGCACCCCCCGCATCACAGTTATCTTTAAACTTATCCAAGAAGTTAAAACGCAATCTTAAATAATTTTTTCCGTAGAATCCAATGGCGTAGTCAGTTCTTTCCTAGCAACTTCAGTTTTTGAGTTACGAAGCAAATATATGTTTTTTTAAATGGAACACTCTGTATATTATTTTTCTAGTTTATTAGTCATAATGTGGGCTTTCCAAAAATATATAATTGTATGCAAATATTTTCAAAACAAAGCTCAGAATTTAAGATTTTCTTAAATTTTTATTTTTGTCCAATTCGTAAGTAGTAGGCTATGGCTAAAATATTATTAGGAACAAAATCGATATAAGTAATAATTATTCTAATTTATAACATCTTCAAATTTAATACAAAAAATCTTTTTTAAATCTCAGTATCTCAGTTATTAGTTATTTATTACAGCATTCAACATAATTAAGTAAACAGTTTTTAAAGGTGGTTTTCAAAATGACGGCCATTTTCCTGTATGCAAAATTGGCACATTTTCGTTATTCTTCTAATCGCGTTAAAAAGAATCATAGGCCTTCTTTGCAAATTTTGGAAAGTTAAATTGATTGCCGCAAGAAGCTCCGCTCGAGACTGATACTGTGTTTTATAGACTTCATTTTGCATAAAACCCCATAAAAAAAATCCAAAATTGAAAGATCGGGAGATCGAGGGGGCCACCTTACAGGTCCGTAGGTACCAATCCACCTTTGAGGAAAGTTATCGTCTAAAAATTCCCTTAAAAGGGCAGAGTTGTGGCTTGGGGCACCATCTTGTTGAAAAAAAACGGCATTATAAAGGGCCAAGGGAACATTTTCCATCAGTTCTGGAATAACTTCCTCAAGAATTTCTCGGTAACGATGCGCTGTCAGACCTCCTTCAATAATTCTGTAGACTATGCGTCTTCCAAAAATGAAACACGAGACTCCAACCCCAAAACGTCCTTGTTGTGCCCTCTCAAAAGTTAAATGGTGATTTTCTGTGGACCAATGTCTAGTATTATGGCGATTAAAAATTGCCGCACTTGAAAAATAACATTCATCGGACCAAATAACGAGTCTGCCAAAAGATTCATCAGTATGGATTTGTTGTAAATACCATTGGCAAAACAACATTCTGCGCTCGGCATCGCCAGGGTGTAAACGTTGAACTATGTGGAATTTATAGGGGTGATACCTATATTTTTTCAAAATTCTCTGTGCATCAGACTTGGATACACCAGTTGCTTCCTCTATATGCTTGCAAGAAGATGAAGGCTTTGCTTCTACATAACCCAATACGTTTATCTCTTTTCTCTCTCTATCTTGTTTGGAGTATGAATTAGGCCTGGGCTGGACAAATGATCCGTGCTCTACTAGATTTGATTTAATTCGGGCAAATATGTCTGGGAAAGGTTGCCTTCTTTCTGGATATCTAATAATAGCAAAAACGACCCCTAAGATGGTATCCTAACCATAGCGTGCAAAATACTTTACCTTTGGAAATATACTTCCGAAGCTTCTTGGGGATTTTCATTAGATTGTATAAAACAAACCAACATATCATACTTCTCATAATTTTCGTAAACCGCCATTACTGTAACAAAATTAATTTAATTAGCAGCTAAATAGTAAAATAGAAACACCAAAACAACAAGCATATTACTAATAAAAACAAAGAGTGACAAAACCACAAAGTTTTTGACATATTGCCTTTTGTTTCAAATAAGCTAGCCATCTAGCCATAGCCTACTACCAACGAATTGGACAAAAATGAAAATTTAAGAAAATCTTAAATTCTGAGCTTCGTTTTGAAAACAATTGCATACAATTATATATTTTTGGAAATCCCACATTATGACTAATAAAATAAAAAGATAATATACGGGGTGTTCCATTTAAAAAAACATATATTTGCTTCGTAACTCAAAAACTGAAGTTGCTAGGAAAGAACTAACAACGCCACTGGATTCCACGGAAAAAATTGTTTAAGAATGCGTTTTAACTTCTTCGATAAGTTTAAACATAACTGTAATACGGGGGGTGCCTCAAAAGCGATACTTTTCAATTCCACCCTGTATCTCAAAAACCAAAAGGGCTATAAAAATTCTGCTGGCGCCATCTTTAGTTTCACAAAAAAGTAGCACACTGTCGTGAAAACCGCAACCCTCTATCTTTAAAAATAAGGGAGATACCCCTCAAAAGTGCCGAAAATGGGATACCCTGTACGTAGGTATTTTCATAACAAATGATATGAACGAGAAGCTGAGTGAAACAAAAAATTAAATAGAAAACAAAGTATTAAAATTACTATTTTTTAAGAAAAGGCCAAAACCTGTTATTTAAAATTTAACAAATAAACAGTAGAAAAAGAATATCAAGGTCACGATAGCTCTTTATTTAGCTGACGTGAAGTTTTATGTTAAATATCAAAGAAATCATTAAATATGAAAAAAACGTGTCAAAATTTTTGAAAACGTTGGAACTAAGTCAGCTAAGGGCTAGACCCCTAGTGCTTCAGCTAGGAGAAGGATATAAATTCGATATTCCATTGGAAATAAGAAATAATAAAAATAATGACGGTGACAACTGTTTTGCAATAATTGAACGTAAGACGTCACGACGTCACCGAGACGTCACTTCCGGCGGAAGTCGTCATCAGTTCAAAGGTTTCCACCCCTAAAAAGGGGAGCCAAAACTGTAAAATAGGAGGGGATATCCAGATTAGCTCCATGGCAACAGCCAATGTTTGACAATAACTTAAGTTAGCGTTAAACAACGACCCAGAAGATATGGACAGAGCCAACAAATGCCGATATTTTCTTAAAAATGGTCCCGTTTTTTGGCCGGAAGTCCGGTCATTTTAAGGTTCCCATGACGTAATGTTGTCGTCAGCGCACGTCATACAAGGGTCATAGCAACTTAAAGCCCGACTGGATATTGATTGTGTCGATTGTTTTTGGTTTTTGTTAGGTTGGAAGTTAAGTTTAAAAAAATCTTGGAGCTAGGTCAGCTAAGGACTAGGAGCCCTAGCGCTCTTGCTAAAAGATGATTATAAGTTCGAAATTCTTAAAAACTGTTTTGCAATAATTTGACGTAAAACGTCATGACGTCACCATGACGTCACTTCCGGCGGCTATCGTCACCAGTTTAAACGTTCCCACAACTAAAAAAGGGGACAAAAACTGTAAAACAGGAGGGGGTCTCCAGATTAGCTCGATGGTGTTCAAGTGAACATTGGTTGTTAAGAAACAAAACAAAGGAACGGTCATAAATAATTAGTCATCTGCCATTAAAAACTCATTTTATGTAATTCGGTTCGTTCAGCTCGTTATTAAAACACTGACAGCGATGCGTTTACAAACTTATTAAAGCATCGTTACAGTTATTTTAGCTCTGTTTAGGTGGTAATGGTAAAATTTTACGTGAAGTAGCAGCGGTTTATGGACATGTCAAATAATATTCAGTCAAAATTAACGTCAATGTCACTCGGCAAACTTAATTTTGGAATCTTGTGGTTGTCGCTTCGCTCCTCGTTTTACAAACTATAAAACTTGTATCTTAATATACTATTATATAACAGCTGCCAATTATTAAAATGGCAGAATGCGTGTAAAATTTACAAGTTTGTATTAGTTGATTAAATTACATAAAAAATGGCAAATCAATGGACCTTGATAAAACCTTAAAACGAAGTACCACTCGACCCCTCTTTCCATTTAAAATTTCAAGGTCAATGTTGACTCCCCTTAGAGGGATGAAACTACTTAAAATTTTGTGCCCCCTAAAAACTAAAGTTGGCGTGTTTCGATATGTATACCTAATTGGAAGAAAACGGGTTGACACCCCCCTTTCGATGGGCCACCCTGTATATCAAAGACAAAAAAAATATTATTGTATGATAATTATTATTATATTGGTGGTTAATTAGCGGATAGGGACCAAAGGCACCAGTTCTTCTATAATCTCTTCGTTTTACTCTACTTAGACATCTTCAAGGCTCGAAATTTAATGCACCGTGTTCAAGTCATAATGATAATGGAAAAAACTTTGGGCTAGTTACTTTCCTAGACACGGCATACGGTGACCACACAGAGGACACAAAAGAACAAATTAAAATAAAAAAATAAAATTTTGTAAATAGCGCAGTTTAAAACACAATAGGCAGTAAGACCAACTGTCCATCAAACACCCAACTTAACCACCACATAACTCTTCCTGGGAGACGCAATTTCTGATTTCACTCGTAAATATTATTATTATTATTATTATTTTGCGGACTTACCCACTTCAGACCCGACATTTGCATGTAAAACTGCAATAAGCAACAGGTGTTCCATCAGTAATCTTTCGGGAGTCATCACTGTACTGATTAAAGATTCCATGATTAGCGACGTTAACGTTCCGTTCATGTCATTGCGGCTATTAGCCATGAAAAGCGCCTCAATTTGACTTGCAATATTATGCATGTTACTCTCAGCTAACCGGTTCAACAGTCCTAAACAAAGAGCGAAGTATGGTCAATATTTTATAAAGTCAATATTATATATGCAAAAAAAAAAATAAATAGGGACGATCCTAAACTAAGGGCCGCCCGTGTGCATGACGATTTCGGCCGCCCCCAAATATCAACAATAGCTACTATTTCGCAGAAAACTCTAGTTTGAAATATGTAAAAGGAAATATCTACAATAAGGAAATTGAAAACTTATCTGCTTTCTATATTTCCAAAATAATGCAGCTGTTAAGAAGGAAACAAACAGAAACAACTACTCCGAGGGCTAATACCCCTATCGGCATTGAATTACACTGTTAATTTCAAAGCTCATTTTATAAAGAAAAAAATATTGGAATAAATTAATAAAACAAAAAAAAAATCAATAAGAAAATAGAAACAGGGTTTTATTAAGATATGCTAAAATTGCACATGTATTCTTACAATTTAGAAATTTGAAAACTTATCTGCTTTCGGCATTTCTAAAACCTTGTAGCTATACATAAAGAAACAAATAGAAACAACAAACAACTACTACAATGGCTAAAACCCCTACTGGGATTGAATTATACCATTTGTTTCAGAACTTAATAACGCAAAGACGAACTACAAGAAGGGGCTCTAGAATAGAAACATAACACTCTTGGTTGATATAATTTAGAAGCTTTGACTCAACATATTTTAAAAGTAAACTTAATTTTCTATTTTATGCTATTGTTGCGAACTCAGGGTTCAATAATTCCAGTGTAACGATTTAACACGAAAACACTATTTATTTATCCCACAAATACACACAGCTATAGATCGACTACTAAATAACTTACTACTTAACACTTTATAGCCTTCTATTATCGTTTGGTACTTTAGCTTACTTATAGCTCAATTAAAATACGACTACTACTAATCGCGGCGCTAATCACCTTTTATACACAATCCTAAAAATACAGAAAAGCCTAGAATATTTTAGAAGAAAAATAATTAATACGAGACACATAAAAAAAAGGTCGTAAACAACTACGATCTAAATAAACAGAGCAATAAATCACTCGTGACAGTCCCATGCTGAAGCGCCCGGACGGCGCGAGACGCGAAGGTTCTAGCTCCTTTGTCGCGGAGCGTAACGCTCACCGTAACATTGCCCCCCTCCTAAGGCTGTTCGTCCCGAATAGATAGAGTTCCATGGTATCGTGCTAATCGATCCAGATGAACAACCTTCATCTTTGACCTGGGGGTCCGCTGGATCCTATACACCACGTCATTAATCCTCTTAATGATTGTATAAGGCCCTTCCCAATTTTGGCTAAGTTTGGGCGACTTCCCCACCTTTCGCCGCGGATTGTACAGCCACACCAAATCATCATCCTGGAAACCGCGGAAGTTAGCTAATAAGTCATATCTTGCTTTGGCTCGATCACTGGAGATCCGCAGTTTATTCCTGACTTACTCATAAACATTGTTAAGCCTCTCCTTGAGCTCCTCCACAAAATTTTCATAGTTGACCGACTCTTTTTCTGTGTTCTATACATCAAATCTACAGGAAGCCTCATTTCCCTTCCGAACATCACTTTCGCCGGAGTATAATCCGTGGCATCATGCGTAGAGCCTCGATATGCCATCAACATGAGAGGTAGATGTTGGTCCCAATCACGCTGATGATCTGCCACCATTTTAGACAGGTAATGTTCCATGGTCCGATTAAATTTCTCCACCATCCCATCCGACAGTGGATGCAAAAGAGTTGTCCTGGTCTTGCGAATTCCGAGAAGTTCCATGACCTTCTGGAAAACAGCCGATTCAAAATGTCGGTCCTGATCAGAATGAAGTTCGAGAGGGACGCCAAATCTGCAGAGCATTTCATTCACTAGCACCGTTGCCACAGTCGTTGCTTCCTGATTAGGCAGGGCGTACGCTTCAGGTTATTTAGTGAAAAAATCCATGGCGACCAAGATGTATTTGTTGCCTGACTCAGTCTGAGGAAACGGTCCCGCGACATCAATTGCTACCCTCTCGAATGGAGCACCTACAGTGTACTGCACCATTCAGACCCGTGATCTTGTTCGAGGTCCTTTTGTGGCACAACAAACTTCACACTTGCGGCACCAAGATTCGACGTCTCCATGATAACTCACCCAGTAGAACCGCTCTTTAATTTTTGCCAAGGTTTTATTGACCCCAAAACGACCTTCACTGGTTCCATCGTGCATTTCCTGTAGTACATCCGATTTTCAGCTACCTGGAACAACCAACTGACTGACTACGGTCTTGCCATCCGGACTCTCCCACGCTCTCTTCAGTAATCCATTTTCTATTCTAAGAGAGTGCCACTGGGCCCATAGCGCCTTCAGGTTCGGACTTTTACCAGCAATTTCTTGCCAATATGGTCTCTTGTCGTCAGTCTTTGCCAAGAATATGGGTTTCCAGAACCAGCACAAAATGCAGTCTTTTCTTTGTCTTCGGGAACAATCTTTACTTGCCAGTACCCACTTTTTAAATCTAGAGTGGAAAACCACTTTAATCCCGATAAAGTTGCTAAAGTGTCGTCTATACGTGGCAATTGGTCTTTGTTGTTCACATCATTAAGTTTCCTGTAGTCAACACAGAACCGCGTTGAACCATCGTTCTTCTTAACAAGAACCACAGGCGACGACCATGGACTAGATGATTCTTCTATGATGACCTCCTTTAACATTTTATTCAGCAAACTGTTAACTTCTTGTTGTTTAGCCAGAAGGACTCTTCGTGGGTGTTGTCGTATTGGCTGGGCATCTCCTGTTTTGATCTTATGGACAACTAAATCAGTTTGATTGTCGTTGCTCTTGAAGTTACACATATCAGATTCATCCATAGCAAATTTTATGGCAGACTGAAGTTGTTCCTTTGACAGATGACTCCAATGTCGTTTGAAAGCATCAATAACCTCTGGGGACGCTTGGTTAGATGATTTAATTTTGGATGTCTCTGCTTCGACACAATTGCATACCCATTGCACAGGCTCATAATTGGCAAGAACTGTTCCTTCTTTGAGCTTCTTTTCTCCAATATTTGCAACTCGTACTGGCATAGTCTTCTTCTTGACGGTCAAAGTTCGTGCTATCATGATTTCAGTCGTCAAATCCAGGTTAGGTTCTATAAGTCCTATGGACCATCCAGATTCATTTTCAGAAGTCACTGTGATAATTTGTTCTGAATTTGGAGGAATTTTCACATCTTCCACCAGTAGTAGACGGACACTAGTTTCCACATTTCCATTGGTTAATGCAAACTCCTCATCTCCAAATGTGAGAATATTCCGTTTGTGATCATAGGAGAATCCATGTTTCCTGATGAGATCCATTCCCAAAATAAACTCGTCTTTGATCTTGGCAACCAACACTTAATGCCGAACTTCGAGTCTTTCTCCAATAATGATGGTGACATCGGCTTCTCCGTCTATAGGGCAAGACTCTCCGGTCACTGATTTTAACATAATAGGTTTGGGCAATGGTTGTATGGTATATCCGACAAGTTTATCTGGCCTTACAATGGTCACATCTGCTCCTGTATCGATGGTAATCTGGATTTTCTGTCCCATAATGCGTCCGGCCACTGTAAGACTTTTGCCACCCAAATTATTGACTTTAAAGATCCTGGGGGTCTTAACGGGCCCAGCCAATTGCCTCCTTGCATTGACCGGAATTAGTTTTCCTGGGACCTAGGGCGGTCTTGGTCGCCGCTCGGTCTTCTAAACGACGGCGACGGACTTCTTGCCCTATTACGGCAGTTACTCTTGATGTGACCCAGTCTGCCGCAGTTAAAACATTTTATGCCCCGATTGTCTGTTGATCGAGGCGTCCTTCCCAACAGGGCTTGTAGTATTGACTGCCATATCCTTAATCGTTTTATGTAAACTTGCCATGGATTCATTCGTTGACGTATCCTCCTCGTCATAGCAACTTGCCGTTCTTACAAGTGGAAAAGAACTAGATGACACTCGTGACGCCTCGAATTCCAGGGCCCAAACTAGTGCCTCGCTGATATTCCTGGGCCTGACTAGACCTAAGTGGTATCTTATGTCACTATCGCAAACTCCCTCAATGAACCTTTCGGCGACAAATTGCGTTTGAAAACATTCAGGGGCTGATGGGTATGCCAGGTGAATTAGTCTGTATATGTCCGCCTCAAATTCTTGTAAGGATTCACCTGACTTTTGCTGTCTCATCCTCAGCTGGGCCTGGAACACGGTTTCTTTGTGCTTCTTTCCGAATCGTCGTTATAGAGAGTGTACTAAAGCTGCATAATTACTTTGATCAGCTGCCGACAGAGATTGGAGTAATTCAGCAGCTTTTCCACGAAGTCCTACCACTAATGATGTAGCTTTCTGGAGCTCGCACCAGCCATTAGCTTTTGCAGCTGCCTCAAATTGGGTTTTATATATTTCCCATGCCGTAGTACCGTCATCATCGGGAGGCTTAATTTTAGCGTTGGCGGTGCTAAAACTCTATAGACACGCTGTCCTCCTCAAGTTGTTCCCGGAATTTCTTTTCTGGCTCGAGAACCCTCTAGTTGACAGCTTCGAGTCCTTCGTTAACGTCGTTAACGGATTGCATTATTCTTTCTTCCAATTGTTGCTCCCTAACAGCAAGATGGTTCATTAATTCTTCTTTGAATTGTTGACGACATCGCTCCTGTACTTGATCACGTAAAAATACAGAAAAGCCTAGAATATTTTAGAAGAAAAATAATTAATACGAGACACATAAAAAAAAGGTCGTAGACAACTACGTTCTAAATAAACAGAGCAATAAATCACTCGTGACAGTCCCATGCTGAAGCGCCCGGACGACGCGAGACGCGAAGGTTCTAGCGCGGAGCGTAACGCTCACCGTAACACTATATTATTGTTTTATTCTACAGCCTGCTATGTTTCATATTAAGTAGGATTTGAAACAAATGGTATAATTCAATGCCGGTAGAGGTATTAGCCTTGGGAGTAGTTGTTTCTAATAATTGTTTCCTTCTTTATGTGTACCTGCAAGGTTTTGGAAATGTTGCCTTTTTGCATATTTAAATCAAGAGTTTTCTGCGAAATAACTAAAAATTTCGATCACTAACATACCTTGCAGAAAACAAATTTTATCTTTCATAGCTGCATAGTCTTTAAAAAGATTTTATTTAGAGCTAACAAATGTAATGCAGAGAAAAATTACAGTAACAGACTAAGCAACACAATCTTCACACACACATCACAATTCTCTCGTTTTAGTAAAAGCTGTTTCTCGCCAGTAACCTGACTCTCTCGCTCTCTCTGATATTTCTAAAATATCATGGAATTCGAACAGCATATCTGAGATAACTTCGAAAATGTCACAAAATGTTCTGATTTTCATTTTTTCATGAACTTATCTCAGACAAAAGTTTTAATTCCATGGCTTGCTAGGAGTTTTTTTTATGAACACCCTTTATATTTGTTATTTGTTACGAGTTTTTTATGAACAGCCTTTATATTTTTATCACATATTTTTTCTTTAAAATTTCTCTTATATGTGAATTAGAAATTAACATTTTTGGCCGCCCGTGTTTCTTGCACCCCTCTGCCTATTGGTAGGATCGCCCCTGAAAGAATGGTGCAGTAATCCGAAGCATGTTGTTTTAGTTAATCCTCAATATAAAAAATAATCATAAAAACAAGGGGATCAAGGTTCTACAATCAACATTTTTCTTGAAACAAGACTAGTGGTGGTTTCTCTAATTATACACTTCAACCGGATGGTCCAAAGCGTGCCTTACTTCACTAATAAATAGTTATTTATGTATTAAGAGCAAAAAAGTTACTTTTTGCTCGTAATGCATACAACGTTTTTTCTGCAAACGATCAATTTCAAATAATACAATACAACTAGGTAGTTGCTATTGACAGCAAGCGAAAAAATCTTTTCCTACGAGCGTGCGGTAAAGTCGCTCTACCGCAAGCGTTTGCATGCACTTTACCGCACGTGTGCGGTAATAGTATATTACGTAATAAGGGTTGTAGAAGCTTATTACGTACGAACGGAAAGTTCGCGCACGACGCCGCGCAGCGGCAACGCGCCTAAAAGTAAACACAGTCTGATCCTCAAAAAGGGTTAGGTTTGATGAAAGCGTAAAATGCGTCATTATTCGACGTTTGTAGAAAAATAAAATTTTCCTGTCTACTTTGCATTTTTTTTTGTATTAAATTACCTTTTAGTTGCTTCCTTAATCGATCCAGTTTTTCTTTCCGTTTTTTGTCATCTGAAGTAGATTCCATTGTTGCTCGTATTGCTGGAGGAATGTATTTTCCTTCTGGTTTCTCCTATACATATTTAAAACATAGCATTGTGGGCAAAACAGAAAAATTCTTCGCAGAACTTAAGTTTCAAAATACCGCACAAAGTATTTCTAATACAGTTTCATTTAAAAAGAATTTCAAATTTCAAACACACCAGAAAAGCTTCGGAAGAAATTTTAAATGTGCAAGTAGTATTATTTGCAATACTTCAAGTAGGGGGGGTGTTCATTTCAAAACCTCTTCTAGAGGGCTGTAAACTGTCAAAAGAAAAGGATGAAAGAACAAAAGACCATTCACTTTGATTATCTCATCCTTTTCTGTGAAAAATTTCTAGCTTTCTAGATGATATGTTCTAATGAACACCAGAAATACATAATTCTATACCAGTGAAGAGTGAAATTACACTACGTTATAAGTATTATAAGAAAGAGCAACTCAAATAGCAAAACATCATCATATTATTTACCTTTAAAACTGCGCCATCTTTGGATCGTTTTCTCCCATAAATATCTTCCCAAAGTTCTTTGTCACCATCTTCACTACCAATTTCTTCCTCTTCCTCATCTTCCTCAGCGCCACTATTCAAATCTGAACTCGAACCATCATCATTTCGATTAGATTCATTTTTGCTATCAACTTTCAGTTTTTTAGACTGGAAAGAGCCTTTCTCATGAGAAGACAATTTTCTTTTCGTGTTGGATTTTTTTGAAACCTGATCGTTGTTAGGATTTGACCCATCTGAGTTACAATCTTTGTCCTTATTGATAAGAACAAATTCTCCTGATGAAGATCTCCTGAAGTTTCTGTTTGACATGCTTTCTTTTAATTTATTTTCAACTTCTATTTCATTATAATCTTCAATTTCACTTTCCAGTTCACTTTCTATGCTCTCACCTTCTACATCTGTGAATAAAAAAAAATTAAGTACCTTTCTACCTAAGGAGTAAAAAGTCAGAAATAAGCTAGCTAAGTGGTAAACAAAACATCAAGTTGCCTGTAAATTTTCAAAAGAAGAGAATGCTGTCACCTCAGCAGTCACCAAAGTGCAACCACTACTTTTATTATCCATTTTTTATGTCAAAAAATTCATAGCCAATATGAAGTACAAACCATCAAAAATGAATGAAAATTAAATCAAGAGATGTTCAAAATCTCTACTTTTTTTAGATAATGAATTACATCTGTTGATGTAGTTAGAATTCGAATTGGAATGGAACTGGAGGATATTTACCTTTATCACTAAGTTTATCATCAGATTCATCACCTTCATCAAGCAAGCCCTCAAAATCACTCTCATCCTGTTCTTCATATTCTTCATCACATGATTCTAGTAGGTCAACTTTCCTTTTGTCTTCTTTACCAGTCATCAGAGCAAAATCCTCATCAAAATTGTCATTGGCATCATTTAGGTCCTGTTCTGCTGCTGCAGCATTCTTTATAAACTCTGAGTCACACACTTCTAGCAAATCTGAACATATGTTTGTATATGAAGTGCTTACTTAGGTATAAATATATCTACTTACAATTAAGGCCATCTGTTGCAAAAGATTTTGGAATGGCTCTGGTTTTCCTTTTGTGTAGTTTTAACTGTTTTTCAAGTTTTCTAATTATTTTATCCTCTTTTTCATTTTCCCTTAAAAGCTGCTCATTCCTTTGCTTAGACATGCCTTTTTGAATTTTCTTCTGCTCCCTTTTTTCTTTTTTGTTTATTTCTTCAATGCTTAAAACCTACAAGTTTGAGACTTACATATATAAGGACGCTTGTAAATGATGCATATATATTAGCATTGAATAGTAAGGTTATCAGATCTGTGGCCGTATTTTCGAGTTCGCTCGACTAATGTCGAGCGCGAGAAAATGTCGAATGAAAATATCACATAGAATTGGCGTATCGCTCGAGATATTTTCGACCCCTCTTCGAAAAGATTTTGGAATATCGAACGCCGGCATGAACGTCGTTGCTTGTTTAGGCAAACTGGCCAATAGGAAGTGACTCATTACGCGGCAATGACGAAGATAAATTTAAAAAAGCTAAACATCTGCGAAACTCTTGGCATTTTATTTTGCCTTTTATTAGGGTTTAGGCCTCTTTCACACGGACGCTTTAAAATCGACGGGCAATATATTGCTCGGTAAAAAACGAAACGACCGTTGTCTCTTTCACATACAACGGCAAATCAGTCGACGGTGAGAAGTCGAAACGAATAGATCAAAAGGCCGTAATGGGTAAAACGAAGAAAGTCCATCGAAGAAAAGTGGAAAGCCACTTTCACTATTAAATGTGGGTAAAAGTTTATAAAGCTTGCCCAATTTCAGTGGAGGCAGGAACATTTTAAACATTTTAAACGACGTTATTAAAAAAGGTTCTGTAGAAACTCAAAATATTGCAAATAAATCCATTTTTAACACAGGATGAAATAAGCCGTTACTAGGGTCGGCCCTGGAATTTGGGCGTTTAAGAATCAAAATCGACGTTCGTGTGAAAGCCTACACTACTTTCCTTGCATTAAAGGAAACCGACCGTCGAAAGCAACGACCGGTGACCGCTGTGTCGCGATCGGATTGGAACTTCGACGGCAACCGATCGTTCTTTTGCCGTCGCCGCTCTTGTCTAAAAGGTCCCATATAAAGTAATGCAATAGAATATTTTGGTCGTTTTTTTACCGAGCGTTATTTTGCCGGTCGATTTTAAAACGTGCGTGTGAAAGAGGCCTTAGGCCCCTTGCACACGAACGGTCAATCCGCCGACCGGCTATTTCACCGACCGGTAAGAAAACGGGAATTATTTTACACACGGTATCAACAACCGGAGAGTTACTTAAATTTCTGTGTGGTTTCAGTGCCGTACTGTGATCTGAAATAAGATAGCGAAACTTGAGAGGAACAAGGACTGGGAAGGAAATACGGGATAATTTTACACAATATTTTAACAGTAATGAAGGA
The DNA here is from genome assembly GCA_951812265.1 of Taphrorychus bicolor. NCBI lineage: Eukaryota > Metazoa > Arthropoda > Insecta > Coleoptera > Curculionidae > Taphrorychus > Taphrorychus bicolor. The sequence goes on from OX638298.1 coordinate 10,859,704, forward strand.
TCTGTACCGTGATAATTAGGACAAATATAATTATTAATACTGTTTTTTTGTATATATACCTATCTCGGCTTTCTCCTTTTCTGTCAGTATTCATAATCTTTAATAAATATACGGCACATGTCTTGCCAGGCGGCTTTAGTTTTATTTCTATCTTTAAATTCGTTACTAGTCTTGTCCCATATCACGGGCTTTTCTTCTATTGCGGAAATCAAACTTCAATGTCAAAATTTTCCATTTTTCCAATTAAACCAAACCACGCTTTCTTCAAAAATTAAACGGGAAAAGGAGACGGTTCTGTTCGACGGCGACAATAAAATTGCCGTTCGTGTGCTAACACGCATTGTCTTGCATGTTCTTAAACAAACGGCTCGGTTAATTTGCGATCCGGCGACCGTGTGTTCGCCGTCCAAATTATAATTTGAACGGCGGCCGGTCGGCTGAATACCCGACACCGGTAAGTGTGTTAAATCCTATTTGAAAGCATGTATAATTATTTTTTCCGATTTTTTTGCCGGACGGTGAAACAACCGGTCGGCGGATTGACCGTTCGTGTGCAAGGGGCCTTAGGCTGCAATAAAAGATCTCTTCAAATATATCAAGAAATGAGGGTCAGTTTTTGGTTGTCGTTCGTATACCTATACAATAATAAACGTGTTCTTACCCGTCTGGTCCTGCAAAAAGATTATCTCATTCAAGAAATGATTAAAAATCCCGAATTGGACAGCGGCCGATTTAGTAAAATATAGTATTTAATTATAGGAGTTTTATTAAAAACGATGCCCGCAAACAATGGGAAAAAATGGCAGAAATGCTAAATGCAGTTCATTGAATCCTCAATAAATCAGAAACTGTGTTTATTAGGTTACATACTAAATATTTTGGTGATCTGAACATTTTTATAAATTTGTTATCATCCAACTGAAAGGCATTTAGTTTTGTCGGTGGTTCATATGCTATTTTAGTTTGATCCACAACTTCGATTCCTGCCAAGTGGACTAATTAATCAAAGTTTGACATTATAAAATCTAACATTTACAAAAATTTAAACTGTTTAGAAATGAATCTTGACTGTTACTGTTTAAAGATTAGGTTAGGTTAGGATCATAGAAATGGAAGTTTTACTGGATCGGATAATGCGCTGTAGCTCTTGCACTTATATCGCATGCGACTTTAGATCTCGAGTGGTCAACTAGCGCTCGATGTTTAGCGTGTGATAAATCTCGCATGAAAACTTTCGAAAATACCAATCTCTATCGAACACTGCGAAAATCGAGATATATCTCATGCGACATTGGTCGAGCAAACTCGAAAATACGGCCCCTGGGCTAGCGAAAATAGTAATACAGAGAGTCCCATAAACACATGATCAAAAGGGTAGTGGACAGACTGAGGGAGGGACATTCTCTGGTTTAAAAAGAAACAATTTGATTAACTTTTGAACAAATTAAGATTTTTTCAAATTTTTTCCAAGGACTTTGACCATCAATACTAACAGAACTAGAAAGGTTTTCTTAATGAAAGTTTGATCGAACCATTTCCTTTTGAACTAAAAGATGTTACAGGAATCCTTTTTATCATGTGCTTACAGGACACTCTGTCGAGCACAAGTCCACTCACAAGATATACATTACTGTCTTGTGTTGTGACTCTGAGGGATTCAAGAAGATGACAACTATTGATATATTGACTTTTTGTCTAAGAATCCTGAAATATAAGTATCAATTCAATATCTTTTTAAACTACATATTGTTGTTTTTCTCAAGACACTTAAATCAAAAACAACCTCGAAAACAACAGTAGTCAAAGGTAAAAAAGTAAAAAATGGCATTACTTATAAATCCATGTTAATAATTTCTTTACCTTGTTTCGATTCAAACTTGATCCTTTTATTGGATTGGTTGTGCTTTCTTCATTTTTGAGAAGCAATTTCTTTTTAGGTTTATTATCTCCTTCAATGCAGAGCTTTTCAGCTATACTTTGAATTTCATTGGAGGCAAAATGAGTAGACTTCTTATTATAATATTCATTTCGCCTGACTTTCTTTTCCTTTCGCTTATCTTTCCTCAGCTGCTTTCTGGATGGTTTCCCTCGGATTTTTGTTTTTTTATTTGGTACTTGTACTGTTTCTTTACTCTTTTGACCCATTCTGTCTAGAAGAAGGGTCCTATTTTCAACAAAACAACATGAAACTCAAGCATTATATTCAAGCAGAGTTCGGTAATTCCATCCGAGCGCTCCGGACACAGACCATCTCCCAAAATCTTAACAAGCCAGAGTGAGATAGACTGATATCCCGAGCGCTCGGGATGTAACTACCGAACTCAACTTCAATAGGTTTCTTACAGCACATGATCTGTCATCGAACTTGGTGGTAAAACAACCTCAAAAAATTACATTGACGTAAATGGAAAAAATCTGCCTTCATGCATATAAATCCGTTTTTCTTTAATATTTGTTAAGATATTTACCCTGAAACAAAAGTGAGTTGTTCAAGCAGTACATTTCCCATATCCAGGTCAGAGCTATTGGATAACATTGCCTCATAACTGTACAGGAATTACATAAAATTGGAACTTTGCACGAACTTATATATTTATATTCTAGCAGTATCAGTGAGATTGTACTGAAGAAAATCTTTGAATAAGTGTTTGTTACAATAAAATGTGTTCCATTAAGAGACAGGTTTTGTTTTAAATTCTTCGATAAACAATTATAACTGCAAAAGTAACAATGTTTTTATATTAAATTGTGAAGGAACATTTACAATTTATTCTAAATACCACATCTTAAAAATTATTTTGCCTTAATTTATCACTGCACAGTTCAAGTATTATCTATTTCTGACCACAGTAATAACCAAATTTTTTCAACAATTATTTCCTCATAGACATAAAAGTGCTTGATTTATATGGATTTGGTGCAAGACTTCCAAGTCTAGGGCACATATGACTCAGAATTCACACCTACGAGTGTCTAAATATCTTATTTCATCTTCCAGCCAAGTAATCACATCATACCTTTTCACAATCCACTCCTTTCTAGTTTTTATGGCACTAAAATCAATTGAGAACACCAAACCTCTATTTCCATGCTCCTTTGTCTAAATTTGAAGTAGTTTTGAGGCATAAAAAAAAGGTTTTGAGTATTTCAAACTGTTATAGTTCATGTTATCTATTTCTGACCACACCCATGAAAATTTTGTTATAATTATTTCCTTGTAGACACAAAAGTGCTCGACTTATTTAGATTTGGTGCACAATTTTCAAGTCCAGGGCGTATATTATGACTTAGAATTCACACCTACAAATGTTTAGATATCTTATTCCAGCTTCTAGCCAAGTAATCATATATCTTTTAACAATCCATTCCTTTCTAGTTTTTATGGCAATAGAATCTACTGGGAACGCCAAACCTCTATTTCCATGCTCCTTTGTCTGAATTTCAAGTAGTTTTGAAGCATAAAAAGGTTGGTGGTACTTGGTGGTAGATGGTAGATCTAGTCCACAAAATATTGCTCTCCTTACCACTTATTTCGGCATAAAGGTAATTATTTTTTGCTTCACTGTCAAGAATAATGATTCTAGAAGGCCTCCAGCAAAATTTAAGTTTCATTCGATTTAAGATAATTGAAAAAAATGTAATTAAATCCAAAGATGTCATTAATTTACATGTATTTTAAATCGGTGAGGTTATGTTGTCATACCCCAAGGTTCAAATTGTGACGTCACGTGCACGAAACCTATTCAATTGTACAATAAAACAAGCATAAAAAACTAAAAATACAAACCTTTGAATTACTACTTTTTTAGGAAAATGTATTTTGTATCACCATCCCAACTCTCTCCTTACTTGTGGGGTGCTGTGGTGAGGCGTATTTTATTTTATAATTTTCGTATTTTCAGTTTATTTATACACGAACAGCTCAAAGAAAAAAGAAGTCAAAAAAGTTAGGTTAGCAGCAGGTTCCTTGGCGTGACGTCACAATCGTCCTAGGTTCGGTTATATCCGAACAGAAAGTACTCCCATCGTTTAATTCTTAATGAGAAAGCAAAGGACGGAAATACTCTCACAGAGCTCTAGAGAGAGTCCACCCGAAAACTCTACTCTGATATGCATGTGAGCATCTGTCAGTTCTGTCACCTTCCGAAAGACAATTGAACATTCCCGAGTTACGTTATTTGACATAACTGCCCCCTAAAGCAATATGACGAACCAACCTAACAAAATATCAAACGTAACTTAAAACGGATGGAACTGCAGATAGCGGGTGTAGGACAATTAAACAGCTACTTCACAGTTGCGAATGCGCCAACGTTTCGATCTTTATTTAGATCTTCTTCAGGGCTTAATTCGGTTTGAGAAGCATGTCACCTAAGCTACATGTATGTCTTTTACCGGACATAACATTAAAACAATGATTACTCCACAAACAGGCAACGACCACACGAGTTCAGGACAAATCATGTTTTCGTTTTGTCCTGAACTCGTGTGGTCGTTGCCTGTTTGTGGAGTAATCATTGTTTTAATGTTATGTCCGGTAAAAGACATACATGTAGCTTAGGTGGCATGCTTCTCAAACCGAATTAAGCCCTGAAGAAGATCTAAATAAAGATCGAAACGTTGGCGCATTCGCAACTGTGAAGTAGCTGTTTAATTGTCCTACACCCGCTATCTGCAGTTCCATTGTATTGAAAAGGACACAAAGCACACATATTATGTAACTTAAAACTTGATCATGTTCATGTTTTAATAATATATTGACATGAAACATATATTTAATTACAATTTATCTCTTGAAGCTCCTAATTTTCATCCAAAGTGTTGAATGTTGCTTGTTACCCCTGCTCACCCTGTTGGAAACGTCCCATTCTTGAAATGTTCAATGGCTGCTGCTTGGTGCTTGGTTATGTAGTGTTGTGCAAACTGAACTCTATTTACATATTATTATGAGTTCATGCGTAGCAATTCGGCAACTCTGTAAGCCATTTTTCGAAGCTTTTAAGTTTCAAAAAAGTATATTCTGTTTTTCCGTTTTCTAAATTAACCGGTCCCATAAGACCCTAAATGCACACCTGGTTGCAATATCCTTATTTTTCGTCAAAGAGCATTTCTTTTGTTAGTTTTTGGACAGGCACTTTTACAATTTATTGGGAACTTCAGCCATAAAACATGAAACCCTACAATTGACCTTCTTCTTTAACCAGCAAAAGCGACCTTTAACAGGTGGTTTATGGTCCCTTGAAAGTATTTCAGACCTATACGTGACCCTCTTTAATAATTAAAGCGATTTTGCAAATATCGTTAATTGAAATTAAAATCTTATTCTCTCATCAGATAAAGGTATTAATTTCTCATCCTTTAAACGTAAATTCAAGCAATTTATGTTTTCTTAATTGACTGGGCCAAGAAATTAACAATCAATTTGAAAAAAAAGCTCTAATTGTCAATTAAGCTATGTCATGTGAGGTGTCATTTTAAAGTACATCATTTACTCTGTCTAAGCGCTTTGAACTCTAGAGAGTGACGATCTAACCGAGAAGACGGAAAGTTGGAATTTCGACGCGAGAAGAAACTTTGTGGAAATTAGAACGCTAATTTCCACAAAGTTTTATTTTTAGTGCCAAAAGTCAACTTGCTTTTTGCCCGCCTACGAAAAGTATCGTGTAGTGTCTTCGGATTGGAACGATTTAGCTTCATCTGCCCTCTTATTGAATAGGTAATTTTCTTGCAGATAGCGGATACTTTGCAGACACAGAAGACTACCGGCAATTTAAGTACTTGTAGAGTAGCTGTAGAAGTTGAAACATTTAGTATATTAAAGTAGTATTTTGTCCACCTTAATATCGAGAATCCCAGCGATCTCCTGGCGGAATTATTTTCTTTTCTACACTGCGTCGTTTAGTTTTCTTTGTTTTCTTTTTCCCATTTTTAGTAAGAAATCGTGTACCCGTCAAGCACGTTTCTGATGACTACTGAACTTATCGCGACTATTTCCCTCATCGATATTAAATCTGCAGTGCAATTGTTACCGAATTACAGCGAATATTACACTTCTATCTAAATTTCTCCATTTAAACTATGCAATTATCACAAAATTACATCGAAAACAACCAATGAAGCAAAAGTTACGCTGATAACAAGGTTAAACCACAATTACAGCGAAAAGATCACACCGAAAACTGCATTGTAGCTACGCCACAGGCTATGTTCTACATGTGGTTTGATTGTTACATTAGATGTCATTTTTTATTTGTCATTTTGATATTTTATAATTGTTTGACTTCTGTACCTAGGTCGTAGATGTTACAAAATAAAGTTTTAATCGCTTTACTCGGGTAATATTCTCCTAAATTACACTCGTGCATCAAACTAACCTGATAATTTTGCATTCAAGCTTTTGATCTTGAAAAAACTTCATTTGAATTTCATACTATGTTAAGAAACTTTTTATTGTGACTTTCGTCACTATATGAAAATAGACTCATGCAGTTTTTAGACCACAAGCTTTCATGCAAAATTATCGGTAATTTTGATGCACTTGTGTAAGTACCCCGGACAATTGCACTCCTAACTGAAAATTGCATTCTGCTGGTGTGTGTATTGTTGATATCCTTAGTTACAATTGTAAGCAAATTGGTCGTCATCTTCTGACTTCTGACCTTCTCTAAAATTTTAGAAAATTTTGCACTCAGACTTGTTGCCCTGAAGAAACAGCTTCTATTGCTTTTATGCATTTTGATTGTTATTTTCCTAAAAAGTGCCCTGTTCTTCGCGTCGGGCACTTTTTGTCAAATAACAATAAAATATAATGCATTCAAGTTATTTCTGGGCAACAAACCTTCAGGCAAAATTATCGGCAATTTCATATGCACTTAACATATTACTGTTGATAAGTTCTCGTCCGCCGCTTTTTTATTTCAGGTTCCTGAGAAAACTGAAAGCAGTCTTTTTTTTTATTTTTATTTTAATTAATTAATTAATATTCAATTATTTTTTATAAGCTTTTTGCAGGTTTCGCTTTAAACAATAAAACCTTGCTGGCATTCCCGCAATATTAAATTTTATTTCACTTAAATAAGCATTTAATAATTATATCTGTTTGGCAATACCATGGATGTATTTTTCCGCATCGGATATGAAATCCTGTGGATTAAATATCGGCCCTATGCCTCCATTATTAGCGACCTAAGGGACAACAAAGCAAATAGATTCTTTCCGAGAGTTGGCTCCCTCTTGCAGCGTAGTAAATAAGATTTGGCACACGCTAATACGTTGAACTTAGAACATCCACGCAGCCGAATCCCACCAGTACCGGCGGCGCCGGCAACACCGCAGCAACACCAGCAGCCTTCACGAGATGACCAATTAGCGACGGCTGGGGGAGACTGACTACTGAGCGAGAGTAGGAAACAGAAATGAAAAAGCTTTGGTGTGCTATGGTTTGCATTTGATGCTTTTATAGCGTCTTTCACTGATGACTGCACTGGTGCATACTGAGTGTATTTTTATTTTTATATTTTGATTTAATTAACAAAGGATAGAAATATATTTAGTGCTTAGTGCTCACTAGTGCAGTTGTGATTTGACAATTGATATGCTCTACCGATGATATTACGTCATGGGTGGCTTAAAAATGACGGAATTCCTGCAAAAAAAATAGTTATTTTCCTAACTAGTGCGGAAAGTCATACTTTCCCGCACGCTGTCTGCCGTTGTGCTGAGTGCGGGAAAAACACTTTCCGCACGAGTTAGGAACAATATTTTTTCTACGAGCCCAAGTAAAGAAACAGATAATCAATCTTATGATATAACGTCATCTTTGTCATGAGTATGGCAGCTGAATTAATCAACAATCAATTGGTTGTTATGACAAAAACTTGGTGTGATTGTTGGCGTGACGTAATGTGTCAGGCATGAACTGGTGACATTGGAATAAAAAGTACGTATATTGTAGGGATGTTTTGTATCAAAAATCAATAAAAGCAAGCATAATGGTTCCTTAAAACAGATAAAAATGTTTGGCACAGCTGTAAGGCAGATGCACCAATCTATATAGACCGACTATAAAGTCTAAATTATATTATAAATCAGTCATTCTTTAAATATTTACTTTTTCGCACGCCAAATTTTCTTTCACGCACGCCGTGCGGGAAAGTAAAGCTTTCGAAAACAAAATGCGTGCGGAAAAGTGACCCACTACCGAAATCGGAAATAGACGCCAAAACTCTAAAAAAAAAACGAGAATCTTTCCATACAGTAGCTCGTTGGTATCTACTAAATTATAAAGTAAAATTGTATTTGAAAAAACGCCAAAGGGAATAATGATATTATTCCCGCTGGCCATTTAAGTTATATATGTTGCCTTGGCAACCAGTAGGAGTAGGCAACAACGCAATATCAAGCGCCGCAGCATAAAAAATGCTCTGGTGGCACCGGTTTTGCTGTCAAACGCGAGTGTCACTTTGACATTTCAATATTTTTATTTACACTACCTACAGATTTTATAATTTGTAATTATTATTAGATAATGGCCGTGGACAAAGTATAGTATTATACTCGCTTTTTATGGCCATTATTCCCACGGGAGACTTGAGCCCCTCGCCTACGGCTCGTGACGCAAACGTCCCCTAAGGGAATAATGGCTATCATAAAAAGCTCGTTTAATAATATACTATTAAATTTTTATTTTAATTCAATTATTAAGTTTTTTAAAGGAGTTTTGCAGGTTTTGTCTGAAAAATAACCTTGCTGGCATCCCAAAAAGCGTAAATTATATTTCAATTACAATTTATTAATTATATATGTCGGTTTTTCAATTCGAAGATAAAACGCCACTGATTAACAATCCGCATTTTATGCCTCACAAAATAATCCCATTATTAGCGACCTAAGGGTAAATGAATTCTGAGTCCCTCTTGCGGCGTGGTATTTGTCACGCCGCGCCGTGTCCGCCCGCCGCTAATAATAATAATCGGTCGTTGCGTGGGGCGGCCGTGGTTGCGGCTGCTGCTGTGTTGCCGTCGCCGCCGAGTCTGCTGAGAATCGACTACGACGTCCATTTATTGACGTCTCTACATATTTAATAAATCGTGCTGTGGATTTTGACATAAAAAAATGCATTACATATTTTAAACATGTTTTATAGGAAATATAATACTGGTGGTTAGCAGAGTTAGATCAAATAATACTCTTCTTTATCATAACATTGCCAAGGTTTCGCCTATTTATTTACTTTTCCTCAGAGCTGAAACGCAAGAAAAGCTATATAGGCTCAGCATATAATAGAAATTCATGCTTATTTAAGATGATGACCTAACGCAAGTCTTTTCCGTCGAGCATTATCTAATTGAATTCAGATAAAAGATAAATACGAAAGTGTAAACACTATTCAAGGAGTTAACATTTTAAATAATAAACAAAAAGTAAAAACGAGTGAGTACCTACCTCATGGAAGCAGAAATTAACACTTCTGTTTCCACCACTGGTACGTCTCACACTTGTTGAATTTTTGTTTAGCATTCTGAAATCTTAAATCCTTGTAGTGTTTACACTCTCCTATTTTTCATAAATGAATTTAGTTAAACAATAATCTAAAAAATGGAAAAGACTCGATATTATGGTGAGTAATACACTACTATAATATATAAAGCGTTTTATTGTATTTTTCGGAAAGGTAAGCCATGGAAATTTGACAGATTGCCCCCCGTATAATATTTCAACTGTGTCAATTTTATTGGTTATATCATTGTATTTAAATCTAATAGTAAGTCAGTGGCACTTATGATGGTGTTCACTAGATGTCACTGGAGCCTAGTAACATCATCATTTTAGACAAATATTTCAAGGGCGTTTAACATCCGGCGTTGTTGCAATTGTAATTTACTTAATACTGACTTCACGTCAGCTAGACAAAGATCTCCGAAATGCTCCTTGCTCTCTTTGCCTGCAGTCATATTTGTCATGGTATGTCACAGTTTATTTTTTTTTTTATTTACAATTCATAATTTCTACATTTTTATGGATATTGGAGCAAAAAAGCTCGATATTTGGGCTAATTAATGAAGCAGCCGATAAATAACTCAATAAATATCAAAATGCCTTCGCCCGCTGCCGTTACTTAAAGTTGTGTGAAGTTAGCGTCCGGGGCGCCAGCGCCTGCCAGCGCTCATCCGATTCCCCTTTCCCCCACTGCTATGTTTATTTCATCTATGTTGCCAAGCTTCTTAAATCGTTTTAAAAGTTACTTATTACGTTTTCACACATTTCGTTCCTTGCTTCCCCCAAACTTGCAAGCAAGGTTACATCTAATAGAACTATAGCCAATTTGGCAAAAGTTATGGAGAAAAGTGAAAAACATCCCCCTCCCTTAAGGTTATTTTGCTCGTTTAAAAGGAAACTAGCTCTTGCAACATGTTCAAATTTGCAGAGATGCTACACTACATAATGTGGAATAGAGTTCCTATCTCAGATTTGGTAAAAGTTGTGAATAAAAGTAAAAAGCATCCCCCTCCCCTTAAAGTTATTTTACTCGCATAAAATTAAACTAGTTTTTGTGACACGTTCAAATTTGCGCAGATGGTTACGCTACATAATGTGGTATAGACCCCCTATCTCAGATTTGGCCCAAGTTATGAAGAAAAGTGAAAAACATCCCCCTCCCCTTAAAGTTATTTTACTCGTTTAAAACGAAACTAGCACTTCCGACACGTTCATATTTGCAGAGATGGTTACACTACATAATGTGGAAGGGAACCCCTATCGCAGATTTGGCAAAAGTTATGAAGAAAAGTGGAAAACATCCCCCTCCCCTAGTTATTAGGCAATGGTAGTACCTTCCTTCAGGTGGTTCGCAATTGGACTTGCATGCCCTGTGAGCTGAGCCTGTGAGATATATAATGATAGCTCCGGTACCAAGGAGTGTATCGCATTCGTACTACTATACAATCACAATATTCACAATCCATTGACGTCCTTCATTCAACTAGGGCTCTGGGTATAGGATAACTTAAATGGATGGGGCGACAGTACGTAATAAAGGTTATCCTTTCTTATTAATCTGGCCCGCATTTGCCAAAAAAAGAAAGTGAAATAACATAATATCACAAATACTTATACCCATATTCGTACTAGTTAATATACTACGAACGTCAATTTTTCCCCACGGATTAAAAGTGCAGCTTCTAGTGACCTATGGAAACCAAGATTAGGCTCACTGCTTGCTAATGCGCATATTCTTCTGCGCAAGACGTATGCGGAGGACACGCCCACAAAAGTAATTGCGTTTTCGGCCGGACGCCCTAGTGCGCTCTCGGAGTATCTTCATCCTTCTATTCGCAATGAGAAAACAAAGGATGGTAGTAGTCTCGCAGCGCACAAAGCAGTCTACCGAAAACTCTAGAAGAACAAAAGTTTGAGGTTAAGTCAACTCTGAGTACTTTTTGACATGAAAAGAAAATTTGTAATAACTAAAGATCGAAGATTTGTTTTTTGATTATAGGCTCGTATTTGTTTTAAAACAAATTAGTGTAATAAGTATTAAATACTCATCGGGCGGCTTGCAACATCGCTTGGTGGTGGTGAAAGTGGACCGTTCCCTTTAAAGATCGCGTAGGTTTAATTAAATACTTTGTCCTACGACAATAACACCAAGACTATCAAGTGTATTGTGTATTGATTTCTTGATACCTGACTCGTTAGCCAAGGCAAGGAAGGGCGACCAAAGACTATCAAGTGTATTGTGTATTGATTTCTTGATACCTGACTTGTAAGCCAAGACAAGGAAAGGCGCCAATATTTTATAAGATGGTTAGACTTTTTATGATTAGGAAAATGGTGAGTATTGGGTCTTTTTGAGATTTTTTGATTATAATTAATTTAATTAAATTACATTATTATGGTTTTATTATCAATATCAACTACTGACTAATGTGTAAATGTTATGCGCGTACCCGCCAAAATAAAGCCTAAAAAGTTAGGTTAACAGCAAATGACGTTGAAAGCATTACGGCATTGTCATGTTTAAATTATATTCAGGAATAGAACAGAAGCTTATTTTAAATAAAGTATGAGTTTTTAGTTTTTTTCTTTCACCACACCATGCTAATTTGCCAAGTTAACTAACAGCTCAAACATTTTAGAAACTAAAAATAATGCTTAGTATTTTTATATTGATATAATACATTATTAGATATTTCATATTTCGGCGAAAACTTAATAAAACATAAAGCGTGGCATCGTCGATTTTTCAAAATTAAGGGGCGGAGCTTGCCAGCCGCGCATGAGCTTTTGTTGCCACTGAGCCGGACTTTTTCGGGCTGAACTTTTTAATGTTACGTTATAATTATATGTCAATTATTATTTATATGCTTATACCTATACACTACATAACCAATTTAATAAATAATAATGACAAACGAAATGGCATATCTTTTTCTCTACGTCTGCAAAATTACTAGTTTTTACAATGACTATATTTATAGAATATATCCGTCCTTGTTCACCCAATGCAGCAGAGAAGTAGAAATTTTGTTTTTATTTGTATAGAGTATGCAGCTGTACTTATTTTTAGTTTTGCCGTGACATTTCCATCGTTGCCAAGTTTATGGTCCCCCATGAAGTTGACAGGATTGACAGGGTCCCCCATGGCCCTCTGACAGACAGGGACCGAACTATCCATTCATTGATTTACTTGGGATTCATATACAATGGTTATGGTTATATTGACATAATTTAAAGGTTATAAAATGCTGCAATTACAAAAAATGTTGTTGCCAGAACTTACCAAAAATAATAGTTGTAGTAGAGCTGATACTACGTTTTTCAGGTCAAATACTTGGCAGAAGTAATTCTCCGTGTATACCTATATACTGTATACCATATATACATAATATATACCTACTAAGAAAAGGTTTGTTAACACTGAACCACTAAATAAAGGTCTTACGTAAATGGCTCTTATTCCTGGAACTATAAAATCTTTCTATTAAAATTATCTTTGCAGTATCTACTCACTGTGTACCTATGAGCTCCTTTCCAAAACGTTAACATTTCTTCACTGTAGAAATCTACAAAAAGGTAGAGACATACTCATGCTATGAAACAAGGTGCACATAAAATGCATTCATACCTCCGTCAAAATTTGACCAGGAACAGTGTTTATCTGCACTTCGAATATGGTAGGTACAACCCTCTGCCTCAGAACACTAGGCTTCTTTCCAAGAGGTCGATCGGCAGAGAAACTTTTTTTAATATAATGCGAGCAACGTCGAGGAAATCAATCTGATTTACTCACAGTCAACCTGATGGCATAGACAAACAAGTTAAATAGATGAAAATGTCAGTGTCATGAAAATTAAGTTTAGTCGCGCCCTCTTTGCAAGAACTTTTTTTTGCCGAATATACAGGGGGCAGTTAAAAATTATTATTACGCTTATTGCTATAACCCCGTTTTCACCGAAGTAGCTTTAAGCAACTTTTTGTTTTTGTCCATTTCGCAAACCAATCCTGATGACGACAAGCAGGAATAAGTGACTTATTTTCTGAACCAAACAGCAGAAACAAAAAGTTGCTCTTAGTTTCGTTGACAGAAACGGGGCTTAATTAAATAATTGATTTGTAATGTATTAAACATAGATTTTATTAGCAGAAAAAAGTCAAGGGAGTTTTAAAACATCATAGACGAACTTTAAAATTTCTATGAAATCACCATTCAATCGTAATATGTAGGTACAATGTTTTATGCAACTGAAACCACACCATTTATGTACTCCTTATGATTCTGTTTAAGTATGTAGGTATTTTAACATTCAATCCACTTTCTTTCCTGGGGCTCAATAAGACAACTAAATCCATAAAGTACTCATTTATTGTCAGTATTTTTTTGTGTCAATGTTAATAGATTGAAACTAGAATTATTATAGGTATAACTACATTTACTACACCTATACTTAGTACAGCAAGCCAAAGCAAGCATTAAATAAAATTATCTGGTGCATCTAAGTAAGTTCATTAGAAAGGACATGTGATTTGGAAAACGCTAATAGGTACAACTATACCACTGCATATACCACCGACATATACCATCTATTCATTAAAAAACATCATCCAATTGGATTGCAGATTGGTTGTGCAATATTAAAAGAAAAGGATAGAGTAGCAAAACTCAATTTTAACTGAGTAAAGCTCTTTTTCCATTTCTTTGCTTCTTGGAATAACGCATTTTCTTTGGGTGTCAGGGTTTTTCTGGATATAGCTCCAATAATAGAAAGAAAACCTGTAAGATTATAACTACATTTTATTATTTTTTTACGTAACTAAAAAGATTTAACCACTGACATTCTAAACTTGTACTGTAAATCATTAATAAGAATGAAAATACTATAAAAATTAATGTTACCTAAATAAGATTATCTTCAATGACAACATTGAAGAACAAAATTAGAGCTATAAGAATAATAGACTAAGATATAGAGAACTGTTTCCGTAAACATCTTCAAGGCTTTATTGAAAAACTATGAAGAGTTGAAAAAAATCTATCATTAATATATTTTGTAAACGTATGTACTCCACAAGAAGGCCTGCATAGATAGCATTAAGTGGAAAATCATCTACGGCTCCTTCAAATCCAAGAGGAACTCACCAAAACAAAGCCCTTTTTGTAATGGGTCAATTCGAATACGGCGATGTAAGCCATTTGTATCACAGTATAAGGCATAATCCATTATATAATGTATTATTCCTTATACTGTGTTTGTATGAACATGTGTCCTAAGATGCATCCCCTCTGAGCTATTATAGCCAGAAAGAAAAATCTATTATGACATTTTGTGACTAGTTCTGTACATTGTGAGAATTTGAAGATATCTGTTTTTTTAGACCGTCTCTGCGTTATTTTTTCTTTCAAGAATAACGTGTGGTGATGGGTAACACTTTTTTTAGCCCACAATTTATGTTTCCACTGAGACTTTTTGATTCAAACAATATAATCGTTAACACATTTAGATGTATGTAAATGTATTAATTAGCTAATCAGAATTTTCAATAAACCTTTGAAAGCAAACTGAGATTTTTCACTGTTCTTCACTTCAGCTGGCTCTTCTGTTATAAATTGTTCTTTGCCAGTTTTATCCGCGTTGATTAGAGGGGTTGATTATTCATTACAATTGTCTAAAATTGTAAATATTAAAAACTTGATGTGTGAACAAATATTTATTCGCATGTGGATATAGCATTATATCTACATATTTATACATATTTACCTACAACTTACCCTTTTCAGGCAGAAATTCTGTGGGCACAATTCCTTTTTTCAAAATTACCCGACGTCCACTCAGATAAAGCATATCACTTTCATTGAAATGTTTTTCACATAAATAATATCTAAAAAAAGATAGAGGGTATAGAAGACCATTGTAGATTCTATGTAAATTATACGAAACATCGGCACTTAACCAAACCTGTATCTAACATAATTATATTATAATGAAGATACCTATGCTATACATGTGATTGATACCTTTGGTATATTTCCTTATCATTGCAGAAGCGAATTAGTTAGAAATTTGCAATTGCAGTCTTCTATAAAGCAAAAAGGTAAGCACTTGTGTCGGGATTTGGAAATCTGAACTTCCGCGAACTACTTGGCGTTTTACAGCCGCAAACTGCACAGCCTGGCTTCCCCATTTAGGATTTAACCCATACGCTTTTCGGCAGCTATAAAATCTATTAAAACCTTAAAAACTATAAAATAATTATTTTTTCTACAAACGTCAAATAATGACGCATTTTACGCTTGCATTAGACAAACGAAAACCTAACCTTTTTTGAGGATCAGAATGTGAGTTCACTTTTACGCGCGTTGCCCAGGACAGCAAGCGAAAAAGATTTTATCGCTTGCTGTCAATTAGCAACTACCACCATTCAACCAAATATTTAAAACGTCACTGTCACTTTGATTTAAATTTTCAGATTGTGTCTTCATTCAAATTTCAGATTATTTGGAATTGATTGTTTGTAGAAAAAACGCACAAAGTAACCTTTTTGCTCTCGAGTGATTGCCGCTCTCCGCTTCGCGTCGAGCGGCAAACTTTTTAATTTAGTGGTTAAAATCTTGTCAATCACATTTTTGGCAAATCGGTTTATGGATAACTAGTATGTGGCGTTTTTGGCGAAATCTCTCCCTTACGGTTTTTATAACATAACCATTAACATTGACACAGTTCAAAAATTATATAGGGGTCATTCAAATAATAGCCTTTGGAAAAACTTTATAGAACGCTTTATACTAAATGTTTCAACTTCTACAACTACTCTACAAGTACTTAAATGCCAGTAGTAGATTCAGGAAAAGGGCAGAGGTGGGTTGACACTATATAGCACAACTGAAAGAACACTCCACGAAACTTTTCGTAGGCGGGCAATAAGCGGTTTAACTGTTTTGGCATTAATTAAAAAGACCAATAATTAGCGTGGATTTAAACGGAATAAAAAAAAATGAACAAAAATACGACTACGGAAATCAGAACCGTTTCCCGCGTCGAAAGAATTCCAACTTACCCGTTTTCCCGGTTAGGTAATCACCCTCTCGAGTTCAAAGCGCGTCTCTTTCTTTCGAGTTTCGAAGATCCTCTCTATCACCCCCTCGGTACTTCTTATCCTCGAAAGGGTACTGCAGAAAAATTGATACCACCCTGACCAGTGGCGACTATATGGCGCTTTGGACAGGGCGGATATAAATTTAGAGAATAAACTTTTCTGGAAAATCTGCTGGTAGAAGGAAATTGAAAATGTGACCATTGGACAGAATAAATGATGCTCTTTAACATGACACCTCACATGACATAGTTTAATTGACAATTAAAGCTTTTTATTTAAATTGACCGTTAATTTCCTGGCCCAGTCAATTAAGACATAAATTACTCGACGTGTCGTTAGATACAAAGGATAAACAATTAAAAGCTCTACCTCATGAGAAAAAAAGATTTTAATTTCAATTAGCGATATTCGCAAAATCGCTTTAATTACTAAACTATTGTTCGGGTCAAGTACAGGTCTGAAATTATGTCAAGGGCCATAAACTATTAAAAAGGCGCCTTTCATGTTTTATGGCCGGAATTCCCAAGAAGTTGTGAAAGTGCCTGTCTAAAAACTAACAAAAGAAATGCTCTTCGACTATAATTAAAACTATTGCGACCATATGTGCATTTTAGGGATTCATGGAACTGGTTTATTGAGAAAACCCGAAAAACAGAAAAAAAACTTCCATAAGTTAAAGCTTAAAACTTAAAAGCTTCGAAAAATGGCTTACAGAGCCATTGCTGCTATACATGAACTCACATGCAAATAAAGAGTTCAGTTTGCACAACATATTAAAGATTTGGCACCAGTTAATGAGGGGGACACACTGAGCGACAGCGTCCACCTAAAAACCCTACTCTGAGATGAATTTGACACATTTGAAAGACAAATTGACATTTGACAATTTTGGCATTATCATTGACTAAATAAGCCGAGTTCGGTAATTCCATCCGATCCGGACTCAGACTATCTCCCAAAATCTTAACAAGCTAGAGTGCGATAGACTGATATCCCGAGCGCTCGGGATATAATTACCGAACTCAACTATAGAAAAAAAAACATGGATATTTAATAAAAATAAAAATAATTGAGAATTTATTAAAACGTTTAGGTAAACACGAAGGGTACAGAAGTCATATTAGCGTTGGACGAGCATTTTCTATTTCCTGCGATAATATTGGCACGTACAACTAGTTTAAAATGAGCTCGGAAGGCCCTCAAAAGAAAACCTTTGCTGAGCAACACGCAGAGAGGATGAAACGATTGAGGGACCTGCATCGCATGAGGAACGAGGCCAGGAGCCACAATCACCAAGAAGTTGTTGCTGAAGATTCTAGGAACAAAATGCCTCCAAACTGGGAGGCCAGGAAAAGGAAGGCCGAATGGATTTTGAATGATCAGAAGGAGCGGGAAGAGGCTGCCAAGAAAGGTAAGCAGTGAACAGACCTCTCAAGATATCTTTACAGCAAAGAGGGCATCAAGTTTAAAACAAAAAAACTTGCCAGGTTATTCATATTTCCACTAAAAAATATCTGAACTAACACAAAGGACATTAATTTTTTTATATTTCAATTTTAAAGGATGACTAGAACTGGACTGACCAAACCAAAGGAAGTATGTAACTGAATTAGTTCAGGTTAGTTCAGGTTAGCCTAACCAAAATAAAAACATAACTGAACTAACCTGAGCTAATCAAAAGCAAAGGGAAACTGAGCTAACTTAAAAGAGCACACACTTATGTGCAGCAATCAACAGGCCTAGTAGTAGCTCTAAAGGGCCATTGCAGCAAGGTCCAAAGGTCGTAAAGGACTGAATTGAACTAAAACTGAACTAGCCCAACCAGATGAAATAGAACAGAAGTAACCTGAAATAACCAAAGGCAAAGTAAAACTGGACTAACCTCACCAACAGATCCCACACTTGTATGTAAGGCACTATGTAGTACAAGGGCCACAAAGATAAGTTCTAGACGTGACCTTTATGGGCTGCCCTAAGAGACAAGTAAAACTGTACTGACTATCCAAAGAAACCTTCTGTCTAATTGCTATAGACTGGAGCGCATATCACTCAACATTTGCCAGACGCACTTAATAACTTTCATATCATTCATAATTGAAGGGTGACATGTATACCGCAGTCAAAATTTACTTGACAAATTTTAACCCATTGAACTTAATTTTGAATGCACCCCTGAGGAATTAAATGTACAAAAATAAACAATTTTTGTATGCAGTAGGTGGATTAGCATGGTGGGGACAAAATAATGACAATTCAGTTAATTTGTTAATTCAACTGAATTGTTGTTAATTTGTTTTCATCCCACTAATCAACTTACCCTACTGCACAGTTTTAGTGGGATGCTAAACAAGCTCATAGCAATTTTTTTAATATTTTTTGGTACAAGTATGAATATTTTGCATATTTTCTTGCTTTAAATTACTTAATTTGATGCCCTCTTCATTTTAAATTTCAAAAAACCTTGAAACTCCTTAAAACCCATTACTGAGCAGCACACAAAAACCCACCAGCTCTTTTTAACATTGCTATTTCTTTTAACCCTGGTGTACTTTCTTCAAATGGTTTAGGTTTTGCTTATAGAGCACTTAGTATTTTATGTTTAAGCTTTACAATGAGACATTTAATTATTTTACCTTTTTAAAGATAATTTTACATTAATAGGTATTAAGTATAATTTGCAGATGCTATCAATTTACTAACATTATTTTATGGTGGCTTTTATAAGTTCTTGAGTTTGCTTACTTATTGAAGCTAAGATACTCGCTAAGATATAAGTTTTACTAATAACTTTACTCACATCAGCATATCATTTTTATTTTGTCTTACATTAATTCATTATAAAACATTGTTTACTAGAGACTTACCTTTCCATATTATGTCTTAGGTGAAGACTATGACAGAAAAAAAATGTTGCATGTAACAGCAGTTGAAGCGGAACGACTGGAGAAAAAGAAGAAAAAGAAAAATCCAGATCAGGGATTTTCAGACTTTGAAGCAGCAACATTCAGACAGTATAACAGGTACTTTTTTACCCATTATTAACTCTGACTTTTTTTAAGAGGAGCTTAAGTTGTGATGTGATAGGTGACAGGTGTTGATATAAAACACCCCTTTTAAGCTCTTAGTATCTATCTGAAAATTTCGACAAATTTAGCGTTTATAATGACCATTTTTTTACCTAAATAATAACATACTGATTTCCTTAACATAATAAATTCCTTGTAATCACTGTTTATTTACTTACTTTCAGGCTAGTTAAAAATATGGCACCCAAAGACATGGAACGCTATGAAGAACAAAAAGAAAAATACGGTGACGCCTTCTACGCTGGTCCAAACACCATAGTCCATGGGTTGCATGAGGATCGACCAGAAGCAATAGATAACTTGGTAAAAAGCGTTGAAGACCAAATCGCCAAGCGGAATAAATATTCCAGGCGAAGGATGCACAATGATGACGCAGACATTGATTACATTAATGAAAGAAACGCCAAATTCAATAAGAAATTGGAACGCTTTTATGGCGAACACACTGCAGAAATCAAGCAAAACTTGGAGAGAGGAACCGCTGTTTAATTTGTTAATACTCTTTTTTTTTAAGATGATTCATAATAACTGAAATATAGGTTTTATTTATCAAAATAAGCATTTATTTAAAAATAAATAATAAATACAATATTTACAATCAAATAATAGTAAGTCAGCTATGTTCAAATTGTGTACACATTCATGAGCAATCAATGTATCCGACAAACTGAAAGAAATTAAAAATATAAAACAGCAATAATTGTTTCGAAGGTGTTAGGTAATTGGCGCTTTCTTCCCTTTCATAGGCTTACCCAGGAGTGAGCTATGCCTGCAAAATTAAATGCGATGTTAAGGGTATGTATAATAACCATACACTTGGTATGCAAAATACAACACCAACAGGAGTTAGTATTGTGACAGCCTGCCAATAAAAAAAAAAACATTAAACTGGTTAGTGGAATGTGGATGGTATCGAAACGGTGAACGGGAAGAAGAAATCTAATCTTTTTGGGCAGATCAGTTTCTGCTCTCACGCCATTATCAGCGTCCAAAATCTGGCATACTATGGACAAAATGATAATTGAGAACATTAATCAATATCTGGCTCTAGAAAACTAGCTTTGTTCATGGCTATACAATAATATGGTCATCATATGTGAGGCTGTAAACACATAAGAGGGTATGTTATAGGTACCCTTTGAATTAAATTAGGCGGTTAGGCGTCACAGCGTGAATAATATTCATTATTTAAGCTGCATATTTTGTTTATTCATTATACACTCCATAAGAATTGCATGCAGACCCCGTCATGTTGGAAATTATAGAAAAAATGAACAAAACAAACTTATGGCTGTCAATATGGCGGCCTTGATTTTACGTCATTTCGACTTTGACTATCAAAACAAGACTCTTGTTGTCTAATTGTTTATTATATAAAAATTGTAATATTATCCAACAAGCACATAATGAGCGTAGCGAATGGCGCAATTGATCTGAAGTTATGCAAATTATATGCAAGTTCGATATTATACTTTGTCCACGGTTTATATACAATTTTTACATAATAATCAATTAGAAAACTCGATTATCAATATGCGTTTTGTTTTGGTTGTCAAAGTGACGTTAAAACCATTATGGAAGCCGCATCAGGGCGGCCATAATAGTTGGAACGACCTTCAATTGTTTTGTTGGTAATTTCCAACATGGCGGTGAGAATTGCATGCAGGAATTTTTATGGAGTGCATAATGAAAAAACAAAAATCTCTTTCAGTCCATAGGTTATAACACACCATATTATGTGCTTATAATCTGACAAATGATGACCATATTAATGTACGACCCCGTGGACAAAGTATAGTATCCAACTTGTATATATTACCCATTCAGTTATTTTTGTCATCTAGTTAGGTACCTTTGAAACCTTCATTTTTTTTATACCCATCCCCTTTTAGCACAGGTTGAGAAGATACGATAAAAATGTCAAAGTCAAATTTCCAACTCCTACTTGACGACAATAATAAGTGAATGGCTTATACCGGGTGTCCAGCAGAACCCAGGACATAGGAGCTTAACATGGGAAATCGGTATTTTTTTTGCGTCTGAACGGTTGATTTGATTGAAAAACTTTTAAGAGTAAAGTTGTAGAGCTTATGGTCAGCTATCAACCTGTAATTTTTTCAATACCTCAGTTTTGGCTGTTTTTTGAAAAAACGCCTCGAAAAGTGCAAGAATTTGTTCAACAAACGTATTTTCACTGCATAATCACGTTAATTACTACATGATACTCCCTCAAAATAAATAAGAAAGGAAAATGGGTTCTGACTCTGACATAAGAAATTATTATCTTGGCGACACTGCACATGCATTGCGGGGGTGATGCGCTAAATTAATAAAAATTTTTGCACTTTGTGGGGCGTTTTTCCAAAAAACGGCCAAAACTGGGGTATTGAAAAAATTACAGGATGATAGCTGACCAAACGCGCTACAACAATCAATTCAACCGTACAGGCGCAAAATATATAAAAACCGATTTACCATGTTAATCTCCTATGTCCAGGATTGTGCTGGACACCCGGCATGTAGAATAGGCATCATTCCCTTACGTAAATTGGGTACCTATACAAATTGCGAAACGACGCGTTCGGAAATGATGGCTTGTTGGATAACATAGGTACTATTATCATCTTATCGTCGACTTCTCACATACATTAGAGAAAAACCTGATCTTGAAGATCCATTTGGAATATTTACATTGGTCGATTTTGACAAAATTTGCAAATCGATGTGGTGTTATTTTGTGTTGCGTTGTTGTTTTGTTTTTCTTCAAGAACAAAAGGGGAAACTTTATGTATCATTTCGGATTCGACAGTGGGATACACACCTATCTATTTCATTTTATAATTAAAGACACATATCAAAAATGGAAATTTTCAGTATTTGCTTATTACTTGGCTAGACTAGAAAAGGAAAGCACGAGAAATTTAGTAACTTGCCAACCGAGGAGAGAACATATTATTTTATTATTTACTCTTTTATTAATACGTTTGATTATAATAGTCGAATTGGATGGTACTTTTTTACAAAAACGAAAATTTTGCATTTAATCTTTAATATGAAACTTTTTATAATCCCAATTTGCCAATCTAACAACTATCCACCATAACTTTCTTGGACTCATTTTTTAGCAATAATTGTTGTTTTGTTAAGATTTTAGTTAGAGTAATTGTCAAGTAAAGCGAATTATGTTTGTCTACAATTAATAGAAAATAACTCAATTAGCAGTTAGAAGCTCTAAAAGAGTACAACGACGGGTTATATAGGGTCTTCATTTGAAAACGTCATTTAATTGACTGTGAAATGTCTAAGGAAAAGGATGAAAAAATAAAGGTCTATTTATTTTGATTATGTCATTCATTTTCTTTCAAAAATCCATGGTCCTCTTGACGACTTTTTGTAATGAACACCCAGTATAATCTCAAAGCACATTAAACATCAACACACATCTCCTTACGTGAAGCCATCAGACTCGGAGACACGTGGATCCGAATATGATCTCCGGGGGCTACGGCTACTAAAAAAAAAGATAATGGATTATTTCATAAACTTTTCTTTATTTTTGAATAACCAAATACATATACAAAATTAACAAGTAATATAAAGTCCATTTAATGGACGGCCACAAAATTGCTCTTTTTTACTTAAAAGAAACGAAAAAAAGTGCTAATGGTTGTAGTTTCTATACGTAGGTACTAAGTTACCTATAGAAGAAGTTAAGTAAGTAAACAGCTCTCAAAACAGCAGGTTGAAAAGAAATGTAAAACTGTGAGAACCGCAATCTTATTAATGGTTTTATTTAAGAAAGCTAAAAATAGTAATGAAAAAGAAGAACCCAAACAGCACTGGACGTCTTAAAGACATCTTCATGCAGACATTGTAACTACAACTGAAAAATACTTCTTTAAGATATCTTTTCGTCGTCTGTATAAAGACGAGAGTTGATTTGACAAAAGAAATTTCGTAAAAATAGCAATCAAAATATATGTATTTTTTAAATTTGCGACAATTTACGCGACAATCGCAATGTGTATTCTAAAACGATTAAATTTTATATAGCTTCTTGAAGCGCCGCAGTTGCCGGTTTTACCTTAATTTCCTGCAAATGCAAAATTTAAATCATGGTTTTTATAAATTGTATGTAGTTTTTATTATTGTTACGATTCGCAGCAACGCCGCATGGGAGGCGGGGCAACGCATGGGAGCGTGTTGGTTGGTGGAGCTTCGCGACCTATCCGCGCTGCGTCATGGCTGACACGAGTGATTTATTGCTCGTCTGGCTTAATCTAGAAGGCAGTTGTTAACAACCGTTTTTTTTTATGTGAGATTATTCAAGAATTCTTATAAAGAACTTTCTAGGTTTTTCTGTAATTTTAGGATTGTATATAAAAGGCGCATAGAGCGGCGGTTAAGTAATAGTCGTATTTTAATCGAGCTATAAGTAAGCTAAAGTTACGAAGCGATAATAGAAGGCTATAAAGTGTTAAGTAATGAGTTATTTAGTAGTCGTGTGTAATTGTGGAAATAAATAAATAGTGTTTTCGTGTTAAATCGTTACACTGGAATTATTGAACCCCGAGTTCGCAACAATTGGTGTCAGAAGTGCGATTCCAGTGGGAATTTGAGGACTAATATTACTGAACTGTAAGTGAGTGCTTCATTGCCGGACATTACGTGTTTATGCCAGTGACCAGAAGCCAGCATCAAGCGATGGAGGATCAACTTGCCGCCCTGTTGTCCTTTATGCAACAATAGAAGGAAGAGCAAAAAAGACGTTTTGTAGAACAAAAAGAAGAGCAGGAAAAACGTGATCAAGTTCAGGAGCGACGTTATCTAGAACAGAAGAAAGAGCTGGAAAAACGTGATCAAATACAGGAAAGACGTTATCTAGAGCAGAAGGAAGAGCAGGAAAGACGTTATCTAGAGCAGAAGGAAGAGCAGGAAAGACGTTATCTAGAACAGAAGGAAGAGCAGGAAAGACGTTATCTAGAACAGAAGGAAGAGCAGGAAAAACGTGATCAAGTGCAGGAGCAACGTCATCAACAATTCAAAGAAGAATTAATGAACCATCTCGCAGCTAGGGAGCAACAATTGGAAGAAAGAATAATGCAATCCGTTAACGAATCCGTTAACCAATCCATTAACGGCGCCAACAAGGGACTCGAAGCTGTCAACCAGAGGGTTCTCGAGCTAGAAAAGAAATTCCGGGAACAACTTGAGGACGACAACGTGTCTACAGAGAGTTTTAGCACATTCAACGCTAAAATTAACCCTCCCGATTATGACGGTACTACGGCCTGGGAAATTTATAAAACACAATTTGAGGCAGCTGCAAAAGCTAATGGCTGGTCCGAGCCCCAGAAAGCTACATCATTAGTGGTAGCACTTCGTGGAAAAGCGGCTGAACTACTCCAATCTCTGTCGGCAGCTGATCAAAGTAATTATGCAGTTTTAGTACACTCTCTGCAACTACGATTTGGAAACGAGCACAAAGAAACCGTGTTCCAAGCCCAGCTGAGGATGAGACAGCAGAAGTCAGGTGAATCCTTACAAGAATTTGAGGCGGACATAGACAGACTAATTCACCTGGCATACCCATCAGCCCCTGAATGTTTTCAAACGCAATTTGCCGCCGAAAGGTTCATTGAGGGAGATCGAGATAGTGACATGAGATACCACTTACGTCTAGTAAGGCCCAGGAATATCAGCGAGGCACTAGTTCGGGCCCTGGAATTCGAGGCGTCACGAGTGTCATCTAGTCCTTCTCCACGTGTAAGAATGACAACTTGCAATGACGAGGAGGATACGTCTAGGGGTGAATCCATGGCAACTTTACATAAAGCGTTGAAGGATCTGGCAGTCAATATCCAAGCCTTGTTGGGAAGACCTCCTCGATCAACAGGCAATCGGGGCATAAAATGTTTTAACTGCGGTAAACTGGGTCACGTCAAGAGTAACTGCCGTAACAGGGCAAGAAGTCCGTCGCCGTTGTTTAGAAGACCGAGCGGAAACCAGGACCGCCCTAGATTCCAGGAAAAGCCAATTCCGGTCAATGTAAGGATGCAATTGACCGAGCCCGTTAAGACCCCCAGGATCAGTCAAGTCAACCAATCAAGTCAAGGCAATAATTTGGTTGGCAAAAGTGTTACAGAGGCCGGACGCATTAAAGGACAGAAGACCCAAACTGAACATCGACCAGGAAGGTCTCACGGAAATGCCGATGCATTATCTAGACCGCCATGTAAAGAAGATAGTCAGCATTGTCGAAGAACTGAGCAGCGTGAGGGACTTCCTTCTGTAAGAAGAACGTCGGTAGAAAGAAACGATGGCTGGACCACACAGACACTTCGAGAAGAACAACTGAATGATCCAGATATTGGACCGATACTCATGGCAAAGACTGATGACAAGAGACCAGAATGGCAAGAAATTGCTGGTAAAAGTCCCAACTTGAAGGCGCTCTGGGCCCAGTGGCACTCTCTTAGAATAGAAAATGGATTACTAAAGAGAGCGTGGGAGAGTCCGGATGGCAAGTCCGTAGTCAGTCAGTTGGTTGTTCCTGGTCGCAGAAAATCGGACGTACTACAGGAAATGCACGACGGAACCAGTGGAGGTCATTTTGGGGTCAATAAAACCTTGGCCAAAATTAAAGAGCGGATCTATTGGGTGAATTATCATGAAGACGTCGAATCTTGGTGCCGCAAGTGTGAAGTTTGTTGTGCCACAAAAGGACCTCGAACAAGATCACGGGGCCGAATGGTGCAGTACATTATAGGTGCTCCATTCGAGAGGGTAGCAATTGATGTCGCGGGACCATTTCCTCATCAGACTGAGTCGGTCCAAAAGGTCATGGAACTTCTCGGAATTCGCAAGACCAGGACAACTCCTTTGCATGCACAGTCGGATGGGATGGTAGAGAGATTTAATCGGACCATGGAACATTACCTATCTAAAATGGTGGCAGATCATCAGCGTGGTTGGGACCAACATCTACCTCTCATGTTGATGGCATATCGAGGCTCTACGCATAAAGCCACTGGTTATACTCCGGCGAGAGTAATGTTCGGTTGTGAAAGTTGTGAAATGAGGCTTCCTGCGGATTTGATGTATGGAACACCAGAAAAAGAGTCGCTCAGCTCTGAGAATTTTGTGGAGGAGCTTAAGGAGAGGCTGAACAATGTTCATGAACAAGTCAGGAATAAACTGCGGATATCCAGTGATCGAGCCAAAGCAAGATATGACTTACTAGCTAACTCCCGCGGCTTCCAGGATGGTGATTTGGTGTGGTTATACAATCCGAGGCGAAAGGTGGGAAGTCGCCCAAACTTAGCCAAAATTGGGAAGGACCTTATACAATTATAAAGAAGATTAATGATGTGGTGTATAGGATCCAGCGGACCCCTAGGTCAAAGATGAAGGTCGTTCATTTGGATCGATTAGCACGATACCATGGAACTCTATCTGTTCGGGACGAACAGCCTTAGGAGGAGGGCAATGTTACGATTCGCAGCAACGCCGCAAGGGAGGCGGGGCAACGCATGGGAGCGTGTTGGTTGGTGGAGCTTCGCGACCTATCCGCGCTGCGTCATGGCTGACACGAGTGATTTATTGCTCGTCTGGCTTAATCTAGAAGGCAGTTGTTTACAACCGTTTTTTTTTATGTGAGTTTATTCAAGAATTCTTGTAAAGAACTTTCTAGGTTTTTCTGTAATTTTAGGATTGTATATAAAAGGCGCATAAAGCGGCGGTTAAGTAATAGTCGTATTTTAATCGAGCTATAAGTAAGCTAAAGTTACGAAGCGATAATAGAAGGCTATAAAGTGTTAAGTAATGAGTTATTTAGTAGTCGTGTGTAATTGTGGAAATAAATAAATAGTGTTTTTGTGTTAAATCGTTACACTGGAATTATTGAACCCCGAGTTCGCAACATTATCATATACATTGTAATATGTATCTTTTTCATTGA
Organism: Taphrorychus bicolor; assembly: GCA_951812265.1. Lineage (NCBI taxonomy): Eukaryota > Metazoa > Arthropoda > Insecta > Coleoptera > Curculionidae > Taphrorychus > Taphrorychus bicolor. Next base: position 10,887,343 of record OX638298.1, read on the forward strand.
AATAACAATAAACAACTACAAATAGAAATTAATGCAAAGTAAAATACTTCTTTTATGTAGATTTTTCATTTTTCTATTCTATATTTGCAAGCCCATGCAGTTGACCCAAACGATCTGTGTGACTTTGACATTTGACCTGTGACGAATTGTACAGTCATGACATTTGTCTCAATTCTCATAACAAGTTTAGCAAGTTTAAGTATTTTTGAGAAAATATGATTGAAACATGTAGATGTATGGTATTTTTTCTATAATATAAATCATATAATTTTAGGCTCTGTGCAAAAAGCAGGGTTAGAGCAAAACCAGAAAGCCACAGAAAGTGCCATAGAAGTTAAGAAGAGCATCGGACCGAAGAGCAGTTTTAAGAAAAAAATGTAAATCTTTTCAGTTACCTACGTCTGTACAATTAATTGTGTTATTATTAGGAGTAAGATAAATATGTCATCGACGAACAATTTCATATATATATAAAAAAATACATATATATAACCTTTTTTTTAGTCCAATTTTTTTTTCTACTTGCGCCTATAGCTAAAAGGATGAAAAAGTGATCTTATTAAGATATTCTTAAGACGTCTTTGATAAGACATCTTAAAGAAGTTGGGTTTTGTAACATTGGACGTCTTTTACGCGTATCAAAGACGTCTTTAAGACAACTTGACATCTTTTAAATAGTATATTATAAACCAAGGTTGTGAAGTACATTATTATGACCCGAACGTCAAGTTTAAATCGTGCGGGTCATAAGTAGTTCACAACTGCGGTGTATATACGATTTTTTCCACTACTAGACTCGATAAATCTACAACAGAAAATTGCCTAAAATAGTAAGATAGCGCTCCGCATATTTTATTACTAAGAACAATCGCGTCTTCAATCCACATGGAGGCTTCGTTACCGTGGCAACCGATAAACAAAATCGCCGTATGAGCGCGCCTAATGCGCCTGACAACTGACAGATTTATTTACCGGTAAATAATCGCCCATAACGTTGTCATTATAGAACGCTTATGTTCAGTTGTTTTATAAGCAAAACAAGAAAACCTACTTTACACTCATTTTGCTGGCCGTTAACGGTCCGTATTAAAGCTAGTAGTGGAAAAACTCTTTTAGACATCTTTAGGATGTCCTAGTGCTGTTTGGGAACCGATAATGAAATTTATCGTAAAAAAGTTTTTATCACAGCAATAAACTGAGACACACAACACCCATGCCGACACAAATTTTAACACACACGTTTTCGGTAAATCATGCATCACTGCTGCTGTCAGTGTTTATCGAAAACCTGACGAGCCCCTCAGGGGCCGAAATGCTTGAACTGAGAGGAACTCTAGTGTTAGCCTTATGTCTCGAGTTAGCTGCTGTGCTGCCAGCGGTCAGGCGGCGCAGCATCTCTCCGGCACTTAGTGCAGATCGGCTGTGTGCTAAGTGGGGTTCAGTTCTAACACTCTTTCTAAGCGCCTTGTCGCTGGATATTTTGAACATATCAAAGGACTTGTTAAAATCTACAGGGTTAGGCATGCTACGCAACGCATCCACTGTTAGATCGGAACGTCTGGGCGTACCATGGTCGTCGCGGAGCATCTCACACTGTTCGCACCAGGCCAAATCTGGATGGTTAAGGAATGTGCACTCGGAACAGCTCCACATTGGACCTTCCACTTCGGGGAAACTGATAAGGGGGGGTGGTGCAACTTGGCGCCTTCCGGACGGCCTTTGGAGAGTCTGAGTGGGGCGTGGGGGCGAGCGGGAACGCTGGGTTACTAGGGGTCCCGTGGGACCGGTGTAGATGTTGTTGTAGAATTCCTCTAAGTAATAGCAGTAATTATTGTGGGTTTTATGACCAAATTCGATGCGACTTCTTACCGTTCCCTAGTTTTTCGGCCAGCTTCTTACACTGGAACGTGAGATGATTAATCTCCTTTCGAAGTTGCTTTTCAATTTCCTCAGCGGTTCGCCATTCAGCAATCTGAAGCTAGTTTGAAAATTATTTGTTTATGTAGAAGTTTTATGTGTTGACTAACAATAATCGATTTTTACCTGTTGCTTGTTTTCCAGGTCCTGCACTTCCTGCCTGATTATCACCAGCTTTGCGTTACCAGTCTGAAGTTCTATCTTTATGCGGTCTATCCGAGCTTGTTGTTTGAGCAGAACAGGAGAAACTAGAACACAGAACACATCAGAAAATTGTCGAATATGTTTACTAGGTAAGTGTCAGAGTTTTGGAGGTAGCAAAATCTGGATTGCGGTTTTGCGCCCGGACTATGTGGCCGTTCACAGGTATCCGTTTTGCATAGCGGATCAGGTGTTTACGGATCCGCCCGCGGTCGTCCAAAATAGACGTCGCGCCGCCTACACGAAACGCGTGCCCGTTATTTTCGTTTCGACAAGGCTGCCCGGATTTAAGTGCATTTTGCCGTCGTAATCGACCGTGGATGGACTTTAGTTCCACTTTGCTTTCAATCTTCGAAGCTGTTTTCCAGGCGTCTGTTCCAAAAAAGTCTTAAAGAAGAAGATAAGTAACAATAAGACATAAGTAAACGCTTTTAAAACCATGAGGTGATCCACATTTTGTTCCAGCAATGTGCTTTCTGACATGGATAATAAGGACACCCTAATTAAGAAAAAAACCTTAAACCAGTGACTTTGTACTACTAGACCCAAGTATGGCTATAAGTCGCCGAAATACACGTTGTTTCCAAGACCTCCAACATTGTTTTTTCTGATCATCTCTTTCCACATTATGGTCTCTGCGTTAAGCTTATCTCTCTTGTGGCACCTTTAATGTCAAAACCAAGCACCGACGTATACATGACGTTTCCTGATTTTCTGACGTTTATTTATTATAAGTAAACCTATAACTTAGATGAATTCATTGCATTTATGAGTCTGGATTTGAATAACAGCCTCAAGTTTATGCGTGTCCTGGAGCGAGCATGCAATCGGGCTTTTCTTGAGAAACAGTACAGAGTGACATGGAGTCAACACAGTAGTAGTAACAGTAAGTAACATCACATAGTGTACCTAGGGATGAAGTGACAACCATACCAAAGCAGCTGAGTATCCTGAATAAACTAAGAAACCAGTGTAGACTTAGAAGGATGTATGGAAACTCCATTCGACTCGATAGGCAAAACTTAATTCTAATGCCCGCATAAACAGTTCAGAAAGAGCGAAGAGTCTGAAAATAAAGAGACAAAAAATGAGCCTAAAGGAGAATCTGAAAAAGAGCTAGAGAAAACAGGCGATACACCTTTCCAAAGAAGGAGAAGAAGCAGAAAAGTCAATAATTCCCTGCAAGTCAAATCAGAATATTAAGTTGAGTTCGGTAATTCATCCCGAGCGCTCGGGATATCAGTCTATCTCACTCTAGCTTGATTAGATATTGGGAGATGGTCTGTGTCCGGAACACTCGGATGGAATAACCGAACTCGGCTTTAATAGCAATTTTCACTGGGCAGCACTACTGCGCGGTGAGTGTATTTCTATCCTTTCTTAATTCAACCAAAATGTAAAGAAGGAAATACACTGAGTGTGCACGAGTGCAGCCAGTGAATAACGCTATTACCTACTTAAAGGGTTTCAATTGTGCTAAATAAGCGACATAGCAGAAATTTTATAAAAAGCGTTTTCCTTTCTTGTAGAATAAGTAGAAAGAATATTTCAATTTCTAATTTCTGCCTCAAACTTCCCAACAGTTAAACTTATTAGCGAAAACTGCTGCGCAATAGATAGCGCCTCGTATAGCACTGTATACTGGATATAACTAAGTCCACATCATGTAGGCGGAAACGCGAAAAACGGAACTGGAAGCGGCATGTTCTATTCGTTGTCAAACTGTAAAATAATAGTCAGCTGATTTTCAACCAGTAGGACACGCGTGTCAGTTCCGCTTTTCCGCCTACATATGGACGGAGCCAAAGGGTGATCAAGATCCAAGATCAAAAGCATAGAATAAGTTCATTCAATTCCAGGTTATTTTACTTATTCTCTTTTTTTACTCACTGCACTTATTTTCTATTTTATTTATTCTATCCTTCAAATTTTTCTTCAGTTATCAGAGGAGAGACATATAACTTATTCACTTATTTTTGACATCTCGGGACCTTTAAAATCTGCATTGTTTTATACCTATCTTATTTCAGCACATGTTGAGAAGATACGATAAAAATATAAAAGTCAGATTTTCAACGCCTCCTGATGTCAACAATAAGTAATTGGTTTATTGGCTTGTGAAGAACGCTATCAGTGCCAATGTTTCGCGAATTACACATCTCTATTTCTTACCCATCTCTACTAAAGGTCCTAAAACCTGCCGCCATTTCTGACCACACATGGAGACAGAAACAAAATCGAGTGGAAAGGTTGGTGTTATTGGTTATGACGGCCATTTTGACAAAAACGCAATGCTAAAGTTTCTGTTTACTTGAGTTTGAATATTATGGTAATTTTTCTGTAATCTAATTGTAGCCAAAAACCCAGGATAAGTTCATTAGGCCAGATTGTACAAGTCACCCTCAAAGTCGGGTTCAACTAAACTCGACTGGTACTTGAACTTGCCCATAAGAAAAGCATTACTGTTAGCAAGTGTCACAAATGAAATTAATTTGACAGCAGTGCGATTCTTATGGGCGGGTTCAAGTACTAGTCGATACTCTTGGATGGATCGCATTATCTACAAATTGTTTCTTATCAAGGGGGTTTTCTAAAAGTGATTACTGAATTACAGGTAAGGACTTGACAAAATAAGTAGGACGGGGTGAGTCTTAATGGGTGGGCGAAAATGAAATCTCATATTCTTTGGTCGATTTTAAGGCCGGTCTGTCATACAATTGTATTACCTATCGAGCGTCGTTAAAAAGTTACAGGGTGTTGAAATTAGAATTTCAAAATGCATTTGTATTGATTATTCTGAAAGCGTAAGAGGTATTTTATTGAAATTTTAAACATTTTGACTGCTACGGAAGGCGCACATTTTGCCATAATTTTTTTTACTAACGCCAGTGACGCCTTTACCAGCACGTCGATTTACATTATTTGAAAAAAAAGTAGAACGTCACTGATTCTTTGAAAAATGAAATTTAGTTTTTTAATACCCATTCTACTATAAAGGAAAGAGCCCTCTTTAGGTTTTTTTGAGGGTTTTTTAGCACGACGCACCATTGTCGAGTAAATAAATAAAAGCCATTGTAATGCATGTAAGTGCAGCCGCGAAAATAGAAGATTTAGTAGTAACTATGTGTAAAAGTCGGTCTTTTTGTGCTGAGCTCAGAGATTGACGGCCGAAGCGTAGCTGAGGCCTGCAACTGTGCGAAGCACAAAAAGACTTTTTTACTCCGTGTTACATATACTTTTTACTTTTTTTTCAAGCTATTTAAATTACAAGTCTACAGCGTGATTCATCACTATGTTAATATATAGGTACTGATGATTTGTTAATATATACTGATGATAGTTATGATTATGACGTCGCGCCTGACGGAAATATGACAGATGATGCGAATAACTACACGGCTCCATAGGCAATTTCGGATGGCATCGATCGCGTTTAGTACCGCAATTTAATAGTTTAACTTTATGCTTGTACAAAATTTATACTCAGTAGAAGTTGGAAAAATATACCAATTTGGGCTACTAAAAACTAAAATCTACAACTACTATCCAGTCTAAACCCCCGAAATCAACTAAGAATTTGCGTCAAAAACTGAAATATAGGATGGATGCACCTTCGCACCAAGAGCTCTGATTACTGTTTTTATTCCACTGCTGTCTGCATCTATTATCTAGAGCATAAAAGTATTCATAAATTGCAATATTGACAATCTGTATGTACAACTGCGCCACTACGACAGCAGCGGTGACTTTTGTTAATTTACTGCCTTTTTCCATATTCGTACTAGTTAATATACTACGAACGTCAATCTTTCCCCACGGATTAAAAGTGCAGCTTCTAGTGACCTATGGAAACCAAGATTAGGCTCACTGCTTACTATTGCGCACATTCTTTTGCGCAAGACATATTCGGAGGACACGCCCACTAAAAAAATTGCGTTTTTAGCCGGACGCCTAGTGCGCTCTCGGAGTATTCTCATCCTTCTATTCGCAATGAGAAAACAAAGGATGGTAGTAATGTCGCAGCGCACAGAGCAGTCTACCGAAAACTCTAGAAGAACAAAAGTTTGAGGTTAGGTCAACTCTGAGTACTTTTTGACATGAAAAGAAAATTTGTAATAACGGAAGATCGAAGATTTGTTTTTTGATTATAGGCTGGTATTTATTTTAAAACAAATTAGTGTAATAAGTAATAAATACTCATCGGGCGGCTTGGAACATCGCTTGATGGTAGTGAAAGTGGACCGTTCCCGTCAAAGATCGCGTAGGCTCAAATACTTTGTCCTACAATAACACCAAGACTATCAAGTGTATTGTTTATTGATTTCTTGATACCTGACTCGTAAGCCAAGGCAAAGAAGGGCGACAAAAGATTATCAAGTGTATTGTGTATTGACTTCTTAATACCTCACTTGTAAGCCAAGACAAGGAAAGGCGCCAATATTTTATAGTATGGCTAGACGTTTTCTGAACATGAAAATGGTGAGTATTGGGTCTTTTTGAGGTTTTATGATTATAATCAATTAAATTAAATTACATTATTATGGTTTTATTATCAATATCAACTACTGACTAATGTGTAAATGTTACGCGCGTACCCGCCAAAAAAAAAACCTAAAAAGTTAGGTTAACAGCAAATGACGTTGAAAGCATTACGGCATTGCCATGTGTAAATTATATTCAGGAATAGAACAGAAGCTTATTTTAAATAAATTATGAGTTTTTAGTTTTTTCTTACACACACCATGCTAATTTGCCAAGTTAAATAACAGCTCAAACATTTTAGAAACTAAAAATAATTCTTAGTATTTTTTATATTGATGTAATACATTATTAGATATTTTATATTTCGGCGAAAACTTAATAAAACATAAGGCTTGGCATCGTCGATTTTTCAAAATTAAGGGGCGGAGCTTGCCAGCCACGCATGCGCTTTTGTTGCCACTGAGCCGGACTTTTTCGGGCTGAACTTTTTAATATTACGTTATAATTATATGTCAATTATTATTTATATGCCTTTTTCACTACTTTTTTAGTCTCACTCAGACCCACTTTTACTAGGAGTAAAAGTGGGCCTTTTCGTGCCAGAGATTGAAGTGGGCGAAGCACAAAAAGACAATTTACTCCGCGTAACATATACTTTTTTTTTTCAAGCATGCAGGAAATAAGAAGTCTATTTCAGAGCGATTCAGTTTTGCATTTTTTCTTTAATCCTCTATAAGCGAATCTAGGTAATTACCCAATTAGTGGTGTATAATATTTGTAAAATAAATAGAAAGTGTTAGAATGGTGGTTTTCAATGTTCAATGATTTTAATGGTATTAAATCATTATCAATGGTTATGGTAAACTAAAAATTTGTAGCATTATTTTTTATCAATACCAAGTTAATAAAAATCACATTGACAGGTAAATATGATGACGCGCATGACGATGACTTAGGTTTTATCTGATTGGTTTAAAGTCAACTGTCAAATTCCGGTCCGTTCCGCTTTTAACCAAATTCCGCTGTATGTGACGTCGCCCTCAGATTTCGAGAACCTATCCGATTTCGACTAATAACTGTTTCGGGTGGTGCTCTCGAGCGCTCTGAGAGTATTCCTATCCTTTGTTTTTTTCAATAAAAATGTGAAGATGGCAATGCACTCAGATCGTTCTATATGGTGTCATCTAGTGCTCAAATAATTTTGGCGAATGAAAATCGTTTATATATGCGCCACCATGACAGTAGCGGTGACTTTTGACTTTACTTTTACTGCCTAGGACATTTTTGCTACTTTTTGGTCTCAGGATTAGAAAGTCCACTTTAAGTGTGCGTATGGACAAAACAAATGACGTATCTTTAGTCCGCTTGAAAAAAAAGTATATATCTAGCTGATAAAATCAAAGATGCAGCGCAAGTTGACCGCGCGGACGGCAATGTCTCTTTGATGGCAGCAGCTGGACACTTTTTCCCCACTAAATGTAAAACCGGATAGTTTTTGGTTTCATTTATTAAGTTAACTAATAGTTTACCAAATTTCAGCTTTTCTGGTAACAGTTCACTAAATTCATATTTTTCACTTGTTCACGTGACCAGCTGGGGCATAATCCACCACTCTCAAGTCAGCTGGATACGTTTTTCTAGTTGTTTGCAATATAATAAACATGCCAACAAAGTTTCAGATTTTGTAATAGTAGTTTTTTTTATTGCGTGTCGAAGAGGCTGCCGCAACTACAACCCTAGGAAGTGCGCCAGCTGTAGATCCATTCCCTTATTAGTGATACCAAATTAAGCGGAAGAGTACATTTTCAGTTTTTCTAAAATGAATAACACTAAACGGTCGCTGGCTCCCAGTTTGTTACCCATCTCTACTAGACTCATAAAACGTGGCGCCATCTCTGAGAGTACATTAAAACAACCCGAATATGTCTGGTTGAAAATTTGAGTGCACTGGAGAGGGGCCGAAACAAAATCGAGTGGATGAGGATGAGGTTGGTGTTATTGGCTATGACGGCCATTTTGACAAGAGCGCAATGCTAAAGTTTCTGTTTACTAGTGTTTCAAACAAAAAAATTGCATGTTTTTATCTGATTTTGGCCGGTTTTTCTGGATTTAAAGGTGCGTTTTAGAAGAAAATAGACCTTCAATCAGAATTATTGTTCCTGCTGAACTTTGCTTTAATCGCAGTAAGATTTTGCAGCGGTTAAGTACATTTTGAAGTGGATTTTCTCATCTCCTTAAGTTTAATAAAAGTACACTTTCTACTTTCTGCCAGTTGAATGGTACGCATTTTCAGGGTCTTTTCTTTTGTGCGTTTTGCAAAGAAACTTATATGCTAATCAACCGAAATGTTGCAACTCCAGACCGTTGGAATTTGGGATCATTTGCAAAGAAAGTTCTGGTTTTGCCTTATCAACCCTTACTGGTTGCAGAGGGCCCCATAAAGCAATCTACATTAGAGTGCCTGTAATGAGAGTGTGGCCATAAGGTGGTATCGTTTCCCAAAGTCAGAAGTCAATGGTCAGATTGACATATATGGTATATGGCATTTTGATGCATTTTCGGGTTATGGCCCTATTACGCCTTAGGAATATACCCGTCCTTTGTTTCCTCAATATGAATTTAAGCACAAAAATACTCTAAGAGCAATATGAAATTCCGTCGACTGTCAGTACTCAGTACGTCAACTCGATGATGGATAAACGTCATCTAAAAGTGGCGGGTTATTCAAAAATTACCTGTATTTAAAAGGGTTGTTGTGGGAATTTGTGAATTCTTCAACAATTCTCAATTGCTCATAATACATCTTGAACTAAAGCGTTTACTTATTAGTAGGAAGGAAGAATTATAGTTCATCGTTTGTCTGAAAAAAAAACATTTGAAGGCTTTTGCCCATAAGAACAATGTTAATCTTGGAAAAAATATTGAGGACAAGTCCTTATGGCCACACTCTCATTACAGGCACTATAATCTACATGCGAGAAGACAATTAAGACTTCTTCCACGATATATAAATGCAGTGGGCAAAGAAGCTGAGGGGTTGGCTTTTACATTTGAGAGCAATGGTGATGAGTTTTATTCAGTGAGAATCCCGGTAAGCAATGACAACTAGCAAAGGGTATGAAGATCACCAGGTCATTCAGAAAATGAAATTATCCACTATTCAAATCGAATTTGAATCAAGATTTAAGTACAAGTTACAGTGGGTTAAAATTTCACAATTTAGCAATTCGCTCCTTAGTATTAAAAATTGTTTCAGATACTTTTTTGATTACAAATAAGCTAAGAGTACAATTGATTAAAAATGCACTCCTATTCCAAATTTTCCTATTTCTAGTAACAATGACACTTTTCAACACGCGTTATTATAACAAAATTAAAATATTATTACCCTGTTAACTTACGTTAAAGGTAGCAGTTTACTAATAGAGCTCATTAACAAATTAAACATCCTGAATGTGTAGTTCGGTATCGGGGCAACAAAACCCATTATAACGATTGGCCCTTGGCCAAGCGAGATAACACGTATTTTTTATAAACTCTATTAACATCTTCCTATACGCAGTGTAGATGAGCTGCGGATTAAAATTACAAATCATTAATAACATTTTGCTACCGAGTCTAAACCCGTAACGTCACTTAACTTACGATGTTTTGAGAAATTCAATTTTGCGCCACGAGTTTTGGCTCTCTTTCCCCTTGGTTAAGTATTGCAATTATTTCAATTTCGTTGCAGATTACAACACCTTTCATCTAAACGCTGCTTTACATTGATTAATGCGTTGTTTTTTTCGGAAGTAATTGACTTACCATTGTCTGAATCTATTTCTCCTTCGGGGGAGTCGATATAAAGCCACAGTTGACCGTTCATCTTTTATTTATATTTATGTATGTGTGCATTGCACAGGTGTAATGAAAATACTAATGATGTCGCTTACGGCAAAATGTCTCCAAACTAAGCTTATCTTATCATTTTTTAAGTTTTACTGGGAATCGCAGCATATGATATTAGTGATAAGTGGAATTTAACTAATATTTGCCTACTTCAAATCCAGCCATAACAAGTTTTACTTGATGTAGTCAGTTAAATAATAAATTGATGTAGCAATATTTTAATTACAAATATTTACTCGTAGGTCAGACACCATGACCATGGAAATTGAGGGAAGACAATATGAAACTACTACTTGAATGCAAACTGAGATAATAGATGATAGACGACAACAATGACATCATTGTTGTTTTTTTAATGTGTTATGTTTGAACAAAGTATATATAAAATAATTTAAACATCATTAATTAATTCTATAGATTTGCCACTTGATTGAGCAAATAATTTGGGCTAACAAATACATGCCCAAGGACAACAAAATTAAATTTTATTGAACATGCATTACAAGCGCGGTTGAAAAAAACTAAAAACGTGATAAGAGTAGATGAAAAAAACAATCTTACGAACGTAACAAGTCATAGTTAGAGAAGAAAACCTGGTAGGCAGGAGATTCGTTGGAATACCACTGAAAAGATAGCAGAAAAGTTGGTGTCTCCGAACTGACTGTCGATCCCTCACAAACTTTTACAGAGGTAACCTTAACTTTGCATCTTGGCTTTCTTGCGTAATAATGAGCTTTTAATGATTTGTTGGACTTTTTAGACTTGGGAATGGAAATCTTAAGATCGTCCTTAATAGCGTTTTTACCACATTGCTAATAAAAAAAAAATTAATACCTATGTATCCACTTTGTTGGTATTTTTAGCTGTGTATTAATTAAACCCATCGGTGGGCATGTAATTCAGATGTAAATAACCTGTCCAAGCCCATGACTCACGATCATTATGTAAGGAAGTGTGCTGTTGACCTTGTTCAGCACAGTTCTCTTTTTTGTTTTCCGTGGTTTAATTTGTAATACCTACAAAATGAATATATCAATAAGGCGTTTCTCATTTCTTCAGCTTTGCACTTCTGGCAGTATAACTGATTTGAAAAAGTAATTTTTGATATACTTTATTCTTCCTGCAAAGTTTCTTAAATGATAAGATGTTATAACTTAAGCAATGCTCTTCCAGGTATTTCCTGAGGTTTTATTTGAAGAATGTTAATTAGGTGCACATTTGTTTGTTTACTTACGTTGGTAAACATACTTATCTCTTTAGCAAGTTGATCCGATCAAAGACTTAAAACTTGAAAACCAAAATGTGTAATTTAGTGCAGTTTAGTGACTACCCGATCTTGGTATTTTAACGATGCATTTTTTATTTGTTGGCAGTAAATTGAACACGGGAAAATATACTTTGTTTAGTCTGGGGTGCATCCCAGATTCAGGCTGCATTCATTTGGACGAGCTGGACGCAAAATAGACCAAATGAATCACCGTTTTTCCAGAAAATAATTATGTATAAGATCTAATTAGAAATATGTATTCAACTTCAAAAATCAAGATTGATGTAATATTAAGTACAGGTGTCAGGCCCGTTGTTAATGTCGTAAATCAAATTATTCATAGAGGATCTCATTCTGAGCAAAAAAGGTTCGAATTAATATAGTTTCGCAAATGCTTCGTTTCGGAGATGCAAATATAAAAGATGGTTTGGGGCTGGTACAGTTGAGGGAAGTGGTTATTACTCATTTTTTAGATTTTTTTTTTAGGAATTATTGGAAAAAAATAGAAAATTATAGGTGGTGGTAGAACTTAAAAACGGGGCTGGTACACTTAAGAAAAGTCGTTAGTTCGGAGAGCTTTTAAACAGTAGAGAAAGTTGTCCAGGCGTTGTCTTTAGTTGCGATTTGAGAGAAAGATACGCAGTAGAATCAATACGGTAAAACTCTATTGTCAAAATATATATGGTTCTGAATACGGCTTTCCTTGGATGGGAACGGGTACGGGAATTTAATTAATATGGTAAGTTGACGGTGAAATGTATAGGTGTGGGGCCCAACAAACGCTCCGGCCTGGGTGTGTGTGTAAATGGGGCCCAACAATCGCTATGACCCGTGTGTTCTGAATGAGTGGGGCTCAACAAACGCTAAGACCTGTAAATTTTATGTGAATGAGGGGTCCAACCATCGCTATGACCCGTGTATGTGTCTGTGTGTGAAAATGCGGTTTACAAGAGATCAGGGCTTCGGTCTGATTCTATTCGGTTCTACTTCTAGGTTAGGCGATTTTACTGTTCAACGGCTGGCGATGGACTCCGATTGACTCCTCGAAATTTTGCTCTTCAGCTCTTTTATATGAAAACAACAATGAAAACAAAATATCCAAGGACTGCTTTTACTTAAAGATTACCGGTCGCTGTGTCGGAATGTGATGGAAATACACAAATTTAAAAGCTGGCAAACATGCCGTAAGTTGACCTACATCTGTTAACCTTTCGGTCAACCCTAACTAATTCCACTTGACTTTTGTATCTTTAGGATCGCGTTCCCATTTCGCAAGAAATTGGGGTAACTTCGTTACAACTCTCATGAGAATATAAATTGAAACGACATTTGTCAATAAGTGATATTTTTGAGAAACTCTGTGTATACTTGTAAATTATGTAGATTAACTTGAAAAATATGGTAAAACGCACTACTTTAGAGTTTAGTCGTTTCAAATCCGAACTAACCTAACCAAAGGATTCCTCATAGAAAAACAAAGCGGCCCGTGACGGACCGCTTTGTTTTTAACTAACCTGATTAAATATATTCAAAAAACTAACTGAATTAATCTAACCAAAAGAAAACTAGAACGGAACTAACCTGACCTAACCTGATCAAAGGAAAAACATAACTGAACTAACCTAAACAAAGGAAAACTAGAACTGAACTAACCTGAACCAACCTAAACTAACCTAGCCAAAAGATTTCTCATAGAAAAACAAAGTGGCCCTAACGGGCCGCTTGGCCCCTTATGGCAACAGCCCTGTATGGCCAAAGCGGCCCTGATGGGCCGCTTTGTCTTTAATTAACCTGATCATACGAAAAATATACCTTTTACCATATTTTTCAAAATAATCTACATAATTTACAAGGTTACCCAGAGTTTTTCACCAGTATCACTTATTGACATTTGTGACAAATGTCGTTTCAACTTATATGCCCATGACAGTGTTTAGTTTGTTTCAGGTAAGCGAACTTTATTATCATATTTATTCTAAAACTTGATATTATTATAAATGTTTTTAAGTTCTACCACCACCTATAACTTTCTATTTTGTCCATTTTATTAATTCCTAAAGAAAATTTTCTCAAAAAAAATTAGTAATAACGATTTCCCACCAGTGTATCGGAATCTTAAAAACATTTATAATAATATCAATTTTTAGATTAAAAATGATAATAAATTTCGCTTACCTGAAACAAACTATACAATGGAAGTTGACTACCGTAAGCCGAGTTCGGTAATTCCATCCGAGCGCTCCGGACACAGACAATCTCCCAAAATCTCAACAAGCTAGAGTGAGATAGACTGATATCCCGAGCGCTCGGGAAGTAATTACCGAACTCAACTTTTATGTGAGGTGTGATGGTTTATGTTTATTATGTTAAACTGTCCTGGGAATATAAATTGAAACGACATTTATCACAAATGTCAACAAGTGACACTGGTGAAAAACTCTGAGTGACATTTTTGAGAAACTCTATGTAACCTGGTAAAGTATGTAGATTATCTTGAAAAATATGGTAAAACGCAATTACTTTAGAGTTAATTTGTTTCTTGGCCATACAGGTTTACGTCGCTATAAGGGGCCAAGCGGCCCCTCAGGACCGCTTTGTTTTTAGGTTAGTTAAAGACTGGTCAACCTTATAAATTATGTAGATTATCTTGAAAACTATGGTAAACGCACTAGGTACTTTAGAGTTTAGTCGCTTCTAATCCGAACTAACCTAACCCTGACGGGCCGATTTGCCTTTAACTAACCTGATTAAAGGAAAAACATAACTGAACTAACCTAACCAAAAGAAAACTAGAACTGAACTAACCTGATCTAACCTGATCAAAGGAAAAACATAACTGAACTAACCTGAACCAACCTGATCTAACGTAACCAAAAGATTTCTCATAGAAAAACAAGCGGCCCTATAGGGCGCTTGGGTCCTTATAGCGACGTCAGCCTAAATGGCCAAAGCCGGGCCGCTTTTTCTTTAACTAACCTGATCAAAGGAAAAATATCACTTTCACCATATTTTTCTAGATAATCTACATAATTTACAAGGTTACCCAGAGTTTCTCAAAATTGTCACTTGTTGACATCTGTGACAAATGTCGTCTCAATCTATCTGTTTTAGCATAACCTCATGGCTCACATTACGTTAGTCAAGTCAACTTCCATTATATAGTTTGTTTCAGATAAGCGAAATTTATTATTATATTTATCCTAAAAATTGATATTACCATAAATGTTTTTAAGTTCTACCACCACCTATAATTTTCTATTTTGTCCATTTTATTAATTCTTAAAGAAAATTTTCGAAACAAAATGAGTAATACCGACTTCCCTCAAGTGTACCAGGGCCGATGGTTTTATGAATTACGAATCTTCACAAGGTCATATTTTTTGAGACTGGTTCTCCTTTTGTTATCCAGAACCTACCAGTTAAATAATGATAGATATTAAAGAGACCATCGTTTGTTTACAATATTGTCTCCAATTTTTGGTTATAGAATACAGGACAAAATCGGCGTTCCGAAATCATGAAATAATGTCTTCGCCCAAACTTAGCTACCTCCAAAAAAATTACCCATATTTTGTCTGAACAACAAGTTAATATGTCATACCTTCAGTACTAAGTGCAGTGTTCAAATTGCATAGCGATCCAGCTCTAACAGGGACGGTCTCTTGAACAGTCTCCCCCAGATGGAAGCTCCTTGGTCGGGTCCTGACCGAAGACACACTTCCGCTATTTCCTGGCCCTACGGTGATCTGCAGTCGGCTTTGAAGTCCCCGTTCCCTGTCGAAGCTGCTTGTTGAATAGGTCAAGCTCGAGTTCTGCGAGGTTATATCTATGGGATCTTGAGGAGTCGACGAGGGCGGTCGTAAAGTCAGGTTTACACTGGTAAAGCTCCTCGGGGATGCGCTATCACTAAAGGATGGGCTTGGTGTTAGCCAGGGCTGCGTGGGGTTAAGGTCCACACGTGCCGTGTGCCGGGGTCTCACCGGACTTTGCACTAAGCCCATTTGGCAGTTGACGTTCACAGAAAGGTTCAAGCTAGGACTAGTAAGAGGTGAGTTGTTCACTAAAGTGTCAGTCGTTTGCGTCGGAGTGGACACAGTCTCTTTTCTAACAACAGCCCCGTTGGTGGGTGATTCCTTTTTAGGCGCTTGCTTGGCAGAGAGCCTGTGGACACTTAATGGTGATTTCGGTGGTTTGTCTGCAAGAACCGGTGAATTTAACAGTTTGTGCACGTCTCTGCACTTCCCGGAGGGTTGCAGCCGTCGATCATTATGCTCACTGTTCTTGACAATGTCCAGAGTATTTGGTCTCTTAGCTACACTACTAGGAATATCACTTTTAATTGCACAACACTCAGCTGACTCATTGTTCTCTTTATATGTTACATTGGCTTCACTGGAACCACTCTGGTTCATATCGCCTCGGCTTTTCTCGGGATTAGGGCTTAGTGCTTGCTTTTGCTCGGCGAGGGGTTGCTGCGCTACTGGTGTAGGGCTTGGGATAAAGGGGGGCGTTTCAACCTGTAAGAACAAACAGGTTACAGGAAATAATTGTAAATTAGACATAAAACATACCTGCACAGAAGGGCGTCCCATCTGATTTCGATTGCTGGCAGCGGCGGCTAGGACCAAGTCCTGGAGATTCTTGGCGGGTTCGGAGGCGACATGGGACGCGATGCAGGAGGTGATGATGTGGTCAGGAATCGTGGGGAATTGGGCTTTCAGCTCATGGAAGATCTGCATTACCCGGACGTTTGATGACCTCCGTCTTGGTCCGGCGTACATGGCCGGCCATTATGACATTTCTGAGATAAATCCATATATTAAAAAAAAGAGACCAGGAATAACACTAAAAGTATTTAAACTTTTAGTTGAGTAGCGCAATAGCAACAACAAATAATTTTGATGATGCTGTGGATTCAAATCGGATTTCAGAGATTTGAACTGGGAATTATCTGGATGATAGCTTTGTTTTTATGTACAAAAATTACGAGGATCTTTTAACAAGAAGCTTTTTGATTTAAAAAATATTAAAATGGTAAGTGATATTCTCATGGTTCAATCTAAAATAATTTAAGTATTGGCTATCAGTTCAAGTAAAACTAAAAATAGAAAAAGTAAAATAAATGCGTCTAAAGAGGTACCTATAATAAACGCATCTGGCTCATTGTCCAATATAATCTCGAATATAATGCTATTGTTGTTTCCGGTTTAAAAAAGCCCGCATAAAAGCTGTCCCCAAAATACTACATTTATTTTGGATCCAATTATTTTTATTTATTCCGCTGCTCGGTCCAATATCAAAATTATATCATAAACAAACCTGTTAATTTATTTATGACGTACATAGAATCTAAAGAGAGAATTTTATAGTCTAGGAGTTATCCAGGTTGATTTTACGTCAGTTTCTAAGGAAATAATGTTTTTGTGGGTGGGTGGTAGGTAAATGTCTGGGGAATTTGTTAAGTATCTAAACACTGAAGGGCCATCATAAAGTTTATATTACAACATCGTAATATTCGATTTTGAGAAACCCCACAAATTTTACGTGAGTAGTAGATAAATAAATGAAAAACTTTTTCCTTTACATAATTAATAAAACTTTTGTTTGATACGCAACTCCCAGATAAACTCGGCCCAAATATTGACACTTTTTAAAATATTTAGCCAATAAATTTAAGATTTTTCATTTCGCCGTTGAATGAGTGGCACATCTGTTGCCACTTTGTTACATATCGGGATTTGGATGTACGCATCTCTAAATTTAAGTACCTACTTACCCGATTGTATACCTAGAAATAACCGACTTCTAATTTATAATATTTTTTATTTTGCGAAAAGTGTCGGATTATTTTTAGGGATTAGGTCAATGGGAATCGAGGAGTTTTATAAATGTTGAATTCTTTATAAGAGTTCACGTAAAAGAAGCTTCACACTTTTAAATATTAATTCACCTACTCCCTACCTTACCTCCCTACCTACTTACTTTATATATATTCAATACGTCGAGGAAGCTGCTTAAAATACTTATGATAATAATATTAATGGGGATTTACCATTAGTAAAAAGTTGTATATTTCTGAGAAGTGTTTATAAATAAACTGAGTTTTTTCACGTATTGGTCCTTGAAAGACCTTGTCTAAAATTTCGTGTGCGAGATGAGAGGCAATGACCAGAATACCAAATTTACTAGAAATTAACATAAAATAACAAGAAGGAAGGTACTTCACAGTAGAAATGATTATAGATCCCCGTTGCAGAAATACCTAACAGTAAATATTTGGCTGCTCTAAACCATAATTAATAGTCATTTAGTTCAGTGGATCAGATAGTTTTGACTGGTCACACTATAGTAGATTATGTCACTAGGAGTAAAAGTGGGTCTTTTAGTGCTGAGCCCAGAGATTGACGGCCGAAGCGAAGCTGAGGCCTGCAACTGGGCGAAGCACATAAAGGCCTTTTACTACGAGTAATATATACTATTTTTTTAAGCATGCAGGATGTAAGAAGTCTATTTCAGAGTGATTCGGTTTTGCGATTTTCTCCCATCCTCTTTAAGCGGGTCTAGGTACTTACCCAATTAGTGGTGTATATTATTTGTAAAATAAATAGAATGTGTTAGAACGGTGGTTTTCAATGTTCAATGGTTTTAAATCATAACCAATGGTTTAGGTGGTTTAGGTAAATTATGGTAAACTAAAAATGTGTAGCATTATTATCAATACTAAATTAATAAAAGTCACATTGACAGATAAATATGATGACGCGCATGACATTTAACAGACGCACTCAGGTCGACGTCACATACAGCGGAACGAAGCGGAGCGGAACGGAGCAGGAATGTCAATTATGATTTTAGGTTTTATCTGATTGGTTTAAAGTCAACTGTCAAATTCCGCTCCGTTCCGCTTTCAACCAAATTTCGCTGTATGTGACGTCGCCCTCAGAATTCGAGAACCTATGCGATTTCGACTAATAACGGTTTCGGGTGGTGCGCTCGAGCGTTCTGAGAGTATTCCTATCCTTTGTTTTTTCAATAAGAATGTAAAGATGACAATACACTCAGATCGGTCTATCTGGTTTCATCTAGTGTTCAAATAATTTTGGAAAATGAAAATCGTTTATATATGCGCCACCATGATAATAGCGGTGACTTTTGACTTTACTTTTACTGCCTAGGACTTTTTTGCTCCTGTTTTGGTCTCAGGATTAGAAAGCCCACTTTAGTTAGGTGTGCGTAAAAGGTGCTTTTCTTAGGAAAGGCGTGTCTCTGTGTTTCTCGTAACACAATGTCTTTGAATCTAAATATGAAGACTTCTAGAACGTCAGCTTATTTAGAGTAATCCCGAAACCTAGTCATAATTCTTTGCTAAATCCAACTACCCGCTAATAAAAATAACTATTCTTCCTCATGTTTGCATCTTTTAAATTTGACTCTTGAACATCCACCGGGTGGCTTAATTTTATTTCAAGATTTTTGAGGCCCTGATATTAGTTGTCAGTATTGTTTCTTTTACCTAGATAGTTTGAAAAGTAACAACATCCAAACCTTCAGTATAAATACTATAAATACACCGTCTAGGTAGGAATAATTTTTGCTCTAAGCAATCATCAGGTCATCAATATTAGTGAAAGATGTACCTTGCCCACACAAACATTTAAAGTAAATTTGCTTGCACCTCATTAAAGTCAATAAAACTCTAGTGACTTGGTCAATCAACTGCAGAGGTTGCCCTATCATAACGAAAATAGCACATTATACTAAACGTTTAATACAAAAATTCCATCGTTTTTTTTACATGGAACAAACGCAAAAAAGTTTCTGGTAATTATTGGCATTGTCTCTTTTCAGAAAATCGAAGATCCACTGCCAATTTTCGGGTCGTTTGACATTTGAAATCCTACCATAACTTACGCAACTAAAATAAAATACATCACTGTTGTGGCTCCAGTTTATTTTCAGTGCCGCCAATATTTTGAAACACTTAATTATACGTTGTTGTGGAAGGTGAGTGAATTAAAATTCCGTTGTTGCTTGTTTTCGTATTTTTTCCTTCGCAAAAACACCTTTGGTTTGGCTGCTAAGATATCGATTTTAAAGCAGAGTTTTGACTTCTGGCTCCTTATTTAAGGGACACTTCTAGCGACGATATGCCTTGTCCACCAAGGATTACAGCAATAATGAATAAAAAATACATGTTCAAAAAAATTGCTTAATCGTCTATTTTATTAACACTTATTCTTCAAAAGTCTCCCAACAATACGAAATAACGTCTTGCAGTAGTTGTTCTGACGTCATTCCCTTCTAATGATGGACGGCGAAGGTTTTTGACCTTCGCCATTCTATCAACATTTCTTAATAAAATATAGAATTTTCGGATAAAGCTCTCTGAGAGTATTCCCGTATTTTTTTTTCTCTATTGAAATTTTAGGGAAGACAATACTCTTAGTGCGCTCTCTCTAAAGCGCTGAAAGAGTTCCTTCTTCTTCTAAGGAATAATCTCTTAAAATGCATGCTCCCAGAATCACTTTGAGCAAGATGGCTGCTCCTTTTTTAATTCAAATTTGTTCAAACTGTTCTAAAATAATTCCGAAGGTTCCTGAAAAGTTCGAGATGGATGGACCAAACTTTTAAGTTTAAGTTTAAGCAAATAAAATTAAACTCCATGGCTAACAAAATAAAAATAAATTGTTAATGGTTATTACCGACAAAATCAACAACCTAGAGGTGGATAGAAAAATAAAGTCGAGTTTGGATGTGTTCTCCTCAATAAAAAAAACACACCAAACAGCAAATTGACGTGAATTTGAGTTTGTCTGATATAGTCCATTTTAAATAGATATTCATCTAGTAGATTGAAAAGTTGACAAATTTATACTTAGTATAAGCATCCAACTTTTGTTTGCTTTTCACACCCACCTATTTGGCTAATTTTCTCCGTACAGAATGTAAGGTGCTTGTTGCTTTGACTGATAGATTAATTCTCTGTGTGTTACTGATTGTACTGCGATTTTGCCTTTTTTTTTCTTTAGTATCGTAGTCTAGGTAGAGGCCTTATTTACATTTTCGAATATTGGCGTGATAAACAAACCCTCCATACAGTATTGCCAGGATTACTTTGCTAGTAAATTGGCACATCCTTTTTTTGAATGATATCTTGCGAATCTTTACACTACGAGAGTACTATAATATCTATTGCTGTCCAAATAATTTTTGAATGGTTTGACACCTATGACGATAAAAGAACAAAAAAATACCTTTAGGTTGGCCAACTGGTCACAATCGGCAACATTGCAGAATCCTGCGACATGTGGATTATGTCAGTTTATGACAATTATTTCATGGATTTTTTTTCCGGTTTCCTGAATGTTTTAAGAGTTTTCCGCCGACTTTTTCGCTTTTAGCAATCGTTTCTGTGTTTTAATTTGTTTGTTAGCCATGGTGAGACAATGTTTTGTGTGTAAAACTTGGGATTATAAAAATAAATCTAGGAAATTCTGTTTTCACCGCTAAGCTCATTTGTGTTTTGTGGTTATGTTGTTACTTGGCTCTTGGACGTTAGCCATTAGCGTCGTTTGTAGTTTTATTTTATTATTAATCTTTAATCTAAAATAACTCAATAAATGGGTGTAGTAGGTATGTATCAAAAAATGATTTAAATATAAAAATATTTGAATGTTTTGGTCTGCATAAAAATGGAGAAGCATGCTACGTAAAAATCGTATACTTGTTTCCTTGAAAACCAATACGCCTATGTGTGCTTATGTCATTTGGAGATGTGTCCTTGGAGATTCAAATTGCGCCATATTGTTTTTAGCAATATTGGTCGTTTCCTGCTTCCCCTCTACGCGAACAACCCGCAAGCCTCCAAGTATGCGGTTTGTATATCATGCCAAGTAAACAAATGCCAATTTATGATTAACTCGCCGCGTCTATTTATTTACTCTATTGTCAATGGAAAAAACGCAAAATTGTCTCAACATGAAATTATTATTCAAAAACAAAGAAAATCATGTACTTACTTAAGTACCTACTTACATAGGTCAGAAAGATTCAAAACAAGAAAAAATAACTTTTAAACTCCTTTATTAGCTTAAAATAGAATTTCTAAGTTTCTATCGGTATTCATCACATGATTGATATTTAGTTGGTTTGCGTATTGGCAAAACTGCAAGAAGGTCTGTGTTCGTTTCCAGGAAAATTAGGAAGCAATAGCTGCAAGCAGTTAACACTAAATCAATTGAACACCTTCGCACCTACTATATATTGTGATATTTTTAGATTGATCTCGTTTTTGTAGGGCTAAAATTACCTTAGGCCCACGCTCGGTATCAGTAAATTTACTTAGCATATAATTTTAGATTTTTTTTTGGTCTAAAGTCCACGAGACATGGCTTTCGTACAGTTTATAGACAGTACCCCAACTGGTGCTCACATTTGGCCGTTTTCTCTACCAGACAAACTTAAATGTTTTTGCATTGCCCACCATAAGGCTTTAACCTAGGTTATTTATTGACTTCGCTATTTACAGTTACAATTTTCAAAATAATACCTCTTTATTTTTTACTATTATTTCACTGGTTCTTCTTCACTTAAAAGAGTCATCGCTTTTTCCTGACTTTCCTCTTTAATCTCTTTCGTTCCTTCGGCCGGCAGTGGTTGCTATATACTTCTAATCCCTCATCAATCCTGTTTATTATATTCTTTTGCCTTACTCTTCTGACATATGCGTCTTCAGAATATTGTGTTTGTAGAAGTCATCAGCAAATTTTTCATTTCTGCCCTTTAACCCCACTACCATTAGATATTCACCTATCGCTGATGTTTTCTCCTACTTTCAACCCTTCAGCCTTCACCTTCGGCGACTTTCAGCTTCTTTCTACTCTACCATGCACACCATACCGATTTGGCTATTTAGTTGATAGCACGATATAGTTGACAGCACGACGTATAGAGGTTGATATCTAGTTAATAATTTACCGTTTTTTTTCAATTGCAGAGAAGATCTCGTTTACCCTCCCCCCATCTTCCAAACGCAAAAATTAAGAAACATCTCAAATACTTTTGCATACTACGCTCATTGTATGCAAATACAATGAGCCAACTAAGACCTACAATCTGGTACCTAAATTGCCAACGTGGCAAGTCAGGTACTAGAATCGGTACTAGATTAAGATCGAGTAATTCCAGTGCTACTGATTTTCATTAAACTTTACAAGAAAATACAATTACATTTCATTTAACACTTTAATATAGCATTTTACTATCGTTTCCTCCTTACAACTTACTTACACTCAATCGAGCACTCAATTAAAAATCAGACTTACTTTTATATCTAAACCCTATATTCATAAGTAATATAACAAGTGCATTGAAAATTATCGGTAATTTTTGGACGACATGCACGAATGCAATTTGGGATGAAATTTTCTGATCCAAATTGCATGAATTGCATATCAGTCTAAAATTACCTATAATTTTCAATGCACGAGTTATATTCGAAGGAGAATTTCATAAAGAAAATAATTAAAAACCCTTGCGACATTTGCGACACCCCTGTAATTATAGCTATTTTGATTCGAATCAATGTCAGAAAACTTGCAAATTTCACTCGTCCTAAAGGACTCGTGAAATTATGGAAAACATGCAATCGTGAAAAATTATCGGTAATTTTAAAGCTCTCGTGGTATTACCCCCGATAATTTTTCTGTTGTTGAATATTACTATGGTTACAATTGTTCTATAACAATGGAATATTGGACAAATATTGAATAACAGGTGATGAATGAAATTCTCTAAAAAATTTCATAAAATTACTCGAATAATAAAACAAGACCTATTCTTCGTTCATACCGTACTCCGAAGGGTTATCCACTGACCACAATACATGTACAAATTTGCCAAAATAACTGCACATTATGACTTGCATTAACCTGCATTGATCAACAATGCTTCACATTTCCTTGCATTAATTCCACATTGTTCCCCATTAGCCTGACATTATTCTCATTACCTCGCATTGGTTTGACATTATTATGCATTTCTGCGCATTGGCCTGTATTCGCTGTTAATTGCATTATATTATATTATTTTCGGCATTATTTGGCAGTGATAAGCACAGAAAAGTGGCGAGGAAAAATTGTCTTTCACAGGAAAGGACATTTTTCTCTATTTTCTCGATTTCTGAGAGCATTTTACTGTTTAAAGTGTTCAGTTTGGCCTACCCTGTACAGCTACGTACCCGAGTACGTACCGGACCCACAAAAGGTTCTTTGCCGAGACAAAATTGTAATTTTAGAGGTTATTTTTGTACAAAGGGCGTAAAACCCAACTTTTATGCCCGCATGAGAAAGTTGTTGCCGAAGCAAAGCGAAAAACAGTCATACGCAGTTGTAACAGTTATTTACGTTATAAGTCCAGTAATAGTTATTTACGTTATAAGTCCGGTAAATATAGTTTTATAGTAGGAGTAGTAACTTTGTGTACGTCAGTGCAGTCTGTAGAAGTCGAATATCTTAGATGCTAGATGCAATGGGACCCCGCCGCAGAAAATGTACTTTTTTTTTCAAAAAAGTGAAGCGTTTACTCCTGGTACAACAATATACGATTTTTAAGTTCTAAGTTCTATGTATTACTTTCGGTCATCCTGTATGTTTATTTTATTTTACGCCATTTATGCCCTCGGGCGTAAAAGTGCTATTTTAAAGCTCGAAGGTATAAAAATGATACTTTTATGCCCGAGGACGTAAAAGTGCTATTTTACGCTGGCAAATAGGGGCTTAAACAGGGTTGCAATGTTTTAAACAAATGTTTTCAACAAGTTTAAAACCGTTTTTTTTAACGTCTTTTTTTTTAAGAAAAAATTATAGGTAGTACTAAGTAGATACAATGATTGCATTTACATTTTCTGTTTTTTATTATATTAATATGATTCTTTTAACAAAAGCAACAAACAACGTAAAACTCATATGAAAAACGAATTACGACACACTAACACTGGAATACTGCAAGTAATATGGTTAACCAGAGTAATCGAATCAACCAAAACGATATCCGATACGCCGATTCCGCATTTTTCAGCGCAGTGATAGCAGATTGAGGGATTTTTCCCCAGTTCTAGGGATAAATTAGCTCAAGCCGGACCTATAGAGAATTGGGGAGTTTCTAGTGATTTTTATGAAATACATAAAATGCACATATATTAATTGAAAATAAACAAAAATTAATAGAAAACATCTAATTTATAGTACTGTAATTTAATTTATGATTCCTTTTATACATCTTCAGATTAAATTTTACCTAACTATGCATTGTTTATTTTGTCAAAATCTGACCTAAAACATTTGTTTAAAAATAAAAATTAAGGTAAATGTGACTAAATGTCAATAAATTCTCTAGTTTTTAGGGGAAATCTGGAATATTTTTAAAAATACATAGTTGGCGAATTGTAGGGAAAAAAATTGCTAGGGATCGGAGGTTGCTTCGACGTCGGCGCTCGAGTCAATGTTGCTAACAAGAAGAAGGTATTTAAAATATCAAATAAAATGGCTTGTTTTCGAAACACTTTAAAATGGAATAAAACTTGCACATCAATAAGCATTAAGCCCTTTTTTGAAAAAAATACTGTTATGTTTAAAACACGTTTTTTTTAACGATGTTTTAAGCAGTTTAACACAGTTAAAAACAATGCAAACAAAAAAAAACATATATTTTTGTTTTTTTTTTAAACAGCATTTTACGTTAAATGTTACAGCCTTGGTTAAAGAGAAGTTAAAAAACTACATAAAGTTAGTTAAATTGTTGCCGATTTGTATATTTTTCTAAATATGTAGGTAAATCTTCAAAACACTGCGAAAATGTGGCAACTTCAAAATGGTTAATAATTACGAAATAGCTATTTATGTAACCAGTTACGAAAAGTCCGATTGTGTGTAACGAATGAATGTTTGACAAAAAAGGCTTTTCGTCACGTGTTTCATACAAGATTTTGTTCTAATTTTGACTACAAATACCTACTTAGAGAGAGAGTTATTATTATTAAACTTCAATATTTACTTTTAAACCACTTTGTATCTACTTAATACCGTAAAACTGTAGCAACGGTGTGCCACAAACGAAACCTGCAAACTGGTAATGAAACGAACTTTTCATTACCACTTACGAAAGATTTTACTTTTCGTAATTAGTTACGAAAAGTAGAACGTTACGTCACTGTCATCAGTATTGAAAAGTGCCACTTTATATGTCAAAATTAGAAAAATAATAATTTTCGTAATTCAAGCGATCTAGTAACTCTTATCACTTCCAAAATAGCAATAGGGGGAATACCCCAAACACCTGAAAAGACTCTGTATATACGACTATTCGCAGTTAGTGGCTATATTTGAACCTCGATCACATCAGAATCTTAAAATTGTGAAACAATCCATATTTTTCCGCACTTTTAGGAACAAAATGACGGTATTAGTATTTTGGTACAAAAGCATGAAGGTCATCTTCAACTTATTGCTGAAACATTAGATGTCTCAAAGCAGGTCTCCCATTATCTACCAGAAAACATAAAGCAACTCCTATCGTTTCAACGACTTACCACCGTCGATACAATAGCCTTCATATCAGAAAAGGAATTAAACATCCTTGAAACATATCCGAAGCAAACATTACCATCCCTTCTTAATGACCAAAATAATAAGGTGCTGTTTTACGTAATTTACAGTTATCAGTCTTCTTTATTCAAAATTGGTCTTGGATTAATTTGCAGAAAACTGCAAAAAATTGAGAGACAGGAGACAAGAACAAGAAGGCAAAGACTATATGCCCTCAATGCAAAAGGAAAACAACCGAAACTGGAAAGGAGGGAATAGAAAGTAAAAGGAAAAGATATCTTGATCTGCTCAAGGCTCTGTGGCATTTGCCCATCCACAAAGATTGGAACAAAATTGTCAACAAACCCTTACAAACAAGGTAGAAAATGAAAAAAACCCAGGAAAAATTCCTTGGTAACCAAGAAGATGATTCAGCTGTAGATCATGTTAAAAAAATCGTCAAACACTACATATGTAAATCTATTAAGACCTCCTTAGAGCAGAATGCAGACGTTTTAATAGGTCACGAGCGATATACTTCAGATACATAAAAAATTAGATGATTTATCAGTTACAATTCAAGATACCTCTGTAACTCAAATGTAT
This sequence comes from Taphrorychus bicolor, assembly GCA_951812265.1. Classification (NCBI taxonomy): domain Eukaryota; kingdom Metazoa; phylum Arthropoda; class Insecta; order Coleoptera; family Curculionidae; genus Taphrorychus; species Taphrorychus bicolor. The sequence continues at coordinate 10,914,289 of OX638298.1, forward strand.
TCTTTGCAACTATGTTTATTTGAGCTTTCGGACAATTTGGACTATTTCAGTTGCAAGCACTTTTTTAAAATTAGTTGGAATTACTTCACATTAGTTTGCATTGCAACTCTATTCTGTATTTACTGCATTTTTTACATTATTTAGCAATTAATGCGCATTAATATAAATATACTGCAGTAGATGTAACATTATCTGGCATTGCTCACATTATTGTGAATTATACAATATAATGCGGATTTCTGGCAATATATGTAAGTACACTTTTTGCTTCAGTGGACAACCCCTTGCCGTGCTCCATACAACAATATTCTAATTCTCTACAAGACGATCATTAAATCTACAAGTTGTTGGTTAATTACAACAATTCAATCTACAGTTGGAACACATTTAGAGAATATCACAGTGTTTCGCCTTTATCAAAACACATACGAACTGCGCCCAAAACAACCATCAATCACGCTCCCACGAGTGGAGAAATCGCCTTGCATTCCGGGTATTTAAAATTATATTATTATACGACAAACGTTTTGGAGCCTAATTGCCTCATTTTCACTATGCAATTATCGACCAATAACCGATTGGACCGTAAACCGCTGAAATATGTCCAAATCGCATAGTTACATGTCTGGCTTGTCAGACCGTGATAAATCGCTGGGCTAAGCCAATAGCATCAGCAGCCGGAGCGGTTTTTTCAGGTAAAATTAGCGAAATGTTGCTCAATCGTATATAGCTGATGCTCGGCCAGGTGTACCCAACGTCGACGTTTTGGTTTTGAGAGAAACATCTAAAATTTTAAATCAACAAGGATTGCAGCAAAAGAAATCAAATAAGGTTTAAGCGAGGGTTTAAGCCACTTTAACGTTTACCCTTCTATTATTGTATAATGATATTAATAAAGATTTAATCGAAATTAATGTTGATGCGAGATTCAAAAACCGACAGGGACAAGGTCACGAAATGCGTCGATTGGTGGAAATTCAAACACACCATTCCATCACTGATGATAATTAAATACATACATAACTTTACGTAGGCTTAAAAATGCTGCTACCGGGTACCATCAGGTGACAGGTGAACGAGAGCGTCATGTATTTAGCACAACTTAATTACCTACATATATATTAAATAATTACATATTATTCTCTTGGTCTCGAAGTAAATACAGTGTGATGCTAACAAGTTTTCCGTCACCACATTTCATAACGTTAATGCACAAGAAATCGATAACTTCAACAATAGCGTATACAAGCCCAACAATAATATATTAACCATTATAAAAGTAAAAAAAAGCGTACAGGGACTAGGTGGCACGGGCTAGTACTGGAACTCACTTAACTGTATCATAGGAACGTAGGAAAACCACATAAACGGTACATGTAAAAGCACAGTATCGGGCGAATTTCGGAAGGAATAATCTCAAATTGACTTAGGTATAGCTTAGGCTATAATCGTTCGTAACGCAATTTTACACTACACACTCGATCGTCTGTCTTTGGCACGGACGACGTTAATGCACAAAAAATTGATAACTTAATATTAGATATCAGAATCATATTTTTAACTTGTTAGTGCATCATTAGAAGGGAATGACGTCAGAACGACAACTGCAGGACGTTATTTCGTATTGTTAGGAGACTTTTGAAGGACTTTCCTTTATGTAGTCAAATATCAGATTGCTATGTAAGATTGAAGACAAAGTATTAAAAGTGTGAAGGCAATAACATAGTTTCGGTCGAGGTTTCGGCAAGGGTTTCGGTAATATTTGTTAACTATTAATTAAATTCAATCACGATAAGTGGCAAAGAAAATTTAGTAGGAAGGGTCTATATGTGACCACAGGCAGAGAAATCACTCGACATATGCGTGATAGCCTAGATGTCTTTCATGAAAAGTGTGCACCAATTAACTTATCCTGACTATTATCTACTTTGAGCTTCTTATTTACTCTAAGGTTCTCACCTTGTTTCTCCCATTAGTAGGCGCTTAGTTTGAACTCAACTTGGAATCGAGTAAGTAGCCCACTGTTCACTCGATTGCACTTCACTTTTTTCTCTGAAGGCAAATAACAGTCGTCAAATCAGTTTAAATTCAATTTCTGTTGGTGGTTATTACATTATCATCATAATACAATGCATGGGATTAGAACCAATAAAGTTGTCGAATGCTGCGGAGTAATTGGAAGCGGATTGTGATATCCTTATCTTAAGTACTGTTACCCAAAGCCTCTTATCAGGAACATAAAAAGCTTTGTGCTATTTGCGAAGGTCAACCATCTGTACGAACATGGACGACATTTTGAATTTTGTTATGTAAATGTTTCTTGATTTTTTTAATGGTATGTTGGGTTGTTTCAGGAAATGTAACACCTGTTATGTTGAATTTGTGGACCTACAATCTAAAGTAGAGAGCATAACTATAGCGCCACCCATTATTTCACAGTATTTGTCAATTTAAGTCCCAAATAGTACAACAATGTCTTGAGGGAGAATAACACATGTTAAATCAAATATATTGAGCAAACCTTCATGGTGCTCTTAAATTTTTTAGCAAAGTTATAACAAAAATTGAAAAGTACACTCAAATTTCTGCTGCATAACTATAGCACCAGCTAGTTTAAATTAACAAATAGGGAGTACAAACAAAAATTATTATTAAATTTTGTTTGAGTTACATCTCCGTTTTTACGAATCGGTTCGTATAGTCTATCTTTCATACTGTTCACTAGGTTATGTAACACCTCTGGCTCTAGATTTGCCCAAACATCTTCTATGGAAGTTTTCAATTCATGAAGTCTGTCGTACTTCTTGTTATTGGCATATAGTTATCTAACCAATAATCCCCAAAGATTTTCAAATGGATTGAAATCCGAGGAACAGGCTGACCACTCTAAAAGGTCAACCTCATTGTCTCGAAACCATTCAATAGACTCCCTGCTAACGTAAATCCTCGCGTTGTCTTGTTGAAATTTATAGTCAACATTATAATTCTTATTTAGATAGGGAATTAAACGATCTTGGAGCACAGGAATGTATTCTCTACTATTCATCCGGGTGGAAGGATAAGCTAGGGTCAAGTCCTAGCTCCTGTAAAAGCGCCCCACACCATTAATGTTCCACCTACAAAATTACGCTTTGAAAGGATTGCGGGTTCTTTCCTCAAATCGCGCCAGTAGCAATTGAGTCCGTCTGGACCGAGGTCTGGACCATCAGGCCTAAACTTCTTTTTATCAGAAAAGATTACTGAATGAGTGAAAAGTTCTTGACCGGAAATTATTTACAGTGTTGGGAAACTGTAAGTTACAACAGGAAACTTGGGTTAGCGGTCAGCTAACCCAAGAAATTTCCCAACACTAGAAAAGGGTACCTTAAATATTTTTTTCAATAATTTTTCACATTTGTGGTAAATCTATACTTACGTTACGCCATTGACGGTTTAGACTTTCTCGGGCAAATTCTAGCGTGGACCCCTTGTCTCTAGGATAAGTCTTACGACTTTTGTTATTTTTCTTCGAACAATATGACCACTTTTTTTAGAATCCTTCCGATTGTCCAGCGAGTTACGTTCACATTATATTCACTGGCGATTTTCTTACAGCTCTTTAAGCTGTTGCTTGCCAAAGCAACAATTCTTCTCTCTGTTCTTGGTGAAACTTTCTTCTTGGGACCGCCACTCTTATTTTGTCCATATTGGACGGTGTATTATTTAGGTAATGTGACACCACTTTACGCAATCGATTGACTCTTAACGCAATTTTTCGTCGACTAAGACCTTGACTTGCAACCTGCAAGGCAAGAAGGGTAGAATCAACAATAACCAACTGGATCCGCAATATGCTAGAATTTGACTGATCTAGATCTGAAGACTGATCACTACATCATTAAACGATGACACTGTCAGATTTACAACAGCGGGAGGTTGCCCACAGGGCGGAGTCCTTTCACCACTCCTGTGGTCCGTACTAGTGAACAACCTGCTGGCTACTCTGGAACTATGGGGAATCGAGGTCCAAGCCTACGCTGACGACATCGTTATCCTCATAAGAAACCACCCAGACCAACAAATCTCCAGCACGTTGCAGGAGGTGCTGGACGTGGTACACAGCTGGTGCTCAAAAGAAAACCCAGCAATAAATCCTAGGAAAACTGTGATTGTGCAATTTACCCGAAGAGGCTGGACTTTCAGAAACTGCTATCTTTGTTCGGGACGACAAGGCGGGATTGTCGGACCAATGAAGTGAAATATCTAGGAGTTATCCTGGACAAATCACTCACATGGATCCCACATGTGACACGAACCGTAGGGAGGGCACTGCTCTCCCTATGGATGTGTAAGAACCTGTGCGGTAAATCATGGGGGATGGGACCCCAACAAATTATGTGGCTATACGTGACTGTGATAAGACCGATGATCACGTATGGGACCATAGTTTGGTATCGGAAGAGCAGACAGAGCTCCATTAAGGCCAAACTGTCTTCTCTGCAAAGACAAATATGTCTCTGCATCACGGGGGCAATGAGAACGACGCCCACGGCAGCCATGGAGCGCATGCTTGACCTGCTTCCGCTTCCAATACTCTTGGAACAAGAGTCAATGAATGCGACGTACCGGTTGCAACAGGTGGCATACATAACGCCGCAGCCATTCAATGGGGGGACCAACAATGCCCAGGCCACTTGGAGGGCGTTAGGGTATTGAAAATGGTCTCCGACCTAATGGCATCCAAATGCTTAACCGACACGCGCTACGTCGTCCGGATTCCATCACGGGAAGACTTGGACGATCGAGGCGAAGAACTGCAAATGGTAGGCGGTACCTGGTATGCAGACGGATCCAAGACCGATGAAGGTGCTGGCGCCGGAGTGTACGGGAGTTCGGATGGCACCCGCATAGCAGAGAGCCTAGGCCAACTCAGCACAGTATTTCAGGCAGAAATACACGCCATTGAGCTTTGTGTCCGACACCTATTAGAGGAATGAGGACACAATAGATCAATAAAGATCTGCTCGGACAGTCGGGCAGCACTGTTAGCGCTAAAGTCATTGCGTTGCAGCTCCAAAACAGTTTGGAGCTGCAGCAGGACTTTGAACATCCTATCGCAGGAAAACAACGTCACACTGGTATGGATCCCAGGGCATCGAGGGCACAAAGGCAATGAGAGGGCCGACTTCTTAGCCAGGAGGGCGGCACACTCGGCATTTGTCGGCCCAGAATCGGTGCTGGGGGTCCCATACTCCCTGGTCACGACTGAACTTCAGAAATGGGGCAATGTCAGGTCCCAGGAATGGTGGGAGAGCCTACCCGGGCTAACACACTCCAAAAAATGTATCACAGGAACAGGGAGGGCCAAAGCCCAAATATTCCTCAGACTAAATAGGAGACAAATCCGAGGAAACGGAGTACCGGCTGTGCTTGGAGAAAGATGATGCCGTCGAGAACGTTCTCGGCGAATGCCCGGCTATTGCCAGATCGAGATACTTATTGTTCGGTAACACGATCATTGAGCTTCAAGATGCAAACGAAGTGTCACCCGAAAAGCTCATCAGATTCGTTGAGGGTCTGGGCTTAACGGGTGACAATTAGTAAGGCAAGCAGGGATAAACCCTGCTGGCACCACTTCAGGTGAGCCACAATAGACCGCAGGTCGCAGTGGAGGACTGTACCCACGTCCACTCACATCGAATACAATACAATAAAATACAAGACCTTGACTTTGGAATTACAAAATTTTTCCTTTTTCCAGGTCAGAAAGGTACGTCCCGCGCGGCATTTTTAGTTCAATTTGACAAACAAAGAATGTTTGTTGAAGTAAATAGTCATTTGTTTTAAGTGCGACAGTGCCGGCATAGCATCCTTGATTTGCGTTTTTTTTTTCAATCTGTGCTATAGTTATGCACCAAAAATTTGAGCCTGTTATGTAAGCTTTGCTGCAACTTTTTTAAAAAATCTTTAAGCATCATTAAAATGTGCTGAATACATTTGATTTGACATGTATTTTTATCTCCCAAGACATTGATGAATATTTAAAACTGACAAATATGTGAAATAACGGGTGGCGCTATAGTTATGCTCTCTACTTTATTTTTTAATGGAAAAATTCACTAATCACAAAATCACTGTACTCATAGCGCTCTGCTCTTCCGTGGTGGCTATTCCATTTGAATTGTTCATTAATACCGAGATTAATACCCAACATTATTATGTGGCTTTGAGTAAATGGAGAGGACATCCTATACCTACATGTTTCCACATTTGGGTTTTGTCTGTTAATTTAAATGTAAATATATCCCACACTTGGGGTGTTGACTTATCAAAATGTATAGTTACACGAGTAGGTACATAATAAAGTTTTATAATAATTTTAGGACAGGGCCAAGGACGACATTAAGCAAGTTGTATTAATTATCTAAATTGCTGCAAAACCCAATAACAGCAGTGTTGTACACATCGCCCTGATGCCCTCTCGACACCAGAAGCCTAATGGCTCTGTATCAAGGTCGGTACACTTCTTGATGAAGGACTATTATTGCTGCGCATCATTATGTTAGTACTGCTACTAATGACCGGTTATTAAGTATTAGATAAGTAATTTTCCATATTATTACTCCATAATAAGACATACATTTTAGATTTTCCATTTTACATATAGGTAGGTATTTGATTTTAAAGAAAACACTGAAGAGTGTGTAAGTAGTACCAAAAATGTTTCTCTCGATGTATATACGTCGAATTTAATAGATATTCAAGAAAACAAATCGATCTAAAGGAAAAATACACGTCTCGTATCCAAATGAACTTCGACAGTAAAGCAACACCCAACACTATAGCTCACTCGTTCAGAACATCAAAACAATGTTTGGACAGAGCTAAAACAAATAAACACACTAACAAACGAATAAATACGTGTCGAATATTGGCCAGATAAAAAACACATTAAAACTGAAAAATTTTGCCTTTCTTCTTTTCAACAGCGTCGAGCGGGGGCGTCGAAAATTGACGTCATTTTTGACGTTTGGCATACCACATATACGCGACGGTGGGCGATTTTCACTTGTTCAAGCAATAGCGGATACAAGCCCAACAATAATATACTAACCATTATAAAAGTAAAAAAACGTACAGGGACTAGGTGGCACTGGCTAGTACTGGAACTCACTTAACTGTATCATAGGAACGTAGAAAAACCACATAAATAGTACACGTAAAAGCACAGTATCGGGCGAATTTCGGACGGAATGATCTCGAATTGACTTAGGTATCACAGAATCGTTCGTAACGCAATTTTACACTACACACTCGATAGTCTGTCTTTGGCACGGACGACGATATTTTGCGATGTTTCGACGGCGCCGCGGTTCCTCAATTATTTCATGGCAACCTTTTGTGTGGCCCGTGTTGTTGAAATACAGACTGAAAGCAAGATTAGACACAAATAGACGGGACCGCATACGTCACGTGAAAGCGTAAAAGTTGTCGTTTCAGCGCCATCTGAACGGGTACCGGCCAACTTAGTCGTACCGCTAAGTACTGTTACTTTATTAAAGTGCGACGTTGCGTAAAGTTTCTCTATGCATAACGTTGGTTGGATGTTGGGATCAAAGTGCGGGTCTCGCGCATTCGCCACCTTACAAGTTTTGAAAATAGCATGCGTTTATTAAAAAAAAAAACTCAAGCAAGCCATGGAATTAAAACAGGCATGATTCGATTCGACATCGAGATCGAGATGATTTCATAAAAACAATTGAAATCGAAAATGAGTAAAATGTTTCGATTTTCATTCTTTTATAAACTTATCTCAGACAAATTCCATGACTTGCTGCGAGTTTCTTTTATGAACACACATTATATCAGTAGCAAGTACCTATCTATACAATTCTTGATCCATTTAAGTGGCAGTAAACTAATTTATGTTAGGTATCAAATACTTATAAATATTTTTTTTATTCCATATAGAAGAAAAGAGATAAGAAATAACACATCAGAGTATCGCAAAATGTAGAAAGAGATGGATAGAAAAAAACACCGGACATTTTGGCAACAGAGTTTGTTTTGTGACGTATGAGCATATTGACATCTAAAAACATAAAATCACTGGCGATGTGTGAAGCATCCGTTTAGTTCAGATTCTCCTTTCAATTTTAGTTTGAAGGAGAGCTTGATCTTCGACGTTTTTTGTACGTTATTTAGTGGTGCAGTTTTCAATTATTATTGACAACAATTTTCAAGTTATGATATAAAGTTAGGTGTTTTTAAATGGGACACCCAGTATATTATTAGTTCATTTGATTACTCTTTTTTAGCTGATTCGAATGATGTGAAGTTTTATACCTTTTTCTCTAGCGGTTCTCGCAAAATTAATAAAACACAATTTTTTTTCTTAAAAAGTAATGTGTTAGAAAGATCAAGCACATCCCAAAATCTAATAAAATATAATGAGATCAGCAGTCTCTTTCTAACGCATTAGCTACTCCTTAAAAGAAAATAGTTTTATGGTATAAAGTTATACATAAATCGAATCATCTAGAAAAGAGCTACCAAACGATCCAATAATATATATAGAGTATCCCATAAAAAAACTAATTTTAGATCATAACTTAAAAATCGCCATATATAAAAAAATCACAACTGCACCGTTAAATTACCTATGAAAAGCACTAAAACATTTCTGTTTGAGTTACCAATTAGTAATCTGGCCGGGGTACTGGGACGATACATCGATGAGCGGTACCGTGTGGATGTCTGGATTGAAAGAGGAGTTGACGCTGTTCGGGGGATTGCAGATAGTTTATTTCGGAGAACAGCCAACTATGCAGATATGGATCGGTGATTCTCTGCCTGGATACTTGTAATGGTGTCCCAATCTCGTCTCAGTTAAGAGAGATTCTTCCAATATCTAAATTAACAAACATTGTACTGCTAGTCAAGTGTGATTTAAGAATAGTTCCCAAAAGAGTTTTTAATGGAATTATGAAACGGATTGCGAATTTTAGTGCTGCTAACGGGAATATCTCTCTAAGAATGATTACCGATGTGCGGCATTTCAGTGGATATATGGCTGTTGGCCCTGTATGTTGAGCCCTGTACATGAACTCGATATGTTCCAGGTCCGGAATTGTGCTCAAGACGATCAAGACCCTTCATATCGACAATAGTACTCGCGGACTCGTGACTTTGACTGGATAGGGAGAGGACACAGATGAAAGAGTGGTGGAGGGATCGGCGACATGTATATCACCTTTGACAGTGCGGAGAAGCAGTGACACCATCGAACCATTGGCTGGTGTCAATTTGACAGATACGGATTCGACGCAGACTGAAACAGAACATCCAAATACCTTAAACGAGATGGAGCAAAGGCATTTTTTAGAACTTCCCAGGGTGGTAAAGACCTCAATGTGATGTTTATGAATGTAAAGTCATTGTGATACAAAGTGGGGGACCTTCAATTACTTTTGGAACTAGAGGAATACAAGTGTCCGCAGATAGTTTCGCTGTGTGAACATTGGCTGAGAGATGGAGAACCGTTCTTTCTACCAAAGTATAGGTTAATCGGTAGATATAATAGATGTCAAGGTAAGGGTGGGGGAACTTTGATTTTCGTTGAGGATAATTACTGTATGGGAAACAAGTTTGTCACCATAGATAAGTTTGATGATTTGATTGTGGATAAAGTGTTTGAATTTTCTATTGCCTATTCGCCAATCTTGGGCTTGTAGATCGTACCTTTTTACAGAGCGCCTTCCGGTGATATGAGTGTATTTTTATCACATATGGAGGTCTTGTTGTCTCGAATGCCCGTAGATGGCAAATTGATTGTGTGTGTGGAGACGCTAACTTGGACTATTTGGGATTAAAACCCCATGTCGGTTTATGGAAGAACTTATTAATATCATACAATTTGTGTATGCTAGTAAACGCTCCAACTATACCCCATTCACTTATTTTTGGCATCTCGTTACCTTTGAAACCTTCTTTTTTTATACCTATCTCTTTTCGGTGCATGTTGAGAAGATACGATAAAAATGTCAAAGTCAGATTTTCAACGCCTATTTGACGGCAATAATATGTAAATGGTTTATAGAAGTACCTCACACTCATCGAGTATAATTGACTATATGTGTTGTAATTTTTATAAGAGAATGAGTGTGCAATGTAAAGTTTTTCCAGCGGCGTTCTCAGACCACGAAATTGTTGTTGGCATCTTTGATAAAGAAGTATTGAAGGGAGATAAGCTCTGGTTTAAGGGTAATAGTCCAGGCAGTTTACTAAGAGAAATTTTGGCAAGTTTGACGAGTTATGCTCCGCAGCTAGAGCTTCACAAGACCACGAGATAAGTTTGGGACTCGTACGAGACCGAGGCCGAGATCGAGACCGAGACTTTAATATCGATTTCGAGACCGAGACCGAGCCTGTCTCGGTCTGTGAAACCGAGACCGAGACCGATACTGCCAATCGAGACTCTCGAGAGCCTCGTCTCGAAAGATATCATTCGTTTGCAAGAGATTAGGTATTATATAATCAGCAGGCGAGGGGTCCTTATAATAGTGTGGTGCATATAGTTATTCTTAGTACGAAAAGACACTTTACTTTAAGTAGGTACTAGAGAAGGACTCTAGTACATACTTACCTGAGTTTTCTATTTTCCTCATTTTATATGAAATCGACTCAAATTTATACGAATGAAATCGACTCAAAGCGAGCAAGAACCAAAGAAAAAGACAAGTATATTCCCATCAAAAATAGCAAAAAAAAAATTTTGAAATTTATTTGAACTTGACCAAAGAGGGAGGGGGGGGGCTAGAATGACTTTTTCCTCAATTTTCAAGTTTGACCGCCTGTAACATTAAAACGAGTGGACCGATGGGAGTGAATCTAACTGTTTTTTGCTGTTCTTGATGTCATCTTTTAAAATCGAGTTTTTGGCCAAATAAAAAAAAAAAACTCTCAGGGTTAATATAATTAGGATTGAATATGTTACGTTCTTAGTGAATTGCTGACGTGCCATTCCTATCAACAAAACACAAAACAAAATTTCTGATTTTTTTTTGAACTTGACCTAAGGGGAGGGGGCAATAACGACTTTTTTCTCATTTTTCAAGTTTGACCGCCTGTAACTTTAGAACAAGTCCACCGATGGGAGTGAAGCCACCTGTTTCTTGCTCTTCGTGATGACCTCCCCCAAATACAATTCCCTTCGGTGGGCGATTTTTAGGCACTTTCAAAATCGAGCTTTTGGTTAATTTAAAAAAAAAAACTACTTTAAGGGTAAAGTTAATTCGAATTGAGTTTTTTACATTCTTCGATAATTGCAGAGGTGCCATTCCGATGAAAAATACCAAAAAAAGTCCCATTTTTTTTCAAATTGACTTTTTTCTCAATTTTCAACTTGGACCACCTGTAACTGTAGGACGAGTGGACCGTTTGGAGTGCATCCACCGGTTGTTTGCTCTTCTTGATGTCCTCTTTCCTTCAACAAGCCTTCGGTGGCCGATTTTTAGGCACTTTTAAATCGATTTTTTGGTAAATTAAAAAAAAAAATACTTCAAGCGTTATGATATTAATAAAAATAATAATTTCATTGGAAATGAGTTTGTTACATTCTTAGGGAATTGCAGACGTGCCTTCCAATCAAAAACAGCAAAGAAAAATTTCTTAAATTTTATTGAACTTGTCTAAGGGGGGGGGGGGGTAGTACGACTTTCAATTCAAGTTTGACCGCCTGTAACTTTAAAACGAGTGCACCGATTAGAGCGAATCCACCTGTTTTTTGCTCTTCTTAATGTCCCCTTTCACTTCCCGTCAACAGAAGTCCCGTAGAGGCAACATTTTCGGAGAGACCACCTTTCGTTGGGCGATTTTCATTTACTTTTAAAATAGATTTTTTGGCCAATTTAAAAAAAAACTACTTTAAGGGTAAAGTTTATTTGAAATGAGTTACGTTCTTAGGGATTTACAGACGTGCCACTCGATCAAAAACAGCAAACAAAGCCAAATTCTTTTTTTAAATTGACCGAAGAGATGTTACGACTTTTTTTCTTTGAATTTTCAAATTTGACTCCGTGTAACTTTAGAACGACTGGACCGTTTGTAGTGAAACCACCTCTTTTTTGCTCTTCTTGATGTCCCCTTTCACCTCCCGCCAACAAAAGTCCCATAGGTGCAATATTTTCGGAGTTGGACCTTTTCGGGAGTCGATTTTAGGCAATTTTAAAATCGAGTTTTTGGCCAATTTTTGAAAATATTACTTTAATTGTTAATTACATTAGAAATGAGTTTGCTACCTTCGTAGTGAATTGCAGACCTGCTATTTCCACCAAATACAGCAAAAAAAATTCTGATTTTTTTTTTGAACTTGACCTAAGGGGAGGGGGCAATAACGACTTTTTTCTCAATTATCAAGTTTGACTGCCTGTAACTTTAGAACAAGTGCACCGATGGGAGTGAATCCACCTGTTTTTTGCTCTTCTTGATGTCCTCTTTTACCTCCCACCCACAACAGAAGTCAACTGTACGTTATAACTCAATAATTCAGAAGAAAATTTAATATGTAATTCAAACATAATAAGATTTTTTGAGATACTACCTTTTTTTCGAGACCGAGACCGAGACTCGAGTTGCTACTACGAGACCAAGACCGAGATTACGCTAGTCTCGGTCTCGGTCTCGATGCACAAGACCGAGACCGAGACCGAGACTCAATTATAAATTCGAGACCGTGACCGAAAGTATCTAAGTCTCGGTCTCGGTCTTGGTCTCGTGAAGCTCTATCTGCAGCTGACTGGTCATGCGCGGATGGCGAGAACGATCCGTTAGGGCTCTTTTATAGAAAGCCGCTGGACATTTTTAATTTAAGTGTTCCAATGGTCAAGCTGAAATATAGAAAAAAGAATTCTTGGGTGACTAAGGGTCTTAAGGTCTCGGGCAGAAATATGAGAGCTTTGAGATATTTAAAGAAATTTTTCGGACACTACAGTTTTTTTTTGACATATTTTGGGAGATACAAAAAAATATACCGAAGAGCGTTGGTGGAAGCAAAATGTAATTTCTATCGAGATAGAATGGAGAGTGGCCGAATAGGCAGAGAGATGCGTGGCGAATACTGAACGACTTGAGAGGGAAATCTGATAGCGGTCCTGTGGGGGAGTCGAGTCTTTCTCCTGATGAATTAAATAGGTACTACAGTTCCATTGGATTTGAGACACCGGATGGAGGAGATTATGAAATCGGACTTGAAAACTTTATGACGGGTTCAGCGCCGACACAGTCCGGATAATCATTCTTTCTTGAGACTACAAACGAGATTGAGGTGAAGGAAATTCTGAATAAAATTACCAGTAAAAGAGCAAAGGGAGAAGACGGAATGACAATACATATTTTCAAGAGGTTACCGCCTGCCGCGCTTATGGTACTGGCCGAGTCGTTGAATCATTCCTTTGAGCATTATATTTTCCCGGATTTCCTTAAAACAGCCATGGTTATTCCGCTACATAAGGGAGGAGACTTTGATCCACCGGGAAACTATAGGCCTATCTCCCTGCTCCCACTTTGCCTAAAATTATTGAGACTCTGCTAAAGAAGAGAATGATGGAATTTATTACCAGCCACAGCCTGCTGGGGCGGGCAACCTGGGGCGGAATGATGGCGATGTTGCGATGGCGGCGTTTTGCGACCTGGCGAAGGCTTTTAACTGCGTATGGCATGACATCTTGCTGTATAAATTGGATCGCTGCGGCTTCAGGGGCATTGCTCTGAAGTGGCTTTCTTCATATTTGGAGAGAAGGGTTCAAAGAGTTTATTTTGAAAACCAGCTCTCAGGGAAGGTTGAGATGGAACATGGTGTGCCACAGGGTTCTGTGCTTGGAGCAACCCTGTTTTTAATATATATTAATGGTCTGGTTTCTCTGGACATTTCTGGTCGGCTCACATTGTTCGCGGACGACGCTACCATTCTCTGGCGCGGTAGGGATGATGGCTCGCTTAGCGTTACTGTTCGCAGGGACCTGCAAGTGGTGAATGACTGGTGTAGGGCAAATCAACTCTTACTGAATATTGGTAAGACTGGAGTAATGCCATTTAAGTGTGGCTTGCGTGGATTCAGCATTGGTGACTATCCAGTCGATGATATCTCGGAAAGCAGATTCTTGGGAGTATGGATTGACCATAGGCTTAAAGTTTGAAACACATGTGGAGACTCTGCGGGGACGGATTGCGAGTGACTGCTTTGCGCTGAAGATCATGTCTAGGGAGTTGGACTACTCTGTAACTAGATCAGCTTACTTTGCCTTGGTCGAAAGTCACTTGAGATATGGAATTTGTTTTTGGGGTGTTTGTCGGGGAGCACTTTTTAGTGCATTGTTCATACTTCAGAAGAAAGCGGTGAGGTACGTTTGTGGAGTGGGGGCGAGAGAGTCATGCAGGCCGTTGTTTGTGCGATGCGGGGTCCTCACGTAGACCTCTCGGTGTGTTTTGAAGACTGCTTAAATAATCTTTAGAAAGCATTGAAGCCCCCTTCATAGGGAAGATATTTCTAGAACCCGCACAGTGTTTAGCGTGCGCTTGCCGATACCAGCGTCCGCCCAAACTCGTAACTCAGTAATATATAACAACAGGAAAATATTTAACCATTTACCACTGAGTCTCAGACAAATTGCCAATTATGAGATATTTAGAAAATAATTGAAGTCTATGCTTTTTGCCATTAGCCATTTACTCGCTGGAGGAATTTTATAGCAAACGATTGTGACGGATGATTGACATTGGTAGTAAGGTGTTACTTTGTCTGTGTGTTCAGAAATTGACACAATCAAGTTTTTTTGAATGATTGATTGCTATATAGTATTGAGCTGTTATTTTGAGAGATGATGTGGGTATGATTGTGTGCTAGTTTTAGCTAAAGAGCCGAGAATGGTAATCAGATTTATTCTATAATGGATTTAGCAATAACCCATAAATCTATTGAAAAGGCGCCACACTGTACATTTTGACGCGTAGTCCATTGAGTCTGTCCTGCGATGGTTTGGGCATATTGTCATAAAAACATAAAATTACTGGTGATTGCTCAGTGAAGCATTTTACAAATTTAGACCTTCGCCATTTGGTTTAGAAATATTATTGTTTTTGATTTTTGTTTCTTAGATAACTTAGATCTCCGACTCGCCACCGAAATGAAAAAGCTATGTTTTGTACTCCTGGACGCGTAGTCCATTGTGTCTGTCCTGCGATGTTTGGGCTTATTGGCATCTAAAAACAAAATTACTGGTGATTGCTCAGTGAAACATTTTACAAATATTTACCTTTCGCCATTTCGTTCAGAGATTTCAGTTTTTTTTAATTTTTGGTTTTTTGGAGGGTTTGAATCTCTCACTTTGTTTCTGCCGTAAGAAATAAGCTTTATCTTGTAGTGCTTAGCTCGTAGTCTTTTGAGTATAAGGCTTTTCAAGTTTTTCGCACAGGCGGGCATGGAAATTGAAAGTTTGCCCCTGTAATTTTTTTTAACAGTGTCAATGTTATTGGTTAGATTATGAAAATTGTAAAGCAAGGACTCGGTAAAATACAATCTATCCATAAACAGATTTGTCAAAAATGTGATTGACAGAATTTTAACCAGTAAATTAAAAGCAGGTGATTGTAAATGCCAATAATATTTACCGCGCAGTTGTTCTGATGGTTTCATGTCGTTTCACCTTAATTTCTCCTATCAGTTCGACACTGAGTAAATCAAATTAATATTTTCGACGTTGCATTGTTAAAGCCGGGTTCGGTAATTCCATCCGAGCGCTCCGGACACAGACCATCTCCCAAAATCTTAACAAGCTACAGTGAGATAGACTAATATCCCGAGCGCTCGGGATGTAATTACCGAACTCAACTTAATTAAAAGTTGTCAGCAAATAATAATAGATTATGTCATTAGGAGTAAAAGTGGGTCTTTTCGTGGTGAGCCCAGAGATTGACGGCTGATGCGAAGTTGAGGCCTGCAACTGGGCGAAGCACAAAAAGATCTTTTTTTTTCAAGCGGACTAAAAGTACGTCATTTGTTCTCTCCATACGTACACCTAAAGTGGGCTTTCAAATCCAGAGACCAAAAAAGTAGCAAAAAAGTCCTAGGCAGTAAAAGTAAAGTCAAAAGTCACCGCTACTGTCATGGTGGCGCATATATAAACGATTTTCATTCACCAAAATTATTTGAATACTAGATGACACCAGATAAACCGATCTGAGTGTATTGCCATCTTTACATTTTTATTGAAAAAACAAAGGATAGGAATACTCTCAGAGCGTCACCCAAAACCGTTATTAGTCGAAATCGCATAGGTTCCCGAATTTTGAAATCGTCTGTTAAATGTCATGCGCGTCATCATATTTATCTGTCAATGTGACTTATATTAATTTAGCATTGAAAATATTGCTACAAATTCTTAGTTTACCATAACTATTGGTTATGATTTAATATCATTAAAACCATGGACCATCATTAAAACCATTGAACAGTGAAAACCACCATTCCAACACATTCTATGTATTTTACAAATAATATACACCACTAATTGGGTCAGTACCTAGACCCGCTTAAAGAAGATGAGAGAAAATTGCAAAACCGAATCACTCTGAAATAGATTTATTATATCCTGCATGCTCGAAAAAAAAATAGTATATGTTACTCGGAGTAAAAGGTCTTTTTGTGCTTCGCCCAGTTGTAGGCCTCAGCTTCGCTTCGGCCGTCAATCTCTGGGCTCAGCACGAAAAGACCCACTTTTACTCCTAGTGACATAATCTACTATTACTCCCAGTAACATATACTATTTTTTTTGAAACATGCAGGAAATAAGAAGTCTATTTCAGAGTGATTCAGTTTTGCAATTTTCTCTCATCCTCTTTCAGCGGGTCTAGGTACTTACCCAATTATAGTGGTGTATCTTATTTGTAATATAAATAAAATGTGTTAAAACGGAGGTTTTCAATGTTCAATGGTTTTAATGGTATTAAATCATAACCAATGGTTTAGATGGTTCAAGTAAATTATGACAAACTAAAAATTTTCAGCATTATTATCAATAGTAAATTAATAAAAATCACATTGACAGATAAATATGCTGACGCGCATGACATTTAACAGACGAACTTAGAGTTCGAGAACCTATGCGATTTCGACTAATAACGGTTTCGGTGCGGGAGAGCACTCGAGCGCTCTAAGGGTATACCTATTCTTTGTTTTGTCAATAAGAATGTAAAGATGGCAATACACTCAGATCGGTCTATATGGTGTCATCTAGTGTTCAAATAATTTTGGTGAATGAAAATCATGCATAAAAGTGACTTTACTTTTACTGCCTAGGACTTTTTTGCTACTTTTTTGGTCTCAGGATTAGAAAACCCACTTTAGGTGTGTGTATGGAGAAAACAAAGGATGTACTTTTAGTCCGCTTAAAAAAAAATATTTTTCCACTACTAGTTTCACTATGGATCGTTAAAGGCCAGCGAATGACTTTGTCGTAGTAGTAGGTTTTCTCGTTTTGCTTATAAAACAATTGAACATAAGCGATCTCTAATGACAACGTTATGGCCGATTATCTCCCTAGGGAGATAAAGCTGTCAGTTGTCTGGCGCATTAGGCGCCATGATATCTAGGTATGACTCTTTTTACACAGTTCAATTCTTGAGTGTAATACAGGGTAACAAAAAGAGTGCTACAAAAATGTTATAGTGTACCTCTTTGCAACTTTGATAGGAGCAATTTTTTTAACTTCGTTTTTATGTCGTATTGTACCTTTGGGTAGTACCTCTGGTCATATTAAGTAAATTTTTTATGGCTGCAGATCGAAAGTTACAGAGGTTTTTCAAAAGTGGTGTATTTTTGAAGAAGGCCGGCCCAATTAGTTGTTTTGTTCATACCGGTACCACCCTATAAGTCGTAATCTACAATTTGTAGTCAGGACTTTTTTCGTGCGCATTGGAGTGAACCCGATTGCTGATGGTACTAGGTAAACAATCAAATATAAGCCAGAAAATATTCTGTACTTGGAATGAATTTTTAACAAATTTTATGTTGTGATTTAAGCCGGTACTATTAACGATCAGGTTCATTCCAATTATGGTTCAGTTATACATGAAACAATACCTGACTACACTGTGTAGATTAGGTCTTAAAAAGTAATACCTGGATGATCAAGACAGCTATTTGGTAGGTACAATATCACTTAAAATCAAAGTAAAAAAAGTTACAAAGATGTACACTTCAACATTTTTGTAGCACCTTTTTTGTCACCCTGTATCAACATTCAAGAAATAAACTAGGCAAAAAGAGCCACCCCTTCGCCGATTCTACAAGAGACAAGCTTTTGACAGATGTGCCACTTGTGTAAATTGGATGGTCCAGGTCGGAGGTACAGCAATTAACAAATTAACAAAAAAAGTGTCGGTGCAGTTAGTATGTTGAGTGCTTTAGTTTTATTTATTCTCCTTGTAGTTTTTATTTTTAGTAAGCTCTGGCACCAAAATTTTTGATAACGACCGTATTTTTAAATCTAAGTTTTTGAAAATATAACCAAAAATACTGACAATATTTAAATTTTATGCAGGGGGTAATCTGTCAGATTTCCATGGCCGCTTGTGCCGAAAAACTTAATGAAAAGCCTTATACCGGGTGTCCAGCAGAATCCTGGACATAGGAGATTAACATGGGAAATCGGTTTTTATTTTTTTGCGCCTGTACGGTTGATTTGATTGGAAAATCTTTTAAGAGTAAAGTTGTAGAGCTTATGGTCAGCTATCATCCTGGAATTTTTTCAATACCTCAGTTTTGGCTGTTTTTTGGAATACGCCTCGAAAAGTGCAAGAATTTCAATTTGGCGCGTCACTCCCGCCATGCATGTACAGGGTATCCCATTTTCGGCACTTTTGCGGGGTATCTCCCTGATTTTTAAAGATAGAGGGTTGCGGTTTTCTCGACAGTGTGCTACTTTTTTGTGAAACTAAAGATGGCGCCAGCAGAATTTTTATAGCCCTTTTGGTTTTTGAGATACAGGGTGGAATTGAAAAGTATCGCTTTTGAGGCACCCCCCGCATCACAGTTATCTTTAAACTTATCCAAGAAGTTAAAACGCAATCTTAAATAATTTTTTCCGTAGAATCCAATGGCGTAGTCAGTTCTTTCCTAGCAACTTCAGTTTTTGAGTTACGAAGCAAATATATGTTTTTTTAAATGGAACACTCTGTATATTATTTTTCTAGTTTATTAGTCATAATGTGGGCTTTCCAAAAATATATAATTGTATGCAAATATTTTCAAAACAAAGCTCAGAATTTAAGATTTTCTTAAATTTTTATTTTTGTCCAATTCGTAAGTAGTAGGCTATGGCTAAAATATTATTAGGAACAAAATCGATGTAAGTAATAATTATTCTAATTTATAACATCTTCAAATTTAATACAAAAAATCTTTTTTAAATCTCAGTATCTCAGTTATTAGTTATTTATTACAGCATTCAACATAATTAAGTAAACAGTTTTTAAAGGTGGTTTTCAAAATGACGGCCATTTTCCTGTATGCAAAATTGGCACATTTTCGTTATTCTTCTAATCGCGTTAAAAAGAATCATAGGCCTTCTTTGCAAATTTTGGAAAGTTAAATTGATTGCCGCAAGAAGCTCCGCTCGAGACTGATACTGTGTTTTATAGACTTCATTTTGCATAAAACCCCATAAAAAAAAATCCAAAATTGAAAGATCGGGAGATCGAGGGGGCCACCTTACAGGTCCGTAGGTACCAATCCACCTTTGAGGAAAGTTATCGTCTAAAAATTCCCTTAAAAGGGCAGAGTTGTGGCTTGGGGCACCATCTTGTTGAAAAAAAACGGCATTATAAAGGGCCAAGGGAACATTTTCCATCAGTTCTGGAATAACTTCCTCAAGAATTTCTCGGTAACGATGCGCTGTCAGACCTCCTTCAATAATTCTGTAGACTATGCGTCTTCCAAAAATGAAACACGAGACTCCAACCCCAAAACGTCCTTGTTGTGCCCTCTCAAAAGTTAAATGGTGATTTTCTGTGGACCAATGTCTAGTATTATGGCGATTAAAAATTGCCGCACTTGAAAAATAACATTCATCGGACCAAATAACGAGTCTGCCAAAAGATTCATCAGTATGGATTTGTTGTAAATACCATTGGCAAAACAACATTCTGCGCTCGGCATCGCCAGGGTGTAAACGTTGAACTATGTGGAATTTATAGGGGTGATACCTATATTTTTTCAAAATTCTCTGAGCATCAGACTTGGATCCTGAGCATCAGACCAGTTGCTTCCTCTATATGCTTGCAAGAAGATGAAGGCTTTGCTTCTACATAACCCAATACGTTTATCTCTTTTCTCTCTCTATCTTGTTTGGAGTATGAATTAGGCCTGGGCTGGACAAATGATCCGTGCTCTACTAGATTTGATTTAATTCGGGCAAATATGTCTGGGAAAGGTTGCCTTCTCTCTGGATATCTAATAATAGCAAAAACGACCCCTAAGATGGTATCCTAACCATAGCGTGCAAAATACTTTACCTTTGGAAATATACTTCCGAAGCTTCTTGGGGATTTTCATTAGATTGTATAAAACAAACCAACATATCACACTTCTCATAATTTTCGTAAACCGCCATTATTGTAACAAAATTAATTTAATTAGCAGCTAAATAGTAAAATAGAAACACCAAAACAACAAGCATATTACTAATAAAAACAAAGAGTGACAAAACCACAAAGTTTTTGACATATTGCCTTTTGTTTCAAATAAGCTAGCCATCTAGCCATAGCCTACTACCAACGAATTGGACAAAAATGAAAATTTAAGAAAATCTTAAATTCTGAGCTTCGTTTTGAAAACAATTGCATACAATTATATATTTTTGGAAATCCCACATTATGACTAATAAAATAAAAAGATAATATACGGGGTGTTCCATTTAAAAAAACATATATTTGCTTCGTAACTCAAAAACTGAAGTTGCTAGGAAAGAACTAACAACGCCACTGGATTCCACGGAAAAAATTGTTTAAGAATGCGTTTTAACTTCTTCGATAAGTTTAAACATAACTGTAATACGGGGGGTGCCTCAAAAGCGATACTTTTCAATTCCACCCTGTATCTCAAAAACCAAAAGGGCTATAAAAATTCTGCTGGCGCCATCTTTAGTTTCACAAAAAAGTAGCACACTGTCGTGAAAACCGCAACCCTCTATCTTTAAAAATAAGGGAGATACCCCTCAAAAGTGCCGAAAATGGGATACCCTGTACAGTGTCACCAACATAATAATTTCTTAGGTCACAGTCAGAGCCGATTTTCCTTTCTTATTTATTTTGAGGGACTATCATGTATGGTCCATTTCAAATAGATATTCATCTAGCAGCCTGAGGACAGATTCTTTCCATTCCATCCATGTAAATGTGACATTTATATGTCAGTTTCTCAGCTTACTAGGTGAGAATTTATTAGAAATAAACTCTAGTAATTAACGTGATTATGCAGTGAAAATATGTTGGCGACACTGCACATGCACGACGGGGGTGACGCGCTAAATTCAAATTTTTGCACTTTTCGAGGCGTTTTTCCGAAAAATGGCCAAAACTGGGGTATTGAAAAAATTACAGGATTATAGCTGATCATACGCTCTACAACTTTACTCTTAAAAGTTTTTCAATCAATTCAACCTTACAGGCGCAAAAAAAATAAAAACCGATTTCCCATGTTAATCTCCTATGTCCAGGGTTGTGCTGGACACCCGGTATATACCCTGCAATGTTTGGGGATATTGGCATCTAAAATCATAATATTACTGATGATTGCTCAGTGAAACATTATACTATTATTGACCCGTCGCCATTTCGTTTAAAATTTTTTTTTTCAATTTTGGTTTCTTGGAGAGGTTGAATTTCTCACTTTTCTTTCGCCGAAATAAGTATCTTTATCTTGTACTTCTTACCGCGTAGTCCATTGAATAGATTCTGCGATGTGGGGGCATATTGGCATCTATAAACATAAAATTACCGTTGATTGCCTATTGAAGCATTTCACGAATATTAACCTTCGCCATTTTGTTCAGAAAATTCTTTTTTATTGTCTATTTTAATTTTTTAGCTTCCGGCTTTTTTTACACCGAAATAAATAAGCTTTATCATATCCTACTCCGGCGTAATTCACTGATCTTCCAGGACATAATGGTAAGCACTCAGTGTGGATCGCAGCCATCACCCGAGCTAGCCGTTTTTCACTGGCGTGTTTTTTCTTTCTAGTGCTGTGCCGGCTTTTTGATCCGCTTTAGGATTTGCACACTTTTTGGAGCCTTGAAGCACTCCAGTCAGCTAACGATGGCTCAAGTGGCACTTCTCGTACCGCTAGAACTGCTCTTGGGCGTACTGTTGATACCGCTAGCATTGGACAGGCACTTATTGTTGCTTCACCTTGATCTATCAGCTTTTCCACACACCACAAAAAATGTGAACCCACTCACATTTTGCTAGAACCAGCGCTAGCTGTTACTTGCGGTTCCTCCATGTCATGTAGAAGACGTCGGCATTACATTGATTTCTTTCTCGAAAAGTTTGGCTTCAGCAACCTTGAGGTCGGTGCTCTATCAGACAAGCCACGAATACCAGACACAACACTATTTCCTGTCGCTTGTCTCTGACGTACACGTTCATTTGTTCACAGGGAGCGTGTAGGTGTGGAACTATCGGGCCATATTTTTTCAGTCCTCCGCGGAGAACGGTGCCACTCTGAATCAGTCAGTGAATCAATCTCTAGTCATTGTAGCATTTCCCACTAGTCCTATTTTACCGCTAATAAATGTATTTTTTGAGTACGTATTGGGGTGTAAGGGGTAGGCAGAACAATGTAAAAGCCTAACCAACTGACAACCTCACCTGCACGTGGTGCACCCTGCTAGACAACTAACGAGGCTCTGTCGACCGAGTGATTACCGGTATAAGTAATCCCCTCTTGTCAGCCAACAGCTTCGGGTGGATGAGCCGACAAGAGTAAGGGCACCCTATTGTCCTGGGGTTGAGAAATCGGCCCCAAAGGCGGATGAATTACAATCAAGTAATCAACGACAAAAGGATGAGGAAGAATTTTGGACAAACCACCTCATTAAAGATCCAGAATGGATAAGTCCTAGTAAAAATCATCATGGCAAGGCTCACAACAAAACAAGTCCGGAATAGTTCCTCGATCGGATCTCCGGGAGGAAATGTTTTGAGCAGTGTAATGAAAGTGAACAGGGAGATAAGGATTGGTACTTGGAATGTTAAAACGATGGCACAAGCTGGAAATATCAACAACGCAACAAAAGAAATGAGAAGAATGAAAGTAAACATCATGGGAATTAGTGAGATGAGGTGGCCGGGAGTGGGTTCGGTGGATGTGGACGAACACAGAGTCTACTATGCAGGAACACAAGATGGTAAGTTTCTGAATGGGGTAGGCATTGTTGTCACCAAGGAGATAGCGCAGAGTGTCATAAACTTTGTCCCATTCTCAGAAAGAGTCCTTCTAATACAGATTAACGCCCGACCAGTAAATCTAAACATCATCCAGATTTATGCCCCCACTGCAGATAAAGATGAAGGGGAAGTTGAAGAATTATACAGGAATGTCGCCCAAATACTCGAGAGGCTACCCAATTAACATCATCATGGGGGACTTTAACGCAAAGTTGGGAGCTGGAGAAAAAACCGAGCTCATCGGGTCTTTCGGTTTGGGAGAGAGGAATGAGAGAGGAGATATGCTCGAAAAATTTACAGACGAACACGGCCTTGTAGTCCTCAACACACAGTTCAAACAACCACCGAGGCGTTTATACACATGGAGATCGCCCCTTGATAAACCTGGGAGAATAGTCAGGAATCAAATAGACTACGTACTAATCAACAAGCGGTACAGAAACAGCTGCTTAAGTATGAGAACCTTCCCGGGAGCAGATATGCGAACCGACCACGTGCCAGTTATCGGAAGATTCAAAGTGGTTATGAAGAAGATAAAGAAAGCTGCTCCATTAAAAGTTAACCTAAGACAGCTGAAAAACGGGAAGATCAAAGAATGTGTAGAGAAAGAGCTGAATGCAGCAATGGCAGAAACAACAGAAGATAGCTCAGTAGAAGAACACTTGAATCACCTGAAAAGTAAAGTGGAACACATTAAGAACACTATTCTAAAGGAAAACGGACAAAGAGTAAGGAAGAAAACCTGGATGACAGATTACATATTAAACCTAATGGAAGAGAGAAGATTGAACAAGAATAACACCATAGAATACAAAAGGATAAACAACATCATAAGGAACGAAATACGAATGGCTAAAGAAAAGGAACAGAAAGAGAACTGTGAGGAGATAGAGGCACTGCAGTTGAAATATGACTACTTTAACGTCCACCGGAAGGTGAAAGAAGTCACTGGACAAAGAAGGAATACAAACTTAGGGAAACTAGTTGACGCTAATGGAAACATCATTGTAGACATGGAAGAGAAGAAGAAGATGTGGACTAGGTACGTAGAGCACCTCTTTGAGGATAATAGAGAGAGCCCCCCCAGATCCCCGGAGTAATGCACAGAGTGGGCCAGAAATAATGGAATCAGAAGTGAGGGCAGCTATAGAGCAGAGCAAAGAAGGAAAAGCAGCAGGACCTGACAACATCCAGACAGAGTTCCTGAAACTTCTAGACGAAAATGGATTAAAGAAGATCACCAAACTTTTCAACAACATCTACAAATCAGGTAAAATACCACAAGAATGGCTAGTCTCAGTGTTCATTGCACTGCCAAAGAAACAAGGCGCAAAACGATGTGAAGAATATCGAACGATAAGTCTGATGAGCCACCTGCTGAAAACCTTTCTCAAAGTCATCCATAAAAGAATATACAATCGATGCGAGAACCTAATCTCTCGAAACGAGTTCGGGTTCGTCAATGCGATGGGAACCAGAGAAGCACTCTTTGCTGTCCAAGTCCTTGTCCAGAGATGCAGAGACGTTAACCTTGACGTTTACTGTTGTTTAATTGACTACGCCAAAGCATTTGACCGGGTTCAACATGGCAAAATGATGGAAATATTAAAGAAGACAGGGATCGATACCAATAACCTGAATATCATAAGTAGCTTGTACTGGGGCCAGTCGGCAACAATAAGAGTCGACGGAGAAACAACTGAGGCCGTCAAAATAATGCGAGGAGTGAGGCAGGGCTGTGTACTCTCACCCCTGCTATTTAACATCTACTCCGAGCAGATTTTTAAAGAAGCGCTCGACGACGAAGAAGAGGAGGGCATCTCAATAAATGGGAAGAAATTGAGTAATATAAGATACGCGGACGACACCATCGTGTTCGCAGATAGCCCACAAGCACTACAACAACTTATCAACAAAATAGCAAGAGTTAGTAAGGAATATGGTTTTGACATAAACATACAAAAGACCAAAATTATGGTCATTAGCAAAAACAAGATCGACAACATCCAGTTATCCATCAACAACCAACCAATAGAGAGAGTACCACACATCACGTACCTGGGAACACGTATAAACGAGAACTGGGACGCAACTCAAGAAATCAAATTACGAATCGCCAAAGCCACAGCCGCCTACAACAAAATGAGCAAACTCTTCAGAAGCCATGATTTTACACTGGAAGCAAAAATGAGACTTCTCAGATGTTACATCTTTTCTATCCTCTTATACGGGACGGAATCTTGGACACGCAATGAAAACACATCCAAGAAAATAGAAGCCTTCGAAATGCGACTCTATCGAAGAATGATGAGGATATCATGGACCGAACATATCACTAATGAAGAGGTACTAAGAAGGATGAATAAACAAAAAGAAATTATGAACACCATCAAGATCCGAAAACTGCAATATCTGGGCCACATCATGAGAAACGACTCCAGGTACTCCTTACTCCAGACAATCATCCAGGGAAAAATCGATGGAAGAAGAGGTCCAGGAAGGAGAAGAATATCTTGGCTGCATAACCTCAGGAAGTGGACCGGAAAAACATCAACCGAACTCTTCCGCATTGCCGTAAACAAAGTTAGGCTCGCCATGCTGATTGCCAACATCCGTAACGGATAGGAACCACAAGAAGAAGAAGAAATGTATTTACAAAAAAGATTTCTACATATATTAATCTTTTATCTTAATAAGGTAATTTGTATACCTAGACTACCCCATCTATTACCCATCTATTACCTCACGCACCTATTGCAAATTTGTCTATTTTTGGTTAAAACTCCACAACGTTCACATTTTGTAATTAATAATAAAACACGGTCCGCAAGTTAAAAGTGACGTCACAGGAGTCATCAATCAGTCACTTATTTTTTATTATTTTTAATTTATTTATATGTACCTATAGTATACTTTTCATAACATGAGTTAATTAGTTGCTCAATAATAAATTTCCACCAAAAATATGCAGCCAGCAGCGTTCGTGTCGCCCACTTGTTGCTGCGCCACATCTAATATCGATTTGCACTTCAATCTTTCAGCTGCGCAGTATAACAAACCTACGGTTTTCCTTCAATTACCGGGGGAAATTGGCATTGAAAATATTGTATAAGCTCTATTGCGCCTCAGTTTTTACATCTCCCCTGTGCAACTGCTCCGCTTGATGGCTAAAGTTTCAACCAGAACGTCCTTCCAATCGTTCCAAAAACGTTAGTGTAAGAAATGTTCATTCAGTGAAGAATATCCGCAATGGAGGATTTGCTATTAAATCTTGTTAAGGAGGCCGGCAGCTCAAAACTTAGTCAGCTGAAACAAAAAGCGCAAGAAGCTCATGGTAAGCATCTGTTTGCCTTATCAGTAATCATCTAATAATTCGGCTTTGTGTTTAGATTTGTTAGCATCACAGAATAATCTCCTAAGGAACCCGTCCTACGAGCTGAGATCAGTATGTTTCGTCCCTCTAAAACTCTCTCTCGAAAGCAAGCGCAGCAAGCTGGTTTCCTTGGCTTTGACAGGACTCAATGTAACTAGAACCCACCTTTTCAAGTTCTTCTTTTTCAAGCATTAGAGGTTATTTTTACAGAAAGTCATACGAGATGAGCGTTTTCAAACCGGCACCGAACCTGAAGACGACTCGCTATGGCTTCCAGCCCAATTGCTCTTGGCCACCAGCTCCATGCTTTCGCATTGCGAAGACACCCAAGTGCACATTCTTAGAGTCGTTTTAAATTTGGCTTGTACTGCGAGTTGGGCTTTGAATGGGCGCTTAGTTATGTTGCTTCTGAGTCGATGTGGTGAAGCTTATGAGTTGGGTACACAGCCAGTGCGGGCAGCCGCCCAAGCTGCCGCCAGTCAGACTTTGACCGCCTTTTGCACTTTCTTGGGTAGGTTTTAGACGTGTTCTTTATAAAAATGATGATTGTAAAAACATGTGTTTTGCCTTATAGACGAGGAGTGTCAGGAGATTCTCCAGCAGCAGCAGAAACACAAAAATTCAGGCAGCAGCGCTGAGATGGTTTATACCAAGACTTCGGCTGTTGCATGTTTCAACGAGGCCATTCCGGTAATGCAGTATATTTGCAGCAAATTGGAGGAAAATAAACTGTAGGTTTTATCATAGCTCCTTTTTCTAATAAATACTCAGAATGCGGTGGAATCTTAGGTTACCCAAATCGTCGGATTCTACAGTATTCCTTCTGGAGTGTCTGCTGACGTTGGTGAACACTTTGCCACACACCGTGCATTCCAACATACATTTCACCACGTTTCTGTGGCAGAGGTTTTGTCCAGCTCTGTTGGCTTTGTTGGGTTCTCCAGGCGATCCCACTGGACAAAGTTTGACTAATAGCCAAGCCAAAATAGTATACAGGTATTACCATAGTGGTATTAATATATTTATCAACTTTTGAGTTATGGCTTTTTTTATGGCTTCTCCTCATTGTTTATTGCTATGCTGATTAGATATTTGGTGCTATGAATTGTATGGTTAATACTACTTTTTACCTCTTTATCTATCTAGCATTGGGATTCAGGTGGTACGTCTTGTAGGGAGAGAACGCCCTTTACGTCCAGTACTAGAAGCACTTTTCCACCGCATCCTTCTACTTCCTAATCCAGCCAAACGTCTTGAACCGCTGAAAGCAGCTAGAGAACTACTGAGATCTCCTGGACGATTGGCAGACTTGCTCTTGCTCAGCGGACCTATACACCGACACGCTGGAGATGATATGGCAATAATAAGGCTGTAAGTAGGTACTACACTTTTCTACAATGTGCCCCATATTTTTGTTAGGACTCTTTTCTCTCAGAACATAAATCTCATCTCTCAGAAAATAAATCTCGACTCAGAACATAAAAATGTCTACAATGAAGGTCGAAGCGTCGATATTATTACTAATTGCGCATTGTACATTTTAACTTAAAATACTGCAGCTCATTCAAGGTTATTATATTATCCTGGTAATTGTTTCAGCATTATGGACTCAATTGAAGAATCTTCTCAGTGTAACGATCACAGCGTGGTGCTGGCCAGCGTAGAGTGTGTTGGAGCTCTGTTGGGCTCCTTGGAAGCTCTATGTAGAGGCGAAGGGTTAAATCAAGAAGCCGCTGATTTGGCCAACAGTCGCTATATCCTGTTGGAACATGCAGATTATACCGGTCCTTTGACGTACCAGTCTCTAGCAAGGTTGCCAAAGCCATATAGGTGAGTTTTGCTTCATTGTAGAGGATGGCAATCGAGTGCTACGAAAAAAACTCAAATACAAAAGTTTCATACTTTAGTAAACAGTTTTTAATTATTTGGTTTTTGTATTCAGTCTCCCGATTTTGCGCATTCACTACTAACTTTCGCTTATTTTAAATTAGACTTGACATTTTTTCTTTCATTAGTCGATGCTATATTTCATTCTAAGATTTTTGTGTATTTATCTATATAGTTTATGAGATATTTTAGATTGTTGTTTTTACAAAAATACTAAACTTTTAAGTCAAAAAAATTACAATTGAGACCAATGCTAATATTTGCTTCTAGAAGCAAAAAAAAATTACGATTTTTTATCTTCAAGGCCAAGTTATGACTCAAAAACGAGGAAAAAATCGTCTGAAGACGGTGAGAAAGTTAATATTAAATTTTGACTCAAAAAGGAGAAAAAATGATCAACATTCGTTTCAAGCTTTTAAATGATTTACTTAAAAAATGCATTTTTTTTTAAACTTTTTAACAAAATATTATTTTTTTATAAACTTTGATCGAAGCAAAAGCTTCGAGTTTGTGGAGCAAAATCACTTAAAAACCTATTTCATCGAAACGCATCAAAAAAGACTGAATTTTTGGAATAACATTCCAATAATAGGCAATTTTGGAGCAGTTGGATAAAATAGGTCAAATTTCTCAACAATACTTGTAATGGCAAACAAACTGCTAACGACCCGGCAGGTTCCAAGTCATCCATGTGTATATAAGCCATAACGTATTATTGTCGTCAAGTAGGTGTTGGAAAATTGACTTTGACATTTTTATCGTATCTTCTCAACGCCTGCTAAAAGGAGATGATGGTTTCAAAGGTAAGTAAATGACAAAAATAAGTGAATGGGTAATAGTACCCAACACTTTCTCGCCTACTATAAAACTGAGTATTTCAATTTTGGGGACCATACCTCGAGAAGGCTCTGTAGTTAGTTTTTTTGAGATTATTTTGTTCTTGTTGAGCGGTTAAAGTTAACTCAGATAGACTTGGAAAAAATGAAGCAAATCGACATCATTGACGTGCGTAAGTGTTCATTCATGTTGGTCTAAAATGAGCTTCGCATCCTACTCGAAGTTTAGCAATATATTCCACAGCATAATCAGGATCTTTCCGGGCATCTTTGCTACCCATAGAAAAACAAAGTAGCCCTACAATGGGGGATCTAGCCTTCTATGTAGGGAGGGGGCACCACTTTTTTGAGGTGCTACGCCCACTCTACGCCCACTTTTTTGTTAAACTTTGACGAATATTTCCCTCATGCATAAACTTTCCCATAAGAGGAGTGCAATTTTTCAAAAATTTGAGCGGAAGTTCCAAGTTAGTGAACGAAATTTTTAGCTTTTTCGCAGGAACTCTAGTTTAAAATATGCAAATGGCAATATGCAAAAAGGCAATATTTACTAATTGGAAATTGAAAACTTATCTGCTTTCAATATTTCCAAAAATATTGCAGCGTTTAAGAAGGAAACAAACAGAAACCACTATTCCGAGGGCTAATACCCCTACCGGCCTTGAATTACACTGTTTGTTTCAAAGCTCATTTTATAAAGCAAAAAAATTTTTAAAATAAATTAATAAAGTAATAAAAATTCAATTCTAAAAAGCCAAAAAAAATATTAAGCATTTTGCAAAGAATATACCCCCAGAGTTTAATTAATATATGCGAAAAATGCACATATATAATTACAATTTGGAAATTTGAGAACTTGTCTGCTTTCGGCATTTCCAAACCTTGTAGTTATACATAAAGAAAGAAACAAATAGAAACAACTACTTCGAGGGCTAATACCCCTACCGACATTGAATTATACAATTTGTTCCAAAGCTTAAATATTATAGAAAACATACATAAAAGCAAAGATGATATACGAGAAAGTGCTCTAGAATAAAACAAAAAAAATAACATAAAAGGTAAATTAAAGTTTCTTTTTGAATTGTGAGTCAAAGTTACTAAATGTATATATTAACCAATGTTGTGTTTTTGCATATTTTAAACTAGAGTTTCCTGCGAAAACGCTACAAATTTCGTTCACTAACATATTTTGCAGAAAATAACTTTCTTTTAACTTTCATGTTTCAAGTTGTCTAGACAGCAGTTAATTTCCGCTGTCACGTACTAACCATTTTGACTGAGAAAGTCAGTAACAAATTCATTGACCGCCTGTAACTTAAGAACGCCTCTACTGATCGGAGTGAATCTAACTGTTTTTTGTTATCCTCTTTCACCTCCCACCATCGGAAGTCCCATCGGTGCAATATTTTCGGAGATAGAACCCTTTGAAAGTCGATTTTGAAGCACTTGTATTTCAGAAGCCAATTTAAAAAAAAACCTCTTTAGATGTTAAATTTATTTGAATTGAGTTTGTAACGTTCTTAGGGGATTACAAGCGTGCCATTCCGATCAAAAACAGCAAAAACACTTTTCCGACTTTTTTTTGGAATTTGGGGGGTATTACGACTTTTTTATCAATTCTCAACTTTGACCGTCTGTAACTTGAGAACGCCTTGACCGATCGGAGTGAATCCAACTATATTTCCTCTCCTTGATGTCCTCATTCACCCCTGTCATCGAAAATTTCATAGGTGCGATATTTTCGGAGATAGACCCCTTCGGAGGTGGATTTTTAAGCACTTTTAGAATCGCGTTTTTTGACCATTTTTCAAAAAAACTTCTTTAGAGGGTAAATTCATTCGAATTGAGTTTGCTACGTCCTTAAGGGGTCTGCAAGCGTGCCATTTCGATGAAAAACAGTAAAAAAATGTATCCGAAATTTTTTAAAAATATCCAAAGGGCGTGGGGTATTAGTATTTTTTCTCAATTCTCAACTTAGACCGCCTGTAACTTGAGACCGCCGCGACCGATCGCAGTGAATTCAACTGTGTTTTCCTCTTCTTGATGTCCTCTTTCATCTCCCACCATCGGAAGTTCCGTCGACGCAATATTTTCGGAGATAGAACCCTTCGGAAGTCGATTTTGAAGCACTTGTAGAATCGCGTTTTTTTGACCATTTTTAAAAAAACCTGTTTAGATGTTAAATTTATTTGAATTGAGTTTGTAACGTTCTTAGGGGATTACAAGCGTGCCATTCCGATCAAAAACAGCAAAAACACTTTTCCGACTTTTTTTTGAAAATGTCCAAAGGGGGGTATTACGACTTTTTTTTCAATTCTCAACTTTGACCGTCTGTAACTTAAGAACGCCTCGACCGATCGGAGTGAATCCAACTATATTTCCTCTCCTTGATGTCCTCTTTCACCCCTGTCATCGAAAACTTTATAGGTGCAATATTTTCGGAGATAGACCCCTTCGGATGTGGATTTTTAAGCATTTTTAGAATCGCGTTTTTTGACCATCTTTCAAAAAACCTCTTTAGAGGATAAATTCATTCGAATTGAGTTTGCACGTCCTTAAGGGGTCTGCAAGCGTGCCATTTCGATGAAAAACAGTAAAAAAAAATGTATCCGAAATTTTTTAAAAATATCCAAAGGGCGTGGGGTATTACTATTTTTTCTCAATTCTCAACTTAGACCGCCTGTAACTTGAGACCGCCGCGACCGATCGCAGTGAATTCAACTGTTTTTTCCTCTTCTTGATGTCCTCTTTCATCTCCCACCATCGGAAGTTCCGTCGGTGCAATATTTTCGGAACTGATCTGGGGGACAAAGCTGCCCCTAGGCCCCCCCATAGAAAACAAAAGATGTATGGCCTTTACATGAGTAAACTAACCTAACGAAAGGAAAGCTTTGACTCAACTAACCAGAACTAACCTAAACAAAGGAACAACGTAACTGAACTAACCTAACCAAAAGGCCCTAATGATAACTGAAAAGGACTTGACAGGCACCTTGTATTATTAGATACTTATATAGTTAATATAAATTCTTTACGCAAAAAATTATAAAATTTGTTGTGTTCAAAAAAACATATCATAAATGAGTTTTTTATGTGCAATATGTATATTGGAGTCAAAATCATAAAACAAGAAATTGACAAACAAAATCAAGGAGTGAAAAAATTGGCTAGTTCCAGCCAATGGCTTTCTTATGAGAGATACACATGATCACGGGGTATGGGGGACGAAATGTCGAAACGTCGGATCAATTCGGTTTCAGGGCCTCATCTTAAAAATGTCTCGACTGACCTGAATGCCTCGACCTAACCTGACAAAACTTTCGTGAATAATTTTACTAATGTAACCTTTGGTATCCTCCATGGGAAAGTTGCCACTCATTGGGACTTCTAACCTAGAAATAAGTAAGAAAGCTCGGCACCAAAATGTCAGCTTTTTAGCTCCAGTCGTTTCAGAGATATCAGTACTTCATCACTTTGGCAATGGTGGCCATCTTTGATTCTACTAAATGATATTTTTAGCTTATGTTACATATTTATCAAGAAACTACTATTGAAGTTTCAACTCCATATCGCGGTTGGGTCATGAAATAGTCATGAAATATTTTTGTCATCTAGTTGCCTTTGAAACCTTTACTTTTTTTTATAACCATCTCCTTATAACACATGTTGAGAAGATACGATGAAAATGTCAAAGTGAAATCTTGACGACAATAATAACTGAATGGCTTACCCGTTGCTATAATCGTGACCTCAACTACACCGCAACTCAAATTTGAACCCATGTACAAAAGTATGACCATATCCGCGTTCAAGCGGACAACCAGTTATTACCGATAATTACCAAATATATTCAAGCGAAATGGTCATAAAACCAGTTAGGCAAACATTACGTCAAGACTTGGCCCTTTGTCATGTTATATTTACGTCATCGTTTGACGTTTAGAACCGCCAAATCAACCCACCTTTAAAGCAAGGTAATAAGGCAAAACCACAAACAACCGAGGGCTCAACCGAAACAATTACCGGTTCATCACTTGAACACGGTATAAATATAAAAAGCATGAGTTTCTTATAGAAAAGTCTCTTCTTGGATTGTCAAAACAGACTATACGGAGTATTTAGAATTATTCAAGTTTCGTGTATGGTCCATTTCAAATAGGTATTTATCTAGCAGGCTGAGGAATTGACAGACTCATCCTATTCTATTCATGAAAATGTGTCATTTATGTATCTAGAAACGACAATTTAATATAATTTTATCATGTTTGTTAAATTCAATGATTAAATTAATTAAAAAATATTCCAAATTGAAATTAATTCCACAATCGGACAATGACGGCAAAGTGATTTCGTGTATGCTTAAAAAATTTGAACAATATTTTCAAATTCCTAACTGTTTTCCCAATGTCAAATTTCTTACTTTCATGGCACATAGAAATTGGTTCTCCGCCACTAATTTATTTTCAAAAAATTGTCTAAAAACGGTGAAAAAGTTAAAATTTTTGTTTGTGTGTTTTGGACTCAATATATTAACTAGAATTTAAATTTTTAGGCCACATTAGATTTTGATCCAAAAAGGAGAATTTTTTTTTAAATCAATATGATGAAAAATTGATTTCTTCGAGTCTTTAAACTGAATTTATGAAGTACAATTGAAATAAATAGTTCTTTGTGCCGCAATGATCAAAAATCCTTTTGAGCATTTAAAGATTTACTTAAAAAATGCAATTTTTTACTTTTTTCTTAAATTTTTGAACAGAATGTCAATTTTTTTCATAAACTTTGATCTAAGCAAAAGCTTCAAGTTTTTATAGCAAATTCACTGAAAAACCTACCGCATCTAAGCGGAACAAAAAACACTGAATTTTGGAATAAAATTCCAATGATAGGCAATTTTGGAGCAGGTGGATAAAAAATGTTGTCTCAAAAACGAGGAAAAAGTCGTCTAAAAACGGGGTGAAACATTACAGAATTTTTTTGTGTTTTTAAACTCAAAGTAAGAAATAGATTCAAAATTTGTAGGTCACGTTAAATTTTAGCCCAAAAAAGGAGAAAAATTGTTTAGTAACGATATAATGAAAAATTGATTTTTTCGACTTTTTAAACTCAATTTATGAAGTAAAATGGAAACAAATAGTTCTTTGTGCAGCAATGATCAAAATTTCTTTAAAGCCTTTAAATAATTTACTTAAACAAAACCCAATACATAATATATTATAACATAACACACAATCAACATCAATTTTTTCGTAAACTTTGTCGAAGCAAAAGCTTCGAATTTTTGAAGCAAAATAACCAAAGAACATACTGCATCTAAACGCAACAAAAAAACTGAATTTTAATTTCTACATTTTGAGTTTTAAAATAAAACTCGAATAATAAAGACGGTGAACAATTTGAAAATGTTCGAGTTTTAGACTGAATATATGAACCAACAATCTCAGATTTTAGGCCACAATCGCTTACAAAATGTAATTTTTAAAGCAACAATTATCAAAATTTCGTAAAAGATTGTCGGCGATAAAACGCGTTTTCTTTCGGGCTACGGTGTCAAAAAGTCCAATTTTCGACTCTAACGACAAACATGGTTGTAAATTTAAAAAACATTTTTTTACGTGTCTTATAAGTCAATTTCTTAACATTTGAGAGAATGTAATCTTTTTGGATCAATATTGATAAATCGAACAAATTAAGCAACGGTCTTCGGAATAAAATCGCACAAAATTTAAGTGAATGAGTTCCACAAAAAAAACTGAGTTTTTAGAATAACGATCAAAATGGGTTAGATCGTTGTTTGAAGTACATTCTCCTGATCCGGTGGTTGAAAAAAAATAAAATGTCGTTTCCAAACTGTGAAATAGGCTTATTATTCGAGTTTTTTAAAGCTCACCTTTCGAACCAAAATCGTTAACTAAACTTAAAAACTTCATTATCGGGGCATCACGGGTCAAAGTCGATTGAAATGTTCGTTGTTAATGAAATCGACCTCTTTTTAGATGAAACGTTTTCAAAAAGAAACAACTAAAAATGGCAGAAAGCAAACTGTATTTAATGATTTTGGAGAAAAGATACAGAGATTAATTTTTTTTGATGAACAGTAAAATTAAGACGACCGGCAAATTTCTTTCATGGAAAAGAGAATGGCTCCAAAAGTAGTAATACTCTGCTCTTTATATCCTTTATAGTGACTCTGGTTGTTTCGAATTAAATATTTCTAGGGACTGAAGTTTGGTTACTTCTGCTATCGAGTCGCCACCTGACGATGTAGGCCGAAATCTTGTTCACCCGTCTGCGTGTGGTGACAAGTACATGGTAGAAAACTATTTGGTTTATTGTACATTTCTAGGGATGTAGTGGCCAATTTGAGATATCAAAGCGATTCGTCAGACAGCAGCGGTATCGAAGGAAACAATAGAGATGTTGAAGGAGAGGAATCTGATTGTTCGGGAGCAACCGAGGGACCAGAAGAAGAAGGCAGTCGTTCGGATGACAGCATAATGGACGACGATAGTTTTTTGACCAATCAGCAATTGCAAAAGCTCTACAAGCTTCCAAAATCCTTGAACTTGGTCAGTCTCGTTTCTATTCCGAATAAACACATAAATAATCAGTCTTTCCGGGTTTCTTCGTAGGGTCGATCAGGTTTAGAAGAATGCAACACCGACATCGAGAGACACAATGCGAGGCATTTTGTGAAAACCTTGCAGAACATTCTGTTGCCTAATTTACTTTCGCTTAGGTCCTCCATTCAGGTGGACGAAGTTCTTCAGGAGTTTGCTTCCAAATGTTGTCAGCACAATTCGGCTCAAAGCTACGAGATTTCCACGATCATGAACGCAGATGGTGTGTATCTGGCTACATATTCAGCTCTACTACTTGATCTGAAGCTTATTCAAGCAGGGCACTATGAAGAGATTAAGAAGGAGGTTTGTAATTTATTATGGTGGTTAGATAGGAGAAAGTTATTGTCGGCTGCCATTAGGTAACGGTGCCCATCACTGAGGTGCAATTTGTTGAGGAGATTCATGGCAGTGGAGTGCTGGTTTACGTATCTGCCACTTGGTTATGCGAACTGTACCAGAACGTTCTGGCCAAGTCTTTACTTTTATCTGCAGGGTATGACCCTAAAAGTCGCCAACAATGCGCAATAATTAACTTGTTAACAGGTAAGTAAATTAGTTTTATTGTTTGTTCTTCTTCATGGTCGTTTCCTTTCTTAAGTACCTACTTACAGTTGAGGTACTTAGTCGTCTTTTCTTCTTCAGAGCTATTCTAAGATCATCCTGGTTATCAAGCCATGATGATACATACACAATTAAACGTCGAAACGTTTCATTTTAAAAAAGGTGGATAGCGGGTGTAACCAGGAAACAACATTTGACATTTGTGAAATTGCCAACGTTTTGACCTTTACTAAAGTTTATAAAAATCTAAACGTTGACA
This sequence comes from Taphrorychus bicolor, assembly GCA_951812265.1. Lineage (NCBI taxonomy): Eukaryota > Metazoa > Arthropoda > Insecta > Coleoptera > Curculionidae > Taphrorychus > Taphrorychus bicolor. Next base: position 10,951,315 of record OX638298.1, read on the forward strand.
ACTTTACCAACATGAAGCGTTGTTTATGTCCTACACCCGCTATCAACTTTTTTCAACTTGAAACGACACAAAACATATATGATTCTATTTTGTCCTAAATCTCCTAAACGCCACAACTGTTCTTCCTCATTCAACACATATTATTGCAGATGTGGGGGGACTCTCACCCTCTCAGCTTCTTACCGACTGGCAAAAGCTGCAAAAGGTCCAAAGCCCGACCGAAACTAGCCCCGAGGGGGAAGCGGGAATCAAGTTGTCGCGTCGGGTGTTGACTTGCTGCTGGTCTTCGGTGGTGTCAGTTCTGGGTACACCCTTAAGGGAGAAACCACATTTAGCCGGTACTTCGGCGTTAAGTAGACTGGTGGCCAGGAGGGCAAGACAGAAGCACAGGCAGAAAATGAGGGATGATATTATTACTGCCAGCCTGGAGGGATTGCATAAGGTACCTCTTGCATTCTTTGTATTGCAGGTTTTTATTTTTGGTATTGTCAACCGACATCTCGTTCACTAATTATTGTCATCCAGTTAGCGTTAGAAATCTGATTTTGGCATTTTTATTGTAATTTGTTAAAAAAGGCAAGATGACAGTAATAAGTGATTAAGATGTAGGGCAACATAGGGTAGTTTTTAATTTCTGAAACTCACAGTAGGTGTCGACAGGTTCTTGTTTATTGGTTATCTTTTCTGGGGTTCTCTTTTACGTCTTGCTTTCAGGCGGCTAGTCTCAGTAACACTCTGAAGCTGCAAGCAAGAAGTAGCAGCATTTTGGCCCTACTTTCCACTTCAGCTTGTAAAACTCATTCTTCTAAGTTGATGGCATCACACGCCCTTTCGTTAGACGTTCTCCTATCCAAAGGTAAGTGACTGCAGTCTACATACTTGTTGATTTGATGTAGCGTCCTCAAGTGAATCCGTAGTAACATTATCGGGAATTGGACAAATGAAAAATTTCCGCTAAGTAAGCAGAAACTGCCGACGTTTCGACGTTTATTGACGTCTTTCCCAAGGCCATTATATCACTGACGTGAAAAACTTGTCATTTTTAAAAACCATCAGCAGCGGCAAAAGAAAACGATAAGCGACAGATGGTCTTAATTGTACTTTAAAAAATTACAAGATTTCCACGTCAGTGATAGAATATCCTTGAGAACCATATCAATAAACGTCGGTAGTTTCTGCTTACTTAGCGGAAATTTTTCATTTGTCCAATTTCCGATAATGTTATAAATTAACGATTGCGATAAATTTTTGATTTGTTCTATTCTCGATAAAATTTCTAAGGAAAATACATACTATTTGTTTTATTTAGTCGACTTTTGTGGATATAAGAAGTTTTGAAGAATAAGCATTTCCCATAATTGTAAATGTAACTGAAATAATAGATTGGTTGAGAACCAAATGCATCTTCTGCCATATTTGCGTCAGTATGGTATACCTTGTCTATGTGGTATAACTCGAAAAGTCGAAAAGAATACGGAATTTAGCAAAGTTAAGTTCTTATTCTCGCTGAGGTCGCTGCGCATATGTGTATGTTGCGCCATCTATAGAACTGCTAGTGCTTTGTAGGCACCACCAGCGGTTGTATAGATGGCGCCACGTACACACACATGCAGCAGCCTTAGGAAGAACCAGAACTTAACGCTACCAAATTTCATAATTGGTCAAGTTCAACGGGTATACTATATAGTTAAGTTGTACGGGTATCCCATATAATTAACAATTGAATATAATATGAACGTAATGTTAAAGAGTGCCGCTCGAAAACGAACTGATGCTCATTCGCTGGCTGCCAAGCTTAGCCTCTTAATTTTGAAAAACTCTTGACATTAACTGTCGTCAAGGACGGAAATCGTCTCAGTGCCGCCATCTGAAATCGCTGGCGTGTCAAATTCGACCTGGATTTGCTTTCCAAAGGTACTTGACGCTGCACCTGCGTATCTGCTGCAGATCCACGGTGAGAGATTGACGCTGGTAGTATACCGGGTGTCCAGCAGAACCCTGGACATAGGAGATTAACATAGGAAATTGGTTTTTATTTTTTGCGCCTGTACGGTTGATTTGATTGAAAAACTTTTAAGAGTAAAGTTCTAGGGCTTATGGTCAGCTATCATCCTGTAATTTTTTCAATACCTCAGTTTTGGCTGTTTTTTTGGAAAAACGCCTTGAAACCTCGAAAAGTGCAAGAATTTGAGTTTGGCGCGTCACCCCCGTCAGAGTCAGAGCCGATTTTCCTTTCTTATTTATTTTGAGGGACTATCATGTAGTAATTAACGTGATTATGCAGTGAAAATATGTTGGAGACACTGCACATGCATGGCGGGGATGATGCGCCAAATTCAAATTTTTGCACTTTTCAAGGCGTTTTACCCACATACCATACTGGACATTGCCTATCTTTTACATTGCTGGCCTTGGACCGCAAAAGGAGGGGATGGAAACACAATATCTTGTTCAATGCAATATCTGTACATGCCGAAAATTGAGCGGCTCAGTTAAGCAGGGTTTATCCAATTTCTTTATTTTTAATTGCTAATTCTTTATTCTTAATTGTTAATTTCTAATACGTATTTTTAATTCTTATTTCATAATGTCGTTTACACAATTTCCTAATTCTTAAAAAATGAAGGATTTGCAACCGACACTATTGACAGTTAACATTCCTCTGGTTCTTGTATGTCCATGATTTTCTTTTGTAAAAATATATTTTATTATACTAACACAATCAATTATTAATTGGGATTTAAAATAATTAAACAAAAACACAAATTTGAGGTTATGTCATACCCTAGTCCTGGGCCATCTATTGGGCATGCGCAATGAAACATTTTTCTTAATTCTTAATGCTTAATTGCTAAAAGTTAAAATACCTGACCTTTTAAGGTTAAGCATTAGGAACAAAAATTATGAATTAAGAATTAGGAACTTGTATAAACAGAGCCATTAAATAACATGGTTTTAACTCTTTAAGAATTAGCAAATAAGAATTAGAAATAAGGAATTAAGAATAAAGAAGTTGGGTAAACCCTACCTTAGATCCACGTACTTGTGCGTTTAGTGTCGAAGCATTTGGTTTGTGATTTGTGACATGCAATGTTGCCAATACTTTCATTCAAAGTACTCCGGTTACTCGACGCAATTATATGTCACGGAAAAATATTCGATATGGAAGTATGTGATTCTAACTAAGTACGTTTCGAGATTTGTCAACAATTGACGCCACGCACACGCCCAGAGTGCATTAAGTACAGGCTCCCCACTTTTTGGCATCAAGGTCAGCAAGGAATGTCCAATAAGTTATAGACGTACTTGGGTATTCCATACTGACGAGCTCCATCCAATAAGAGCAAAACTGTGGCTCCTCTGCCTGACAGAAATCGAAGTTTGAAGTTGAGTATGTCGCCACCAGACAATACAGATTACAGAGTGGCCAATCGATCAGGAACTCCCCGTTCTTCTTCCAACTGACTCTATAGGGTAGCGTGGTGTTAACTGAACCGCTTTTTCAAAAAACTAACTTATCTTTTTAATTAATGAAGTGAATTTCTTCTTTTTTTTTACAATTACTCTTCGGGCCTATTACATTTAATATAGACGCAGTGAATATGAAAAAAAAAAAAATTTGTCTTTTATTTGAATTTTTCTGTCCTACCTGTCATATTGTTCATTTAACCCCATAGGTAGGTTAAGTGGAACATATAGGCAGGTTAACTGAAAATATCTTTAAAGTTTATTCTACGTTTTAAATAATTTTTCCAGAAATATATTAAAATTAACTCAAAAAAAAACGCTTTATTAGTGTTACAGAAATATAAGAAATATCACAAAATAATAAGTACTTTTACGATATTTTTTAAATAATGGCTATAAAAAAGGGTTAGATTTTAAAAAAACTGTAAAGTTGAAGTCGCCAAAGTCAACAAGAAATGATGTCATATTTGCAAAACGGACGCTCTTAGACTTTCCTGGGGGAGGTAATTTAAAAGCAATATCCTCTTTGCCAAAACGCTAAACTGCCAGGGACAGAAAGACATTCTGTCCCTGGCGGTTGATGTTTCGTTTTGTCCTGAACTCGTGTGGTCGTTGCCTGTTTGTGGATTAATCATTGTTTTATTGTTATGTCCGGTAAAAGACATACATGTAGCTTAGGCGACATGCTTCTCAAACCGAATTAAGCCCTGAAGAAGATCTAAATAAAGATCGAAACGTTGGCGCATTCGCAACTGTGAAGTAGCTGTTTAATTGTCCTACACCCGCTATCTGCAGTTCCATTGTATTGAAAAGGACACAAAGCACACATATTAAAACTCTAAACCTTAACAATAATAAAGTCCTCTTTGGAAACTTCATCGGATAGTTCACTATCTGCCTCAAAGTCTTCCGACGAATCTCCACTTTCCTGGTAACTTATGTCCTCTTCGCTTGAAGAACTTGATTCTAAAACTCGTTTCTTCACCGCATCTCTTTTCTTTTGCCTTGTTTGACTTTCCTTATTGGTTTTCTTCTCTTCTCTTATTCTGGCTTCTTCTTCTAGACTTTCTGTAACAGGTGTGTTCGTAAGAATTGAGGATTTTTTTTTCTTACGCCTAATTGTTGTTTTCCTTTCCCCTGCTTTCGGATGTGGACGAACTTGTTCTGGAGTGACTAACTTGACTGGTTCGGAATAAGATGAATCAGTTTTCGTTTTGATTGGCAACTCGGATATTTTTCTATATGATGGACCAGGTGTAGGTTCTAGTGTTTCAACTGCAGATGATAATTCTTTGGCTACTGGATCTGGTTGATTATCTTGATGTGGGTTTGGTCTGTCTGTAACGTAAGCAGATAAAAAGTCATCTTCAGGAAAAATCCACTGCAAATATTCTTTACAGTAAATGAAAGTAGTAAAGCCTCCCCGACTAAGCTACCGACTTCATATATGGTTATAGTCTTTCCTGGATGATTTACCATCCACCTGTCACATGCAGCATTGTAAAACTTTTTGAAGGGACCAAAAACCGCAATATCCAATAGCTGCAACTTATGGCTACAGTGTGGCGGTAAAGTCAATAGATGATTCCATTCTGTTTAGCATAATTAAGCAGCAAGGCTCAAATGGCTCTCGTGATTATCAAGTATGATTAGCTTCGGGTGGTCCTTTGAAGGTCTTTCATGTTGAGCAAAATGCTGCAAAAAAAGGGAGAAATAGGGTGCTGTTCATCCATCCCGAAGGGGTTGGATTAACATATTGTCTTTAAAATGGACGCAAGGAAATATTAAGAACGGGGGAATATAACGTCCTGTAGCTCCGATAATACCAACTACGGTAAGAAGTGTCCCTCTTTCGGCTGATGTTACTTGACCAACACCTTTTTGGCCAGTTGTTGCTAGTATTTTTGGAGGTTTGTGCACAGTTATGAGGCACCTCAACCGACATCACATTCAGTCCACTGACAAAGGCAGCCACTCCTCCGCCCCGACCATCATGATCCTTTCGTTATAGTTATAGATGTCTTCGCTTTGTAAATTATATCTAGTTTTTACTTCCAGAAGGTTTCTAAAAAACGAGTCAACATTTGTTTTATTAATACTTGTTGCCCTGCTCATGCGTGTTTGTTCTGGGGTTCTCAACGAAAGTTTATTATGCTATCGCATAAAACTAGCCATCCATTCTTTTCCAGCCATATTGTCTCTGGACCAACTTCCTTTTAAGTTTTTGCCATTGGCAACGGCATATTCGTAAGCTAGAATACGGGCCTGCTTAGAGGACAATCCGTAGTGGATTTTACATGCGTGCTGAATGTAGTTCTTTAGTGCAAGCTTTTCTTTATTTGAAAACACCAATAAATGTTCATTATTTGGACGAAAATTTAACTCATTTATGTTGTTTCCACGCGCCTTATTAACGTATCTTTTTAATGTTATTCGTGGTATCTTTAAACTCAACGATATACTCCTTACTGAACGACCATTTTCTAAAACTTCACGAACGGCTTGTTTTAGCTGTTCCGTAGAATAGGACCTGTTATTAGTTGTCCGTATTCTAATTCGTGCCATGATTCTGAAACCAAAGACTATGATGTTTAATGAAAAAAAAAAGTGCAGGTTAACTGAACACCTGTTCATATAACAAGCACTTTCATGTGTCCATATAACCCTCTTTGTACCAAAAAAAAGTAAACAAATAATTTGGAAACAAAACACTTTGGATAATCAAACAAATAATTACAATCAATACACAAGTACTTACTACAGCGCCCACTGCAAAAAAGTTTTCACAAAACCACCGAATTACAGGAAAAAAATCACAATGTGTGACAGCACCAAAATTTACTTTTGCGGCATCTAAATTATGTTTAGTAATGGCCGGCTTAAACGCGGCAAACGGAAATCTTAAATGCATTCAAACGGACATCTATTAACAAGTCATGAACTTAGCAGACTTAAAGAGTCACTATCTCCTAAGAGGGGGAGTTGGTAAGGGATGGTTCAGTTAATCTGCCTGTCCAGTTAACCTCACTCTACTCTACATCTTAAAACGCTGGAACACGTCAACTTTAATATTTAGGGAAAAGAAATAAATTTTTGAGCCATTTCAGCCCCTGACAAATTTGCAAAGTTTAACCGGCCGCCATTTTGGTTTGGCTTGATCAAATAACGTGAAATTTGGCAAATGAACAAACCTTCATGAGACCTTCGAAACGAGGTATCACTCGACACCTCTTTCTATTTAAAATTTCAAGGTCAATGCTTACCTTCACTTGGAGGTTCAGGTTAGAGGGTTGAAACTATTAAAAAATTTGTTTCCCCTATATTTTCGATGGAAGAAAAACGGTGTGGATACTTTTCGATAGACTTCCGAAATCTCACTCCTTTGTCTATGCGAAGGGGCAAATTTAACAGAAGATTCGTTTGGTTTAGTGTACACATATTTGCATGTCCTTTGTGGACGCACCAGCCGCCGTATATATGACGCCACATACATATTTATTTTACTGTTATTAAAGGATTGGAACTGGGTTGCTACAGCTCAGCATGCTGGCCCCACGTCTTCAGCGCCTGTGTGGCTGTAGCCGGCCTCGAGCATTCATTGTTCAGCAAAACTGGCTCCGCTCAATTATTGATGGTAGCCCAGAACACCCAAAATAGCGTTGTAACGTCAACAGCGAGGACTGGCCCCCATTCTGACTCGTTGACATTTAATGTAACGAACAGCGACGAAGAAACTTGGTTAGAAATTAGACTATACGTTGCATTAAAATAGTATATTGTGCAACTAGTGTCGAAAATCGCACTTTCACACAAGTGTGACGTTTGGACACGAACCGTAGGAGAGTTATACGTCACAAGAGTATGAAGAGTGATTTTCGTAGGTGTTGCACACTATACTTTTTCTACGACTGCGATTTTGCTTCATAAATGACCATTCGTATTATAAAATATATGCAAGGCAAGTGCAAAGCAATCAGAAGCGTGTGCAAACTGGACTTTGCGCACGCAGTTTGCAATACGCGATTTTCAACGGTAGTTAGTAGTGCGCATTTGTTCATTTTCGAGGCAGTCGTAGAAAAAATTTGTATCATACATTAAATCTTCTTTCTCCCTTTACAATTCTTCGCTGGTACTATTCAATGTTTTTTGGTATAGTGTAGACGTGTATAGCTTCCTACACAGTTCCTACACTCACGACCAAAACTCCGCCAACGAGACTACAATCGGTGATATAATAGAGAAAAGCGGAGCCAACAACGCACAAGGTCAGGGTATTCTGCGAGGTGTTCATGCTGCCAAAGTTTGCTGCGCATTGTCTCAGAAAGCTGACGAATTATTCCACTGCGCAGCGTTAAGACTTTCCCTGCCGGGACTGTGCAGCTTCATGGGTGAATTGTGTAAGGCATCCCAAGCACAGGTGATTTACTGACATTCTTTTTGAATTTTTATAAAGCTCTGTTTACTCTTTTTACTCCATCCATATTTTTAAATAACTCACAGCTTACTTATATTATATAATTAAATATTACTACATTTTGTGGCTCGAAGTAGTACAAATCGTTCAGTACAACCACTTAAACGTTTTCGAAACACAAAAAAGAAATCTAAGAACAGCATTTAGAAAAATAAAACAGTTCTGAGCTGGATCTCGTCGAAGACAAGTGGTATGTTTTAGCTCTTCACAAAATACGAAGATTCATCCACGACGACGAAAAAATGGTGGAGGAGGGAACTGCAAAGCCAGCACAGACCTCCCCCTACTCTCTTGTTGCATCGAATTGGCGAGGTTACTTTAAAGTGCATTAAATCAGGACGTCCTTTGGTTCACATCATGAAAGTATGGGCAATAGGTACTTATAACATATTATGTTACTCCTTTTTCTTCTAAACTCCTCATTATTATAGTTGGACCTCACTTTATGCAAGCCGCTTGTCACAAGGACCGCGTCGTCTCAAAAAAAGCAGTCACTTGTATTCACGACGCAGTGACGGCGCTCTTAAATGAGCAGGCAGAGTTGCCTCATTTCCATTTTAACGAGGCTCTTATAAAACCTTTTGAAAACTTACTATGTTTGGAGCTGTGCGATTTGGATGTTCAAGTATGTATCGATAACACGTACACTTTCATATTAAAAGGGTGCTTTTAGGATCAGATCGTGGCTTGTTTGTGCGAATTCGTCGAGGCCAATAGGACCGAGATCTGCTCGGGCTGGAGGCCTCTCTTCGGCACTTTGCGGGTGGCCAATTCTAAAAATAACGCGCCGGCTATTCTGGATGTTTTTAAGATTTTCTTGTCTACGGATAATACACTGGTGTTTGCCAATGCTGCCCTCGATTATATAATGTGTTTATTGTCTCACATAAAGAGTTCCGGCGAGGAAAATGTAGGAGAGACTTCTTTGCCGGCGACGCCCAGTAGTCTCACTAAAAAGCCTATCGCATTTTTTGAGAAAGAAATCGAATTCCCCTCAAAGCTTCTAGGAGGTAATATATGTATATTTGCTTGGTAGTATTAACTTTGTCACCATCTAGGTACAGTAGATTTGTGTCTGGAATCTCTGAAGCTGCTTCAAAACTGCGCGGAGATTCTCTCGATGATGAACAACATGCCCAAGTGTCCCCCGTTCAACTTGTCTCATCGAGTGAACATAGACACTGAACCACAGCGGGTGGATCCAACGATGAACGACTTGGAAATAGTCAGCTTTAGCCAGGTGGATGGGGATCAAGTGGACTACGGAATATTGGATATTGGAGCTGACTTTGAAGAGTGCCAAAAGAACAATATTACCTTGGCGGATTTGGATACACAGAGTGGAGCGTTGAAGGTTTACTATATACTGATGGGTAAGTTTTAAAAATAATAATATACAGTTTATTCCATGGAAAGAGAAACTTTTGAATATGTTATTATATTATTGTAACTATGTGAAGGTGAATGCCCATGAAAATGATTGCAAACTACTCTAATGATGTTTGCAGATGGATTGGCATCGGCAGTCATTTTGTCCTCACCGAAAAACCAACCCTACGTAATCGAAACCCTCTTCAAGCTTTTCAGGGACATAATTGCTACCCCGGGGGTTAACTTCGGTTTTTGTTGTATCAATCACATCTTGCTTCCCATGGTACAAAACTGGCTTAGGCAAAACGCTAAAACCCAGAAGCCTCCGGATGTTTGGCAGAACTTCAAACACTGTTGCGGATTGGCCAGTGAACTGGTCGTTGATTACTTACATCATGTACAGGTTAGACTTTCGGGAATTGCGTGATGGCAGATGTATTTATTGAAGTATTTACAGGGGGACTGTGTTGATACTAATAAAAAGGAAAATCCTGCGGCGACTTTAGCTTTAAAGCAGCTCTTGATCATCTTGATTGAGTGCGTGGCGCAACCTCAAGAAAACGTGGCCAGATTAGGAACTTCATGCCTACGACATTTAATGCTAAATGCGGGCAAATTGTTCAGTGAGGCCCAATGGACGGTCTTAGTGACGGCGCTTCACAGGGCATGTTATATCAGTCTGTGTCCTCTTTATCAGCTGACGTTGGCATTCAAAGAGAATTCCGATAGTTTCTATGGCGATGTCGCGACAGTCAAGGTTGCTGCCAGAAAGGACAGTAGCGCTGAAGAGAACGAGCGCCTCTACGAATTAGCCCAACAGGTGTTTCTTATGGCTTTTCAGAGGAATTGCGGAAAATGCAGCGGCCGTAGTTGTGAATGCGAGAAGAGCATTGCAGTGGACGATAGGAGTTACGTATTTTTGCTGTATCCATTCAACAGCAGCATGCTGCTCAATCCTGATTTGTACACAATTAGAGTACCGTTTAGAAATCTCGTGGTAGGAATTTTGGCGCATCAGATGTTGATTCAGACCATTTCTAGCGCTTTGTTGCAAAATCTTGTGCACGTAACTCCTATTTTGAATATTCTTCAAATCACTTCTTGCAGGTAGATATATTTTTCAAATAATTTTTACAGAGAAAAATTATGAATTTCTTGGTGTAGCTTGAGGGGAGCTCTACCCAAGATCAACCCACGACACGTCTATATGCTCTTAAAATGCCTCGAGCTTTCCAACTCCAAAGCCAAAGAGTTTGACATGCGACCGGGTCTTAAATTTTTAACTCAGAAAGTTGGAAACCTGTGCAAATCTGCCAATTTGTATACGCAAGCCAATACCTCTGAGGTAGTGCAGATAATCGTGCTGATCGAGCTGTGTTTGGATGGGATTCAGAGGTATAACATTGAGCCAAAAACCATGAAGGATATTTTAGCCAAAGAGGACAGTGAGGACGATGATGCTGCGCTCAGTGCGGATAAAGGAGATTTGCTGTTCTTGGAGATGTTTTTGAGGAAGCTGCACTATAAATGGGAAAGGTTCGACTCTTTGTTAATACGTTAGCGGCTTACGTAATATGAGTTTTGTAGGCTGTGTGAATCTTATATTAACCTTACCATAAATATTCCTGAAGAGACCAATGAAGAAGTTGAGGAAGATGAACGAAAAGATGAAGCAATAGAGCCCCAGGTACATTATTTAGATCGAATAAATGTCCTCATTTCATTTTATGTATTTTGGTTTCATAGGTCTTTAAATTAGCGGAGTTTAAGCAACAGTATGAAAACGACAACGTGAGCACCATAAGCACAGATTCGGAAAGCTATTTGGAGAAAGAGGCGTTACCGAATGTGAAAGAGGAGGAAAAAATCGAGGAAGTTGTGTCAATAAGTTCTAAGAATGAAGGATTTTTGAAAAATGACGAAAAGACATCGATTAATAGGACGTCACCAGTGCAGAAAGATGATAAGAAAAGTGCAAAAAGTAAAGGGGAAAATGGTAAGCTGTCTAATTAATATTTGTTAGTTTCGAATGTATATTGTAATGTGTTATATATCGGGTGTCCCGAAACTGAACGACAAACAAAAAAAGTTATTTTTTTCGAAAGTTGAGGGCGTTTTTTTTCAAAATTCTCGTTTTCTTTCTAAAAATTAAATATAATATTATAGCTCTACATGTACTATTTTTCATAAAACTTGTTATCCTATAGTAGTGTGGAAACTGCAGGACTCTATCTTCTCTATAACCGGAAAAATTAATGAAAATCTGGAAAAGATTTCCTAAGTGAGTAGTTATTCTAACAGTAGTTGGTTTGTGAAAATTTTGATGCCTTTTTTTTTAAGAAAATTTTAAAAAATTTGGTTTTGCACATTTGCCGCCATAATAATTTTAAAAAATACAGGATTAAGAACAATGATAGTTTTCTTTTCAAGAAAAAAGGGTGGTCTTTACGGTCTTTACAAGGTGCTGGACCCCATAGATGGGCGAGTAGCGGGTCGAGGTTGGTACCGCGAGAAAGGGCATCTCCTGAGCTCGAAGTGGTAGGTTTACAAATTGCTGAGTGGAAAAATACGAAAAAACTTGAAACATTTTATGTTTTAGCGGCAAGTTTAAAGCGGCTGGGGCTTGTTTTTATTTTCGGTTTGTTTTTTTCTTTTGTATATCCGGTGGCGGGAAGAAAAACGCGATATTCAGCTTTGGGGTGGCTGTTATACTGGGCGAGCTGGAATTGTTTAAGTGTTCCAAATTTTTTGTCGATTTAGGTATAATTTGCGCACGTTTCATCCTGTAGGTCCTACGTTTTTCGAGAGATAAGCTGACATAGCTCAGGGGGATACATGTCGCTTTGTCGTGACTCTAAAACGAAGTATCTAGCTTTGAAATGAAATTGTGACGATTTTTAAAAAGTATCCATTTAAATGTCGACTTAGTGCCTAAACCGTGAAAGCTGTAATAATGGTTCCACGGTAAACTTTGGAATGTTTTCTATCACCGACCTCATAAGCACTTTTCCCCTAAGATAGGTATCGGTAAATAGTCTAAATTGAATTTCAAAGTAAAAACTGTATATTTTTGCAAAATTTTGGCTAAAATACCGAACTGTTCCGAAGAACGAACAAATTACTAACGGGGTAAGGGATCTTCGGAATCGGGAGCTTTCACGTCAACCAATCGCCTAGCAGATATAGACATAGCCAACACATGGCGATATTTCCCTAAAAATGGCCTCTTTTTTTGGCTAAAAGTCCGTCAATTTTAAGATTCCTCTGACGTAATTTTGTCGTCAGCCCACGTCATACAAGCCGGACCGAATATTATAATGAATGAAAATAATATTGGTGATTGTTTTTGTTTTTTGTTAGGTTGAAAGTTAAGTTTTAGAAAACTTAGAGCTAGGATAACTAAGGGCTAGAAGCCCTTAGTTAACCTAGCATAGCTTAGTTAACTAACATAGCCAACACATGGCGATATTACCCTACAAATGGCCTCTTTATAAGGCTTAAAATTATTTGAATTATAGATTTTTCAAGAATTAATTTTTTTTTTGATTTTTTGATTACCTCAAATAAATCTACTCCATACAATTTATTGATGCTGCCAAATATCAATTCGTTTTTATGAGAATTTAGAACAGCAGCTGTAAAATTTCTGTTAATACATTTTAATGTAAAATACAATTTGAACCTTAAATACAATTTTCTAGCTTACTCTCTAGGGAAATTAACACAGGGATGTTGTAAAGAAATATTTCTGGGAACACTATACATTTGAGAAATAGATTTCTGCAGGACAAATGTTTTAAAATGTGTTTTAAAGAGGTGTTTTAATACCATTACGAAAGACACAAATGTATTGTGGGGCATGGCATGGCCCTCAAGACTTGTAATTTGACCTATAGTAAGCAGTTTTACCAAGTTTTATGTTATGGTACCAATGTATAACCTACCTGATGGTGAAACAATGAACGGTTCTAGAACACGAATTTTTCATTTTCATGTCATTTTTAACGCTATTAATGGATAATACGTTTCTGAGGGATTTATATTTGATTCACTAATTTGGCAATGTACTGAGATCTCTACGCTTGGATCTTCGGTACACAGCCAACGTTTTGAAACTGGTTTTAAAACAATTTGGCAATTTTGAATTATTTGCTCCACATCTATCTTTGAGAGTAAAATACCTAATTGATGTTCCACACGACACATTTTCTTTGATCGTTCACCTAAATCTTCAGAAGATAAACGTCTCTTTTTGTTGATTCGATATCTCTTCCAATTGAGGAAAAATCGTTGCAACTGCTCCATATCGCAACTTTCTACCGTGAGTGCCAACGATGAACATGCTCTTTTCAAAATGAGATCCACAAAGCCGAATGTTGCCATGAAGCGAATCCAAATTTCGAAGCAAATCTTTTCGATTTGAAGAAGTTACGTTCTTTTCAGAAAGAAAGATTGACTCGGATTGTACTGCTTATGATTACAGTTTTTAGCTGCACATACCACTCCAGCTAACTTGGTAAAACTTTCCGCCATTTTTCCTTATATATACACTTGCTATACCTATACTGCTAGATTCGGTAACAATTTTTGACTGAATAAGATATGAAATTTTTATTTTACTGACAGACATCTAGCAAATCGGACAGTTTGCTTACCTTTTACCAGAACTTACCTAAAGTCTTAATTTTACAACTTGGACCCCTCACCTTTTTTTTCTTGCTTTGTTTATCATATGTAAAATGGATGAAAGGAAAAATAAAGTAATTAAAGGTAGGTCTTAAATAAATGTCTGTACCTTTTACCTGATCGATTATTGTTAAAAGATAAATATGTCAAACATGTTTGTCAACAGTTTCAACTCAAAAAACTTTGAAAACCATACAATCAATATGGCTCCACAACGTTACAATCAGCCAGCACAGCTATTAATTTTAAATGACGTTTTGGCGTTCTTGGAGATCGAGAAGATTCAAGTAACAAATGGTGTTCCAATCGATTGTGGGAACGTATTACAAACAGCCTCAAATGCGTTGAAAAATGGGAAAACTACATTGAAATGAATGAAAAAACGTGGTGTTTAAATGGACAAGGATTATTTGGTTAACAAGTCTATGAAGCAAAAAGTAAATAAAAACAAAATAACCTATTTTATGAAGTACAAAATTCGAGACAATATTTACCGTATATGTTTGCAAGAAATGAATGTGTAATCATTGCAAACCTTCGAAGACAACTCCTAAGGTAAAACCCGGTGAGTTCCAAACTTACCTCCAAGATATTTAATTATTCTGGATAACGCTTCTTACCACTCCTGCTTTTATGAGGGAATTACAAACAAATCCTGACCAAAATATAAATTAATTGATTGGCTATGAAAGACGAAATTTGGGCTATTCATTGCCACAAAAGAAATTTGAATTGGGCGAGTATGTGAAACCTTCTGGACATAAAATACTACGTTTACCACCTTACAGTTGTCAGTATAACGGTATAGAATTGTAGTCGCAATGTAAAAGGATTTATGATCAACAAATTGAACATTCAAAAATGACTGTAGAGAAATGCTGGTTACGTGAAGCAATGTTGTAGGACAAGTCACAGCAGGGGACAATTGGAAAAAATGTGTTGAGCATGTGAACAAAGTCAACAAGGATGGGAGGCAATGAAAACTATTGTCTGCTCGGATGTTGCCCAGCTTATAATTTCGCCAGGGGAGCATTCCTATGATTCCGATTCCGAGCTTGGTACTGCTGAGAATGGCTCGGAGGAAGAAGACATTTAGTAGAGAGTATTTTACTTACCTACCTTAGGAACTACTTGCAATCTCAATTCTTTTACTTTCTACTTTAATAACTAATTCGTCAAGAACTTACTAAATTATGTTCATTGCATAATACTTACATAATGTCTCAAATTTTGATCTTCATAAAAACGGTTTTTTTGTTTTATTTAATTTTTGCTTCATAGCTTTGTTATCCAAATAGGTATTCTGTCCAATTTAATGTCACGTTTTAATGTAGCTTTTTTCCACTTTTGAAGGCAGTTGAGGGTATTTGTATGTAACACGTTCTCCACCTCTCAGGACCTAATTGAATTAGTTTGTAAAACATATATGATTGTAAGTTTAGTTTAAATATAAATATAAATCATTTTATTTAATTATAAATAGAGAGTTAGTTACTCACATTAACTTCATAATTGTTTAGGTTAGTATAATATTCACTCCGATAAACCCGGTAGGGTTGCCTGAGCCGAGTTTATTAAGAATTTTGTACTATAAATTAAGTAAAAGTGTGCGTATACTTTTACTTAATTAATTAACTAAGATTTTTCCTCGATTCAAGAGGAAATTAGAAAACTCATGCGTTATCCGCATGACGGCAAACGATGGCTTTTTACATTATTATATTATGTAAATAGCTAATTTTGATCATGAATAATTCTGAAATCATAAAGACACTAAAAAGGTGCAGTCCTTTTGTTTCTTTTCCAATTTACTTTCTTACGTAGATACTTATCATATATAATTCTAATAAAATCTTAAATCCTACCTATCCTAAAGTTCGTACACCTATCTAAAACATTACTTTTGTAAATCAAAGAGAAAAAGATCTAAGATTTTATTTCGATTTTTAGAATTCACAAAAAATAGGTATTTGCTACGCAAGTTTAATAGTTGATTGTGTTTGCGGTCTTATATTTGGCAGCTTTCGTCTGGTGTTGGCTTTGTTATGATAATGGGTATGTTAAACTCTGCGACGTACGTAATTTTGATACCTTTTGTCTTCAGGTCCAAGTTGTAAAATTATGACTTTACCAACAATAAACATAATTAAAGTTCAATTATTTCCACTCCGCCACACTCCGCCCAGCGAAATGTCAGAATGACGCTATACCAAGGTATCCAAACTTTATGTTATACATTATTTTGCGACCTTAAGAGAGTGAGGCTTCTGTATATTTTATTCTGTGATCAAAACCACGTCTTAAGTTAAGTCTGATACGGGCCATATTGCGTTGGAGGACAAAAATGTCAAATGACGTAATTCTAAAGTCAATTGATCATTCCAGAATTACGTAATTTTACATGTTTGCCCCTCAAGGCAATATGGCGGACCAACCTATTTAAATGTCAGACGGAACTGAAAACTTCATCTTGATCATCATGTTTCGTGTTTGATTTTAGATATATTTATCATGAATTCCTAAATTGTCCCTTTTAAGCTCGTTTTAGACTGGCCTATTTCTTGCACAAGAAATGGTTCAATATCTTGAACAACTCAAATAGGACAGTATCATACGGTAAATTGTATGAGATTGTTGGATTGAATCTTAAATTGATTGGAAAATAGAACGTGGTGCAATAGACAATTTCTAGGCTTCAGGCATGCGCATTTTCTCACGAGTTGTTTGTTTATCTATCGTGATCATAACCTTACTAAGAATCGTGGTTTTCGTTACTTCCAATTTTATTGTGAAAAGCAAAGATTATAAATAATAAAGCAGTCCAATTTTTTTTATTGTTCGGGGTCCTCTGTTAAAAGTTCTTTTTTCAATAAAGTAAGGACATCCCGACCAGCATTTCTTCTTCTCAGATACCTCTCTTGCCAAGTTTTTTTTTGAAGTTTTCGTTTTCGTTTCTTCGATTAAAACCTTTTTAAGATAAAAAAATCATATCCCAGAAAATAATAAACAAATATTATTAAGCGAATTGTGCGACAACATTAAAAAAACTTAATTACAGTAATTACTACAACAAATAATTGTTCGGAGTTTGTAGCCCGAAAACCGCGGGAAACCTCTTACCGGCGTTAAGTCATATATTATGTCAAAATCTGGCAAAGTATCTTGTTATTTGGGCAATGTCGATTGGCTCGATAGCGGCAACGCTTAACAGCGCAATTTTCCGAAATGTAAACATCAACTTTAAACCAAGACAAAGATTAAACGAATTCTCGGACCGGCCGTTTTCTAAAAGACTGGACGATTTGAAAATTTCATGTCTGGATCCGGGCTAAACACTCTAAGGGCTCGGCTGAACATGAAAATGTGCAAGTGGCAGTTACAAATACGGGCAAAAATAAATTTTTGTCCGTACAATTACTCTTTATTTAGGAAAACTTAGCTTTATTTAACCGATAATGTGGGGCTTACAACCTCCAGATTTTTTCCAAGTTTTCATTGATATTTCCGGTTGCTTTAGAGGAGATAGAGTCCTGAAATTTTTACACTACTATTGTACCTATATTAATTTTTCCACAGTATGGTGTATTTAGAGGTATACTATTGTATTTATTTTTTCGAGATAACTCGAAAGAACGGCATCCAATCTATCATTGTGACTGAAAACAAGGTCTTTTGGCAGCAACACATCTTTGTGTAAAACATGCTTTTTAAAATGACACAAAGATGAATTTTCTACTATTCCGGTTCTTGATATACTTATTCGATATTTATTCGAGCAAGGTTTAACCCACCTCCACCACGTTATTTGAAAAGATGGAAAAAAAATGAAATGTTAAGGTTATTAGTAGGGAATGAGAAATGATAATTTGGGTATTTTTGACATACCTTTCGTCGGCAATTTTCGGAGTTGTGATGGTGAAACGCCCCCTAGCGGTAGAGTTAGAGAGATGAAATAAATTTCCAGCAACTTCTTTCTCTTGGCCACATTTACTATAAATTTTTTTCTTTTCAAATCCTACGATGAATAGTTTCGTAGAGACATCTCCTTACTTCACTTGTTGGGACCCGTGTGCAATATGTACCTATACAATGCAGAAATTAATTTGTTCAATAGGGTACTCCACTGACGACGAAACAAACGAATTGGCCGCCAAGAGATACGAAGTTGCGTATGAGAGATACAAAGTAGAGCTGAGCACCATAAAATACGACAGGAATACTTTGTTGCAAATGCGGGAATCAACCATATCTAGCGACAATATTATATTAAGTTGCACCAGGCCTGGAGATTTGACGAAGTCTGCGAGGTATGTACGTGGAGTGGAACATTTGTGGTTTCCAAATCGCCGTTAATATTCTAGTTGCCAGTTATGGACAGAAGACGGAAGAATCAACGGAAATCGAAGAATAATTATGGGTACCAGCCCCAAGCTAAATCCGTTTCTGCCAAGTAGCATCCCCCCACCGCAACCTATTCCCCCGGAAATTCAACAGCAAAGAGCGTTGAGTATTTGCAAGGTACGTGATCGATAACCCGCCCTTTGGTTTATGTTATACAGAGTATGCTAAAGTATGCTTTAAGTATTTGCCAATGTCTCGGGAGAGTATAGGACAGATCAAAATATTAGTACAGAAAACGTTCCTTCACAATTTTATTCACAAATTAATTTTTCCCGCTGACGTAGCCGAGATTGAAGGTTTCTTGAAGCTTTTAGGAATATAAATTCTTATTCAGGATGTTAATAACCTACTAGATCTGAATAATTTTAAAATAGCACAGAATATATGCCTTTTTTAATTAAATTTTACCTAGAAGATGTGTTTTTGCCACTTTATTTGGAAACTATTTTTTCCCAGTGACGTAGGCGAGATTGAAGAAATGTTGAAGCTTCTGTTTCTCTTCTGTTTTATCTTGAGGCCGTCTGCTTTGTCGGCCAATTTGCCAAGTCTTAAAGCTTTTAGGAATATAAACTCTTGTACAGGGTTAGTCTTATACAGTTATAAGTTACTGGATTTGGGAAAACAGAATGTGGTCCTTTACCATTTTATTCACAAATTGTTTTTTAACAGTCACTTAGGCGAGATTGAAGGATTATTAAAGCTTTTAGGAATATAAATTCTTATTCACTTCCAAGTTACTAGATCTGGGTAATTTAAAATTAAGAGAGAATTTGTTCCTTTGCCATTTTATTCAGAAATTGTTATTTTTTCTTAGTGACGTGGGCAATCTATGACCCCGCCCACATGTCTACCTTTAGAAGAGGGTTTTCAATATAAAGTCATCAAGTTGGCTGTGAAATGTGAAGAAAAAATAATGATGTAACTAAATTGTCATTTAAATTAGATTACTCTTTCTTTGTTCTGTCAAAAAGTCGTAAACTTCATGACTAATGAATACCTGGAAGTTTATGTAAGTCTTATGCAGCAGGGCAGCAAAAACGTTCAATTCGGGAAGATTTCTGAATCAAACTAAATCCATTGGATATATCTTGAAAGAAGATAACCACTTCTGTCGTATCCCTGTTGTGTCTAAATTAAAAAAATATGTGTGCTGGCGCCAGTCAGTTCTGGTTTTCTTTTAAGAATAGAATATCTGTTTTAATTTCAGGCCATGGAAATTTGTCGATAATACTTTACTCTAAAAAGTTATTACATTACACGTTTGTTTAAAAGTAAGAACGTGAAACCCAAATTTAGAGGAGGCTCCTTAGGAAAAAGTCACATTAGGAAAAAATTTATGTGATAACTTGACCTGTGATATTTTGACTTTTCCTATATGCTCCCGAGAATATACCATGTCTTACCGCACTCCCTGCATAGACTGCTTTTCTAGCTTGCAATGTATGATCTTAAATGCGAATTTTTTTATCCTTTTACTAAAATGTTTGGTTTCATATCATATTAGTAGAGTTCCACCAGAGCCTACACAATTACAGACAATTTTGCCAGTAAGTTCTCATAAAGCGTCAAATAAGGTGATGATACTGTATCAAGTACCCCGTTTTCATTAGAAAACGTCATTTAGAATTAAAGAGAAACAATTCAAAAATCGAGCATTAATCGGAGTTGCGAGTGTTAAAGTTGAAATGTCAGGATAAATTAATAGTATATTATTAAACGAGCTTTTTATGGCCATTATTCCCAGGGGAGACTTGCCTACGGCTCGTGACGCAAGTCTCCCGTGGGAATAATGGCCATAAAAAGCGAGTATAATACTATACTTTGTCCACGGCCATTGTCTAATAATAATTACAAATTATAAAATCTATAGGTAGTGTAAATAAAATTATTCAAATGTCAAAGTGACATTCGCGTTTGACGGCAAAAACGGTGTCACCAGTGTATTTTTTACGCTGCGACGTTTGATATTGCGTTTTTGCCTACTCCTACTGGTTGCCAAGGCAACATATACAACTTAAATGGCGAGCGGGAATAATGATATTATTCCCGCTGTTTCAACTCATATATCCCTCTGACGCGATATGAGCCCTAATTAACTTTTGTCAACAAGCTGAATATCAGTATATTATTAAGTGGTCGTGGACAAAGAAAATATTGCATGTCAAAAACTTCTTCATTTGAGTATATTATTACAATTTAATTTGCAGGTTTTAAACTACTCTCTATTTGCCGTATTCTTACGTAGTTTTAGGTTTGCTTTACACTTTTTTTTCCCCTATTTATTTTACCTTTTTGTACCGTTTCATTTTCTTTGCGTTTAGTGTTACTTTTTTTTATTTAAAGGTAAGTTTTATGTTTATACCTTCAAATAGACCTTTGCAACAAAACATGTGTACTTTTTTAGGATGCTGAAGCGTACAAAACAACGAAAATCGAAACGGTGGAAGCCTGCTTGGAACTGCTAAGCAGCCTGCCTTCGGACAAATTGTCCCCATTAGCCGCGATTTTGAAACAGGGAGCCGTGATGTTGGTGGGCGCACAAGATGAAAAAATTAAAAAGACTGCAGAGCTGCTGTTACAGAGGATGAACATTTCCTACGTCGATCACGACAATTATTAATATAAAAGCTTTTCACATTGTAGCTTTATTCGTGGTTCACTTCCCGACGAAAATATACTTGGTGTGAACCGCTAAATTAAAATCTTTTGTTTCGGTTATGCTCAGATGTATGATTTTTTCGTTGGGTTGTAGGATCAAGCGATATTATCGGAGTATGCTGATGATCGGGCGAGGGCTTAAGCTTATAAATGGAGACAATTTCAAATATAAAACGCGCCGTTGGTTACTAGATCTCCGGTATTTAGAAACTGGAGAAAATGTGACCCTTGCCATTTTATCCACAATTTGTTTTTTTTACCAGTAAGTGATAAAACTTGTGAAAATAATGACCAATTCTCCGATGTTCGAAGTAACACAGGTCTAATAACTAACGACACACGGTATATTTTAAATTATATTGTATATTCTAAACTTTAAAGCCCTATTCTAATCTTTAAAACTTTAATCTGTTGTACTGAAATAGTGATATACCATATTTTGTTTCTTTTTATCACATTTATTCAGGTTAGTTCAGGTAAGAACCATTTGAGAAGCGATTGGAACAATTAATTTAAGTTGCAGGGTTATTAATTTGATGTGTTGCGCTCTTAGAGTGATATTGAAGGTTTCCAATTTTTGCAGATTTTATATTTAAATTGTATAAAATCACTTAGACTAACATTTATTTAAGCCATCTTCAGGGCTTAGAAACAGTTTTCTTGTCATTTACACAACAGAGCGCAACAAAGAGAAGTAATTCCGAGTCTGCTATTTTTTCTTTCGTGATTGTTTTTTTGTTTCTTGAGGGCTAAAACACTGTACTAAGTAGAATATGTTTCTTACATTGTAAGTTTTTCCATTTTTATTTCAGTTTTGACTTGATCTTAAAACTCACTGAAAAAGCCTACATTTGTGTTAAAGTAAAGCCTCTAAGTCCTTATTTATTCCTAATCGGATCGTATAGAACACCATCAAAGATAAAGAAAATAAGTGTGATTCGCGAACATGGATTGTGATTGTTATAACCAGCCCAACTTATCTATTTAGGTGTTGCCTGTATTCAACAATATTTTAAAATAAAAACTACTCTAGGTTTGGCAACTAAATAAACTGTTTTTTTGCTGTATTTTCTCCGGGGCTCAAGTGTTTAACCCTTAATATTAGGACTACCGAAGGTTCTTGGTGGAGGGTGAAAATCGTATTTGTGAGGCCTTATTTCTCAGTTTTTTTGTGAGTGATTCGTTTTGTATTTTTTTTTCTTATGCGGATTCAAGTAAAGGAGTAATTTTTTAATCTGGTTCTTGCTTCTTCAAGACGTAAGAAAAGACATACAGGATGATTTACAGGTGATGGTTCCTTAGACGTATCTAGAAAACGGCTTAACATATTTATTTCAAGTTTTGTGTGTGGCCAAAAGTGCGTGTAAACTCTATTTCTAAAGTATGAAGGTGGATTAACTTCTATTTCTAAAATATTTCCACCTTTGCGGAGTTGCCGGTTTCGCTAAAAAGGTGTACCAACTTTTGTTTTCTAAATGAATCACCATGTATTAAAAGTTATTTTCGAATTCATCATAGATTTCTTTATGATACCACTTTAACATTCCTATACCTATCTTACACCGTTTCGCAGATATTTAATAATTTCTCGTTTTTGAAATAAAAATTAGGACTCTAAATAATAATTAAAAACTCACGACCTGAAAGATTTAACGATATGAGTGCGGGGACTTCTTTAGCCAGAGCCATGTGCGTGAACACCATATGAGCAGTTTGTGACAAAAACCTACAGGGCAAACCACAATTTTCCTTCATACAAAAAATGTCAAATTGTTTTTTTTTGGGCACCTGTAGATTGATCTTCGCAGAGTAAGGTCATCTTCACATCACAAAGGTCACTTTATCATACCTAAATACAACAGTTTTTGACTCATAGGCATTTATTTCCTATTTCATTTTAATTCAACAATAGTGACACAGGTTTCTAATTGCAGTTAATGGTTGTAAAATGCTAATAGAACAGATATTTTAACTTTTGTCACATCGTTGTCAGTTACCCAGTCTTTAAAAATGGTTTACTTTGTGTCAAACTTACTGATGATTAACTTGTTGTTTCTGCAGATGGAGGTAGATAATAATTATTATAGCGTGAATTTATTTATAATCCATGGACAATGTAACGAGGTTATCAATCGAACATGCAAGAAATTCAACGAAACTAATTCAATATTCTCTTTATCCTCCAATCAAACTACTACTTATCATTAAAACGAAATTTAACACAACTTAATTAAAACAAATTCTAAAATAATGTAACGGTACAATCAAATACAAATATCTGTAATATATTTTCAAATTGATCTCCATTAACTTCCAGACATTTATGTACTCGAGTAGTAACACCGTCTTTTACAGCTTGCCTAATTTCCTTAAGATCTAAATCCTGACAAGCTTGTACCAAACGATTTTGTAGTTCTTCTCTAGGGTTTATTGGAGTTTTGTAAACAATATTTCTGATGGTACCCCAAAGGTAGAAGTCGAGTGGGGTAAGGTCGAGTGACCTGGTGGCCAACACCATGGCCCCAACCGCCTGGATGGATTTTCATCGGTGATCAAAAATCCTGTACAGCGCATGACTTACTTCGTTTGAACAATGTGCTAGAGCCCCATCAAGCTGATACCAAGGTGCTATGGTACTGCTCAAGAGGAAGAGTGTCCACGAAATATTTAACATTTTAATAAAATAACGAATTTGGTCGTCCATCATTAAACAAAAAACGTTGAAACTAAATTTATCTTGGTATGCTGATTCCCTTTATGTTTTCAGCTAAAACCAGTAGAAATTGACGTAAAACGACTTAAAACGTCCTATAATGCGTCTTTGAGTATTATTAGTGGTTTTTTGGTGTAGTTTGATGTTTTCAGCTAAAACCAGTAGAAATCGACGTAAAACGACTTAAAACGTCCTAAAATGCATCTTTGCGTGCTATTAGTGTTTTTTTGGTGTAATTTTATGATTTCAGCTAAAACCAGTAGAAACTGACGTAACACGACTTAAAACGTCCTAAAATGCGTATCTGAGTATTTATTAATGTTTTTTTGGTGTAACTTTATGCTTTTAGCTAGAACCAGTAGAAATTGATGTAAAAGAGTTTAAAACGTCCTATAATGCGTATTTGAGTATTATTAGTGGTTTTTTGGTGTAATTTGATATTTTCATCTAAAACCAGTAGAAATCGACGTAAAACGACTTAAAACGTCCTAAAATGCGTCTTTGAGTGCTATTAGTGTTTTTTTGGTCATTTTATGATTTCAGCTAAAAACCAGTAGAAACTGACGTAAAACGACTTAAAACGTCCTAAAATGCGTATCTGAGTATTTATTAATGTTTTTTTTTGGTGTAATTTTATGCTTTTAGCTAGAACCAGTAGAAATTGACGTAAAACGACTTATAACGTCCTAAAAGCGTATTTGAGTATTATTAATGGTTTTTTGGTGAAATTTTATGTTTTCAGCTAAAACCTTAAGCTTTAAAAAGAAATTAAAAAATAATTAATTAATAGTTATTTACGTTATAAGTCCGGTTAATATAGCTTTACAGTAGGAGTAAGATATTTCCGGACGAGGCGCTAGCCGAGTCTGGAATTTCGAAACGACTACTGTAACATGTTACCGGACGTATGATGTACAACATTTTACTTCATACTTATTAAAAACAGGAAAAAATAATTTTATGCGCGGCGAGTATATTTTTGACAAAGCCGCCAAATTGACAAAAAGTTTCATTACGGTATCCTTTACCGGTACCGGTACAGGTTACCATGGAAACAATGGATTTATTGAAGATGTGCTGGTACTCAATACTGTAAATTTTTTTTACGATATCCAATCCTGTAAAAAACTAATTTACCGGATTAAAGTCAAGTACGTAAAAGTGTTCTAAATGATACAGTATGAAGTAAAGAATTTACAGTATTGAGTACCGGCACATCTTCTATGTATAAATCCATTGTATCCATGGTAACCTGTACCGGTACCTGCACCGGTACCGGTACATGATACCGTAATGAAACTATTTGTCAAATTGGCGGATTTGTCAAAAATATATTCGCCGCGCATAAAATTAATTTTTTCCTGTTTTTAATAAGTATTAAGTAAAACGTTGTACATCATACGTCCGGTAACGTGTTACAGTAGTCGTTTCGAAATTCCAGACTCGGCTGGCGCCTCGTCCGGAAACATCTTGCTCCTACTGTAAAACTATATTTACCGAACTTAAAACGTCCTAATATGCGTTTTTGATTTCTATTAGTGGTTTTTTTGGTGTAATTTTATGATTTCAGCTAAAACCAGTAGAACCTGACGTAAAACGACTTAAAAACGTCCTAAAGTGCGTATTTAAGTATTATTAATGGTTTTTTGGTGAA
Organism: Taphrorychus bicolor; assembly: GCA_951812265.1. Taxonomy (NCBI): domain Eukaryota; kingdom Metazoa; phylum Arthropoda; class Insecta; order Coleoptera; family Curculionidae; genus Taphrorychus; species Taphrorychus bicolor. Next base: position 10,976,740 of record OX638298.1, read on the forward strand.
ATTTTATGTTTTCAGCTAAAACCAGTAGAAATCGACGTAAAACGACTTAAAACTCGTAAAATGCGTATTTGAGTATTAGGTATTAATGGTTTTTGGTGAAATTTTATGTTTTCACCTGAAACCAGTAGAAATCGACATAAAACGACTTAAAACGTCCTGAAATGCGTATTTGAGTATTATAGTTTTTTTGGTGTAATTTTATGTTTTCAGCTAAAGCCAGTTGTTCTGAGTTTCTATTGCCGGGGCGAAAACAGTGGCAACGTTGCTTTGCCAAGAATTGCATCCTCGTCGTGCCGTCGTCCGCCGTCTGTCCCCTAGGGATGTGAAAAATACAAGAAAATATCGATATATTTAATATCGATATTTTAGAAATATATCAGTATCGGTATTCAATATATCGTCAAAAAATTATGGATATTATCGAAACCACAATGCTTTTTCTAAGAAGATAAGAACTGTACAACATAGATAAATTGAAACTAAACAGAAGAACTTGCATCCGCGCAAATACCAATAAAAAATAGTGACAAGGTGACAACTGACTTAGCTTATTTCATTCTTGACGAAAGTGACAGCTGACTGACTACTAGATCTCATTTATGGAGTAGACCATAGAGGTAGAACTGAAGGTAACCAACAAGTAGCGATATCTCTCTAAGATTTAAAATTAATCCCGTTTTTTTTCGAGAAAATCGCCACCATTTTTGATCGGACCATTGTTAAAAAGGGGGGCCAAAACTGTTGGACCAGGAGGGTTTCTCCAGATATAATAATATACTATAGACCGTTTCAAATATATATTGCCTACGTTCCGCCGACGACAGCAGCTTAGAAGTTTAGAGTCAGCGAACGCTGAAAATCGGACAACCTTATTAGCCAAACCAACAAATTCAGGGTTCGCTGACTAAACTTCTACGCATTCATTTAGAAGGCTGAGGAATTGACAGATTCGACCTATTCTTTCCATGTAAATGTGTCATTTATATGTCAATTTCTCAGCTTACTAGAGGAATATCTATTTGAAATGGACTCTAGCTCGCTGGAGTTGGCGGGAAGACTTTGATATTGACAATTGACATACGCACACGGCACGTCACGACATGAGTGCTAATAAAATATCGATACTTTAATTTAACTATCGATATTCCGATATATCGATGCAAAAATATATCGCTCTATTATATATCGATATTTTTCTAGGAATACATCGGCTTTTCGATATATCGATATTTTTTGGGCATCCCTAGTGTCCCCCGCCGATTCTAACTACGGTAAGCGAGTCAGCGTCCAGCGAGCGACCGGCGCAGAAGCGAACAAGCAGTAGAAGTGTGCGTCACGCACGTTGCAATCAATCCTTTACGCAAGTAATTTCTTAGTTTTTAATCGCGACCGCTATTGTCCTTTCCGGAAAGAAATGCATTTTAGAACCCCGATTGAGCTCGTACCTGTTTTTTTCTGTCAGAGGAAATGCAAATAAAGTGCAAATACGCATCTAGCAAGGCACCAACGAAGCATAGTACTTCATGGTAGATAATAGGGTACATCCTATGGCCACAGTATAAGGAATAATACTGTTGCGAACTCGGGGTTCAATAATTCCAGTGTAACGATTTAACACGAAAACACTATTTATTTACTCCACAAATACACACGACTACAATTCGAGTACTAACTAGCTCACTAATTAACACTTTATAGCTTTCTATTATCGCTTCGTACTTTAGCTTTCTTATAGCTCGCTTAAATAAGACTATTACTCTGCGCGTTCTATGCGCCTTTTATATACAATCCTAAAATTACAGAAAAACCTAGAAAGTTCTTTATAAGAATTCTTGAATAATCTCACATAAAAAAAAAGGTTGTAAACAACTGCCTTCTAGATTAAACCGAGCAATAAATCACTCGTGTCAGCGATGACGCAGCGCGGATAGGTCGCGAAGCTCCACCAACCACACGCGTTGCCCCGCCTCCCATGCGGCGTTGCTGCGAATCGTAACATTGCCCTCCTCCTAAGGCTGATCGTCCCGAACAGATAGAGTTCCATGGTATCGTGCTAATCGATCCAAATGTACGACCTTCATCTTTGACCTGGGGGTCCGCTGGATCCTATACACCAAATCATTAATCTTCTTTATAATTGTATAAGGTCCTTCCCAATTTTGGCTAAGTTTGGGCGACTTCCCCACCTTTCGCCGCGGATTGTATAGCCACACCAAATCACCATCCTGGAAGCCGCGGGAGTTAGCTAGTAAGTCATATCTTGCTTTGGCTCGATCACTGGATATCCGTAGTTTACTCCTGACTTGTTCATGAACATTTTTCAGCCTCTCCTTAAGCTCCTCCACAAAATTCTCAGAGCTGAGCGACTTTTTCTGGTGTTCCATACATCAAATCCGCAGGAAGCCTCATTTCCCTTCCGAACATTACTCTCGCCGGAGTATAACCAGTGGCTTCATGCGTAGAGCCTCGATATGCCATCAACATGAGAGGTAGATGTTGGTCCCAATCACGCTGATGATCTGCCACCATTTTAGACAGGTAATGTTCCATGGTCCGATTAAATCTCTCTACCATTCCATCCTACTGTGGATGCAAAGGAGTTGTCCTGGTCTTGCGAATTCCGAGAAGTTCCATGACCTTCTGGAAAACAGCCGATTCAAAATTTCGGCCCTGATCAGAATGAAGTTCGAGAGGGACTCCAAACCTGCAGAACATTTTATTTACTAGCACCGTTGCCACAGTCGTTGCTTCTTGATTAGGCAGGGCGTATGCTTCAGGCCATTTAGTGAAGTAATCCATGGCGACCAAGATGTATTTATTGCCCGACTCAGTCTGAGGAAACGGTCCCGCGACATCATTTGCTACCCTCTCGAATGGAGCACCTACAGTGTACTGCACCATTCGGCCGCGTGATCTTGTTCGAGGTCCTTTTGTGGCACAACAAACTTCGCACTTGCGGCACCAAGATTCGACGTCTTCATGATAATTCACCCAGTAGAACCGCTCTTTAATTTTGGCCAAGGTTTTATTGACCCCAAAATGACCTCCACTGGTTCCGTCGTGCATTTCCTGTAGTACGTCCGATTTTCTGCTACCAGGAACAACCAACTGACTGACTATGGACTTGCCATCCGGACTCTCCCACGCTCTCTTCAGTAATCCATTTTCTATTCTAAGAGAGTGCCACTGGGCCCAGAGCGCCTTCAGGTTTGGACTTTTACCAGCAATTTCTTGCCATTCTGGTCTCTTGTCGTCAGTCTTTGCAGAGAGGATGGGTCCAATATCTGGATCATTCATATGTTTTTCTCGAAGGGTCTGTGTGGTCCAGCCATCGTTTATTTCCACCGACGTTCTCCTTACAGAAGGATGTCCCTCACGTTGCTGAGTTCTTCGACAATGCTGACTATCTTCTTTACATGGCCGTCTAGACAATGCATCGGCATTTTCGTGAGACCTTCCTGGTCGATGTTCAGTTTGGACCTTTTGTCCTTTGATACGTCCGGTCTCTGTAACACTTTTGTCACCCAAATTATTGGCTTGACTTGAATGATTGACTTGACTGATCCTGGGGGTCTTAACGTCTTCGGTCAATTGCCCCCTTACATTGACAGGAATTGGACTTTCCTAAATTCTAGGGCGGTCTTGGTTGCCGCTCGGTCTTCTAAACAACGGCAACGGACTTCTTGCCCTATTACGGCAGTTACTCTTGACGTGACCCAGTTTACCGCAGTTAAAACATTTTATGCCCCGATTGCCTATTGATCGGGGAGTTCTTTCTAACAGGGCTTGCATATTGACTGCCATATCCTTCATCGCTTTATGTAAACTGGCCATCGATTCAGCCATAGACGTATTCTTCTTGTCACCGCAAGTTGCCACTCTTACACTTGCAGAAGAACTAGATGACACTCGTGACGCCTCGAATTCCAGGGCCCGAACTAGTGCCTCGCTGACATCCTTGGGCCTTACTAGACGTAAGTGGTATCTCATGTCACTATCGCGAACTCCCTCAATGAACCTTTCGGCGGCAAATTGCGTTTGAAAACATTCAGGGGCTGACGGGTATGCCAGGTGAATGAGTCTGTCTATGTCCGCCTCAAATTCTTCCTGACTGAAGGATTCACCTGACTTTTGCTGTCTCATCCTCAGCTGGGCCTGGAACACGGTTTCTTTGTGCTCATTTCCAAATCGTAGTTGCAGAGTGTGTACTAAAGCCGCATAATTACTTTGATCCGCTGCCGACAGAGATTGGAGTAACTCAGCCGCTTTCCCACGAAGTGCTACCACTAATGATGTAGCTTTCTGGGGCTTGGACCAACTATTAGCTCTTGCAGCTGCCTCAAACTGAGTTTTATAAATTTCCCATGCAGTAGTACCGTCATAATCGGGTGGCTTAATTTTAGCGTTGGCTGTGCTAAAACTCTCTGTAGACACGTTGTCGTCCTCAAGTTGTTCCCGGAATTTCTTTTCTAGCTCGAGAACCCTCTGGTTGACAGCTTCGAGTCCTTCGCTAACGCCGTTAACGGATTGCATTATTCTTTCTTCCAATTGTTGCTCCCTAGCTGCGAGATGGGTCACTAATTCTTCTCTGAACCGTTCCTGTTCTTCCTTCTGTTGTTGATGACGTCGCTCCTGTGCTTGATCACGTTTTTCCTGCTCTTCCTTCTGTTCTAGATAACGTCTTTCCGCTCTTCATTCTGTTCTAGATAACGTCTTTCCTGTATTTGATCACGTTTTTCCAGCTCTTTCTTCTGTTCTAGATAACGTCGCTTCTGAACTTGATCACGTTTTTCCTGCTATTTTTTCGTTCTACAAAACGTCTTTCTTGCTCTTCCTTCTGTTGTTGCATAAAGGACAGCAGGGCGGCAAGTTGATCCTCCATCGCTTGATGCTGGCTTCTGGTCACTGGCATAAACACGTAATGTCCGGCAATGAAGCACTCACTTACAGTTCAATAATATTGGTCCTCAAATTCCCACTGGAATCGCACTTCTGACACCAATTTTTGCGAACTCGGGGTTCAATAATTCCAGTGTAACGATTTAACACGAAAACACTATTTTTTTACTCCACAAATACACACGACTACAATTCGACTACTAAATAGCTCACTAATTAACACTTTATAGCTTTCTATTATCGCTTCGTACTTTAGCTTACTTATAGCTCGCTTAAATAAGACTATTACTCTGCGCGTTCTATGCGCCTTTTATATACAATCCTAAAATTACAGAAAAACCTAGAAAGTTCTTTCTAAGAATTCTTAAATAATCTCACATAAAAAAAAAGGTTGTAAACAACTGCCTTCTAGATTAAACCGAGCAATAAATCACTCGTGTCAGCCATGACGCAGCGCGGATAGGTCGCGAAGCTCCACCAACCACACGCGTTGCCCCGCCTCCCATGCGGCGTTGCTGCGAATCGTAACAATACATTATATCAGTAGCGTCAGTCGGTCGAAAAATTGAAACTCCCCTCCCCTTGCCCCGTCCGCCGGGCCGCCGGCCGGTGCACCACCAAAACGGTTTTGCCCGGTTTTGGCAATGCTTTGGCAGTGCATCGCATGTGTTTGTCTCCTCGTAACTACTCGAGAAAATTGCCGGGCGCAGCACGCTTTAGTTTTGGAAATATCAAAAGTGCCGACACGAACTGACGATACTGATATAATGTATTATTCTTTATACTGTGCTATGGCTGTGGAATTACCGTCTAGCATTGGTGAGCGAATTAAATCCTTATTTAGTGTGGATGACACTGGATCAGTGATATCTAACTAACTGTGGATAAATTCGTAAGACTGTTTTCTTTATTGCTAAAGATTGAATCTTTGCTGACCCTGTCCCTAAGTCAAAGTGGATTTTTACTTCGTTTTAATTTAATATTAAAGAGTGTTCAAAGGCTCTTAACAAGTGACCTGCTTTTTAAATCCTGTAATATTCATGATTTTCGCACGTCATTACTCAGTTTAGTTTTCTTTAGTGTATTAGAAAAAACCTTTGCAAAATGGAATGAATGAGGACGAATGATAGCGTTAGATTTAAGTTTGTTGAATAAATTTATTAGTTTATTAACACATTTCATTAAATTCGGATAAAAAGATGCTCAGCCAGCATTCCTTATATTCTTTCCTAATTTTGGTGATTCATAATATGAAACCACGCTTAGTTGGAGTATTGTCATAAAGCTTACCTTAACACCAGTAGAAATTGACATAAGACGACTTAAGACGTACTAAAATGCGTCTTTGAGTATTAGCACAGTATAATGAATAATACATTATATCAGTATCGTCAGTTCGTGTCGGCACTTTTGATATTTCCAAAACTAAAGCGTGCCGCGCCCGGCATTGTTCTCGAGCAGTTACGAGGGGACAAACACATGCGACGCACTGCCAAAGCATTGCGAAAACCTGCCAAAACCGGTTTGGTGGCCGGCGGCCGGTCGGTGCACCACCAAACCGGTTTCATGCATCGCATTTCAGTGCATCGCATGTGTTTGTCCCCTCGTAACTACTCGAGAAAGTTGCCGGACGCGGCACGCTTTAGTTTTGGAAATATCTCGGAAAATATCAAAAGCGCCTACACGAACTGACGATAATGATATAATGTATTATTCCTTATACTGTGGTAGTATTGGTGGTTTTTTGATGTAATTTTATGTTTTCAGCTACAACCAGTAGAAATCGAAGTAAAACGATTTAAAACGTCCTAAAATGCGTATTTGAGTATTATTAGTGGTTTTTTGGTGTAATTTTATGTTTTTCTGCGCCCAAAAGTGATTGTTTTTTTCTATTAAAAATTCCGTCGCGCGAAAATTTAGATTCGTTCGACCAAATAATTTTTCCAAAAAATCCTCGAATCTCTTCAGTTCGTGTTAGCAGCGTGTCACAAAACTCAACCCTTTGTATACGATCTTCAGGTTGAAGAAGTTCTTGAATCCTGGTGTATTTGTAATCGTGGAACTTATGTTTTTCTAACGCTCTTTGGACCGATGAATATCGGAAAATGGATTAAATAAATCCAAATCATGTTCAACACATCTTATGGAATTATGAATAAATTCATAACAACGGCACTATGTACAATAATTATTATCTCTCTCCATCTGCAGAAACAACAAGTTAATCAGTAAATTTGACACAAAGAAAACAAAATTCAAATACTCAAAGACACTGGGTAGCTGACAACAGTGTCACAAATGTTAAAATATCTGTTCTATCAGAATTTTACAGCTTAACAATAAGAAATTGGAGCCACTATTGTTGAATTAAAATGAAATAGGAAATTAATACCTATATATGAGTCAAGAACTGGTGGATTTAGATATGATAAAGTATGCACCGATTTGTCCTAAACTGAATTCTCCTATTTAGAAAAACCCACTTTTGAGAATTTTTCTTTTCTGATGAATGAAAATTAATTGTGGACCTGTAAGTTTTCGTCACTTGGCTCATGTGGTAATTATAGGCACATGGTTCTGGCTAACAGTCTGGGGACATTGTGTCGTTGACTCATATCATTAAAACTTTTGGGTCGTGAGATTTTAATTATTATTTGGAGTCGAATTTTTGATTACGAAAATATACATTTATTAGATATCTGCGAAGCTGTGTGAGATAGGTGGGAATGTTAGAGGAAATCTATGAAGGAACCTGAAAATAACTTTTTTCTGCAAACGTCAAATAATGACGCATTTTACGCTTTCATTAGACAAACGAAAACCTAGCCTTTTTTGAGGATCAGAATGTGAGTTTACTTTTCTGCGCGTTGCCCAGGACAGCAAGCGAAAAAGATTTTTTCTAATTTTGACATATAAAGTGGCACTTTTCAATACTGATGACAGTGACGTAACGTCCTACTTTTCGTAACTAATTACGAAAAGTAAAATCTTTAGTAACTAGTGATGAAAAGTTCGTGTCACCACCAGTTGCAGGTTTCAGTTGTGGCATACCGTTGCTACAGTGTTACGGTATTAAGTAGATAAAAAGTGGTTTAAAAGTAAATATTGAAGTTTAATAATAATAACTCTCTCTAAGTAGGTATTTGTAGTCAAAATTAAAAAAAATCTTGTATGAAACACGTGACGAAAAGCCTTTTTTGTGTATCTCATGCAAATTGCGGGAACTCGCTCGTCCCGCAAACATTCATTCGTTACACAAAATCGGACTTTTCGTAACTGGTTACATAAATAGCTATTCTCGCTTGCTGTCAATAGCAACTACCACCACTCAACCAAATATTTAAAACGTCATTATCACTTTGATTTAAATTTTCAGATTGTGTCTTCAGTTATGGTCAGTTGTGATTCTCATTATTTGAAATTGATCCTTTGCAGAAAAAAAGTTGTCGAGTGATTGCCGCTCTCCGCTTCGCGTCGAGCGGCAAACTTCACTCTCCGAGCAAAAAAGTTGTACTTTTCGCTCTTAATACATAAATAATTATTAATGTGTTGGTGAAGTTAGCGGGATTAGGACAAATAATGCTCCTCTTCTTTATTTGAAAATGGCCGACGTTTTGACTATTTATTTAGTCTTCATCAGGGCTATTCTCACTTAGAGAGGGTAGTCAGTTAAAGTACGATTTAAGATAGTTACGGTAGCAAACTCCATTCGATTGTTCGGTGACCCTGGTATCCTAGGCTCGACAAAACACACATCCGCTGCCCAAGATACAAAATTTTGCAAATTTATAATTAGACTAAATAAATAGTCGAAACGTCGGCCATTTTCAAATAAAGAAGAGGTGCATTATTTGTCCTAATCCCGCTAACTTCACCAACACCTTATAACTTAAGGACGCTAATTACAACAATAATTATTAATACATGGTGATACACTTAAAATACTCCTTTTCAGCTTAACCGGTAACACCGCAAAGGTGAAAATATTTTAGAAATAAAGTTTAGATTTATGGCCACACACAAAACTTGAAATAAATATGCGAAGCCGTTCTCTAGATACCTCTAAGGTACCATCATCGTGAATGACCCTGTATTTTCGCAATGCTTCTAAGGTAAAGTACAACTTGACACTTCAATCATAGAAGGTTTATTTTGAGCGTCGTCTCTTTGCTGTTAGAACATTTTTCATTTAACAAATTAAATTATTGAAGAAATGGTGTCGATTTGTTGCATCAATATATTATTTACAACTTATATATTATTTAAACTTTAAATGAATTTTGCATCTTTTCTTAGACTAACATTAGAATTTTGAATAAAAAAAATTACTCATGTCTTTCTAATAAACAAAATTCAAATATTTACTTTTGATAATCTGCCTAAAAGAAGTAGATATCTGATAGGTACTTGTCGAGTAGCAAGTTTAGAATTTTAGCTGCCATTTATAAACGTGTTTCCGCAAGGTCCGTTACAGCTGCAGAATATTCTAGGACTATGCGAACTGTCCCAAATGCCTGGCCCGCATCTAGTGCACAGCCCGTTCAAGCTACAAGGAATTTCTCTCAACTGCCTGAATTGGTGCAGAAGACCCCTGGCTTTTCTTGTTATAAGAAGCCCATCCATATACATTGCTAAAATGTATTTTGGTCAGCTCGTTGTGCACTGCAAGCGATGTTACATTTCACCTAAAGAGCTGAAGTGCAAAAGCATTTCATCGGCCCTGAGGTCCTGAGCTATCACATCATCAGCATATACAGAAATTATTGCCAGACACAGGAACAAGTGAAAATAATCGGTAAGATAATTGGCCCAGCAACTTTCCCACATCCTTAAGGCCACGGCTTCGGTGAATTCCCTCTTAAAGCATCTGCAATTGGGTACTATGTGGCAATGGTTACATGATATAACAACACCTACATACAGCAAAATCCATCTGTGACAAAACAGAAGTTCCATGGCGTCTTTGTGCTTCTCTAGATGGGTGTAAAACTTGGGCACCATCAACTTAACTAATTCCCTTAAATACCTGAAAAATCAGGGTTTGGCCCTTAAGTCAAAAGAAAATGAATTTTGTCAAATACCTAAGCGATCTATCCATATCTCTATCAGTCGGCGTAGCCACAAATACAGCTCTTTGCATCAAACCTACAAAACACCAAAAGGCGGCCACCTCGTCCTTTAGCTCGCAGAGCACTGGGGATAAGAGGTCGCTCATGCCTTGGGTATATCTAAGAGATTTGTTTTGAGAACAGTTTGAGAATGTAGAACGAACCTACCCTAATCCTGGATTGTATATCGCGTAATTGAGCAGAATATTCTTCATTATTACTAAGTTTGGATTATCATCTCCGGCGAAGAATGGATTGCCCCTGTCAGTTCTAACTACGTCCTTTTCCACCACGCTCTGAATTTTTCTTCGGAATTGCTTTAGCTTGTTTTCGTTAAGGTCAAGTCGTCGTCTGGTTATTTCTTCATATTCCTGCCACAATAACTGCTGTAAAGGTGCCAAAATGGACCTTTTTTTGTACCTGTCTTCTAATGTCAGCGATTTGCAGCCTTTCCTCGAACGTGCTTTGATAAGGATACACGTGAAGCAGAAAGGGCCACACCTCTTTCCTAATGTCGCGGTCCATTCCCGAAAAGAACACGTGCTTCCTCAAAGCTAAGTCGTCTTCTAGCTGCCCGGTTTCAGTGAACAAGCTCCGGAAAATTTCTTCCGTGAGTTTCGACACCTGACCTTCTTCAGGGTGCAGTTCTAGCTCGGACACCTCCGGCCGACAGACCATGAAGTGTCGGTAGGGCAGGTTTTCGTCTCCACCTTAAATCGAAAAGAAATACCAGGTAATTGAACTAAAGACTCTCCGGAATTATTAAACCAAACTCTTGTTTGTGAGATGAGAAAGAAGACCTGGATTCACTCTGGTCTGTAAGGTATAGACTATGAATATTGGATATTGAGAAAAAAGATGTAATACCCTTACATTTTTAGTCATTTAGGAAAAAAAAATGGGGGCTCTTTTTGATGGAAATGGGACTATTACAATCCCCAATAGGTCTAGGAGGATCTAGGAAATCGAATGGAATTAGACCCATAATAAGTAGGGATCCACGGCTTGACTTGATTTTCAAGCTACTTGACTTAAGTTTGAGGCTGTGAATGTCAAGTCAAGTGAAGTGGTTTTTCATTCAAGTACCTACTTCACGAAAAATCAAGCAGTTTGAAAATTACTTGAGCTCGGCTTTATTATTTTATTTATTTTGATACGTACTTAGTAAACAAGTTTGAGAACATTTTTTTCCTGGATATCTGGAAAAGCGTTGACCCAAGGTATTCTTTCGGCTTCAGAATCTTGATTTGAAGTTTAAAAAATGTAAAAGTCTTATTATTCTGAACTCTGAGAGCTTTCCCTTAATAAACTCAATTGGGACTTTCCTCGTTATCAGATAATAAACCAGTCACTGAATTTGCAATCCTCATAAGAATTTTTAGATTGTCTATTCAAGCAAAAAAATTGCATCCTTGGGCTTGAAATCAAGTTAAAAACTTGCCAAGACAAGACAAGACAGGGGCAAGAAAAATCTATTTCTTGTATCGAATTTGGCCTTTTTCCTGATAAATCTAGGCCAGAGTTAGGGTCAAATAAGTCAAAAATAGCTTAAACCGTCTAAAAATGCAAATGAGGAATTTTTGAAAAAAATCAGTTTACGAATAAGGCTAAAATCGCTTAAAAATGACTCGTAGGGTTTAGAAACGCTGACTTAGGGCGACTTTTACAAGTTTAAGTAAAACTTCAGATTGAAGATAAAACACCAGACTTGATGTACAATGCATTGTTTACCTGACAGATAAACAATGCAATGTAGGTTATATTTGGAGTTCTATCTTCAATCTGAATTTTACTTGAACCTGTAAAAGTCACCCTTAGTGTTTATGGACAAATTCAGGTCAGGATTAAGGCCTAAGGGTGACTTTTACAAGTTCAAGTAAAACTTCAGATTGAAGATAAAACTCCAGATATAACCTACGTTGCATTGTTTATCTATCAGGTAAACAATGCAATGTACATCAAGTCTGGTGTTTTATCTTCAATCTGAAGTTTTACTTGAACTTGTAAAAGTCGCCCTTAATCGCTAAAATCAGGAACAATCCAAAATGAAAATGTGGGAAAATTGAAATTATAATTAGGGCAGATAATTGCAAAATCAGTCAGATCAATTCAACTCTCCTAATTTCGTCTTTTTAGCAAAATTAATTTTTTGATCAAAATATGTAAATTGGACTTCTTTAGAATCAAAAATCATAAATAATTACTCAAAGCGTGCAAAAAAACAAATTTGAGGTTTCTTAAAAAATTTATATCATTATTAGGGCAAAAATTGGTTAAAAATGATTAAACCTTCTCAAAATCCAAATTTGAAATTTTTTAAGAAATGCAGTTTTGAATAAACCACATGCTCAAAAAATGCAAATTTTTGAGGCATTTTTGAATATACCCGTTATTAGGACAAAATAATGCTAAACTGATGACTGAATAAAATATATGAGATATGGATCAAAATGCAAAGTTGTAATTTTTCGAGAAAGCCAAATTAGAATTAATGCCAAAATTGGTTAAAAATAACTCCAAATATATAAAAATATAAATTTGAATTGTGTGAAAATAATTATTATAGGAATTCTGCTAAAATCGGTTTAAAATGACTCAAATCATTTAAAAATGCAAACTAAATTAAAAAAAAAAATTGGGTTGTGATAGGGACCAAAATCAGTTAAAAATACTTAAAGCTTTAAACGCTTTGGAAATTTAAAAATTTTGGAAAATTGCAGTTTAAGATTAGGACCAAAACCGGCTAAAAATGGTTCAAGCACTCTAAAAATGCAAACTAAAAGTTTTTGGAAAAATTCAGGTTCTCAAGTCAAAATCTATTAAAAATGACACGTAGCATTTAAAAATGATAAGAATCTATTACAACTAAAATCAGTTTAAGATAAGTCAAAGCTTTAAACATAGCCAATTTGGATTTTGTGAAAAAATACAACTTAGGATCAAGGCCAAAATCGGTTAAAAACGATTCAAAGTTTTTAAGAATCAAAATTTGGAGCTTGTAGAAATATTCAAGTTAGGATCGGGAGTTAAAATCGGTTAAGAATGTCTCAAAGCATCAAAAAAATGCAAATTTGAAGTTTTTGAAGAAAAAGGTGTAAGAATTAGAGACAAAATCAGTTAAAAATGACTTAAAGCTTTAAAAAAAAATGCAAGTTTGGAGCTGTAGAAAAGTGCATGTTAGAATTACATCGTTTAAAAATTACTCAAGAACTCAAGCCATGTCTTGTCTGCATTCTGGTGTCTTGTCTTGTCACTTATGTTGATGACTGATGACTTAACTGATGATTTCAAGTTAAAACGGGGAGTAATATTCCCATTTTTAGACAGTTTTAGATATTATATGAAGACTTTAGGCCCAACCAATTTGTTAAAAATATAACTGGTAATTGTATGTATTTATAGTGATACTTTTATATCTTCATATTGTGATACACAGCGTAAATTCACCATTCAGGATTTGATGGCATCTTAGTGGCCATAGAGGGTTTTTTTCTCTACCCATCTTCGTTTTGCACATGCCAAGGAAAGTGCCTAACAACAAAATGTCCAATTTTAACGAGATGAATGCTGAAGAAGCTAATGCATACGTGATGCCAGATTTGACCTTGGCCATTTTATCCACTAATTATCAAAATCGATCATTCTGGATGATTTTTATGATGTAAAATAAATAAGCATCTCATCAATCGTCCTCTCCAAGGACGTTTTCTAACTAAAAGGCTAAGAAATAGGAAGACTTGGAGAAACGGCAATAGGTGCAGGCAGTATTGTAGTTTTATAAGGCGTAATTGTAGACATATGCAAACACCCAACTTTATCTGTATCTCTGGATGCTTACAGCGTTCGGTAAAGAGAATTTACCGCACGCGAGTAGCAATAGATTTTTTTTTAAAGCGAGCCTTACCTTTAGTTGATTTAATATTGTGCAGCAACGAATGCCATTGATGCAGAACCTGAGCCAAATGATCCAGACCACCGTGGTGGAAGTGCAAGATTTTATATTGGGATTCCCTAGAGGCCACCACCAGTTGCCCGCAGGTACAGCTGTTGTCACTGAAGAACAATCTATAAGCAACACCATTAATAAAAAAAGACATTAGCAGTGCGTTACTAGCAAATAATAAACTTTCAACTTCGCTGGTAAGAAGTTCTTTACGCACGGGAAACTAAACGCACATTGCTGAAACTGCCACAGGTGGCTGTGACACTAAATGCCCAAACCCGGCCTGCGCGTTTTCTGGCGACAAATGTATTTTCTTTTTTGTTAAAAGTTTGTGAGGGTTGTAGGTTGTAAAGCTTTACGTACTCGTCGCTGCTGGGCGGCTTTGATTAGAAACTTTCCATTGGTTAGAGCTTCACGAGACCACGAGATAGGACTCGGTCTCGATCGGTCGCATATAGTTATTCTTAGTACGAAAAGACACTAATAAAAGTACTCTAGTACATACTTACCTGAGTTTTCTATTTTCCTCATTTTATAGAACAACGAGATTTTGTTTGTTTACAAAGTATTCGTTTTCATCACGAATTAAATCGACTTAAAGCGCGTAAGAACCAAAGACGATTAAGAAAAGAGTAAACTCTCACTTTCCGCCCGCTATATTTATAAATAACTATAAACGCGCAGGTATAATGCAGTTTTACATTAAACTAACCTGATTCTAGAATGCAAGTTGGAACCCTCAATAATTTCAAATTTTAGGTAGGTAGAGAAAGGTACTATCTTTTTTTTTCGAGACCGAGACTCGAGAACAAGAGACTCGAGTTGCTACTACGAGACCAAGAGGGAGATTACGCGAGTCTCGGTCTCGGTCTCAATGCACAAGACCGTGACCGAAACCGAGACTTAATTATAAATTCGAGACCGAGACCGAGAGTATGTAGGTCTCGGTCTCGGTCTCATGAAGCTCTACCATTGGTACGTAATGAGTTTTTTTCTAAGCTTTATCACGTGATATACTAATAAATAACAACGTTCATTAAGAGCATACCTTAAAGACCTCATTTGGCTAAGGTCCACACTAAACCTCCGACATTTATGAGTTTTTTTCGCAGGCAATATCGGGGAACTGTTGACGCTTTCCGGAAAACTGAGATTGTGCTTCTGCATCAAATACTCGGGGGTCGATATCCAGTTGTACTGGCTGTCTGTTGAGGTCACGCTGGCACTTCTTGAAAATTCAAATTGCTCCATCGGGTCTTTAACACTGTCAGGTGTCCAGTCAACCAGCCATTGACACTAATAAAAGTACTCTAGTACATACTTACCTGAGTTTTCTATTTTCCTCATTTTATAGAACAACGAGATTTTGTTTGTTTACAAAGTATTCGTTTTCATCACGAATTAAATCGACTTAAAGCGCGTAAGAACCAAAGACGATTAAGAAAAGAGTAAACTCTCACTTTCCGCCCGCTATATTTATAAATAACTATAAACGCGCAGGTATAATGCAGTTTTACATTAAACTAACCTGATTCTAGAATGCAAGTTGGAACCCTCAATAATTTCAAATTTTAGGTAGGTAGAGAAAGGTACTATCTTTTTTTTTCGAGACCGAGACTCGAGAACAAGAGACTCGAGTTGCTACTACGAGACCAAGAGGGAGATTACGCGAGTCTCGGTCTCGGTCTCAATGCACAAGACCGTGACCGAAACCGAGACTTAATTATAAATTCGAGACCGAGACCGAGAGTATGTAGGTCTCGGTCTCGGTCTCATGAAGCTCTACCATTGGTACGTAATGAGTTTTTTTCTAAGCTTTATCACGTGATATACTAATAAATAACAACGTTCATTAAGAGCATACCTTAAAGACCTCATTTGGCTAAGGTCCACACTAAACCTCCGACATTTATGAGTTTTTTTCGCAGGCAATATCGGGGAACTGTTGACGCTTTCCGGAAAACTGAGATTGTGCTTCTGCATCAAATACTCGGGGGTCGATATCCAGTTGTACTGGCTGTCTGTTGAGGTCACGCTGGCACTTCTTGAAAATTCAAATTGCTCCATCGGGTCTTTAACACTGTCAGGTGTCTGGATAATTTCGATATCAGGATTGGAAATATCCACGTTGATATTGATGACCGAATTAATTTTATCACTATCTTCTGAGCTCACTGACTCAGAAGTATCGGTTTTGTCTTCGAAATTGAGGAATGGGTTGGTACTTTTGAGTTCGATGCTCACTGGTCTAGACTGAGCACTATCGTTAGTGTTGCTGTTGAATGAATCATTGGAACCCAGGCTTTCCATGCTCATTTGTCTTTTATGGAGGTTCATAGAGCATTTAGAGAGGTCGCGATTAGGGATCCAGGTAAGGAATAGAGTAGGTCGTCTGACGTCATTAAATTGGTCTATAAATATTTTGGTGGTCACCGTTAGGTAACCTAAAGAATATGTTTTAGTTGGTGGCGTTATTAATGTTAATAGGAGCTAACCTGGATTATGTAGTATATCATTGTCATGTCGTACCATAGCCGGGGGATGCACGCAGACGTTGTTTTTGCAAAACAGGACCTCATTGTTTTCATATTTTAAGAAATTCTTGATGTCTTCTTCGTAACCCAGGATATAGGTGGAAGCCCGGCGAAATATGTCTGTTAAGGGCATTTCTGAAACAAAATCAAAAGTAAAATTTAAAATATAGAATATTTGGGTTTTACTTACCTCTGATAGACTTTTGTGGCCGAATCACTACACTAATCTAAGCAGCAATTTCCTGCGAGGCGCGATAAACTCCAATGACAATGATTAACATAATTATTTTATTATACAGACGAGGCGACCCGAATTGTTATCACCACAAGGCAAAAGTCCGCGAACCATATGCCCTGCCAACGCGACCGTCTGCCATATTCCTTTTTTGCCCCTACATTCCCGATGTCCTACTAAAATATTGATTTTCCAGCTTTAAATGTCACACGATCATGTGCCATATGGCGCCCGGTGATGGCATTCCGGGAATCTTAATTTGGCACGGGAATACGTCAGAGGGTTGATTTATTAATAATTATTATGAAATTCTGGTTATTAGGGGTGATGAAGAATGGGGTATATGAATCAAAGTCAAATAGTTTATTCCTATATTTTTATTATCTCGTTGCAGATTTCCGCTTCTTCGCAAATGTACTGGAGCTTAGATTGGCAGGACAAGTCGTTCCAGCCGACGTAGAGATTTCTGGATTCGTTGTATAGCCCATATTGTACGCAGTTCTCGCCCTTATTGTAGTTGTCCGGCTGGTTTATCAGCCATTTTGTGTATTGAAATTTAGTCCCGGTGGAGGCCCAGTAGTAGTACTCGCCGTTGCCCAGATTAGTGCCCGAGATCCAGTAACCTTCTAAGGAAAATATTAATTCGTTATCAGATTGTTACAAGGTTGTATACAGGGGAAGAATGAAAGAAAGCGAAAATTTTCATTCACCATTCTATTCACATAAATGTAACTGTATAGTTGCAACATATGTATATTATACAGGGGGTAGTTCATGGGATGATGCCAGAACTGACTAACACGAGTATCCCATTCTAACCAAACTATTGAGAAAAAAAACATCACACGAAAAGACAGAATGTCCATCAGTCACATCTCCCATGTGAGAGTGTTTTGTAGTATTACTGTTTTGTATTGTTTTGTGGACTAATAGGAGTTTGAGAAAAAAAACACTGTGTTTCTTTCTCATCACATAGGGACCGCACCCCAAGAACTACCCGCCGTATAATAAATGTAACTGTAAATTTATAGATGTCGTTTATTTTCTTTTACCCGATATAGGAGTCCTATTTGTTTTTATACTCTACTTAGGTAGTTGCACTGTACGTCTTTCAACAACTTAGAATTATTTGACTCCCCTCCTTGCTCTTGAAAATGTTGACGCTTCAGGCCTTTGATTATACCTGATGTGGATCAGTGAAGGAATGACATGCAGGATTTGTAGGTATTTTGGTAAATTAAAATGAATTTTTCCCTTGGAAACGTTGAAGAGTTGGACGATCTATCGCGCCTCACTTGAGTAATTATAGTTGCAAAAAGGTTTTCAAGTTTGTATTTTCAATTTCCGAAACAATGCCTGCCAATATTTCTTTCTAGCACCTTTGCAGTTACAAAAGAAAGAAAAAAAGGAGAGACGAAAACAATACATTAGAATTAATTGAAACCACTGACCCCACTCTTTCTTTTTGGAAATGTTGACGCTTCAGCCAAACCTATGAGCTCTTTGATTACATGATGTGGTTCAGTAAAGTAATGGCATGCGGGATTTGTAAGTATTTTGGTAAATTGAAACATTTAATTTTTCTTGGAGTCTTCGAAGTGTTGAAAGATTCACCGTGCCTTACGTGTGTATTTATACTGTTGCAAAAAGGTTTCCAAGTTTCCCTCTTCAGTTTCAGTGACAATGCTCGCCAATTCCATCCCAGCACTTTTGCAGTTTATGAGAGCTTGAAACCAGTTTTGCTGAAAAAAGGATTATAGTGAATAAGAAAGAGTGCCTATGTAAAGCCATCTTCTTATACTTACAAAATCGGTGGAAACGTGGTACTTTAAATTCAAAGGTTTGGTACTTTCCGCTTGGCAATGTGAAACAACTGAAATTGAGATTATGTCATTATTGATGTGATATTTAAGAATTATGTATAATTTGGGAGCAGGTCTTTATTTAATTAGAGATTATAGTTGAAATAATAACTTTACATCGGTCTTTTGATAGAACTTGAATAAACTCACAAACCGACCTCCAGAGTTGATAAAATACTCCAATACAATATTCCAAGTATATAGTAGATTATGTCACTAAGAGTAAAAGTGGGTCTTTTCGTGCTGAGCTCAGAGATAGCGAAGAGAAGCTGAGGCCTGCAACTGAGCGAAGCACAAAAAGACCTTTTTTTTCAAGAGGCGTAAAAGTACGTCATTTGTTTTCTTCATGCGCACACCTAAAGTGGGCTTTCTAGTCCTGAGACCAAAAAAGTAGCAAAAAAGTCCTAGGCAGTAAAAGTAAAGTCAAAAGTCACCGCTACTGTCATGGTGTCGCATAGATAAACGATTTTCATTCACCAAAAGTATTTGAACACTAGATAGACCGATCTGAGTGTATTGCCATCTTTACATTCTTATTGAAAAAACAAAGGATAGGAATACTCTTAGAGCGCAGGAGAGCACCACCCGAAACCGTTATTAGTGGAAATCGCATAGGTTCTCCAATTCTGAGTTCGTCTGTTAAATGTCATGAGCGTCGTCATATTTATCTGTCAATGTGATTTTTATTAATTTTGCATTAATAATAATGCTACAAATTTTTAGTTTACCATAATTTACCTAAACCATCTAAACCATTGGTTATGGTTTAATACCATTAAAACCATTGCACATTAAAAACCTCCAATAGTTGGCACGTAGACGTCTAGATTCTTGGACCCTTGTGATTATATGGCTGGTTGTTTTCTTGGGATGTGGTCCTTTTTTTATTAAATAAGGTACAGCGGGTGCTTCAAACTTTGCTGTTTATTGACGTTTCGGCACAAATTGGTGCCTTTATCAGAGTTTTGTACTACAACATACATAATACTTAATTTAAAGTTATAATTTATACACTAGCAGGAAGAAACGGTGGAGTAACAAGTAGGTAGGTAGTATTCCGTATGTTGTAGTACAAAACTATGAAGAAGGCACCAATTTGTGCCGAAACGTCAATAAACAACGAAGTTTGAAGCACCCGCTGTACCTTATTTAAGAAAAAAAAAAGGACCATATCCCAAGAAAACAACCAGCCATTGAAAACCTCCGTTCTAACACATTCTAATTATTTTACAAATAATATACACCACCATAATTGGGTAAATTCCTAGACCCGCTTAAAGGGGATGAGAGAAAATTGCAAAACTGAATCACTCTGAAATAGACTTCGTATTTCCTGCATGCTTGAAAAAAAAAGTATATTTTACTCGGAAGAAAAGGTCTTTTTGTGCTTCGTCCAATTGCAGGCCTCAGCTTCGCTTCGGCCGTCAATCTCTGGGCTCAGCACGAAAAGACTCACTTTTACTCCTAGTGACATAATCTACTATTACTCCGAGTAATATATAATATTTTTTTTCCAAGCATGCAAGAAATAAGTCTACTTCAGAGTGATTTATTTTTGCAATTTTCTTTATGTGGGTCTAAATACTTACCCAATTAGTGATGTATTTTACTTTACTAAAATAATAATGTTTTTTTCAAGCGGACTAAAAGTACGTCATTTGTTTTCTCCATACGTACACCTAAAGTGGGCTTTCAAATCCAGAGACCAAAAAAGTAGCAAAAAAGTCCTAGGCAGTAAAAGTAAAGTCAAAAGTCACCGCTACTGTCATGGTGGCGCATATATAAACGATTTTCATTCACCAAAATTATTTGAACACTAGATGACACCAGATAAACCGATCTGAGTGTATTGCCATCTTTACATTCTTATTGAAAAAACAAAGGATAGTAATACACTCAGAGCATCACCCAAAACCGTTATTAGTCGAAATCGCATAGAGGTTCCCGAAATCGTCTGTTAAATGTCATGCGCGTCATCATATTTATCTGTTAATGTGACTTATATTAATTTAGCATTGAAAATATTGCTACAAATTCTTAGTTTACCATAACCATTGGTTATGATTTAATATCATTGAAACCATGGACCATCATTAAAACCATTGAATATTGAAAACCACCATTCTAACACATTCTACGTATTTTACAAATAATATACACCACTAATTGGGTAAGTACCTAGACCCGCTTAAAGAAGATGAGAGAAAATTGCAAAACTGAATCACTCTGAAATAGATTTATTATATCCTGCATGCTCGAAAAAAAAAATAGTATATGTTACTCGGAGTAAAAGGTCTTTTTGTGCTTCGCCCAGTTGTAGGCCTCAGCTTCGCTTCGGCCATCAATCTCTGGGCTCAGCACGAAAATACCCACTTTTACTCCTAGTGACATAATCTACTATTTAGAACCGTCGTTTTTCAATTTTCAATGGTTTAATGGTATTAAATCATAACCCATGGTTTGGGTGGTTTAGATTTAGGTAAATTATTGTACCACTATTATCAAAAATAAATTAATAACAATCACAATGACAGATATATACCGGGTGTCCAGCAGAACCCTGGACATAGGAGATTAACATGGGAAATCGGTTTTTATTTTTTTGCGCCTGTACGGTTGTTTTGATTGAAAAACTTTTAAGAGTAAAGTTGTAGAGCTTATGGTCAGCTATCATCTTGTAATTTTTTCAATACCACAGTTTTGACTATTTTTTGGAAAAACGCCTCGAAAAGTGCAAAAATTTGAATTTGGCGCGTCACCCCCACCATGCATGTGCAGTGTCGCCAACATAATAATTTCTTATGTCAGACTTAGTGAAGTGAAAGTGCATAATACAAATGTATTATACATTGTATTATACCGTTTAATACGGTATGTATTTAACCTCTTCATTTTATACAATTTACTGGCAACACTGTGAAGAGTAGACAACGCTGTAGGAGAATGACATATGACTTGAATGACATATAACAGAGTTCATTTTTTAATTTTCGTCCTTTTGTTTTTATTTTTTCATGAAAAAAAAATGGTTATTTTATCATTAGTACTAGTAGTGAAGGAATCGTGTATGATATAAATAGTAATAATGGGGAGGCCTGGCAAATTTGGGCAATAATACAAAAATAGTTTGTCGTTCAACCAAATAATAACAATTCCGAGAAAAAGTGCAAATTATGCTCAAAGCAATTTGCAAAAAATTACTATAGAATGGTCAGGCACCTGCAAATTTGTCCTAAGCAGGATTTGCCAGAATCGGAAAGAGGTCATATAAATGCTGGATTCGATAGCATGCGTGCATTATTTTATATAGGCATTCATTTGGGACAAAAGCCTTGTCATGTAGAAGGGTTTGAATTAGAACTACATTTTGAAAATAATGGCTATTGAATCCTGCGTTGAGAGTGGGCTGAGTGGGTCACTCTGGTTACTCTTAATCTAAAGGAAAAATTGAATTTGAATTATAAAAATAACACCTTAATTTATATTACTAATATCATACATTCTCTAAATAAAATTAATCATTTAGTTAATTTTTAAATGCAATAAGATCTCGCTTTTACGCTCTTATCCTAATTCTAATCCAGTAGAGAAAAAAAATCCTCCCATTTTTTTAATTTAATACTGTATAATACAATGTATTTTACTTTGTTTTATACAATGAAAAATAAAATACCGTATTTTCTCATCTCTAGTCAGACTCAGAGCCGATTTTCCTTTCTTATTTATTTTGAGAGACTATCATGTAGTAATTAACGTGATTATGCAGAGAAAATTAACTGAAAACCTGACGATAATGTTCTTAAATTATAGGTAAGTAAAAGTTACGTTTATAATTATCATAATTAGTAAAAGGAAAATCATTCCAATTTGGGTATGGCTGGTTGTCTAATTCATTTTAGTTTAGCAATACGACAACCACGATGACATGACAATTTGTCTCTTGTCACCAATTAAGGGTGTTCGTTGTTGTTATTGTTATTGAGGTGAATCATCTATCTCCAAATGTTTTAATTCAAAAGTGTCTATTTTGTAGTGCTGTGTGACGCGAGGCCCCATGCTGCATGTAAAAAATCCTTGCTAAGTGCTGGACTCTTCTATGACACACAAAATCTCATTGGAAAACCAAATACAGTGTGCCCCAAAATGCCAATCCACACATTGACAACTTGTCGACGGTGGTCTCGGTTGTCCTGCACTGTATGTGGATTTTAGAGAGTCCAAACTCATTCATTTTGTTGATTTGAGGGACCCATTAATCCAATTTAACATTCATTGGTGGAACAAATGTTTATAGGAAACAAGCAAGACCAGTAAGCAGATAGCGATGGATGTTTGATCTGCTAAGACCAGTTTCTTTCATGTTTTATCTATGTATCTGGAGACTATAGTGCCTGTGAAAAAAACTCTTTTCAGTGACAACAAATCTTGCCAAACTGGCCACAAACAACTTGCAAAACTGGCAAAAAATAGGTTTCATTCCAATCGATTGCTGCTGAATATGGGCATGACACAGAGGATGGTGTTTGCATTGAGGGAGATTGGAACCGTAAATGACCACGCATCCCAGGTTAAATTTCTTGGGGTTCTTGTGGATGAGAGCGCCAAGTGGGATTTACACACTGATAACTTGGCTTCAAGACTCAATACAAGTTTGTACCTGCTATGTCAGCTTTCAGATAGGATATCTCGTACGGTACTTAGATCGGCTTACTTTTCATCTTTTTATGCATGGCTCTCTTATGCTGTAGTTGTTTGGGGCTACGCCTCGGGGGCTAAGCGTTTGTTCGGGCTTCAGCGAAGAGCGGTCAGATTGTTGGCTGGCCTGGGCTACAGGGATGACTGCAGAGCGCACTTCAGAGAGCTAGACATACTAACCCTGCCCTCCATGTTTATTTTGGAGAATTTGCTGTTTGTGAAAAATAACATGTATCTACTTTCTGCTCACGAGGACATGCATGCTTACCTTACTAGAGGCCGAAAAAATTTAATAACCTCATATTGTGGTTTGAGAAGGTGTCAGAATGGTCCTGGCTACTGGGCGGTAAAATATTTCAACTGCCCATAAAAATTAAAGCGTTGACAGTGGATAGTTTCCGAAAGGAAATTAAGCAAATTTTAATGGTAAATGTTTTTCAAATTCAAAATTATTAATTTTTTTTTCTTCTTTCTGTATAGTCTATTTTAGGATGTTGACTGTAAGCTTTTAGTATTAAGTAAATAATGGCATCTGGACTGAATTTATTTAAATTTAATTTGTAGACTATTCTATTTTTGACGTATGTACATTGCTGTTTTGGTGATTGTAAACATGAATAAACGTTAATTGAATTGAATTGAATCTTAATAAAGGTGATAGTGTTTTTATAGGAATAATTGTTGTTATCTGTGTTATTACCTAAATTTATGTTACATTTCTTTTTCATGTCCACTTGTTAATTTCTTCCGTTAAGAAATTTATGTATAGATTGATTATGGAAATATACTTATTTTGGTACTTGTTGCGTCCACTTTTTCACACACAATTTCCCCGAAATAAAAATGTAATGTATACAGAAACCTTGTATTTATTGATATTAAAAGTAAGGAAATTAGGAACCATTTTGTTGATACAGTGTAAAATTTTATTTTTAT
The DNA here is from genome assembly GCA_951812265.1 of Taphrorychus bicolor. Lineage (NCBI taxonomy): Eukaryota > Metazoa > Arthropoda > Insecta > Coleoptera > Curculionidae > Taphrorychus > Taphrorychus bicolor. The sequence continues at coordinate 11,000,952 of OX638298.1, forward strand.
TATTTCTTATTTAAATGTTTCATTAGTTATTAATTTTGAGGAGAGAAAACTTGTTTTAAAACAATACTGGGCTGGTAATTCCTTTGCTCAAATTCGAGACAACATTGCTGCATTGTTTCCTGAACAACCAATACCAGCATGCAGTTCACTTCAGGCGGTGGTTGCTCGTTTTGAGGAAACTGTAGTAGCGAGAGTATTAACCCGATATGTTCCTGTGAGCGAAAGCGACGACTTCAAGCTGGTGCGGCTCCAGAGGATGAAAATATGGCAAAACTTGTTGTTCTTGCTACAGTAAACGATGATCCTTCCAAGAGTATTCCACAGATTGGCCAAGAAACTGGACTTAGTAGATCGACCATCCGTAATTATCTGCAAAAAGAAGGTTTTGAAAGCTACAAACAAGATAACCATCAACAACTCTTACCGACCCACCTTTTCCCCCCATTGGAGTTTTGTGAAATCCTGACCGAAAAAATTATTGCAGCCCCAAGAGTTGTTAGAAACATTTGTTTCGCGGATGAATGCTAATTTGGATTGACTGGCTCTTCAAATCAACAAAATGATCGGATATGGGCACTCCAAAACTCACATATAGTGCATGACAATCGGGACCAACGTCGAGCAACTGTAACGTGTGGATCGGCATTTTGGGGCGCCATGTTATAGGTCCATTTTTCATTGATTGCAGTTTGAACGCCAACAAATATGGCAATAATGACATTTTGCCTGCTGTAGAAGCCATCCAGCTATTAGAACGGGTTTTTTTACATGCAAGATGGGGCGTCGTGTCACACTGCACTGCAAAATAGACGTTTTTTAAACGAAACATTTGGTGATAGGTGGATCGGAAAGTTTGGAGCAATTAATTGGCCACCTCGCTCTCCGGATTTGAATCCCTGTGACTTTTTGTTTGGGGATTCATTCAAGATCGTCTCTACCAGAGAAATAAACAATATGCAAATGTTCAAGAGTTGAAACTTGCCATTCAAGAAATTTGTAGTCAAGTGTTGTTGGGCAATACATGTCGCAATTTTGAACAGAGGCTTGCATATTGTACCTCTGCAGAAGATGATCATTTCGAACAATTTCTCTGATGTGCCATGTAGTCCTGTATTTTATTTATTTGTTTCTTGTTCTTGTTTACCTCTGTGTTTGATGTTAAACACATGGGTGGTTATTCACTTTCTTTGTAGTATGTAATTAAATGGTTCTTTTAAGAGCTGCTAATCCGTATTTTCTTTTCGCCAATTCCACGATAACTCATTTGTAGAGTACAATCACATTTCAAGCTTGGTTCTTGGTTTGCCCAACAAATATATCCACCCAACTCGCCGTCCATAATAATTCTTAACATTAACCTAGCTTTTAGCTTTACCAATGACAAAGACAAGAGACATATCGTCGATCCGTTGTCTGTTGCTAATCTAAAATGAATTAGACAACCAGCCATACACAAATTGGAATGATTTTCCTTTTACTACTTATGATAATAATAAACGTAACTTTTACTTACCGTATGATTTAAGAACATTATCGTCAGGTTTTCGGTTAATTTTCACTGCATAATCACGTTAATTACTACATGATAGTCCCTCAAAATAAATAAGAAAGGACAATCTGCTGTGACTCTGACATAAGAAATTATTGTTGGCGACACTGCACATGCATGGCGGGGGTGACGCGCCAAATTCAAATTTTTGCACTTTTCGAGGCTTTTTTCCAAAAAACAGCCAAAACTGTGGTATTGAAAAAATTACAGGATGATAACTGGCCGTAAACTCTACAACTTTATTCTTAAAAGTTTTTCAATCAAATCAACCGTACAGGCGCAAAAAAATAAAAACCGATTTTCCATGTTAATCTCCTATATCCAGGATTGTGCTGGACACCCGGTATATAAAATAACGTTTAACACACGAACCGAATATTCGGAAACATATGCGATTTTGACTAACATCGGTTTCGGGTAGCCGCTCTAGAGCGCTCTGAAAGTATTTTCAGCCTTTGTTTTCTCATTAAGAATGTAAAGATCCCTATTACTACACTGGTCTACCTGGTGCCATCTAGTCCTCAAATAGTTTTAGTGAATGAGAATAGTTTATAAATACCATGACAGCAGCGATGACTTTGGAAATTACTTTTACTGTCTAGCACCTTTTTCTTACTTTTTGTTGCTGAGAATTAGAAAGCGCATTTCAAGCGTCTGTCTCGAGATGACGTACGTTTAGACCGCTTGAAAAAAAATGTTTTGTCCGCGGCTATATAATAATATGGTCATCATTTGTCATGTTGTAAAAGCATAATAGGGTGTGTTACAACCTTTGGACTGGAAGAGAGAGAACGATATTCATTATTCAAGCTGCGTTTTTTCATTATACGCTCCATAAGCGATGCATGCAGATACTGCCATGTTGGAAGTTACAAACAAAACAAATGAAGGATTCAATTATTATGGCCGCTCTCATGGCCCGCCATAATAGTTGTAACGTCACTTTGACTTTGACAGTCAAAACAAAACGCGTGTTGACGACCGAGTTATCTTGACTTTGACTTTTTTATTGTATCTTTTCAACATATGCTGAAAGGAGATGGGTATAAAAAGATGGAGGTTTCAAAGGTAACTAGATGACAAAAATAAGTGAATGGGTAATAATTGTAAATTAAGCATTAATATACTCTGCAGAGATATATCAAATATCAATTACCAAATACTGATAGCCAAAGTGGTAAACGAACCAGAGGGTATAATAAATACAAATTATAAAATCTATAGGTAGTGTAAATAAATTTATTGAAATGTCAAAGTGACACTCGCGTTTGACGGCAAAACCGGTGCCACCAGTGCAATGTTTACGCTGCGGCATTGATGATATTACATTGTTGCCTACCCCTACTGGTTGCCAAGGCAACATATATAACTTAAATGGCGAGCGGGAATAATGATATTATTCCCGGTGTTTCAACTCACATATCCCTTTGACGCTATATGAGCCCTATTTAACTTTTGTCAAGAAGCTGAATATCAGTATATTATGAAGTGGTCGTGGACAATAGTATATTATTAATCGCGCTTTTTATGAAAGCCATTATTCCCTTAGGGGGACGTTTGCGCCACGAGCCGCAGGCGAGGGGCGCAAGTCTCCCGTGGGAATAATGGCCATAAAAAGCGAGTATAATACTATAGTGTGTCCACGGTCTAATAATTACAAATTGTAAAATATATAGGTAGTGTAAATAAAATTATTGAAATGTCAAAGTGACACTCGCGTTTGACGGCAAAACCGGTGCCACTAGTGCATATTTTATGCTGCGGCGTTTGATATTGCGTTGTTGCCTACTCCTACTGGTTGCCAAGGCAACATGTATAACTTAAATGGCGAGCGGGAATAATGATATTATTCCCGCTGTTTCAACTCATATATCCCTCTGACGCTATATGAGCCCTATTTAACTTTTGTCAACAAGCTGAATATCAGTATATTATTATGTGGTCGTGGACAAACATATTTATAAAGATATATCTGCAGATATTTCATTCATTAGTCATCCCATACCCACAGGATAACAATATTTCAATAAGTATAATCCAACAATATTTTAGTTAAAAATTCACCTTAAAGATTTATCGAAATAAAACAAACAAAATATCAAAACATTGCACCTGACTGTGGGCAATGTTTTGATATTGTTGTTATTCCTTGCAAAAGCAAATGAGACAGAAAATTTATAATGTGAAAGTTTAATGTATTAACTTCACTTTGTTGTTTACATCATGTACGTCTTTACCGTGAATGGACTCCAAGTAAAATAATGATATTGCATTAGCCAAAACTAAATCTTTTGAAGGATAAATAAAATGATACCTGAAAAACAAAATTTCTTATTTTTTTTGAAGAGTTGGTTGGTTTAGACCCGTTACGAGGTACATGGTTAAAAGTCAGGAAAGAAACGTCATATTTAAAGAAAGATATGTTGACGTCATAACTTAAAAATCTGATTAAGCACGAAAAATCTGACTATGCCAATGAGTTCTGCTTTAAAAAGTGTCCTTATAATATCTTTACATCATTGGGATATTAAGCAAAATACAGGCCATCTTCAAATTAGGAAAAAAAAATGATTGTAGCGCCAAAACAAATGACAATGGCAAAAATCCGAAAGCAGCATTAAATGCATTTTGAAAAAGGGAACAGACATGGGGGTCGGTTTTCTTCTAGCACTAATAATGGCGTGAATATCTTATTCGGACAACCAATTTGGGACACCCTGTAGATCTGCTGAAAAGAGATAGGTATATCAACAAGGCAATGAAGATTTTAAAAGTAACGAGATGTCAAAATAAGTGATTGAGTTATATTTACTCTAATAGGTCTATAAGTTCCAGGCAGTCAAAGTTGAAAATTGAGAAATATTTTGGGCAGTTGCCTTAGAGCATAAGAGGCACCTGCATAAGAAGACATTAGGCCCAAGCAATTTGTATATATTATATTAAATTTATATTTTCATATTGCAATGTAACAAGCGTATATTTGCAATTCAGGATTTTCGGGGCCAAGGAGTTTTTTTTTCTTTACCCATCTTCCTTTTGCTTATGCCAAAGGATTGCCTAACAACAAATGTCTAAGGTTAACGAGATGTCATGCTATTGTGAATAGTTAATATTATCGCCATTTTATCCACAAATTACTAGTCTTACAATATTCTGGCTTATTTTTATGATGCGGATTAAATAGATTTTTTTTGGTATTCCGGCTCGTACTTATTTCATTATTACATTTTACTTCCTAAGGAAATCTTTTCATTTTACTTTACAAGTAATGGAGTCAACACATTTTTAAAAGTAATAAGGAAGTAGGTTCCTGGTATTAGTAATCTGACAAATTTTGCTCCTAAAGGAGAGTCTTAATTAAGGATTTTGAGGCGAAAAATTCACTTTATTCGTAGTAAAGTTATTTTATTTTCAACCACATATGTAATGACGACTTTTCTGTCTTTTAAAGTCTTTTAAAAACGTACGGAAGTAATTCCATTAGGGAAGAAAGTCCATTACTGGTCTAGGACAGGAATTATTTACTTCTCGCCATCATAGCAACCTTATCATAGCAACCATCAAAATTCCGCCTCCTGAGTGAAGATTTGAGCCAGAATATTATATGAATAAATAATATTCAAGATTATTTCACTCATGCATACAATTTCCCTTAAGGGGAGTGTGTTTATCAAAAAATTACAGCGGTAATTTCACGTTGTCTAGACGACGTGGTATTATCAGGGGTAATACCTCGAGAGCTTTAAAATTACCGATAATTTTTCACGATTACATGTTTTCCATAATTTAATAATAATAATATTTCTTTATTTCAAATTGTGTTCTACAAGTATGCGACAAAATCGATACACAAACCAACACAAAAGAAACTGCGTCAAAGAGTTTGACAAATGTTATTGTCCTAAATAATCGCCAACTGAGTAAGGCTCCATGTTTATTAGGTGCTGCTTTGAATACTTGAACTGATTCAAGTTTTCGATTATCCGTAAATGTCGTGGTACATAAATAATTTTGCACACCTGCAATAGGGGCCTTTCTTAGTTAACGACAAACGAAGAATTGGATAGTGTACATCTGTAGTTCTTGTATTGTAACCATGCACTATTTGTTTGGCAAAATTAGACCGATCTTTAAAGAAAAACCGCAATGATTCTTAAATATATTGTCCATAAGTCGTCAGGAATCTTTCCTTTTTAAATACACCCCTGCAACTTTCTCTTACTTGCTTTTTAAACACACCCCAGCAACTTTTTCTTACTTGCATGCGATTAATTGTCCTAAGAATTCTCTTTTGAATAACAAAGACGTTTTGCATATCACTAATGCTACCCCAAAAAATAATGACGTACTGCAAAATCGATTGAACATTAGCAAAATATATCACCTTTTGCAATTTATCACTCATGTAACGTTATTCTTATTCCATAGCAAACAGAGTTTGTGCTTATGTGCTTTCCAGTCCAAAAATTCATCTATTATTGCAAATAAAAATTTTACCTTGCTACTTAAAATAAATTCTTGATCGGCTAACTTTAGAGTATCGGGGAAATCAGTTCTACACAACTTAGTTCTAAACAAAACAATATTTGTTTTATCCCTATTCAAAACAAGCTCGCTCTGCTCGAACCAGCCACAAGCACTATCAAGCATTCCACTGCCATGAAACATAATTATATTAATGTCTTTTCCACCAACAAGATTATTTGTGTCATCTGCATAGCATGTGACACTTCCATCTGCAGTATTAAGAGCCGCTGCCAAATCGTTTAAATAGATTTTAAACAGAATTAGACCAAGAATACTCCCTTGAGCTACTCCAAAGCTATTTTCGTCCATATCCGATAGGTAGGTCTTTCCCTGTCTGGTTAATTTAACTATTTGTTTTCTTTCCGATAAATAAAATTTAAACAATTTTAGCGCATTTCCACTAATGCCGTATTTTTCTAGTTTTATTACGAGGAGTGCACGATCCAGATAGGCAAAGGCCTTTGACAAATCCAAGAAAATTCCCTGTCCAATACTGCCCTGCTCAAGTTACTCCAGCACTGCCCTGGTAAATTGAAATATAGCAGTGTCTGTCGATCTTCCAGTAATGTATCCATGCTGATGACCAGCAAACAAAGCACACTTGTTAAAAGCTCAGAATTCTACTGCACTTTGCTAGTTCGAATATTTTTGAGAAGCCCGTTAAAATACTAATAGCTCTGTAATTCTGCATTTCATCCGGAATTTCCTTTTCATATAATGGTATTAGTAGTCATCATATTGCGTTTTGCATCCTATCAATAATTAGAAAGGTGATCGCATGTATAGGACAAATAGCCACTTCACTTTCTCGAAATCGCCAACGTTTCGACCTTTATTTTTAGGTCTTGCTCAGAGCTTTTTCAGTCAGTGAAGAACGTCACCAAAGTATATACAGACCGTCATGGCAGTACATAAAACCAAAATTGTCATTAAAATACAGATGGTGCACGTAATGTAATGTCATTGTCTATATTAAGTTGATTCGAGAAATAATCTCACTAAATACCACTCGAGCTTTAAAATGAACCAGAAATTTTTTCACTTTGGCATGTTTTCCTTGCAAATTTCACTCGTTTAAAGGTCTCGTAAAATTTTAATTTTAAAGCTCTCGTGGTATTATCCCCGAACATTTTTTGACGTTATTCAGAAAGTGTGGTTGAAAATAAAATAGTAGACATATACTTGATGGGAAGCTTCATTTCTGCCTCCTGAGTGAAGATTTGAGCCAGAATATTATATGAATAAATAATATTCAAGAACAATTTTTGATGTTATGCAGAAAGTGTGGTCGAAAATAAAATAGTATAAGTACACACAATCGATGGGAAGCTTCATTAATATCTCGAGATTTACGTTTTGACAACAGATTCTCTGGACAGTAATGAAAGACTTCCCATCTCGTTTTGTAATCTACTATTATTGTGAATAGTGCAAAATCCGCTTAATTTCAAACTCTATTAAAAATGTCCTGAACAAAACAGCGTGAGAGAGGGGGAGGGGGTTGTTGTTATTGAGAATTGTAACTTAATTTCTCCATCAACTGAGCTTTATGCGCTCATCCTGAATTAATCTATGTAGTAGATAGAATCTAGACCTTTAGAGAATTAGGCTTTAATCAACTTATTATAAAACTAGTGACAATGACATTACAAAGGTACGTACTGAACACTGACAATAGTGTGAGAGGTAGTATACAAGGTAAATATCATAACATTCTTCCCCCCTAATGTCTTACATTTTCCCTTAGGTATCTTGAAGCTCGTCTGGTTAGTTTTGAGACGTCTAGTTGGCTGGAAGTTTCAGAACCAGAAGTATCTGGGTTAGATTGATCAGCTGCTTTGTGTTTTCAATTTTAGCTGCCATTTCATTTCATTTCTAGCTGCCTCAAAGTTATCTTCAATATGTTGATGAGAATCTTGATATTCATAATCACTTGGGGCCATATGAATAACTCTTTCATCCGATAGTGTTTTGTCGCCGCAAGGTGCCAAGTGTCGAGTAGAGACGGTGGATTTGATTCCGTTCGGGAGGCGAATATGAACATAATCAGCATTTGAGTCTAGTAATTCGACTTCTTCTACGAGTGAGTCATATTTACTATTTCTGATATTTCTGTTATACAGAATAGGTCCTGGAGTAGACAACCAAGTTGGAATTGAGAATCCATTAGATGATCGGCGCACATGTTTAAACAAGCGTTTATGTGGTGTACAGTTTGTAGCAGTACACAGCAAGTCGTATCGAATAAAGAGAATTCTGTAGGACTGATTCCCACTGAGTTAGTTTAAGGTTTCTTGATTTTACGGCAAGTCGGATTGTCTTCCAAATGATACCGTTATATCTTTCGCATTGGCCATTTCCTTGTGGGTTATCAGGCGTAGTACGGCTTGTCGCTATGCCGAGGGAATCCAAAAATGATTTTAGTTCTTGAGACATCAGAGATGGTCCTCGATCAGAATGTATATATGATGGCATTCCAAAAATCGAAAATATTGATAACAGTGGAGGATGTCATGTCTGAACATGGAAACGCAAATGGAAATCGTGAAAATTCATCAATTATTGTGAGAATATATTGGTTATTTGTTTGCGATAACAACGGTCCTTTGAAATCTATGTTAAGCCTTTCAAATGGAAATGTTGACTTTATCAAAGTACCTTAGTTCTTATGGAATCTTGGCTTAAGCGCGGCACAAATAGGGCAGGACGCTGAAACTTTTCGTACATCTGCAACGGAAAAAGGAAGATTCTTAGAACGAATCCAGTGATATAATCTGGTAACTCCTGGATGGCACAGAGCGTCGTGGAGATCATATAGGGATTTGATATTCTTTGTCGCAGAAAATTTTTTTTAAAGCGTATCTGCCACATTATTTTCTTTGCCTGGTCGGTAAACTATATCATAATGGAAGCAAGATAGTTCCAGCCTCCATATTTTTTAATTTTCTCATTTTTTATTTTTCCTGGAATCTTGTTATCAAACATGAAAGCTACAGATCTCTGATCAGTTAGAAGTCGAAAATGTTTTCCAATAAGAAAGTGTCTCCATTTCTTCAATGGTTCAACAATTGCAAAAGCTTCTTTTTCTATTGATGAATGTTTTTGCTCGCTTTTAGACAGTGTTCTGGGGAAGAACGCTACAGGCCTTTCAAGCTGCGATAGTTGACCACCAATGGCGAAATCCGAAGCATCTGTTTCAACAGTAAACATGGCATGGTTATCGATTGAGGAAATAACAGCGTTAGCAATGTCCTTCAAATTTTCAAAAGCAATAGTAGCATCTTGAGAGAGCGGAAATTTCTTACAGTGCACGAGAGGTTGAGTTTTCTTTGAAAATTGTGATATCCATTTTGAGTAGTGGGCAAACATACCTAATATTCGACGTAGAGAACTAGTATCATTCGGGCACGGTAGTTCCAAGAGTGGTTGCAATCGGTCGGGATCTGGTCTGATAGTTTTCTTTGTTATAGTATATCCAAGGAGATTTATGGCACCTGAAGAAAATATACATTTTTCCTTATTCAGTGTCAAGTTATACTTTTGAACAACGTCCATGAAGAGTTGTAGATTCCGGTCATGGTGGGACTGATCGATGCGGCATATCGTGATGCCATCTAAGTATGCAAATGTATCTTGCAAACCTTCATTTCTTATTATATTGTCAATACCACGTTGAAAACACGCAACATCGTTGGTAACTCCAAATGGAATTCTTTTGAACTGGTATAATCTACCACAAGCTTCAAAAGTGGTATAGATTTTGTCATCTTCATTGATTGGAATTTGATGATATGCGCTGTGAATGTCGATGGTACTAAATACTTCATATCTGGATACTTGGCCGATAATATCTTCTATGTTAAGTAATGGATATGCGTCAAGAAGAGTGAAATTTTTGACTGTCGAAGAGTAATCAATTACCATTCGCTTTTTTTGGTTTTCATTAGTAGTAACTAATGCTTGTGCCCTCGAAGGCGAGTTACTTATTTCGACAATTTCCTCCTTTAGAAGTTTTTCAACTTCTTGTTCTATAAATTTATAATCTGTAGTAGAGTATCGACGTGATTTAGCTGCAATAGGTTTACAATTTGCGAGGAGATTCGAAAATAAAGAGGCAGGTTTCACCTTAGCGATTGCTAAGTTACATATCTTTAGGATAGGCCTCGCTCCATCAAGACTGACTTCTAGTCCGCAAGCTTATGATATTTACCTTTTATACTACTTCTCGCACTATTGTCAGTTTTCAGTACGTATCTTTGTAATGTCATTGTCAGTAGTTTTATAATAAGTTGATTAAAGCCTAAATCTCTAAAGGTCTAGATTCTATCTACTACAATTTAATCAACTTATTATAAAACTAATTTACATTAAAAACCAGCTCTTATGCTAATACAATAATCGTTAACTTGTAGGTCTTAACCTGCGACAACACAGACCATAACATAACCCATCCCGTTGTTACCATTAATACGTTTGTGTACTAATACCCACCCACGACAAAGGTGATCAGAGGAATTCCAACGGAAGTCATCACGAGTTTTATGCCAAATTAAGCAGGTAAACACGCACTAGTCACTGTCCGCTGTTAATAATGTTAAAAATAACTACACATGAAGCTTACACCCGGATTTTGCGATTTATTGTCAATATTTAAGTGTGTCGAATAAAACCCATGTGGTATTGCCCAAGAAATATACAAACGTGTTTGTTGGTTGTTACTTAATGAACTGTGTAGAATGCAGCTATGTGTCACTGGCATTCGCCTTATCCGTATAAACGTGGTGTAGCTTCTGGTTAAGTTGGTTTTTCCCACTTCCACTTTCAAAGATACGAGAAACAACAATCGGAGAAGCTGTTTGTAATAAAACCACTTAATTAAACAAATGTATGTGCTGGCTTAGAACCTTATTGTTTAACGCAAAGTTTAGATTTATGTGTGTAATTGCGTTGTAGTCGATAAGCCTTAAACCTGATATATGACTATATATGAGATATGATATATATGACCCTAATATAGGAAGGATCATAAGTATTCTAAACGCGTGTGATGCTTATTGTGACCACTCGTCATCTGCTGTGATTTGTTGTCGTACCTATAGTGTGGACAACATAGATAGCATGCTGCCATTAAAACTCTGTATTTACCATTGCAAAAATCGCTTTTTAATTTTTTTGTTTATGTTGTTTATTAAGTGGGGTGAAGGAAAAGAGAGCAACGAATCATCACAAAAGTATGTTGTGCGTAAAGAAGAGGTAAGTAGTCAATTTTAATTTCTTCTAGGTTAAGGTTTAAGATCTTCTGTTAATTGGTTCAATAATTATTTTTAACTACCATGCTAGTGATACGGTTTGATCGGGCATATATTCCAAAGCATGACTGACAAATAAATCATCACTAATCCTTAAAAAATGGAATGAAAGAGATTTGCGGTTACCAAAAATTCAGCTAATACCACCGAAACCATAATAAGTATAATCAAATTAGTTTTGTTTATCTTGCACAGTCATTACCTTAATCAAAACCTTTAGCTTGCACTTGCTAATGTAAAAACATCAAATCTAAAAAAAAATATTTAAAGTCTACAATCCAGTTTAGTACCATTCAGATTATTAACTTAAGGTCAACCAAGTTGTTGTATATGTATAATAACTTCACATCAGTACTTAAATCATTTTCTGATGGAGAACTCATTGGCAATAAGGATTTATTATTATACCTAATGATAATGATGCAGAATGGAATGTCGGCGAGTCTCTATAATTTTTTATGACTTGCAGGTAAATTGGTATCAAGCTTTAATCAGTTGCAGAGGTGCTGGAATGGAATTGGTTACCATTCATACGCAAGAGGAACAAAGCGCACTTGAAAAATTCCTAAGGGATATTGCTAATGAAAGTGAGTATCGTTTTGCACCCATGTATATAAGGTGTTCCACCTGAATTCTCCCGAAATAGGGTACTTACTCTATTTAACACCTTTAGTGACATTTAACATACTGTTGCGAACTCAGGGTTCAATATATCCAGTGTAGCGATTTAACAGGAAAATACTATTTATTTATCTCACAAATACACAAAAGTACAATTCGAGTACTAAATAACTCACTACTTAACACTTTATAGCCTTCTATTATCGTTTGGTATTTTAGCTTACCTATAGCTCGATTAAATAAGACTACTCTAACGGCGGCGCTATTCGCCTTTTATACAGAATTCTAAAAATACGGAAAAGCCTAGAACATTCTTAGAAGAAAAATTATTAATAAGAGTCACATAAAACAAAGGTCGTAAATAACTGCGTTCTAAATAAACAGGGCAATAAATCACTCGTGACAGTTCCCATGCCGCAGCGCCCGGATAGGCCGCGAGCCGCGAAGGTCCAACCTCCAATGTCGTTCCGCCTCCCAGCACCCGCTCACCGTAACATTGCCCTCCTCCTAAGGCTGGTTTGTCCCGAACAGATAGAGTTCCATGGTATCGTACTAATCGATCTAGATGAACAACCTTCATCTTTGACCTGGGGGTCCGCTGGATCCTATACACCACATCATTAATCTTCTTAATGATTGTATAAGGCCCTTCTCAATTTTGGCTAAGTTTGGACGACTTCCCCACCTTTCGCCGCGGATTGTACAGCCACATTAAATCACCGTCCTGGAAGCCGCGGGAGTTAGCCAGTAAGTAATGTCTTGCTTTGGCTCGATCACTGGCGATCCGAAGTTTATTCCTGATTTGTTCATGAACATTGTTAAGCCTCTCCTTGAGCTCCTCCATAAAATTCTCAGAGTTAAGCGAATCTTTTTCTGGTGTTCCATACATCAAATCCGCAGGAAGTCAGATTTCCTTTTCGAACATGACTTTCGCCGGAGTATAATCAGTGGCTTCATGCGCAGAGCCTCGATATGCATCAACATGAGACATCAACATGAGTGGTAGATGTTGGTCCCAATCACGCTGATGATCTGCCACCATTTTAGGCAGTTGATTAAATCTCTCCACCATCCCATCCGACTGTGGATGCAAAGGAGTTTTTCTGGTCTTGCGAATTGCGAGAAGTTCCATGACTTTCTAGATAACAGCCGATTCAAAATTTCGGCCCTGATCAGAATGAAGTTCGAGAGGGTCTCCAAGTCTGCAGAACATTTCCTTTACTAGCACCGTTGACACAGTAGCTGCTTCCTGATTAGGCAAGGCGTACGCTTCAGGCCATGTAGTGAAATAACCCATGGTGACCAAAATGTATTTGTTGCCTCACTCAGTCAGAGGAAATGGTCCCGAGACATCAATTGCTACCCTCTCGAATGGAGCACCTACAGTGTACTGCACCATTCGGCTTCGTAATCTTGTTCGAGGTCCTTTTGTGACACAACAAACTTCACACTTGCGGCACCAAGATTCAACGTCTTTAAGATAATTCACCCAGTAGTACCGCTCTTTAATTTTGGCCAAGGCTTTATTGACCCCAAAGTGACCTCCACATGTTCCCTCGTGGATTTCCTGTAGTACATCCGGTTTTCTGCAGCAGGAACAACTAACTGACTACGGTCTTGCCATCCGGACTCTCCCACGCTCTCTTCAGTAATCCATTTTCTATTCTAAGAGAGTTCCACTGGGCCCATAGCGCCTGCAGGTTTGGAATTTTACCAGCAATTTCTTGCCACTCTGGTCTCTTGTCGTCAGTCTTTGCAAAGAGTATGGGTCCAATATCTGGATCATTCATTTGTTCATCTTGAAGCCTGTGCGTGGTCCAGCCATCGTTTATTTTGCACCGACGTTCTCCTTACAGATTACAGAAGGAAGTCCCTCACGCTGCTCAGTTCTTTGACAATGCCGACAATCTTCTTTATACGGCCGTCTAGACAATGCATCGGCATTTCCGTGAGACCTTCCTGGTCGATCTTCAATTTGGAAATCGTACTGCTGCAGGTGCTCTATCCATCTGGCTATTTGACCTTCAGAGTTTTTCATCTGTAATAACCATCACATAGTTAAAATGTGTCAGAAATGAATAGCTATTTTAGAGATTAGCCTCATTCCATATCAAGGCTTCATGGTCAGTTCTAATCAGGAAGCTTTTTCCATTTAAGTAGCGATGGTAATGTTCGACTGCTTTAACGATAGCCAACAGCTTCTTTCTAGTGACGCAATAGTTTCTTTCTGGCTTACTTAAAGTCTTACTGTAGTACTCAAGGACCTTCTCTTGCCCGTTTTGTCTTTGAGAGAGTACTGCAGCTAGACCACAGTTATTTGCATCTGTGTCCAAAATAAAGAGTCCGTCCTTTATAGGGTAAGCCAGGATCGGACTAGAATAGACGGCAGCTATAAGCCTTGCAAACGCCTGACTGCAATCGTGGATCCCCAACAACGGTGTGTTCTTTTTCGTTAATTTGTGCAGCGGTTTTGCGATGTCGGCAAATCGCTCTACAAATCTCCTCTAGTAAGTACATAGTCCCAAAAAGCTCTTTACTTTGTGTTTGTCTCGGGGAACTGGCCAATCTGTAATGGCAGATATTTTACTTTCGATAGTTTTAATGCCTTGTTCTGAGATAGTATGCCCCAAGTACTCGACTTGCTTTTGAAATAGGCTGCATTTCTTGTAGTTTAACTTCAGGTGAGCATTCCGGAACTTGTTGAAGATTTCTCTTTAATGCTTCAAATGCTCGTGAAAATTACGTCCCATGACAATTATGTCATCTAAGTATATCAGGCAAGTTTTCGAAGTCAGCTCCTTCAAGACAAGTTTCATTAGTCGCTCGAAAGTTGATGGAGCATTTCACAATCCAAAAGGCATAACAGCGAACTGGTAGAGCCCAGAACCAGTAGAAAATGCAGTCTTTTCTTTGTCTTCGGGAGCAATCTTTAGTTGCCAGTACCCACTTTTTAAATCTAGAGTGGAAAACCACTTTGATCCCGACAGTTGCTAAGGTGTCGTCTATACATAGACCGAAGAATTTAACACGAAAACACTATTTATTTATCCCACAAATACATACAAGTACAATTCGACTACTAAATATGTCACTACTTAACACTTTATAGCCTTCTATTATCGTTTGGTACTTTAGCTTACCTATAGCTCGATTAAATATGACTACTTTAACGGCGGCGCTATTTGCGTTTTTTACAAAATCTGAAAAATACAGAAAAGCCTAGAATATTCTTAGAAGAAAAATAATTGATAAGAGTCACAGAAAAAAAGGTCGTAAATAACTGCGTTCCAAATAAACAGAGCAATAAATCAGTCGTGACAGTTCCCATGCCGCAGCGCCCGGATAGGCCGCGAGCCGCGAGGGTCCAACCTCCAATGTCGCTCCGCCTCCCAGCGCCCGCTCAGCGTAGCAATACTATGAGTATATTGTGGATATAGGAAGTTGATGGATATGCTGCAAAATATCCCAAAACGCAAAAAAAATGCTCAGTACGTACTTTATTACACTCATGTTAAGAATACTTTTTGTTCTCGAAAATAAAGCGTACATGACTATTATATAAGAGCAATTGAGAAGTGTAAGAAAAATTGTTTTCCGGTTTTGTGAGAGATTCTATATATGTTTTTATTTTTTTTGTACCAAAGCTATATTACGTAATTGTATCCTCAACCTTAAAGATGTCGTACTACAAAACCAAAATATACATATACTCTGATAAGCGAGGGTTAAATATTACGTCATAAATTGTGAGAAAAAAACACGTCTGTCTTTGATAAAATGTCAGTTGAACTAAATTTCAAGTTAGTTATGTTTGTAGGTTATTATTTAAGACTGAAGCTAGAATAAATCAAATATTAAGGAGGTATTGCAATTGAACAACTAAGGCGTAATTTCAGAATTCTATAGAAACTTACATTGAACACTGCATCAACTGGTAATAATGTTCTTTGTGCCACTTTTTCTTGGTGAAAGTAGTCTACGAGTCTTGATATCAAAATGTGTGCTTTTCACCGTAGCGCCAAGACATTTCGTAACAGTTTTTTACAAAATGTTACACTCTTTTGTCGGTGACGATTAATTCAGAATTTCAACATTTTTGACGACATTTCGACATTAAGCGTCAAACTGACTTTAGCTGGTGGTTTTATTAATAATAGGAACTAATAATGCGCCTGTTTTTTTTCCGATCTTTTTCTAATGAAACGAGATGAGGAATGTGACGTCATATTGAACCCTCTCTGAACAGAGTATACTGGGTGTCCAGCACAACCCTGGACATAGGAGATTAACATGGGAAATTGGTTTTTAATTTTTTGCGCCTGTACGTTTGAATTGATTGAAAAACTTTTAAGAGTAAAATTGTAGAGGTGTGGTCAACTATCATCCTGTAATTTTTTCAATACCCCAGTTTTGGCCGTTTTTTGGATTAACGCCTCGAAAAGTGCAAAAGTTTGATTTTGGCGCGTCACCCCCGCCATGCATGTGCAGTGTCGCCAAAATATTTTCACTGCATAATCACGTTTATTACTATAATCCATTCAGTTATTTTTGGCATCAACCCATGCCATGGAATTTCTTCGGTATAACCATAGATAAGAGAATTATATTATTGCTATAGATAGGCAACTGGAATGACACCACTCGGGGTCCTGGCGCACTAGCGTCGCCCAGCGAGTGGGGCTATGAACTAATAATTGGCGGGATTTTTAAATGTCCCTTATTCCTATATTAAATGTGGATTTAATTATTCCGAGAAGTGAAAATTACTAAAAATTATCATGAAAGAGTGCCACATGATAATTTATAGTAATTGACAAATTAAATTAATAAAAAACTATTAGAATATATATGAAATCCATATAAGTAAATATATTTTCGACTTTTGTAAAATACATGATTATTATCAATTGATAAAATTAACATTAGAAACAAACTTACACAACGAACAAAGCTTAGAAAGAATTGATAATATTGGCCTCTACACATTTAATTTAAGCAATAATAAGCTTTGTATATTACTCCTTATGTAATGTAATTAAACAAATTTTTACTTAGAATAATAGTTATTTATGTATTAAGAGCGAAAAGTACAACTTTTTTGCTCGGAGAGTGAAGTTTGCCGCTCGACGCGAAGCGGAGAGCGGCAATCACTCGAGAGCAAAAAAGTTACTTTTTGCTCGTAATGCATACAACGTTTTTTCTACAAACAATAAATTCCAAATAATCTGAAATTTGAATGAAGACACAATCTGAAAATTTAAATCAAAGTGACAATGACGTTTTAAATATTTGGTTGAGTGGTGGTAGTTGCTATTGACAGCAAGCGATAAAATCTTTTTCGCTTGCTGCCCTGGGCAACGCGCGGAAAAGTAAACTCACATTCTGATCCTCAAAAATGGTTAGGTTTTCGTTTGTCTAATGAAAGCGTAAAATGCGTCATTATTTGACGTTTGTAGAAAAAATATAGTATAGGACGTATTAACGACCTGAGACATTTTATTTATATATAAATATTTTTAATATATTAAATAATATGATTGATTTGCCTTAAGAATTGAGGCCTAAAGATGGTTATGGAGGTCTATTTTAGTTGCATTTCGACATCGAAATTTTGCAGTAAAATTTGAAATTACCAAAGAATGCTATATCCAGATCCATATGATATGGGAGAGATGATTGACATCAATTTCGATATCGAAAGACGTTAGAATCGGCTTTACAAACTACTATAGGTGGTTCACTGAAAAACTCATCTAGAAGGCTATACATTTTTAGCCGAAAAAGATGACATAATCAAAGTAAGTGAACTTTTGTTCCTTCATCCATTTCTTTTAACGTTTCACAGTCAACTAGATTAATATCACTCCTCAAAAAAGCAAATTCCAAAAAGTGCAGTGAATATCGCCTGATAAGCTTAATGAGCCACACCCTGAAGGTATTCTTACGAATTATTCATTCCAGAATAAGAACAAAATTAGAACAAAGTATAGGTAACACACAGTTCGGATTTAGATGTGGCTATGGAACACGGGGGCCCCTCTTTGCGATGCAGGTCTTGATCCAAAAATGCCTAGATCAACAAAAGGATGTTTATGCCTGCTTTATCGATTACGAGAAAGCCTTCGACACTGTCAATCACGACAAACTTATAGAACTATTACGTCTTTCAGGGCTCGACACCAAGGATATTCAGATTATAAAAAATCTGTACTGGAACCAAACAGCACATATCCAATATGGAGACATGAAGGGTCGGGACATAGACATTGCTAGGGGAGTTAGACAGGGTTGCGTTCTATCGCCGTTGTTGTTCAACTTGTACTCAGAGCAAATATTCATAGAGGCACTAGAGGAGTGCGATAAAGGCATCAAAATTAACGGTGTACCAATCAACAATCTCCGCTATGCTGATGATACTGTTTTACTGGCAGATAACGTCGAAGATCTTACAGACGATGCTCAATAGAGTAACTACAATAGGCAACCAAGCTGGTCTCAAGATCAACAGAAATAAAACCAAATTTATGGTGATTAGTAGGAGGAAAATACAAAATGTCGATCTGCATATAGAAATGGAACCCATCGAAAGAGTACACCGCTTCAAATACTTGGGATATACAATAAATGATGAATGGGACCCTGATTTGGAGATTAAGATCAGAATTGAAATGGCAAGATCAGCATTCATAAAAATGAGAAAGCTCTTGAGCAACCGCAACCTAAGCATAGGTACCCGATGGCGAGCCACGAAATGCTACGTACTCTCCACACTGCTTTACGGTGTGGAAGGGTGGGCATTAAAAGTAGCAACAATGCAAAAACTGGAAGCTTTTGAAATGTGGTTGTATAGACGCATTTTGAGAATACCTTGGACTGACAGAGTAACCAATGCGGAGGTACTGAGAAGAATGGCTAAAGATTTGGAATTGCTAACAACTATTAAGAAAAGAAAAGCGTCCTACCTAGGTCATGTATTTCGAAATGATAAATACGGTTTGCTACAACTGATCATGGAAGGCAAGATAGAAGGTAGGAGAGGGTTAGGTAGAAAGAAGAAATCCTGGCTAAAAAACCTACGCGAATGGTTCCAAATACCAGAAGCTTCAAATATAATTCATGCGGCGCAAAACAGAGAAGTCTATCACATGATGGTCGCCAACCTTCGGTAGAAGACGGCACTGAAAGAAGAAGTCAACTAGATGACGTTTTTAAATAGACACGCCCTATAAGCATAGCAAAATCAAAAAGCAATAGAAATGTTTTTTTGTACATAATTAAAAACCTACACAGTTTTTGCTAAATTTATTATTTTTCTTTGAAAAACCAATTAGTTGAAATTTCGTGTTGAATAATATCACATAGATTTTGTCACTTTACGATACTAATTAACACCAAATTTCAACTAAATGGTTTTTCAAAGCCTACTACTAATTTAGCTGAAACTGTGTAATTTGTGATCAAGTACAGAAAACAAAAAAAAATCGAAATTGAGTTTTCTCGCTTACGATACATTTTAGCAATTTAGGAGAAGAGCTTAGAACAAAAGAAACTCGTGGATTCAATGAGGGCCCAGATGGTGTAGGGATTGCCTATTCTACTACTACTACTACTACTAGGAGAAGAGCACATTTTTAACTTAAGATACACTGTAGTTTTCAATTTTTGGTCCTTCCAGATATAGGTACATCAATCTGACAAAATATAGAGAAATCATAATTGAAAGGCCATGTTCAAAAAGCCCTCTATCTTTCTTAGGATTAATTTTTCGACATGGCAGTTCATCTCAAATCGGCATGTATATATAACGACCTTCTATCTAAAATAAAAAATGAGATAGTTACCTAAAATGGGTGGCGTTTATAATGGGACACCCTATACTTACTTGGTTTATTGAAACCAGAAACAATAAACTGGGAACAGTATCATTTTTAATTAAAGAGTTATTTCTGCTGCCATAAGGTACTGTCCTCCCATAGATGATGATTTGTCCTCCTATAGAGTACAAATCCTATGTGAATTATGAAGGCGTTCGAATTGGCATATTTTCCAAGCCCGGTCTTTCCATTTTAGCTATCCAAACCTTACGAGCTAAAATAATATTTTACATGATTTTTATAAAAGATTACATTAATACAACGAAAGTTGAATACAACTGTATATAGTCCAAACGTAAGTACTTAGGTCGCCTTCTAGATTTTCTAGTGAAAGCAAAATCAAGATGCTGTACTTGAAAAAAAAAAGTGTTTCGATTCATATGTTTGCCTCATTGTTGTAGCTTATAGTTCTTTATCTAAAATATCCATTTAATGAGGTTTCAGAAGGTCCATCTCGGCAAAAATAAAAAAAAAGTAAAAAAACCAGGTCAGACCATCAAAAAGCTTGCAGGGTAGGTTAGGTAGGTATAAAATAATCTCAGACAGTAATGGAAAGAGCACTACTTCTGTATTGCCGAATATTTTAGAAAAAATCTCAAGAATACGAGACTAAATATTCATTCTGATTGACTAAGACCGCAATTTCTTAGCTACAACTTCTAATAGCTAAAAATGCATGAAATGACACTTAATGTAACAGAGGTCCCTAGCCCAAATATTTTTAGTTTACCCTTCTTCTTCTTCGTCGGCCTTATCCGTTCCGGACGTCGACCATCATCATGGCAATGCGCTGCGGTGCGGAACAACTCAATAGAAACCAAATCACTTCCGTAAG
The DNA here is from genome assembly GCA_951812265.1 of Taphrorychus bicolor. NCBI lineage: Eukaryota > Metazoa > Arthropoda > Insecta > Coleoptera > Curculionidae > Taphrorychus > Taphrorychus bicolor. The sequence continues at coordinate 11,021,667 of OX638298.1, forward strand.
TTCACGAGACAGGAAATTCTCCTTCTACCTCGTCCTCTTCTTCCTTCCACTTTACCTTGCAGGAACAGCTGTAATAGACAATAGTTGACAGGGTTTCTCATGACATGCCCCAAATACTCAAGTTTGCGTTGTTTTACGGAATTCATGAGGGTTAATTGGCAGTTCATTCTTCGAAGGGCCTCTTTGTTGGTGACTCGATCAACCCAGGAAATTCTTACCCCTTCATCTCTTGGAAACCTATGCAACTGGATACCGCGTGTGTATTTTATATTGGTAGTGCAGTTTGGAACACAACAGTAATACATTTTGAGAAAATATGATGAATAAAAACCGGAAAAACGTAGTAAAATCATCTAATGAATAAAAAATTTGTCAAATTTGACAAGAACACCGCCATGATACCGACGCTGCGCGATTTCAAATCGGTGCGAAATCGTAGAGTATCATGAAACGTCGCTTGACGCGCCTCTCGTGAGTGGGGCTTTAACTAAAAGCTATTGGACGATTGCTCCGATTAGAGATAAACAGCCCTGGGTATAACATCGATTGCGATTGTTTGCTTACTTGTCGTCAAAACAAACTTGTCAAGATATGTTATTAAAATTTCGCGGTTGCCGAATCTTTTTACACATAACATGTGTATTTTGTATTTTGTTATAAAAAAACTGTGTTATCCTAACAAAAAGATGCCAAAATTAATTAACATTAATCAGTAACCATAAAAGTGACTCCAATTCAGAAGAAACCTCCCCCAGAATTGCCCTCTATGACTTTGCCCAAGTTTCCAATATTTTTGGGGTAAGCGTTAACTCTGCTCTGCTCTATACCTACATTCTTCAGTTATTGGATGTTTAAGGACTCTAAATAATACTTATAATTCCAATGATTCTACGCTAATAATGTTTGATATCAGACACGACACCCGAAAACAATGCAGTTCTAGAACTATTAATACGTAAGTAGATATGTACTTAGAATAGCAAACTTCTTATACATATCATTACTTTGTATTGTAGTAAGTATTGCTGATATCACATTCACACCATACACTTATTAGCCCCAACTATTGTGGTTGTGAAAGATTAAATATACACAGAATTAAATATACAATATTAAAATACATTAAAAAAATATAATAATCTTGCTAGCGTTGAGCCCCGGCCCATTTTTTACTAGATTCTAGGTTAGTAATCATTATTATTAAAAGTTTGATCTGGCATCTTGAATGAAGACATCTGGCAACTTTGTGAGCAAAACAGTAAACAATAACCTTAACCTCAAACTAATTATTAATCACTGTCACTGTCAGTCATGTTATACCGGGTGAAATGTGTCAGATTTCCAACGCCTACTTGACGACAGAAATAACGGGATGGATTATACATGATAGTCCCTCAAAATAAATAAGAAAGGAAAATCGGCTCTGACTCTGACATAAGAAATTATTATGTTGGCGACACTGCACATGCATGGCGAGGGTGACGCGCCAAATTCAAATTCTTGCACTTTTCGAGGCGTTTCTACTGGTGCAAAAAAATAAAAACCGATTTCCCATGCAAATCTATGTCCAGGGTTCTGCTGGACACCCGGTATATACTTTTCATACAAATATTACGAACTTGAAAAAAAGAAGCATGTTAGTCTCTCTGACATGTTGTATTATACTAATTTATTGTATTTATAAGAGGAATACGTTGTTGTTTTAGGTGCCTTTTGGCTTGGAGCTACGAAAGAAGGCAACGGCGAATTCTATTGGCTCACCGGACACAAGATGATGTACACCAAGTGGCTTGTAGGCCAGCCGGACAACTACAAAGAAGTGGAATATTGCCTAGGCTGGGGAGTGTCCAGCAAGTATAACTTAGAACAACCGGGTTGGAACGATCTACTTTGTACACTTAAGTTACCTTTTATTTGCCAAAAATTTCAGTATTGTGAGAGTTTTCAATAAAATCTTTGATATATCATTTGGTGCTTACCCATTTTATTACCTAATAATCGTTTTTTAATATTAAATCATGCTACACGTAGAGGTGCGCAAAAACCTGAAATCACAAAGTTGCTAAGACACGACATACCTACTTACTTTTTAATGGAATACCCTATACTCTCTGTCTCATTTTTGAAAATAGCAAAGTTAGGCATTATCTCGGCTAGGGTTAGAGATATCAAAACTTTATCTACATCACCGTCTTAGTTGGAAAATTTTTGCTGAAAATGAGTACCCACTTCAGGGGTCTACTTTTGGAAATATCAAAAACAGTGAATATCCTCTCTACGGTTAGAATTATCAAAATTCTAATGTAACTATAGTCTTTGTTGGAAAATTTTTGCTGAAAATGATGTCCCACTTCAGTGGTCCATGTTTGAAAGTAACACAGTTAGCCAATATCTTTGCTACGGTTACAGATATCAAAATTGTAATGACGCAATTGTCTTAGTTAGAAAAGTTTAGCTGAAAGGCGTACCCACTTCAGGGGTTCATTTAAAAAAAAAACAAAGTTAGGTTAGCCAATATCTTCGTTATGGTGGAGATATCAAAATTCCAATTACATCGTCTTAGTTAGAAAAATTTAGCCGATTATTTCACTTATCCATATTATTGCTATGGGGCAAAACAGGTACTAATAAGCGGTAATTCGATAATTTTCTAAAAAATTACAGCGGTAATTTCACGTTGTCATGGAATCAACCATAAAACCTTAATCAATGTCGTTGTATGACTGACTTATTTAAGGTGACGTCCGAATATTCTAACACTACTTATTTATCTGTTAATATTATTTTTGATTCGAGAAATAATCTCGAGCTTCGAGAAATACCGCTCGAGCTTTAAAATGAACCAGATAATTTTTCACTCTGGCATGTTTTCCTTGCCAATTTCACTCATCCTAAAGGACTCGTAAAATTATGGAAAACATGCAATCGTGAAAAATTATCAGTAATTTTAAAGCTCTCGTGGTATTACCCCCGAAAATGCGTAACCACTTCAGGGGTTTATTTCTAAAATAATGAAGTTAGTCAATATTTCCGTTACGGTTAGAGATATCAAAATTTGAACTACACCATCGTCTTAGTTGGAAAAATCTAGCTAAAAGCAAATACTCACTCCATCGCTCCATTTTTGAAAAAAACAAAGTTAGCCAATATCTTCTTTTCGGTTAGAGATATCAATATTCCAATTATACCATAGTCTTAGTGGGAAAAATCTTACTGAAAACAAAGACCTATTTCAGGGGTCCATTTTTGAAAATATCAAAGTTAGCGAATATTTACGATATGGTTCAATTACACCTCTTTATTAGTTAGAAAATCAGGTTACTGAAAATGGTTACACCTTTCAAGGGTCTATCTTTGAAAATAACAAATCTTAGCAAATGACTCGATTAGACCATCGCCTTAGTTTGAAAGCCTTAGTTAATAAAAAGTAGGATAACATTGTTGGTGTTTGAGAGTCTTTTGGCTTGGATCTACAAGAGGAGGCAACAGCAAATTCTATTAGCTCAGCGGACATAAGATGGTTTATACCAAATGGTTCGTATACCAGCCGGACAATTCCACAAAAGAAAGGAAATATTGTCTACGCTGGGCAATACAACAAAGGTCCTTGTTGTATCGGGTTGGAACGACTTCACTTGGAAATGTAAGTTACTTACATTTGCCAAAAATTTCAATATTGTACCAACTTCTAATAAAATCCAATATTACCGTGTTCTTTCTTGAACTATAAAATATACATCCAATTATAAACATAGAAATATATTTGGTAAAGTATGTACAGATATCAAATTAATCAGTTCAAATTAAACGACTCTTGACTGTCTTGCACTGTATATCTTCTCCTGGATTTAGAATGAGGGAGTGCGTATTTGAGCTTGCTCCAGAACCACTGATCTCCCCACTGCACGTACGTGTTGGTCTTTAAGTAAGTCTTCATCTCATCGTCCAGGGTGTCCTGATCTAAGTCACCATAGAGGACTACAATAACCTGGAAACAGTATTTACGGTCAACAAAATAAAGGGTGTTTATTTAAAGCAAGTCATCAAGCTGTGACAATTACATGCAATGTTATTTTTTGCCGTGACATCGTTTTTGACGTATCTACTTGAAATGCGAACAAAATATAAGCCCCGAACAATTTGGGTTTAGATTAGGACTGGGAACACGGGAAGCACTTTTCGGATTAACGGTTTTGCTCGAAAAGTGTAGAGACCAAAGAAAAGACGTGTATTTGTGTTTCATTGACTACGAAAAGGCGATCGATCGCATCAAGCATCCAACACTGTTACAACTGCTCCAAAAACAGGGTCTAGACTACGAAGACATAAGGCTTATAAAAAATTTATATTGGGAACAGAGGGGGTTTGTTCGGTTTGGTGACACCGTGTCGTCAGAGATACCGATAAGAAGGGGAGTACGACAGGGCTGTGTTCTCTCGCCTCTTTTATTTAACATTTACTCCGAGTGCATATTTCAGCAAGCGTTGGAGGACTGTGAAATTGGCATAAAGGTGAACGGTAAAATACTTAACAACATACGCTACGCAGATGACACTGTCATCTTCGCAGACACTTCAGAAGGCTTACAGGAGCTGGTAGACAAGATTGTAAAATCAGGTGATCAACACGGCCTGAAAATAAATACAGCAAAAACCAAAACGATGGTCGTCAGCAGAAATCAAAATCTACAAGCCAATATACGAATATATGGTACTCCAATAGAAGAGGTGAGAAAATTCAGGTATCTCGGTTGCTGGGTTACCCAAAACCTGGATCCAGAGACCGAAATTCGAGCTCGAATTGAAAACGCAAGAGCCACGTTCGTGAGAATGAAGACATTTCTAACGAATACCACCCTGTCGCTCGATACTCGATACCGTTTCGTGAAGTCATATATTTATTCTGTCCTCTTGTATGGCACGGAATCCTGGACAATGGGAAAGAGGATGATGCAGCGATTGGAGGCATTTGAAATGTGGATCTTCCGCAGACTTTTGAAGATACCATGGACCCGAAGAATAACAAATGAAAATGTTATAAGAATGATGGGAACAGACAGGGAACTTTTACAACATGTGAAACAGCGCAAAACTGGTTATCTGGGACATGTATACAGAGGAGAAAAATATCAACTTTTGAGACTGCTTATGGAAGGAAAGATAGAAGGCCGAAGAGGACTCGGAAGACGAAAATGCTCATGGCTTAAAAATATAAGAGAGTGGACAGGATTAGACACATGCACCCTATTGAGAGCAGCAAGAAATAGAGAGGAGTTTGCTGGTATTGTCGCCAACCTTCAGTAATGAAGAGGGCACTTGAAGGAGAAGAAGTTATTTTTTGTAAGAACCAATGGTGGTCTAAGAAGAATACAAATCAAGAAACATTGTCCCAATTTAATAATTGTGAAGAAAACCGGGAGGACCTCTCTTTCTACTAACCATGTAGGGAGAGAACACAACTTAAGGCCTCAAAGAAAGATCCAAATTCCCAGAAATATGCACAATAACAAAATTTCATCAAGAACATTATACCAAACACATAAATGAAAGAAGAATTGCAATGTACAGAAAAATGCATATAACGAAGGCTCTGGAGAAGAATAAAACCGTAACACTTAATAGGACTTTTTTGGTGATTTTTAAATGACTAAAAACTGATGGCGCAGAAGAAAATGGAACACAATTGTGAAAAATAGGACTAATGAAGGCCATATTAAATAACAATTATTAACGTGTGAAGTGAAACCAAGTTAGTTTTCTGCCGAAGTTGTCGCTTCTCACAGATAGACGGCCGAGATTCGTACCTATACTCTCTGGGGACGACGTTCAGCAGAGTATCAGTAGTAAACTATGAAAATTATTAACGTTTACCATTTATTTTTCTGTAAAACACAAAATCATGGTGCCTTACCCTAGCCCTCCCTTCGTTGATGGCTTGCAAGTGAGCAGTCCTGAACTCCATCTTTCCCCAGACGCTCTCCATAAAATTGTTGGAAAGCACCACCAAGGTCCTCCTAGAGTCCAGGACCGAGTTTACGATTTGCTGGCTGATAAACTCGCCTGGCAGCCAGTCTCGGTAGTGGATGCATATTTTAAAGGGATGATCTCCGTTTTCCAATTCTATAAATAGTCAAAATTACTTTAAAACTGTCATTTCTAGGTCGAAAACTCGTTACCTGGCAGAAGTTCGGTTTGTACAAAATTCTCGTCTTTGTGGGAAAAGCTTATAAAAACATCGTAAGCTTTGTCCTTGTCGAGCTCCTCTTCGGCAACGCACCAGAGGCACAGGTTTTTCGAATACAAGAAGACTTTGATGCTGGTGCTGAACTTGTAATAGAGCGCTGCAAGGGCCGAAATTATCGCCAAAGGTATGGTGAGGCCTAAAGGAAGGGCCACTTTTAGAAGGTTTTCTTTTTCGCATAGTATTGAGTAAGTGATCGATTCGCCGGTTTCTTGGCAGATTACATCCTGCTGGTTCACCACTGAACTAAGCTGAAGTCGTTCAATAATAACAAGAGTAGCATAAAAATACCATAATTCGACCTTACCTTGTCCGCGTTATTTTCTTTTAGAAACTTCTGTAGGGGCAAGGCATTGCAGTCGCATTTCCATGGGTTGCCTTTTAAAGAGACATTCTTCAATGCTTTGTTACTTTTTAGAGCTTCAATGAGGTCGCTGGATAAGAATTTAAGAGAGTTGTTGACCAATTTGAGAACCTGATAAGAAAAAAAAAGCAATTTTAGGGGAGGCATGTACGACTCTATATGCTAACATCGCTCGACCAGGACGCTTATTCTATAGGAAAGAGTGAAAGTGAAAGTGAGAATTTTGACAACCTTGATTGGTCAAAAAATTCTGTTGACGAATTCCATTGGCCAGCAATTCTCACTTTCACTTTCACTCTTTATTATAGAATAAGGCCGCTGGTGTTGGCTTCTGAAAAGGAAATTGATATTTCTTCATTTTGTGAACGTCAAACCCATATAATTAAGAATTGAAGATAATACGAATGTAACAATAGAAAGTGCAGCTCGAAAAACCAGATCGAAAAACAACAGCTGCGCATGCGCCGGCTGCCAAGCTCCGCCCAACTCCATTCGTTGACCTTGGAGTAATTTCCATCTTTATATTCTTGTTGAGTAGACAGAGGCCGGGAATAGTCTCAGTGCTTAGAGCTTGCACTTTAGAGACTCCATCCGAAAATCTAATAATTTGTCATGGTCAATATTATATCTCTAGAGACCCTCCTGTTTTACTGTTTTGGCCTCCTTTTCAGCAGTGAGTTTCTTAAAAATGGCGTCGATATCCATTTGAAGTTTTGATTTGCCAGTTGCGATGCGCGATGCTCTGATGATAAAATTACGTCATGGGTATCTTAAAAATGGCGGACTTCCGGCCAAGAGACGGGACGATTTTTAGGGAAATATCGGCATTTGTTGGCACTATTCATATGTCAATGGTCTTGGTTTTGATTTTCATGGGTCACTCGATGCTGCACTTTCAATCCATGGCTAAACTTGATATTCGTAGTACAGGGTGTTCAAGAGAAAAAGTCATCTAGAAAGCTATGAAATTTTCACAGAAAAGGAGGACATAATCAAAGTAAATGTACTTTTGTTCCTTCATCCTTTTCTTTTTACATTTCAAAGCCAACTACAAGAGGTTGAGAGTTTTAAATAAACACCCGCTATATAACCAGTAGGAATATTGCCACATTTTGGTAACTGTAAAGAAAATGTCATCTCGATTTTTTCGTTAATTTTTATATTATTAAAGAGTTTATGTTAAAATTAACCGATTTGGGTGAAAAACTTCTTGGACGGTTATTCATCTCACACTTTGGAGTTATTCAGATTTCTTCTTCGTTTGTGGGCATAACACAACGTACACAACACTTCAATGCTTTGTTACTTTTTAGAGCTTCAATGAAGTCGCTGGATAAGAATTTAAGAGAGTTGTTGTCCAATTTGAGAACCTGATAAGAAAAAAAAAACAATTTTAGGGGAGGCATGTACGACTTTATATGCTAACATCGCTCGACCAGGACGCTTGTTCTATAGGAAAGAGTGAAAGTGAAAGTGAGAATTTTGACAACCTTGATTGGTCAAAAAATTCTGTTGACGAATTCCATTGGCCAGCAATTCTCACTTTCACTTTGACTCTTTCCTATAGAATACCGCTGGTGTTGGCTTCTGAGAAGGAAATTGATATTTCTTCATTTTGTGAACGTCAAAGCTCCGCCCAACTTCACCCGTTGACTCTGGAGTAATTTCCATCTTTATATTCTTGTTGAGTAGACAGAGGCCGGGAATAGTCTCAGTGCTTAGAGCTTGCACTTTAGAGACTCCATCCGAAAACGCTTTTTGTTTGCTGGGCGTGTCCTGGCGCATTATCAATAATTCGTCATGGTCAATATTATATCTCTAGATACCCTCCTGTTTTACTGTTTTGGCCTCCTTTTCAGCAGTGGGTACCTTAAAAATGGCGTCGATATCCGCTTGAATTGACGTCACGTGACGTGACATCAATTCATTTGAAGTTTTGATTTGCCAATTGCGATGCGCGAAGCTCTGATGATAAAATTACGTCATGGGTATCTCAAAAATGGCGGACTTCCGGCCAAGCGACGGGACGATTTTTAGGGAAATATCGGCATTTGTTGGCACTATTCATATGTCAATGGTCTTGGTTTTGATTTTTATGGGTCACTCGACGCTGCACCTTCAACCCATGGCTAAACTTGATATAAAAAGTCATCTAGAAAGCTATGAAATTTTCACAGAAAAGGAGGACATAATCAAAGTAATAGTAGATTATGTCACTAGGAGTAAAAGTGGGTCTTTTTGTGCTGAGCCCAGAGATTGACTGGGCGAAGCACAAAAAGACCTTTTACTCCGCGTAACATATACTATTTTTTTTTCAAGCATGCAGGAAAGTCTATTTCAGAGTGATTCAGTGTTGCAATTTTCTTTCATCCTCTTTAAGCAGGTCTAGGTACTTACTCAATTAGTGGTGTATATAAATAGAATGTGTTAGAACGGTGGTGTTCAATGTTCAATGGTTTTGATGGTATTAAATCATAACCAATGGTTTAGATGGTTGAGGTAAATTATGGTAAACTAAAAATTTATAGCATTATTATTAATACTAAATTAATAAAAATGCATTGACAGATAAATATGATGACAACTAACGACATTTAACAGAATTCGAGAACCTATGCGATTTCGACTAAAAACGGTTTCGGGTGGTGCTCTCGAACGCTCTGAGAGTATTCCTATCCTTCGTTTTTTCAACAAGAATGTAAAGATGGCAATAAGATGGTTTATATATGCGCCACCATGACAATAGCGGTGACATTTGACTTTACTTTTACTGCCTAGGACTTTTTTGCTACTTTTTTTGGTCTCAGGATTAGAAAGCCCACTTTAGGTGTGCGTATGGAGAGAACAAATGACGTACTTTTAGTCCGTTTGATAAAAAATGTACTTTTGTTCCTTCATCCTTTTCTTTTTACATTTCAAAGCCAATTACAAGAGGTTGAGAGTTTTAAATAAACACCCGCTATATAACCAGTAGGAATATGACCAAATTTTGGTAACTGTAAAGAAAACGTCATCTCGATTTTTGCGTTAATTTTGATATTATTAGAGAGTTTATGTTAAAATTAACCGATTTGGGCAAAAAACTTCTTGGACGGTTATTCATCTCACACTTTGGAGTTATTCAGATTTATTCTTCTTTTGTGGGCATAACACAACGTACACAACACTTATAAACTTCGTAGTTTTCAATGTTTATAATGTAAGTTAGGTTTTTAAACGTATCAAAAAGTAGAAATTATGTACATATTAGTAAAAAAAAATACATTTTACGGTTTTTTGGCTTGTCAGTTGACTGTCAGATGACTGATGCCAAATGAAAGTTTCTTGACGTTTTCCAAGGCGATGTTGCCAATATTTAGTCCTGAAAATTGTGGGTAAAATAAAGATATAAAGAAGTATTTTTTAAATGTTATTGTAATCTTGATGTAATTGTAAACTTCAATGTAATTGTAAACTTAGACAATACCCATTTAAGCCTGTGCAAATAATTTTTTGACTTCTTGCTTTACGCTACAGATGTATCGCCATCCGTAAATATTTATTTTAAGAAACAAAGAAAACCACCGGGCCCCGTAGCTGACCCCACTGCGGCCCTTTAGAGACGCTACTGTGCCTATTTGTTTCACATAAGTGTGGAATTTGTAGAAGCCCATGAGGTTAGGTTAGGTCAGTTATCTGTTCAGGTTATTTCAATTTTACTTTTCCTTCGGATGGGTTAGCTGGAGAGGTTCGGGGTCTAATGCTGGAGGACCTAATGGGAAGGACCCTTAGAATAGGTAGACAGAGGAAGTAGGATACGACGCCGGCGTCTGTTTGCTCCAATCTGTCAAGTGTGAAAATGCTAGTGAGGTAGCATTGATATATTGTATAGCACATAAGAAAATATTTTATTAAAAATAATAATGAAACTAAATTACTATTTGTAACATTAGTAATATTATACGTAATATTATTAGCAAGCATCGACTTCCTATTTAATAAATAAAAATAATTGTGTATTAATAGTTGTTGATAACCCTGGAATTATATCTCCTACGCCACTGGAAAAACTGCTTAAAAAGTTAAATACAAAAAACTGTCTACAAGTTACAGGATTAGAAAAATATTTCCCAAAACAGCAATATTGATTTCACTGCGGTATATACTAAATCATATTTCGAAGATTCGTGAGATAATTTAATTGTTGCTGAAAAACGCTATTATCTGTTTACCAGTGACACGTAACTCCAGGCTGGTTTCTATAGCCGCTGCTTTTACAACCGTCAGCTGCACATCCCACCATTGTAAAAAACAATTATTTATAATATTAGTCTTGCAAAATGCAATTTATTGCAAAAAGACACATAGCCAACGAAACGTTTGGTAAACATGGAGTCTCATCATTTTTGGTAACAGCTGTCAATGTAGCGGAGAATTGCGCGCGCGGATTCCATTGTTTACGTATTCAAAGGAAGGACCCTTCATTAGGCTCCCTAAAATCTAACAGACCCATTGCGGCCTGTTAGAGCCTCTATTGATCAACATACCGTTATGGGCTCTGTTTTCTATATGCAACCGCATATTTAATGATAAACTTAGACGTTTGGCATCACTGTAAATATACTTCCAGCTTTACTGTCAGTTTGGATAGTTTTCGCATCAATTTCGATGTAATTTTACAATCTTTTTTTTTCTTTATTTATCAGTGAAAAGTGGTACATTCAAGGAATTTTTCTTTTCATCTGTTCTACAGAGTGTTTCAGAAAGATGCTGACAAATTACTAAGTGATAGTTATTGCCCTTTTCATTGAAAACGTCAATCACGTCTATTAGCCAAACATTGCAGTTCCATATTGAATATACCATCTGTAGCTGACAGATGACAGACATTTCAATATTTTTTTAAATTTTGACGTTCCTTAATAGTTGAATCAAAATCAAAGTTGTGAAGGTTCAATGTTGTTTAAAAATTTCCGGGTTTACCTTTATTTTCGTAATCACTATCAACAGTTTTACCTGAATTAAGTTTAAATTGTTGAAATTTGTTAATTGAGTTGTAGCAAGTGAGATTTCTGACTTGCTATGCTCTTGACATTGAACTTATGTTCGACCGTAGCTGACTGTATTTACATTTTTGTGATTTTAAAAAAGACAAAAAATTGAATTCCTTGTTTTTCTGGATTTAATCCGGGTTAAGATACAAAGGTAAGTGAATTGCGACTATACAGGACATATTTTATGATTATATGTGAATTTTGCTTGTATGCAGAAAATAAATGTAGAAAGAGAGAGTTAAGTGTTTTGTACAGGGACATCATTTTAAGTCGCTCATTCGATTAGCAGCTTTTATGTTACACTTTTTAAAAATACGATACATGAGGGTCGTACGGCATCTAAGGCCGACCTCGGATCCAGGGCTAGCAAATTTATTGGCTGGTCGGATTGACGGGTACGACGCCATCTTGATTTTTCTTAAATGGAAACACACATATATTTATCCACAGTCTAATAGAGCTGAAGGAGCAGATTACAGAAATATATAAGGAGCTCGGAGGAGGGGCTCTGGATTGAGTAGGGGCCTTTCAACAGTAAAACGCACTCGGGCGGGGAAGTCCTCAACCCCGACACGGCGCGTCCCAATGACTGATAGTTGAACGTTCCTGCAGATATGTAGGTCAGGTGTGAATAAGGTTCTGCTAAATAAACACCCGCGGATGAACTGAGGACATGACATAGGGCATAAGCTATGTCATTCATTACTAGATCAGAGCGACAGAGAAATGATCTCTGGAGTGGTCTGATACTGGACAGTCACAGGCGGCAACCTAAGTATGGTTTAACCGACTGTGATACTGCGGTGTGGAAAGCAACGGAAAACTACCGCACTAGATAGGTTATACCTTTCCCAAGATAATTCCATGGCTGAAAATACAATAGTAATGGCCGTCAGTCCGGGGCACCCCTTCGATGGGGAGACAGTGCGAAGAATCTCCCCGTCAGCCAGTCGAGGGAATCGTTTCAAAATATGTGGAAACAAGGTCAGTCTAGCAACATGGAATGTTCGCAGCTTCTTTCAGGAAGGAAAGTTGGACAACCTTACCCAAGGAAAACCTTACCCACAGACTCATGCTGATCCAATTGCAAACAAACTACGGCAAGATGAACTTAATTAAAATATATGCCCCTACAGCTGAGAAAAGCGACGGAGACGCAGAGCTATTTTATGAGGAGCTTCAGAACATCCTTAAAAAAACAAGAGGTAACTATTGTAATGGGAGACTTCAATGCCAAGATTGGAGAGGGCAGATGTGGACAGTATGTTGGCCAATTTGGACTGGGGGAGTAGTCAGTAACACATTGTTCAAACTCCCGAAAAGAAGGCTATACACGTGGATAGCACCGGGCGACAACACAGAGCGAATAATTAGAAAACAGATTGACTACATTCTTGTTAACAAGAGATTCCGAAATAGCATAAAATCAGTGAAAACATACCCTAGAGGGGACATTGGAAGTGACCACAACCCCCATAGTAATGAATATGTATGTGAGGTTAAAGAGGAGACAGTCCCAAGCAGAAAACACCAGTTTAAATATCCGAAGTATACCAGAAGTCCTAACTGCTGTAACTAATAAAGTAAATAATAGATTCCATAAGCTCCAGGAACAAAGTGTTGGTGATCTGGGTGAAGAGGCAAAGTGGACCAAAATTAAAGAAGCAATAATAACAACACAACAAGAAAGCATTGGTAAGGGCAACAACCGAACTAGGCAGAGATGGATGGCAGAGGAAATTTTGGCACTGATGGAAGAAACAAGGAGATACAAATAAGGCAGGAATACCACGGAGATACAGAACACAATTAGAAGTAAGATAAGAATAGCAAAAGAGGTCTGGATGACTGAAAGGTGCAAGGAAATTAAAGAATTAGAACAGAAGTAGGACAGTTTCGGCCTACATAAAAAAATAAAGAAGTCACCGGTGTGGTGAGAGAGAAGAAAACCGTACACGGAAAGATGAATAGGGAGATGAATATGCCACACTGGTTGCTGTCTTCGATGCCAGACTGAGACTGTGGATGCAATATATAGGGTGTCCGGAAATTCCTATGCCAAATTTCAGGGTATGATTCTACATTAAAAAATAAGAAAAAACGTTTCATATAAATGTGTCTCCGGAAATGTCTCTATAATAAGCTAGAGCATTTTAAAGATGGCGCCCAAAAGTAGTTTTTATATTTTATCTTAAAAACTGATTTATGAAATTGCTTTAGTTTTGGTAAATCAACTACTATTAATTAGGGGATATTTTGTGTGTTAACGGCACACAGAATTTCAAATCAGAGGCGTGGCTAGGGGGGCACCCATAGAGGATTTATCAAGGTAGAGGTCTTTATTTACATTTTTCAATATTGGCGTGATAAACAAACCCTCCATACATTGTTGCCAGGATTACTTTGCTAGTAAATTGGCACATCCTTTTTTTGAATGATATCTTGCGAATCTTTACACCACGAGAGTACTACTAATATCTAATGCTGTCCAAATAATTTTTGAATGGTGATTAATAGAACACTTATGACGGTAAAAGAAAAAAAAATACGTTTAAGATAGCCAACTGGTCACAATCGGCAACATTGCAGAATCCGTGGTTTATGTCAGTTTATGACAATTATTTCATGGATTTTTTTTCTGGTTTCCTGAAAGTTTTAAGAGTTTTCCGGCGACTTTTTCGCTTTTAGCAATCGTTTCTGTTTTAATTTGTTTATTAGCCATGGTGAGACAATGTTTTGTGTGTAAAACTTGGGATTATAAAAATAAATCTAGCAAATTTTGTTTTCACCGGTAAGCTCATTTGTGTTTTGTGGTTATGTTGTTACTCGGCCCTTGGCCTTTAGCCATTGTCGTCGTTTGTATTGTTATTCTATTATTAATCTTTAATCTAAAAAAACTCAATAAATGGGTATAGTAGGTATGTATAAAAAATAATTTAAATATAAAAATATTTGAATGTTTTGGTCTGCATAAAAATCCAAACGCATGCTGCGTAAAATGGTATACTTGTTTCCTTGAAAAATAATACGCCTATGTGTGCTTATGTCATCTGGAGATGTTTGCCATATTTTTTTATTTATACACTTCACCATTTAAACGGCGTGGCATCACAAAAGGTCTGACCAAATGATCACCAAGTATTCCCGCCCACACAATGATCGCAAAATTTGTTTTGAAATCCGGCTTCAAAATAAGCGTGAGGATTTTCATTTGTCCAAACGTGATCGTTATGAAGATTTTCCATTCCGTCTTGCGTAGAGCCTGCTTCATCAGAAAATAAAATGTTATGAAGACAGTAACGATTTGCTCGACATTTCATTTGCAACCACTGACAAAATTCTAAGCGCGGCTGAAAATCCTGTAATTTTAAAGCCTGGACACGTTGTAAATAATACGGTTTTAGTGTAAAATTTCCAAAACAGAACTTTTAGGTACATTTTCTATCACCGCCAACTTCCTGGTGCTAACTTTTGGATTCGCCGAAACAGCATCCAACACCCGTTCTTCTATATCAGGATTTCTGATAGTGCGTTGTCTACCATAGTTGCGTCTATCTGGAACAAATGTGCCTTTTTCTCTTAGTCGTTGGTGCAAACGAGCAAATATGGTTTTGGAAGGAGATCGTCGTCGGGGGTATTTTTCTTGATATAGCCTTAGAGCTTTACGACTGTAACCATTTGCCCTACCATACATAAAATGAATATCAGTCATTGCCGAAAATGTGTAGCCTTCCATACTGTGACGGTAATATTACTCAAGAAAATAATAACTTTATTTACGGTGAAATTTTACGTTTAGCAAAAGTCAAACTGACAGTACTGCAGTCAACAAAATTAACCGTATTCAAGTGTCATATTGTTACTTCATGGCCAACTATGAAATTTTAATAAAATTATGTTTAGGAAATGTCCTATGACAAGACTACCTCTATCACCGTTTTTCTCACAAAGTAGTAATGCTACACATTTTTTGAAGAATACCTTTTTACCTAGAATTAACCGACAAAATCGAAAAATTGTGTAACATTAAAAAAAATTGATAAATATTAATAGGTGCCCCGATAGCCACGCCCCTGATTTAAAATTCTGTTTGCCGTTAGCACACAAAATATCCCCTAATTAATAGTAGTTGATGTACCAAAACTGAAACAATTTCATAAATCAGTTTTTAAGATAAAAAATAAAAACTACTTTTTGGGCGCCATCTTTAAAATGCTCTAGCGTATTATAGAGAAATTTCCGGACACACATTTATATGAACCTTTTTTCTTATTTTTTAATGTAGAATCATACCAATCGATAGTATAACTCAACTGTTTGATGACCAAAGAACAGAGGCATATGACGTAACTATATCAGAGACCGCTCCAGAAATAACGAAGGAGGAAGTAGAGTATGCCTTCAAAACCTCAAACTCCAGTAAAGCAGTAGGGCCAGATGAAGTGCATTGTGAGGTCTTGAAACTGCTGGATGAACGTTAAATCAGTGGATCTGTTCAATAGCATTTATACATCAGGAGTAATTTCCAGAGAATGGCTGCTTTCCACTTTTGTTCGTATCCCTAAAAATCTCGAGCGTCAAAGTGTGATAATCACAGAATAATAAGTTTGATGAGTCAGGTTCTGAAGATCTTTGTAAAAATTATACATACTAGAATATACAAAAAATGTGAGGCTGAAACATCAAACACACAATTTGGATTCCGCAACGGAATGGGCACGAGAGAGGCCATCTTTGCTTTGAATGTCTTGTCTCAGAGATGCCTACATGTAAACCTTGACCTTTACGTATGCTTCGTAGTAAGGCGTTCGACAATGTCAAGCATGAAAAGCTTCTGGATATACTCCAAGGACTTGGCATTGATTACCAGGATGTCCGAATAATATCAAATCTCTACTGGGGACAAACTTCTAGAGTGAAATATGACAATGCTTTGACAGAACAAATTAGTATTCGGAAGGGAGTTAAACAGGGGTGTGTTTGCTATTTAATATTAACTCGGAGATTGTTCTTCGGGAGACATTGGAAGAGGAGCTGGCGGGTATAGCAATCAATGGCAGAACTGTCAACAACATCAGGTATCCTTACGATGCCTCTGTAATAGCAAGCTGCCTCAAAGATCTGCAGAGACTGGTAGACAAAGTAACAGTAATAATATCCAAAAGGAACATCAGTGGTCAGCTGATTATACGCAATAAGACGGTTGAGCAAATCCAACATTTCAAATACCTAGGAACTATCATAAATGAAAATGTGGTACACAAACAAGAAATCTTGTCAAGAATTGAGCAAGCGAGGACAACATTTATGAAACTGAGAAAACTGCCGACAGCCCGAGATCTATTTTTGACTTTGGTGCAGTATTACGTCTTTCCAGTATTACTATATGGTCTTGAAGGATAGACACTGAACAAGGGAACATCGAAGACACTGGAATTCAAAATTAAGGCGTAATTCAAAATATGAAATTCTGCAGCTCACCATGCAGGGGAAGATCGTGGGACGCAGAAGTGTCGGTCGACGTAGAATTTCCTGACGACGTAACCTACGAGACTGGTTTGACCTCTCATCTGTCGAACTATTTCGGACAGCTGCCTCTAAAGTTAGAATAGCCATGATGATCAGCAACTTCCGAAGAAGAAGCTGAGATCAAGAAGAAGAAAATATCTATCTTTAGGCATTTCGATTATACAGGGTGGTAAAGTTGTTGAATTTCGAAAGTAATTTTTTTAAGTCGCTCACTCGATTAGCAGTTTTCCTGTTGCACTTCTTAAAAATTAGATACATGGGACTCGTACGCATGTCATCTAAGGCCGACCTCGGATCTAAGCCTAGCGAATTTATTGGCTGCTAGGTTTGACAGATACGACGCCACCTTGATTTTTTTTTAATGGAAACGTACATATATTTATACAGTCTAATACCGACCCTATACAGTCTGATACAGACCTACAGTATAATAGAGCTGAAAGAGCACATTACAGAAATATATAACTTCGTATAACTCCAATTTTTTAAGAAGTGCAACAGGAAAACTGCTTATCAAGGGAGCCACTTAAAAAGATGTCCCTGTACCTATAAAAATAATATGATCTCTTTAACTCTATAATGCTTCAGAAATATGCTTCATGGATTCTCAGGAATTATTGGATGTATTCATGCCGGATTGGAGACATCTATAAGCCGTTCACTTATTATAGTCGCCAAGTAGACGTTGGAAAATTGATTTTGACATTTTTTTTCAATCATCGTTTCTTCTCGACATGTGCTAAAAGACGATGGGTATAAAAAAATGAAGGTTTCAAAGGTAACTAGATGACAACAATAAGTGAATGGGTAATAACAATAATTGGGCCAAATTTTAACAACCCTGAGAGACCTGAACTATTGTAGAAAAGGATTCTATAACTTTAATGTTCAGATAGTAAGTATTATCATGGTCATGATGCTTTTGCCTGTGCTTTTACATCTTAGTGTCAAAAGGTCAAAGTCTAGGTAACTTTACCAAGAGAATAATTTCTATAAATACGAAGAAAGAAAGGCAGAGCATTGGCCAGTTGTTTGGCATCCAATGAAATTATATTCTAGAAAAATTAACAGGATTTTGATATATTGGCTTTATAATCTTACAGTTTTGTGTATAAGATATAGAGTGTTAATAAGTATGAAATGTTGAGTATAAATGCTCGATTTCCCGGGTGCGCACATGCTGCAATATAGCAGATGTCTCAAGCTTAAAAGGGTGATAACTATATTTATTTGGGTAAGATAATTAATGATATTGATGTGGTGTTCTCAAATAAAGTTTTAGGTGCACTTTTAGGCAACGTATATTAAACTATTCGCTTTACTCAAACTATAAATTTTAATTTGAGACGAAGCAATAAGGCTTTGTTTCAACAATACTTCAAATCTTTTTACACATTTTCAGAAAATGAAGAACAGCTGGAAGATAATCATAAAGAATTTCCTGTTGTTCCTGTTTGATATGAAATTATAAACTGAGTAAAAGATCAGTATTTCCAAAGTGTACTTTACGTTTGGCAAAGAAGTAAAATGTACCCACCTACTTATTATAATAAAAATCACTTTAAACAGGTTTGCAATTTTTCCATTAATAATTATAATATTATTAAATTGTCTCCATTTGGAGATTACATGTGCTATTTTTTTGTATTTACAATGGCGGTGATGACTCCTAAAACTGACATTTTTGCCAAACACGGTACCAAATTCAATGTTAAAATACAATTGAAATTCAAATTCAACGTTGAATAGTGAATACGAAACTATTTCCATGTTAAACTGAATGTATTAAATTTCAACTTGACCTTATTTCAATGTTGAAAAATTTAAAGATTTAGTAAATACACCTGAAAAACAATTTATATTCAAAAATATTCCTTTAACACCTTTTGCCTCCAAAAGGATTAGGGGCTCAGGGCGGCTTTGACAACTATCAGTAAAACTTCAGTTTGAAGTTAAAACACCAGATATGACGTAGATTACATTGTAGATCTGTCAGGTAACAATGCAATCTACTTCACTAGGAAGTTTTACTGATAGTTATAAAAGTCACCCTTATAAGGAAAAGTTGGATGACTTGACGTTTTCTATAATCCCCTAAAGTGACTCTGCACTTTTCTGAAACACCATTTGTAAAGAAAAAATGTGAAAACCGAGATGACATACATTTTACAAACACCCCAAACTTTCAAGTTTAAAGTTTCTTTTAACAGTCACCCATTCATGACTATCATAAGTTATATGTTACAATTACATAGATCTCAAAAAACAAAAAACCAAAGGTAATTTCTAACCATTAATTTAAAGCAAACTTACCTCAAATTCTTTAGGAATCCAGTTTAAGGACTCAATAAAATTATTAGACAAGTCTAACGTGGATACGTTACTATAGTTCCCAAGACGGTTCTGTTCATTTTTGTTTAGCTTATTCCCATTCAACATTACCATCGTTTGGTTATGCTGATATCGATCGGTAACCAGTCTGCCAATTTCAGGAAACACTATTAAGTTGCTTTTTGAACAGTCTACGGTTACGGCGTTATTGGGCCTTGTGTAATAGCAATTGCACTCCTTTGGGCATCCGTCGATATATATCAGGGGGCAGTTATCATCCGGAAAGTGATTGTAGCAAATATCTTCCTACAATAACCTCCATCAGATTTATTATCTATAACCATCCAACTAAATATGTACTTACCTTACTATTGACTTGGATAATGGTAGAATAACTTTGCAGAGGCTCCACTTGGTAGTGCAAGCAATTACACCGAACTAGATTGTTAGACAAATCTAACATAACTTTCCAATCGTTTTTTGTTGTAGCAGTTGAAGTACGAAAATCCGCTATGTGGTTGTAAGACAAATCAATTTCTACATAAACACCCTTAGGCACAGCATCTTTATCCTGTAACAGATTCAAACCTTAGAAGTAACATTTGACTAAGCTCGACACTTACCAGGCGCACATACGTTATGTTGTTATAGCTCAGATCCACATGACGCAAGTCAGTCATATTAGTCAGAAAATTTGAAGGAAATTCACTTATAGAATTATTCCTCAACATCACACTTCTAGCTCGAAATCTTGCTAAGCTCTTAATGGAGTTATAACTCAAATCGAGAATGTCCAGTATCGAGAACACATGCGATTCAAAAGCTGTGAGCCTGTTGCAGGACAAGTACACTTGTTTCAACTTCTGTAACGGTTGCAGCAAGTTCTTCGGCAATGCGCTTATCATGTTGAAACTCAAATCCATTATCTCTAAGTTCGTCAAACTGGCCAAAGAGTTATCTTCCAAGTGTTCAATAGCATTGTCGGATATATTCAGCACGAGCAATTGTTGGCAATTCTGACAGAAGCGGGAGGGTAATTTGCTCAAACTGCATGAACTGATATTTAAGCTTTGGATACTCGTTAAATTCGAAAAATCGTTTGCTTTAAAAGAGAGCTTTAAGTTGTTGGATAGGTCCAAATTCTGCAATTTTGGAAGCAACTGAAAAGCACCCTCTTCAATGGTGGTCAAGTCGTTATTACTGAGGTTTAATAGTTGTAAGCCGGGGGCAGTCAAAAAAAACATTTTGCTTAACTTTCTAATTCTATTGTGACTTAAATCAAAATAAGTCACATTGGGTGCAGTGTCAAGCATAGCAATCTTGTTATTTCTTAAACTCAGAGATTTCAAATTGCTCAGATTGTTTAAGGTAGTGATATTCAAAATTTCAATGCCATTAGAGGCCAAATCCAACGTCTCAACATGAGACAAGTTCTTTAGGTAATCTTTGAGGTTGTTCACATTCAGATTATTAATAATCACGGTGCTTAACTGAGATCCGTAGCTTAAGAAATGCTTCTCAAACAAAGTAACGTTCGCTCTGTCTTTATCTATCTTATTCTCAAACTTTAAGTACTTCAGTGCATTATCATACAGTATGTCTTCAGAAGCACTGAGAGCTTTAAATTTCTTCGAATCCAAAGCATAAACAACATGTTTAGCGATGGTTTTGCTACATTTATTGATCATAAAAGCTAAACTCAACGAAGTTTGATCGATGGCCATCAGATAGTTGGCATCAAAAGACATAACGACTTCTTTGTTATCAGAGGGTGAGATCGGGTTTCTACAAACTATGGCTATTTTCTGGGGAGTGAGGGTGATGCTCAGGTGGTCCACTTTGGCTATGGGGCAGGGCTTGTGGGTTGAATCTGACATGAAGCAGCATCGTGTTGAGCAGTTTTGAGCAACAGCCTTGTTGAACAGAATCGTTAAGGTGACTATGCTTATATGGCTCAGGAGGAGTGTTTTGTTGCGCATGATTCGCCTGGAAAACATATTTTGCTTAGATGTTGGAATTTTTTAGGGCTAAGAAGACAAAGTGTTTCTCTTGCAAAAGTATTCTATAAATAGCACTTTATTGGTCAGACATCGATGATGATAATATGCATGCAGACGTAAATAGGATGGTTTTTCCCTAAAAGAACTTGACGTCAAAACGATGATTGTGGTTTTAGCAATTAGGCATTTAAATAATGAGAACAATTTATTTTCCGAAACTTTTAGAAGTATAATAAAACACTGGAAGTGCTCATGCAACGAAATATTTGAAGCGTAGAAGAGTTTAAGGTTCACTTAGGAATGGAAAAATTTTGAGGTACGTAAGCTAACATTTTTCTTGACATTTAAAAGCTTATAATATGTAAAAAAACGCCAGTCTTCATGATTGTGGTTTTAGTAATTAGGCATATAAATTATGAGGACAATTTATTTTCAGAAACCTTTAGAAGTTTAATAAAATACTGGAAGTGCTCATGCAAAGAAATATTTCAAGCGTAGAGGAGTTTAAGGTTCACTTAGGAATCGAAAAGGTTTTGAGATACGTAAGTTAACATTTTCCTGGCATTTAAAAGCTTATAGTATGTAAAAACGCCAGTCTTCATGATTGTGGTTTTAGTAATTAGGCATATAAATAATGAGGATAATTTATTTTCAGAAACTTTGAGTTAGAAGTTTAATAAAACACTGGAAGTTCTCATGCAAAGAAATATTTCAAGCGTAGAGGAGTTTAAGGTTCACTTAGGAATGGAAAAGGTTTTGAGGTACGTAAGCTAATATTTTTCCTGGCAATTAAAAGCTTATAATATGCAAAAAACGCCAGTCTACTTATTATTTCAAGGAAATTTATATCTGTATATTGTCTTAACAACCGACCGTGTTTTTCCACTTCCAAAAATAAATACTTACATATCTCTCCTAATTCAATTTGGTCACCAACTTTCACTACTACCTACATTTTGCCATAAAACTTCCGATCCACAAGCCGATTTTATAAACTAAAACTAATTTGTTGCTAATTAAGCTTCGTTTACTGCACAAACCCGACCACAACTGAAACGCATCATTTTCGTATATTATTCGCTTCAATGTCAGACGAGAACGAAGTATAATTTATTCACTTTTGCGTTCGACGCGGTTAGTAACGGGGAATTCTACGGATGGTCGCCTCAGTTAATCTATTTAACAGTGTTTACAGGCATTTTATTAGGAATGATTAATATTAATGTTTGCCCATTTCTTAAGAGAGATTTGGATTTCCCTCTCGTATCTGTTCATTAAACGCAAAAAGCAGGGTCATTGCATGATGACTGTAAATTTCAGTCATACTAATTTGTTCTATTTTAAGGCTGGGAAAATACGTCATCGTTACTTTCAAGTGACATAAATGCAGTTTCCTATTTTTTATTGTTTTTTTGTAATTAACCAGACTGAACCGAAGATCGATTCATACTCTTATGTTTATTAGATAGTGAGGGAAGTTATCGATGTAGTTAAAGAAGAAGACCTGCCAATTCAAATATGGCACCTGTAAGGTGGTCAAAAAGAAAGGCCATCGATGGCGGGAATAAATGGTGAACCGCAGAAAAAGCAGTTCGTTATTGATCTCGTAGTATACCGGAATAGAAGTAGATGACCGGAATCGGAAGGAAAGCGTAGAATCGTTGAGGAGGCAGCAAAGACCCGGAAGATACTTCTGATATTTGTTAAAGGCAAACAAAAATCTGAAAAGCTGGTGTAGAAATCAAGAAAGGAGTCTTTAGCTTGGTGCAGGTATACTCCATTCCTTATTTTTGCCATCTCGTTACCTTTGAAATCTTAATTTTTTTATACCTGTCTCTTTTCGATACATGTTTGTTAAAATGCTGCATAAACAATCATCAGAGGCTTGCCTGAGGATTAAGGATTCATAGTTTGACTTGATTTCAAGCTACTTGACTTGAGTTGAATTTATTTTAATTCAAGCTCAAGTCAAGTTTGTCAAAAAATTACCTTTTTATTACCTAAAATTATAATTGAAAAGTCAAGTAGTTTGAAAAACACTTGAGCTTAGCTTTATGATTTTATTATTTTTATTAGTTGATACGTAAACAAGTTTGAAGACATTTTTTGCTTAATATCTTGAAAATCGTTGACCCCAGTTCTTCCGCCTTCAGAATCTTGATTAAGTTCAAAGGATTTATTGTACTCAATGATATTCTGAAATCTTTGAGAGCTTTCTCTTAATGAACCCAATTGGGGCTCTTTACCTCATTATCCAGTAATGAGCCGATCTCTAACCATGCGATCCTTATAAAGAATTGTTAGATTTTTTATTAAGGCAAAAAAATGTGCACACTTGGGCTTGTTAGCTATACTTACAGGGGTGTCGCAAATGTCGCTAAAGTTTTTTATTATTTTGGCCATGAAATTCTCCTTCGAATACAACTCGTGAATTGAAAATTATAGGTAATTTTAGACCGATATGCAGTTCGTTCAATTTGGATCAGAAAAAAGCATTTTGCATTCGTGCATAGCGTCCTAAAATTACCGATGATTTTCAATGCACTTGTTATATTACATATGATAAGTGTTTGTGTGCCTATTGGTAATAAATCTAGGTGTAGTAGTAAGGTTTGGTTTTTCTGTTGACATTATTTCATTTTATGTTGTTTTCATAATTTTGAAATAAAGATTATTTATTATTATTACTATTATTACTGAACGGTGGTTAAGGTTACAGATCCTATAGTTTAAGAGCCGGTATTTTGAATCCCGATCACGAACTTGATCAAGTAATCATCGGTGAAATGTTACAGTCATAATAATACAAGTCATAGATAAACAGTGTTCAAATATTTTAATCGGAATTCAAACTACCGGCTCTAAGGTGATTATTCGAAATGGGTAAAATGTCTTGTGGCCGCCTGGCATATCGTATATCTCATCTACTTATTATTGTCACCAGTTGGCGTTTGAAATCTAACTTTTACATGTTTATGGAATATTCTCAACATTGGCAATTCGTTCAAGTAGAACAGACAAAGAGATAGGTATTGTTGCGAACTCGGGGTTCAATAATTCCAGTGTAACAATTTAACACGAACACTATTTATTTATTCCACAAATACACACGACTACTAAATAACTCACTACTTAACACTTTATAGCCTTCTATTATCGCTTCGTACTTTAGCTTACTTATAGCTCGCTTAAAATAAGACTATTCTTAACCGCCGCTCTATGCGCCTTTTATATACAATCCTAAAATTACAGAAAAACCTAGAAACTTCTTTATAAGAATTCTTGAATAATCTCACATAAAAAAAAGGGTGTAAACAACTGCCTTCTAGATTAAACCAAGCAATAAATCACTCGTGTCAGCCATGACGCAGCGCGGATAGGTCGCGAAGCTCCACCAACCACACGCGTTGCCCCGCCTCCCATGCGGCGTTGCTGCGAATCGTAACATTGCCCTCCTAAGGCTGTTCGTCCCGAACAGATAGAGTTCCATGGTATCGTGCTAATCTATCCAAATGAACGACTTTCATCTTTGACTGGGGGTCCGCTGGATCCTATACACCACATCATTAATCTTCTTTATAATTGTATAAGGTCCTTCCCAATTTTGGCTAAGTTTGGGCGACTTCCCCACCTTTCGCCTCGGATTGTATAGCCACACCAAATCACCATCCTGGAAGCCGCGGGAGTTAGCTAGTAAGTCATATCTTGCTTTGGCTCGATCACTGGATATCCGCAGTTTATTCCTGACTTGTTCATGAACATTGTTCAGCCTCTCCTTAAGCTCCTCCACAAAATTCTCAGAGTTGAGCGACTCCTTTTCTGGTGTTCCATACATCAAATCCGCAGGAAGCCTCATTTCCCTTCCGAACATTACTCTCGCCGGTAGTATAACCAGTGGCTTCATGCGTAGAGCCTCGATATGCCATCAACATGAGAGGTAGATGTTGGTCCCAATCACGCTGATGATCTGTCACCATTTTAGACAGGTAATGTTCCATGGTCCGATTAAATCTCTCGACCATCCCATCCGACTGTGGATGCAAAGGAGTTGTCCTGGTCTTGCGAATTCCGCCAAGTTCCATGACCTTCTGGAAAACGGCCGATTCAAAATTTCGGCCCTGATCAGAATGAAGTTCGAGAGGGACTCCGAATCTGCAGAACATTTCATTTACTAGCACCGTTGCCACCGTCGTTGCTTCTTGATTAGGCAGGGCGGCTTCAGGCCATTTAGTGAAGTAATCCATGGCGACGAAGATGTATTTATTGCCCGACTCAGTCTGAGGAAACGGTCCCGCGACATCAATTGCTACCCTCTCGAATGGAGCACCTACAGTGTACTGCACCATTCGACCCCGTGATCTTGTTCGAGGTCCTTTTGTGGCACAACAAACTTCACACTTGCGGCACCAAGATTCGACGTCTTCATGATAATTCACCCAGTAATACCGCTCTTTAATTTTGGCCAATGTTTTGTTGACCCCAAAATGGCCTCCGCTTGTTCCGTTGTGCATTTCCTGTAGTACATCTGATTTTCTGCTACCAGAAACAACCAACTGACTGACTATGGACTTGCCATCCGGACTCTCCCACGCTCTCTTCAGTAGTCCATTTTCTATTTTAAGAG
Organism: Taphrorychus bicolor; assembly: GCA_951812265.1. Classification (NCBI taxonomy): domain Eukaryota; kingdom Metazoa; phylum Arthropoda; class Insecta; order Coleoptera; family Curculionidae; genus Taphrorychus; species Taphrorychus bicolor. Next base: position 11,047,788 of record OX638298.1, read on the forward strand.
AGTGCCACTGGGCCCATAGCGCCTTTAGGTTTGGACCTTTACCAGCAATTTCTTGCCACTCTGGTCTCTTGTCGTCAGTCTTTGCCAGGAGAATGGGTCCAATATCTGGATCATTCATTTGTTCGTCTCGAAGCGCTTGTGTGGTCCAGCCATCGTTTATCTCCACCGACGTTCTCCTTACAGAAAGAAATCCCTCACGCTGCTCAGTTCTTTGACAATGCCGACAATCTTCTTTACACGGCCGTCTAGACAACGCATCGGCATTTCCGTGAGACCTCCCTGGTCGATGTTCAATTTGGAAATCGTACTGCTGCAGGCGCTCTATCCATCTGGCTATTTGGCCTTCAGAGTTTTTCATCTGTAATAACCATTTCGAGGCTCCATGGTCAGTTCTAATCAGGAATCTTTTTCCATATAAGTAGCGATGGTAATGTTCGACTGCTTTAACGATGGCCAACAGCTCCTTTCTAGTGACGCAATAGTTTCTTTCTTGCTTACTTAAAGTCTTACTGTAGTACTCAATGACCTTCTCTTGCCCGTTTTGTCTTTGAGAGAGTACTGCACCTAGACCACAGTTACTTGCATCCGTGTCCAAAATAAAGAGTCCGTCTTTTATAGGGTAAGCCAAGATTGGACTAGAACAGAGGGCAGCTTTAAGCCTTGCAAACGCCTGACTGCAATCGTGGTTCCACAAGAACGGTGTTTTCTTTTCTGTTAATTTGTGCAGCGGTTTTGCGATGTCGGCGAATCCCTCTACAAATCTCCTGTAGTAAGTACATAGTCCTAAAAAGCTCCTTACTTCGTGTTTGTCTCGGGGAACTGGCCAATCTTTAATGGCAGATATTTTACTTTGGCTAGTTTTAATGCCTTGTTCTGAGATAGTATGCCTCAAGTACTCGACTTGCTTTTGGAACAGGCTGCATTTCTTGTAGTTTAACTTCAGGGGAGCATTCCGTAACTTGCTGAAGATTTCTCTTAAATTCTTCAAATGCTCGTCAAAATTACGTCCCATGACAATTATGTCATCCAAGTATACCAGGCACGTTTTCCAAGTCAGCCCCCTCAAAACAAGTTCCATTAGTCGCTCGAAAGTTGATGGAGCATTGCACAATCCAAAAGGCATAACAGTGAACTGGTATAGCCCAGAACCAGTAGAAAATGCAGTCTTCTCTTTGTCTTCGGGAGCAATCTTTACTTGCCAGTTCACATCTTCCACCACCAGTAAACGGATACTAGTTTCCACATTTCCATTGGTTAATGCAAACTCCTCATCTCCAAACGTGAGAATATTCCGTTTATGATCATAGAAGAATCCATGTTTCCTGATGAGATCCATTCCCAAAATAAACTCGTCTTTGATCCTGGCAACCAACACTTTATGCCGAACTACAAGTCTTTCTCCAATAATAATAGTGACATCGGCTTCTCCGTCTATAGGGCAAGACTCTCCAGTGACTGAATTTAACATAATAGGGTTGGGCAATGGTTGTATGGTATATCCGACAAGTTTATCTGGCCTTGCAATGGTCACATCTGCTCCTGTATCGATGGTAATCTGGATCTTCTGTCCCTTAATGCGTCCGGCCACTGTGAGACTTTTTCCACCCACATAATTGACTTTAAAGATCCTGGGGGTCTTAACGGGCCCGGGCAATTGCCCCCTTGCATTGACCGGAATTAGTTTTCCTGGGATCTAGGGCGGTCTTGATCGCCGTTCGGTCTTCTAAACGGCGACGGACTTCTTGCCCTATTACGGCAGTTACTCCTGATGTGACCCAGTCTGCCGCAGTTAAAACATTTTATGCCCCGTTGATCGAGGAGTTTTTTCTAACAGGGCTTGCACATAATACTGACTGCCATATCCTTCATCGCTTTATGTAAACTGGCCATGGAATCAGCCATAGACGTATTCTCCTCTTTATTGCAAGTTGCCATTCGTACACGTGGAGATGATCTAGAGGACACTCGCGACGCCTCGAATTCCAGGGCCCGAACTAGTGCCTCGCTGATATCCTTGGGCCTTACTAGACGTAAGTGGTATCTCATGTCACTATCGCGAACTCCCTAAATGAACGACTTTCATCTTTGACCTGGGGGTCCGCTGAATCCCACTTCTGACACCAATTGTTGCGAACTCGGGGTTCAATAATTCCAGTGTAACAATTTAACACGAAAACACTATTTATTTATTCCACAAATACACACGACTACTAAATAACTCACTACTTAACACTTTATAGCCTTCTATTATCGCTTCGTACTTTAGCTTACTTATAGCTCGCTTAAAATAAGACTATTCTTAACCGCCGCTCTATGTGCCTTTTATATACAATCCTAAAATTACAGAAAAACCTAGAAACTTCTTTATAAGAATTCTTGAATAATCTCACATAAAAAAAAAGGTTGTAAACAACTGCCTTCTAGATTAAACCGAGCAATAAATCACTCGTGTCAGCCATGACGCAGCGCGGATAGGTCGCGAAGCTCCACCAACCACACGCGTTGCTGCGAATCGTAACAGTATAATAAAAAAATTAAATTTCAAAGGTACCTAGATGACAATAATTAGTGAATGAGATATGTTTTCGATAACGGTAAATGGCAGTGTTATATAGGTCAATAAGTCATTTCAGTAGTTCAGAACTGAAATCAGTAGATCTACTGAAAAATCATTACACAAACCTGGTCTGTTGACCTAGTGAAAAATGATTCCATAAATCAATGTCATCATGAATTTTTCTTGAGATGGATGACCGATTTATAAGAAAATATTGGAGAATGTTCGTGTGAAGTTCCCCACACACGCTCCCGTTTAACCTGTACAGAACGGGCCTGCGCAGTCCGACAGTCCGACAGTAGCTGGCCAAGATCTGTCAACTTTATAGGTTACCTCATTTCGCATAAAAAATAAAGAAAGAGCTATTGTGACGTCAAGAGAATTCACGGCTGACAATTTTATAATGATTTATATAAGAGAGATGCCTTATTTTTTGAAAATTTTGAAAACGACAAAAAAAATAGGGTTAAAACATATATGATATAGTTCGGCAGTTCGGCAATTCTATCCGAGCGCTCCGGACACAGACCTTTTCCCAAAATCTTAACAAGCTAGAGTGAGATAGGCTGATATCCGGAGCGCTCGGGATGTAATTACCAAAATCAATTAGTACAGAGCAGAAAATTTATAAAAATGGACTTCCCTCTGTAATATAGTAATAATGTAGGAAATAACTTTTTGGTATCAGCACCCAAAAATACCAAAAACCTTAACAAAACTCAACATTAATAAAAAAAATAGGACCCACGCTTTACAAAAGCATAGGGGGAATGGCGGAAATGAATATTCTTGTGACGTTGACTATGCTTGTGGTTTCCTCTCTAAGAAATGAGGCAATCTGTAAAGTTGACTGATCTTGGTAGCTGGCAGGGAGAACCACATCGGTCCTGTTGTGCATCGGTCCTAATAACAGAAATGACAGAATGACACATGTCAAAGAAGTTTCATTCATTTTATTTTTGTTGTGGTTGTTTTAAAATAATTAATGGAATAATATTTCAGTAATGTTCTGACTTATAGACCAACAATTTTTATAAAATAAGAAGTTGTAACAGTTTGGTTTTGCTATTAGAATTATATGAATAAACTTACCTTTTTGATTGCTCTTTGGCCTCATTACACTCAATAACTTTACCGTCTGCAGAGACAACAACGAGACGAGTAAAAAGATAGGCATTTTTATTTTATTTAAATTTTATTATCTGTCTCGTTTTAAACGAAAGTAACAGTTACAATGCGATCTTTGTTCCAAGTTTTCATAGAGGCGCTACTTTCACCGAAAAAATATCAATGTTGTCATGTGACATTTTTTTGAAAGTTCATAATTGGTTTCCTTGTTCAATGTCGAGGCCAATATAACGGCGACTCGAAAAAATTTTACAGCAGAATTTTATAGGTTAGGGTGTAGAATTCTCTAGGAAATCGTTAATTGTGGGCCCTTGTCACGCTCTCGGAGAAGCAACAACGAGACGGGTAAAAAGATAGATATTTTTGTCTTATTTAAATTTTATTATCCGTCTCGTTTTAAACGAAAGTAACAGTTATAATGCGATCTTTGTTCCACTTTTCGGTAAGTTTTCATAGAGGCGCTACTTTCACTGCAAAAATATCAATGTTGTCATGTGACATTTTTTTGAATTTTCATAATTGGTTTCCTTGTTAAATGTCGATATGAATAAAGATACCAATATAAATGCGACTCGAAAAAATTTTACAGCAGAATTTTAGAGGTTAGGGTTTAGAATTCTCTAGGAAAGGGTTAATTTTGGGCCCTTGTCACGCTCTTGCAGAGACAACAACGAGACGGGTAAAAAGATAGGCATTTTTGTCTTATTTAAATTTAATTATCTGTCTCGTTTTAAACGAAAGTAATAGTTATAATGCGATCTTTGTTCCACTTTTCGGTAAGTTTTCACAGAGGTGCTACTTTCACCAAAAAAAATATCAATGTTGTCATGTGACATTTTTTTTTAGTTCATAATTGGTTTCCTTGTTCAATGTCGAGGCCAATATAACGGCGACTCGAAAAAATTTTACAGCAGAATTTTAGAGGTTAGGGTTTTTCTAAAGTTCTCTAGGAAACGGTTAATTTTGGGCCCTTGTCACGTTCTTGCAGAGACAACGACGAGACCGGTAAAAAGATAGGCATTTTTGTCTTATTTAAATTTTATTATCTGTCTCTTTTTAAACGAAAGTAACAGTTATAATGCGATCTTTGTTCCACTTTTCGGTAAGTTTTCATAGAGGCGCTACTTTCACCGCAAAAATATCAATGTTGCCAAGTGACAGTTTTTTGAAAGTTCATAATTGGTTTCCTTGTTCAATGTCGAGTTGAATGAAGATACCAATACAACGGCGACTCGAAAAAATTTTACAGCAGAATTTTCGAGGTTAGGGTTTAGAATTCTCTAGGAAACCGTTAATTTTGGGCCTTTGTCACGCTCCTGCAGAGACAACAACGAGACGGGTAAAAAGAGAGGCATTTTTGTCTTATTTAAATTTTAATATCTGTCTTGTTTTAAACGAAAGTAACAGTTATAATGCGATCTTTGTTCCACTTTTCGGTAAGTTTTCATAGAGGCGCTACTTTCACCGAAAAAATATCAATGTTGTCATGTGACATTTTTTTGAAAGTTCATAATTGGTTTCCTTGTTCAATGTCGAGGCCAATATAACGGCGACTCGAAAAAATTTTACAGCATAATTTTGGAAGTTAGGGTTTATAATTCTCTAGGAAACCGTTAATTTTGGGCCCTTGTCACGACCTTGTCAGGCGGCAAATTTATATTATTTCCTTTCCTCGTTTCTGTTCTTAAATATTTTATTAATTTTGCTAATAGTCAGTCAAGAAAACAAAAAACAGCAGAGATATCAACAATACAGTCGAAGAATAGAAATATTGTAGCCATGAGCAGAAGGTTATGCCATGTTTGTGGCCTCTCTGACGACTACATGTTTTCTCATCAAACATAGAAAAATAAGTGGTACAACACTTTGGAGCGTTTGTTGCGTGTAAAATGTTGAGTCAGTTTAGTGCTCAGTGCTGATACTTTCCCGATTTGGGCGAGAGTTTTTCCCTTTTGACATGATATGCAACTCCTCCCCCGCTTCCATGTAAATCCTTAAGGTTTCCCACTTTTGCTCAAGTTACACTTATTATAAGTACAAAATAACGGCATCATCATCAAAGTCATCAGCATAATATTTTAACAATAGGATGGCATGCCCTACATGTTTTTAATTTTACTGGTGTTTTTTACCTATACAAAGTCGAGCCAATAACTGACTACCTATTTAATTTTTTCAATTATAAATTCTGTTCTTCTCTTTCAAATCCTTGTTGTGGACCTGTCCCATTTTTAACCACAACTGACTTCGGTTTTTCAATTTAGAAGATCTGGCAATCTTAGTTGAAAAGTAGGTACTTTCATAAGCAATAATATTTTAAATGTAAAAAATGGAAAGATGCATTAGGATATTCGGCTTTTGGACCTGTTCGAAAAGCAGACAGGTTTTGCAACAATCATTTTAGTCAAAGACGATACTTACACAAGACAATTACTCCAATGCTTTACTTTGGCCGCCCAGTGAAAGGCCGCCAAACCTGATTTGTGCTGTGTGACTCGAGAAAAATCCGGTTTGCCTATTTTGGCCTATTGAAGCGGTCTTGCGTAAGGGATTTCTTCAAATAGAATAATGCGATGATGCCAATTTGTATGAGCTTGGTCTTTATGATATTTCGGAACCGGAAAATGCAAAGAAGTATTTACGCATTTTTGCAACCTGTATCTCCCGCCGCTAAAGGGGCAAGAAACAGGATAGACGGTAAGAGACTAGAGAGACGAATAGATGAGTTGTCCAAGTCGGTTTATAGTTATGCATGTCCAGCGTCCCGATTTAAGCGAGACATTCCAATTCTTGTTAAGTCAGTCCTGCGTCTTCCTTTAGGTTGCTTGTGATCAAAGATGAATACAATTTTTGTCAAACAAGGAATGTCCAAATGTTAGAAAATAGTCTGTAAATTTGGTTTTTTCTATAAGTACCTCATTCAAACGCATCCTCAGAAAGAGTGTTTAGTTTAATGAAATTGGTAAAAAGACAAAATATTTATTATTACTGAAAACAATGGAGGCTGAATTATTAATAAAATTTAATCGTAATATCACATGAAGTAAATTTTATGATTATTCAATATACCTATAAGGAAGAAAAAGAAGTCCTGAAAATGGCAAAATCAAACAAAACATATTTAGAATAAGTTGAAGTTGTTTTGGATCAATATAACTCAAAAGTTTAGAAAGGGTTATATGTGTATGCATACCTTTATTACATGATTTGTGAAGTTCTTAATAATTTTTTTTTGCTAAAAATGTCTCGATTTTTTTGTTCTTTAAAACCTGACAGCCCTATTATAATATGAGACCGATTTAAAATACTCTCGCTCATTTATGTCGGGTGTGCTTAAATGAATATTATTCTGTAGTTTTGTTTAGTGTGGGATCTAGGGCCGATATTATGTTAATATAAATAACTGGCCGAAAGGCATTGAAAAACGGGAAGGATCGGGAATCGAGTGTGAACACACTTAAAGATTGGTCGATCGGTTCTTGGCCCAAGTTCATTATAAAACTTCACCTAGCACGTTATGAAATTTTGACAGAAAAGGATTACATAATCAAAATAAATGAACTTTTGTTTCTCCATCCTTTTCTTTTGACATTTCACAGTCAACTAGATGAAGTTTTATAATGAAGACCCCGTAGGTATTCACATATTGTTATTATAGAAAGTAATTGTTTTCAAATCACTGGTTGTTTAATTTGCCTACAACAATATATTTTCTATTTCGTTATTCGAATTTTTGAGATATACAAAATATTTTTTTTAAACAATTAATTTTATGTTCTGTGTCTGTGTTTTATGTAAAGTGTTATTTTTTCAAATATGAACGTTATATTTTATATTATTGTTGGTAAGTACCTGTATAGAAATACATATATTTTTTTAAATATTACTGATTTTTGGGTTATGTCTGGTTGATACCTCTAAATTAAAACTTTGCTGTACAAAAATTTATGTAATAAATTCAAAGTGAACTGATAGGTGGACTGTTACTTCTTGTAAATTGGAAGCATCAATAAACGGGTTCACCTAACAGTTCACTTTAAATATTAATAAATTAAATTTAGTACATGAAAATGAAAATTAAATTTAATTTTGAATTTAAGTATAACCACAGGGTATAACTCCGTTATACCTAAATTTAAATTCTTAGTTCAATTTCTAAATTCAATTCTCAATTTAAAACTACATAATCATTTTCCTTTCAGTTGAACCTAAATAATAATTGGCATTAAATATAGGTATGCATCCTTTGCCGTTCAAGTACAAAATCAACATTTGTCTTTTTTTTTGTTAGATACTTAAGTCGATATATAATAATTAGAATTTCTGTTATTTGAATTTAATTATTTTATACTTGCCATATAAACTGTAAAGAATAAAGTGTTGCAGTGGAAACAAAAAACTTTAAAACGAATTGTAATGAAATCAGAAATTACGTCCCGGGAATCTAAATTGAGTAGTGGATTGGCGGATGAGGACCGAAAGCACAATAATACACTGTGATAATAATAAAGCTACTTCGATCCGGGCGAAGAAGTTTTTTTATTAACAAACAAAATGATAATTGTAAAACAAATTGTAATTGATCGCAATTTTTAGCCTTCTCGCAGAAAACTCTAGTTTAAAATATGCAAAAAGGCAATATTTACTATTTGAAAATTGAAAATTTATTTGCTTTCTATATTTCCAAAATAATGCAGCTGTTAAGAAGGAAACAAACAGAAACAACTACTTCGAGCACTAATACCCCTACTGGCGTTGAATTATACTCTTTGTTACAAAGCTCACTTTAGCTACAAAGCAAAAAAATATATATTAAAGTGAATTAATAAAATAATAAAAAAATCACTACTAAAAAGCAAAATTATTAAGCTTTATAAGAATATACATAACAGAACAGAGTTTAATTAAGATATGCGAAAATTGCTCATGAATAATTACAATCTGGAAATTTGAAAAACTTGTCTGCTTTCGGCAAATGTTAACCAAAAATACTTTTGGTTAGTTCAGGTACTTACTAATTATATGTTAACCAAAAGTACTTTTGGCTAGTTCATATACATACACATTTAGTAACTTTATTTTTAAAAAGAATCTTTATTTTCTCTTTTATGTTAAATTTTTTGTTTTATTCTAGAGTACTTTCTTGTATATCGTCTTTGTTTTAATGTATGTTTTCTATAATATTTAAGCTTTGAAACAAATGGTATAATTCAATGTCGGTAAGGGTATTAGCCTTCGAAATTTCTATTTGTTTCCTTCTTGATGTATAGCTACAAGGTTTTAGAAATACCGAAAACAGACAAGTTTTCAAATTTACAAATTAAAATTATACAAGTGCACTTTTCGTTTATCTTAATTAAACTCTGTTTTTATATTCTTTACAAAAAGCTTAATATTTTTGCTTTATTATTTTACTAATTCATTTTAATATACTTTTATTACACTCGTTAAAAGCCCGTCGTTTATGGTCTACGGCTCTTCGGTATTTCGGAACAACCAATGGTTAACAAATTCAACGGACTACTATGAAATTAGGTGTACCAACATTTTTTTATTTTAGAAATTAAAAAATGGTAAAACAAAAAACCCAGCTATGCCGCAACGTAAATATTAGGGTCCGGTTATGAGGATAGAGGCCCTGATTTATTTGCCCGTCGAATATTTTGATCATGCTCAACATCTACTCCTAGCTATCATCTACTAAAAAGCTATAAACTTCCGTAAAATTGCAATACAATAATATTATCAACCTTTCTGCAATGAAAAGCTGTAAAATTTGAAATCACTAGTACCATAAAACGCTGCTTTCTACGAAAAATTACGAAGTAATGAAAAAGAGTCTAAACAAAAGAAAAACGCAGGTATTGTAACCGCTGGATTAAAATATTTAATGATTAAATAAATAAAATGAATAATATCAAACGTATTTATTTACGTAAGGGACTTGCTATTATAATAGTTATTTTTCTACAAACGTCAAATAATGACGCATTTTACGCTTTCATTAGACAAACGAAAACCTAACCATTTTTGAGGATCAGAATGTGAGTTTACTTTTCTGCGCGTTGCCCAGGACAGCAAGCGAAAAAGATTTTATCGCTTGCTGTCAACAGCAACTACCACCACTCAACCAATTATTTAAAACGTCATTGTCACTTTGATTTAAATTTTCAGATTGTGACTTCAGTTATGCTCAGTTGTGATTCACATTATTTGAAATTGATCGTTTGCAGAAAAAACGTTGTATGCATTACGAGCAAAAAGTAACTTTTTTGCTCTCGAGTGATTGCCGCTCTCCGCTTCGCGTCGAGCGGCAAACTTCACTCTCCGAGCAAAAAAGTTGTACTTTTTGCTCTTAATACATAAATAACTATTATGTATTAAGCGCGAAAAGTACAACTTTTTTGCTCGGAGAGTGAAGTTTACTCGATAGCAAAAAAGTTACTTTTGCTCGTAATGCATACAACGTTTTTTCTGCAAACGATCAATTTCAAATAATGTGAATCACAACTGAGCATAACTGAAGACACAATCTGAAAATTTAAATCAAAGTGACAATGACGTTTTAAATATTTGGTTGAGTGGTGGTAGTTGCTATTAACAGCAAGCGAAAAAATTTCTTTTTCTACGACCATGTAGAAATAAACAACTTTCGTCATACCTTACCCTAGCCGAAAACGTAACTTTCGTCTCTAGTGAGAGAAAATCCCATAACGTTAACTTTCACCTCCATTAAAGTATTCACCTCTGTTTGGTTAGCCGGAAGGAAGAACTAACTGGGAAGACCTGGAAGGAAGACCTAATAAGCCTGGTCACTTCAGAATTATGTACCATCAAGTGTATTATTCAAAATGAGCAAATCGTTAATGTGTGGCATGAGAAGTAAATAGTGTTCAACTGGCAAGAAAATCAGCTTCTAATAATCTAAGTAAACTACAAAACTGATTCCTCTGACCCAAACTGGTAGCTAGCCAAGAGGTAGGTGCAATTTTCGAGAAAAATATGAATTTTACAGTTTCAGTTAGTAGCTAGAGTAGCAGGGGCTTGGAGACTGTAGCGAAAGAGGAAAATACGCTGAGTTTATTCACTTCCAAGCTCTTCAGAAATGTCAAGCCAAAAATGTCAAAGTAAAAAAACAAAGGCCTTTCGAAGTATTGCGAGGTTAAGCAGACATACAGCGTCCACAAGAAAGCAACACTTGATCAAAATTATTGAAAGAAAAGAAGATCAGCTCAGAAAAGTGAAAAAGCAAACCAAGAAAAGATCCAATGACATAAAAGCACACTACAGTTTGTGATATGGGGGTCTGAACTGTAAAATGCCTGAAGCAATTAGGTGTATCGATCGGACATCCCTTTTTAGAGATAAATTCAGAAAAGAATTTTACCTTTTTCGACCCACCATATTTATTAAAATGTATGTACTCCTTATTTCGAAAGCACAATGTCTTTGTTTCTGTCGGAGAAAACAAAATGGTCATGGAGGCAAGATTAGGAGACGTACGACGGGCTTACGAAGAGAACTAAAAGTGTGAATATGTTTTGTGCCTAAGTTCTGTCATGTAGCACACAATGAAAGTATGTGTTGCTGCACAAGTTATGAGCCGTACAGTTGCAGCATATTTGTATTTTCTAAGCAGTACAGGTAAGTTATCTATTTCTAATTATGGATATTTAATATGAAAAAAATTAAACTTTAGGTGCTGTTGAACAAAGAGTCATCGCAACTGCCACTTTTATTCAGGAAGATAGATACATTGTTTGATAGTTTCAATAAAAGTAGGACCTTTGCTCCTTTTGGCAAAGAATTGAAGTGCCTAATATCAGAGGATTCTCCCCACAAGGCTTACTGGGACAAAGCGTTTGACATGGTGAAGTCATAGCGTTTCCGACGTTTAACAAAAGGAGGAACACTTAAGGAATCAAAACCTCCATTTCAAATCGGACGGTTAACCACTATTAACAGTATGAAGGAACTGTGGACGTACTTAAAAACGTACAAGAATTTTACATCACTTCGGCCTAGGTCAAGACTAAGCAAGACTGTATTGAAAATTGCTTCGGGGCTTTAAGAAGTGGACGCGGATGCAGTGATAATCCAACCTCCAAACAGTTTATTAGCAGTCTAAAAACTCAAATCTTGAATGGCTTGACTAACAGAGCCGTCAATGGCAATTGTGAGGAAGATGACCACTTCCTCTTATCTACATTAATATCATTCTTAGATGTACGAGAAGAGGATACGGAATCATCGGTCGCAAATACTGCTACTGGAACTACCCAGATATCTACAGACAACACTGAAGAAATAGCGCCCCAAATAGCTGACGATGTCTTAACTGGTGAAGCTAGTACGTTTTCGGAGGCATATGTAGATGGCATATGAATTTATTCCTCAGATTATATTTATTTCTTTCAAGGAATGGTCTAAAAAAGAACAGCGGCTGTTGTATCCTAGCCAAAATTTGGCCGTTGCAGTGGGGCTCTCAGTTACAATTTTAGAGTCATATCTGGATTTAAATGGAAACGAATCAAACATCAGTCGAAAGAGCTGCCATGTCATTAGAGAAAGTATTGACTTTAGTTGGCTGAGCTGTACAGATTATAAGCAATTCGTATCAGAAGCAATAATCAGAACTGTACGCAAAGTTGAAATACCTTGGTGGTGGAAAAGGAAAAATGAAGAATTCAAGGAATCTAAGAAAGAGAAAAGGAAAATTAGCACTTTTCTGCATATGTAGTGATATGCGTTCCTGAACTCGGTACAGATAATAGATTTACAATATGCAATCAAATTGAAGAAACTATGTACTAAATGGAAACCAGCGTGATAGGGACTGGACAAGGCCACAGGACACAGACGTTTTGGGAAAATTATTAGTTTAACGTTTAGTATTAGCTTAATAATGGAGCAGTTAGCTTGTAATACATACACCTGGACAATTCTTGCGCTAAACGAGAATGATGCCTTCAAGTTCCATAAGCAGATTTATATTCAGATAATTCAAAGAAGTATCATCGTAGTTATAGTTCTTTTCCTAGTGATATGTGCAGAGATTTGTATCCTTTTCATCTTTATGTATTTAAGAAAAGGGCAGCGGTATTTATTCTTCAGGAGTAACAGTACTTCTCTAATTCATTGTTATTAATATTACATGACTAGTAATGCCTGTGTCACCCGGTATATGTATTTGGATGAATATTATCAGATAACTCCAAATAACGTTATTGCTATGCCAATTCAATGTAACCATCAGAACTCAAGTTCTACTTAAGTCCACCTATTCCTTAAGAAAATTGGTGCAAACAGCCATAAGAAAGATTATAAGCTTCCATAATTTATAATTCAGGGATAAGCACCTAAACAGTAGCTTTATGTTGTAGGTGTTAGGTGACAACACTATAGTGTACTTTAGAGTGCTTAGAGTGGTTAGAGTAACTGCTTATTAAAAGGAGAAAGTGTTGGCGACATGGGGATGTGACTTGGAGGTTATAATAAGCACGAGTAGAAATAAATAAAATAATGTTTTAGTTTATACTTTATTAATAATGAAAAAATTCTTTGTGGAAATACTCGTGTTCTTTGTTCATACTTAAATTAATGAACCAAAGATATAAATAACATGGCGCAGTCTGGGAAGTAATCTACGGGTAAAAGAGTCCTGCCGGAGTATAGACTAGCTACTAGGTAAATAAAGTACCCTTGATAGCATAGAAAATGGCTGACAGGAGAGGCATTAGTCCTATGAGGATGGATGGTAATATATCTGAGAAATGGAAGTTGTGGCGAAGTAGATTTGAAAATTTCTTAAAAGCAGCGGAAGTGACAAAGAAACCAGAAGATGTTCAATGTGCACAGTTGCTTCATCTGATTGGATCAGAGGGATTTAAAAAATATAAAACCTTCACTTTTTCTACAAATGAAAAGTATAAATTAGATGCTCTACTTCTAAAGCATGAAGATCACTTCTTGCCAAAGAGTAACATATCTTATGAGAGATATGTATTCTTCAATTTGAAACAAAGTCCCAACCAGTCCTTGGAGCAGTACATGGTAACTGTGAAGGATCAGGCACAAAAGTGTAAGTTGGAACAGTTGGAAAATGACCTAGTCAAGTGTATGATCATCTCAGGAGTTCGAAATAACAGTATTCGGGAAAAGCTCTTACAGGATGACACACTGACTTTAGAACAGGTAATTGAACAGTGCAAAATTTTGGAAATGGTGCAAAAAAAGAGCAAGGAGATGGACGGTTCAAAAACTGAAAGTGGAGTAATAGAGGCAGTGAGAAGGGACAATTTGACAAGCATAGGAAACCACCAGAGAAGTTGCAAAATAAAGGTAAATTTATGAAATCTTGCACTAAGTGTGGTAGGGATCATAATTTAAATAAATGTCCTGCTTATGGAAAAGTTTATTTAAAATGTAATAAGAAAAACCATTTTTTGGTTGTATGTAGAGCTAATAAACAAGTTCAGGAAATTATAAGGCAAACAGACATGGAATCAGTGTCGGGTAGTGAACTAGAAGGTTCAGTCTTATTTATTGGCACATTAGAAGTAAGTCAGGTGTGTAAGGAAAATGAAGTTTGGTTCACAGAACTTATTATAAATAATCTCCAATTAAGGGTTAAAATTGACACTGGTGCCATGTGTAATGTGTTGTCCTTAGAACATCTTAAAATGCTAAACTTAAATAACATAGCTATAAGACCAATTAAAGTTAGTTTAAAATCATACACTGGGGACAATCTTAGAGTAGTTGGAATGTGTAAAATAAGCTGTAAAAATAAAGGAAAATCATATAATTTAGATTTTTATGTAGTGGATAATAATTCACAACCAATCCCGGGTTTGTCCTCATGTATCATATTGAATTTGGTGAAGAGAGTCGATACAATTGAAAATGGTCATAATGGATATCAGCAGCTGGTGAAACAGTATGGTGATGTTTTTTCGGGAATTGAGTGTCTCTCAAAACCATACCACTTAAAGCTAAAAGAAAATAGCAAGCCAGTAATTCGTCCAACTAGACGGGTGGCTTTGGCTCTGTTGCCTAAACTAAAACAGGATTTAGAACTGTTACAAAAGCAGAATATAATTCAAAAAGTTACTGGTTCCACACAGTGGGTGAATGCATTGTTTAATGCAAGAAAGCCTAATGGAAATCTTAGGATCTGTCTGGATCCCAAAGATCTTAATGCAAATATACAAAGGGAGCAATGTTTAATAGAAACTATTGAGGAAGTTACAGCCAAAATGGCGGGAGCAACAATATTTACTACACTAGATGCTGCATCTGGGTTTTACCAGGTAGTTCTAGATGAGGAAAGCTCAAATCTTTGTGTATTTTGCACTCCTTTAGGAAGGTATAAGTTTCTGAGGCTTCCATATGGTATAAAGTCAGCTCCAGAAGTTTTCCAACAACGGTTTCGAAATATATTTCAAAATTGTGAGGGGGTTGGCTTGTACATTGATGATTTGATAATTTACGGTTAAAGAAGAACATGAAATCAGATTGAAAAAAGTTCTAGAGGTTGCTAAACATAATAATGTTAAATTTAATATAGAAATGTATAAAATACATGGGTCATGTGATTTCAGCCAATGGAGTATCCCCAGAAGAGTCTAAAATTTAAGCCGTAAAAAATTTGGGTGTTCCTAAATGTAAAGAGGATGTCCAGCGGGCTTTAGGAGTGCTTAATTATGTAAGCAAATTTATAAAAGATTCTTCAACTCAAACTGAGCCTTTAAGGTCTTTGTTAAAAAACGATGTACTTTTTGTTTGGGGGCCGGCACAGCAAAAGACTTTTGAAGGGTTAAAGTTAAGTCTGTGTAGTGGCCCAGTGCTTCAGTTTTTTGACATCAACAAGGAAACTGTTATTTCAATAGACAGTTCAAAGTCAGGGGTTGGTGCAGTGCTGTTGCAAAATGGTTTACCTTGTGCATATGCTTCTAAAGCTCTTACTGATGCTCAGGAAAGGTATGCGCAAATAGAAAAAGAAATGGCAGCCATATGTTTTGGGTTAAATCGGTTTTATGAGTATGTTTTTGGCAGAAAAGTAATAGTTGAGACTGATCATCAGCCACTGATTTCCATTTTCAAAAAACCTCTTAATAAATGTCCGCCTAGGTTACAACGTATGTTGCTACAAATTCAGAAATATGACTTGAAGTAGTTTATAAGCCAGGAAAAAACCTAGTAATAGCTGATGCGTTGTCTAGAGCGTATATACCAGACAAGTCAGAGGATAGATTTGATGATGAGCTGAATGCCCAGGTTTGTTTAATACGGTCAGAACTAATTGTATCAGATGCAAAATATGATTTACAAGAAATGACTAATTTAGATATAGAATCACAAATGCTAAAAAATGTTATTTTTAATAGTTGGCCTAATTCCATTAAAAGAGTTAGTGGATGTTTGAGACCATATTATAAATATCGAGATGAACTGGCAGTTATTGACAATCTTGTGTATAAGGGAAATTGTATAGTTATTCCCACAAACATGCGTAAAGAAATGTTGAATAGAGTCCATTATAACCACTTGGGTTTAACGAAATATTTAGAACTGGCAAGGGGTTCAATTTTGTGGCCTTTTATGAGGAATGACATAAAACAAAAGGTGGAAGCATGTCCATTGTGTCAGAAGTTCTCTCAATCTCAGGTGTCTGAAACATTGAGGTGTCATGAAATTCCATTAATACCTTGGAACAAAATGGGTTGTGACTTATTTTAATTAAATGGAGAGAAATTCTTGCTGTTAATTGATTACTATTCCAAATTTCTAGAAATAGAAAAACTAAGTAAAGATTCAGGAAGCTGTAAAGTGATAGAGATAATGAAGTCTGTTTTTGCTCGACACGGCATTCCAAAGATTTTAGTTTCTGATGGTGGTCCACAATTTGCATCAGTTCAATTTAAACAGTTCTCAAAAGACTGGGATTTCAATCATGTGCTTAGTTCACCAACACATGCAAAATCTAATGGAATGGCCGAAAGAAATATTCAAACTGCTAAAAATATTTTTAAAAAAGTTTTAGAGGATAAAAAAGATATATCTTTAGCATTGTTATTGTTGCGAACTCGGGGTTCAATAATTCCAGTGTAACGATTTAACACCAAAACACTATTTATTTATTCCACAATTACACACGACTACTAAATAACTCACTACTTAACACTTTATAGCTTTCTATTATCGCTTCGTATTTTATCTTACTTATAGCTCGCTTAAAATAAGACTATCCTACTCGGGCGCTCTATGCGCCTTTTATATACAATCCTAAAATTACAGAAAAACCTAGAAAGTTCTTTATAAGAATTCTTGAATAATCTCATATAAAAAAAAAAACGGTTGTAAACAACTGCCTTCTAGATTAAGCCAGACGAGCAATAAATCACTCGTGTCAGCCATGACGCAGCGCGGATAGGTCGCGAAGCTCCACCAACCAACACGCTCCCATGCGTTGCCCCGCCTCCCATGCGGCGTTGCTGCGATCGTAACATTGCCCTCCTCCTAAGTCTGTTCGTCCCGAACAGATAGAGTTCCATGGTATCGTGCTAATCGATCCAAATGAACGACCTTCATCTTTGACCTAGGGGTCCGCTGGATCCTATACACCACATCATTAATCTTCTTTATAATTGTATAAGGTCCTTCCCAATTTTGGCTAAGTTTGGGCGACTTCCCCACCTTTCGCCTCGGATTGTATAGCCACACCAAATCACCATCCTGGAAGCCGCGGGAGTTAGCTAGTAAGTCATATCTTGCTTTGGCTCGATCACTGGATATCCGCAGTTTATTCCTGACTTGCTCATGAACATTGTTCAGCCTCTCCTTAAGCTCCTCCACAAAATTCTCAGAGCTGAGCGACTCTTTTTCTGGTGTTCCATACATCAAATCCGCAGGAAGCCTCATTTCCCTCCCGAACATCACTTTCGCCGGAGTATAACCAGTGGCTTCATGCGTAGAGCCTCGATATGCCATCAACATGAGAGGTAGATGTTGGTCCCAATCACGCTGATGATCTGCCACCATTTTAGACAGGTAATGTTCCATGGTCCGATTAAATCTCTCTACCATCCCATCCGACTGTGGATGCAAAGGAGTTGTCCTGGTCTTGCGAATTCCGAGAAGTTCCATGACCTTCTGGAAAACAGCCGATTCAAAATTTCGGCCCTGATCAGAATGAAGTTCGAGAGGGACTCCAAATCTGCAGAACATTTCATTTACTAGCACCGTTGCCACAGTCGTTGCTTTTTGATTAGGCAGGGCGTATGCTTCAGGCCATTTATTGAGGTAATCCATGGCGACCAAGATGTATTTATTGCCCGACTCAGTCTGAGGAAACGGTCCCGCGACATCAATTGCTACCCTCTCGAATGGAGCACCTACAGTGTACTGCACCATTCGGCCGCGTGATCTTGTTCGAGGTCCTTTTGTGGCACAACAAACTTCGCACTTGCGGCACCAAGATTCGACGTCTTCATGATAATTCACCCAGTAGAACCGCTCTTTAATTTTGGCCAAGGTTTTATTGACCCCAAAATGACCTCCACTGGTTCCGTCCTGCATTTCCTGTAGTACGTCCGATTTACTGCTTCCAGGAACAACCAACTGACTGACTACGGTCTTGCCATCCGGACTCTCCCACGCTCTCTTCAGTAATCCATTTTCTATTTTAAGAGAGTGCCACTGGGCCCATAGCGCCTTCAGGTTTGGACTTTTACCAGCAATTTCTTGCCATTCTGGTCTCTTGTCGTCAGTCTTTGCAGAGAGGATGAGTCCAATATCTGGATCATTCATTTGTTCTTCTCGAAGGGTCTGTGTGGTCCAGCCATCGTTTATTTCTACCGACGTTCTCCTTACCAAAGGAAGTCCCTCACGCTGCTCAGTTCTTTGACAATGCCGACAATCTTCTTTACAAGGCCGTCTAGACAATGCATCGGCATTTCCGTGAGACCTTCCTGGTCGATGTTCAATTTGGAAATCGTACTGCTGCAGGCGCTCTATCCATCTGGCTATTTGACCTTCAGAGTTCTTCATCTGTAATAACCATTTCAAGGCTCCATGGTCAGTCCTAATCAGGAACCTTTTTCCATATAAGTAGCGATGGTAATGTTCGACTGCTTTAACGATGGCCAACAGCTCCTTTCTAGTGACGCAATAGTTTCTTTCTGGCTTATTTAAAGTCTTACTGTAGTATTCAATGACCTTCTCTTGCCCGTTTTGTCTTTGAGAGAGTACTGCACCTAGACCACAGTTACTTGCATCCGTGTCCAAAATAAAGAGTCCGTCCTTTATAGGGTAAGCCAAGATCGGACTAGAACAGAGGGCAGCTTTAAGCCTTGCAAACGCCTGACTGCATTCGTGGTTCCACAAGAACGGTGTTTTCTTTTCCGTTAATTTGTGCAGCGGTTTTGCGATGTCGGCAAATCCCTCTACAAATCTCCTGTAGTAAGTACATAGTCCCAAAAAGCTCCTTACTTCGTGTTTGTCTCGGGGAACTGGCCAATCTTTAATGGCAGATATTTTACTATGGCTAGTTTTAATGCCTTGTTCTGAGATAGTATGCCCCAAGTACTCGACTTGCTTCTGGAACAGGCTGCATTTCTTGTAGTTTAACTTCAGGTGAGCATTCCGTAACTTGTTGAAGATTTCTCTTAAATTCTTCAAGTGCTCGTCGAAATCACGTCCCATGACAATTATGTCATCTAAGTATACCAGGCAAGTTTTCCAAGTCAGCCCCCTCAAGACAAGTTCCAATAGTCGCTCGAAAGTTGATGGAGCATTGCACAATCCAAAAGGCATAACAGTGAATTGGTATAGTCCAGAACCAGTAGAAAATGCAGTCTTTTCTTTGTCTTCGGGAGCAATCTTTACTTGCCAGTACCCACTTTTTAAATCTAGAGTGGAAAACCACTTTGATCCCGATAAAGTTGCTAAGGTGTCGTCTATACGTGGCAATGGGTAGCTGTCTTTCTTGGTTACATCATTAAGTTTCCTGTAGTCAACACAGAACCGCGTTGAACCATCTTTCTTCTTAACAAGAACCACAGGCGACGACCATGGACTAGATGATTCTTCTATGACGCCCTCCTTTAACATTTGATTCAGCAAACTGTTAACTTCCTGTTGTTTAGCCAGAGGGACCCTTCGTGGATGTTGTCGTATTGGCTGGGCATCTCCTGTGTTGATCTTATGGACAACTAAATCGGTTTGACTGTCGTTGCTCTTGAAGTTAAACATATCAGATTCATCCATGGCAAATTTTATAGCAGACTGAAGTTGTTCCTTTGACAGGTGACTCCACTGTCGCTTAAAAGCATCAATAACTTCTGGGGAAGCTTGGTTAGAAGATATAATTTTGGATGTCTCTGCTTCGACACAATTGCATACCCATTGTACAGGCTCATAATTGGCAAGAACTGTTCCTTCTTTTAGCTTGATGGTCCTTTCTCCAATATTGGCAACTCGTACTGGCATAGTCTTCTTCGTGTCGGTCAAAGTTCGGGCTACCATGATTTCAGTCGTCAAATCCAGGTTAGGTTCTATAAGTCCTATGGACCACCCAGGATCATTTTCAGAAGTCACTGTGATAATTTGTTCTGAATTTGGAGGAATTTTCACATCTTCCACCACCAGTAGACGGACACTAGTTTCCACATTTCCATTGGTTAATGCAAACTCCTCATCTCCAAACGTGAGAATATTCTGTTTGTGATCATAGGAAAATCCATGTTTCCTGATGAGATCCATTCCCAAAATAAACTCGTCTTTGATCCTGGCAACCAACACTTTATGCCGAACTTCAAGTCTTTCTCCAATAATGATGGTGACATCGGCTTCTCCGTCTATAGGGCAAGATTCTCCAGTGACTGATTTTAACATAATAGGGTTGGGCAATGGTTGTATGGTATATCCGAAAAGTTTATCTGGCCTTACAATGGTCACATCTGCTCCTGTATCGATGGTAATCTGGATCTTCTGTCCTTTAATGCGTCCGGCCACTGTGAGACTTTTTCCACCCAAATTATTGACTTTAAAGATCCTGGGGGTCTTAACGGGCCCGGTCAATTGCCCCCTTGCATTGACCGGAATTAGTTTTCCTGGGACCTAGGGCGGTCTTGGTCGCCGCTTGGTCTTCTAAACGACGGCGACGGACTTCTTGCCCTATTACGGCAGTTACTCTTGATGTGACCCAGTCTGCCGCAGTTAAAACATTTTATGCCCCGATTGTCTGTTGATCGAGGAGTTCTTTCTAACAGGGCTTGCATACTGACTGCCATATCTTTCATCGCTTTATGTAAACTGGCCATGGATTCAGCCATAGACGTATTCTCCTCTTCACTGCAAGTTGCCATTCGTACACGTGGAGATGAACTAGATGACACTCGTGACGCCTCGAATTCCAGGGCCCGAACTAGTGCCTCGCTGATATCCTTGGGCCTTACTAGACGTAAGTGGTATCTCATGTCACTATCTCTAACTCCCTCGATGAACCTTTCGGCGGCAAATTGCATTTGAAAAGATTCAGGAGCCGATGGATATGCCAGGTGAATGAGTCTGTCTATGTCCGCCTCAAATTCTTGTAAGGATTCACCTGACTTTTGCTGTCTCATCCTCAGCTGGGCCTGGAACACGGTTTCTTTGTGTTCATTTCCAAATCGTAGTTGCAGAGTGTGTACTAAAACCGCATATTTACTTTGATCCGCTGCAGACAGAGATTGGAGTAACTCAGCCGCTTTTCCACGAAGTGCTACCACTAATGATGTAGCTTTCTGGGGCTCGGACCAACCATTAGCTTTTGCAGCTGCCTCAAACTGAGTTTTATAAATTTCCCATGCAGTAGTACCGTCGTAATCGGGAGGCTTAATTTTAGCGTTGGCTGTGCTAAAACTCTCTGTAGACACGTTGTCGTCCTCAAGTTGTTCCCGGAATTTCTTTTCTAGCTCGAGAACCTTCTGGTTGACAGCTTCGAGTCCTTCGTTAACGGATTGCATTATTCTTTCTTCCAATTGTTGCTCCCTAGCTGCGAAATGGCTCACTAATTCTTCTTTAAACCGTTTCTGTTCTTCTTTTTGTTCTAAATAACGTTTTTCCTGCTCTTCTTTCTGTTCTAGATAACGTCGTTCCTGTATTTGATCACGTTTTTCCAGCTCTTCCTTCTGTTGTTGATAACGTCGCTCCTGTACTTGATCACGCCTTTCTTGTTCTTCTTTTTGTTCCTTATAACGTTTTTCCTGCTCTTCTTTTTGTTCTAGATAACGGCGCTCCTGCTCTTCCTTCTGGTGTTGATAACGTTGCTCCTGTACTTGATCACGTCTTTCCTGTTCTTCTTTTTGTTCCACATAACGTCTTTCCTGCTCTTCTTTTTGTTCTACATAACGTCTTTCTTGCTCTTCCTTTTGTTGTTGCATAAGGGACAGCAGGGCGGCAAGTTGATCCTCCATCGCTTGATGCTGGCTTCTGGTCACTGGCATAAACACGTAATGTCCGGTTATAAAGCACTCACTTACAGTTCAGCAATATTAGTCCTCAAATTCCCACTGGAATCGCACTTCTGACACCAATTGTTGCGAACTCGGGGTTCAATAATTCCAGTGTAACGATTTAACACCAAAACACTATTTATTTATTCCACAATTACACACGACTACTAAATAACTCACTACTTAACACTTTCTAGCTTTCTATTATCGCTTCGTATTTTATCTTACTTATAGCTCGCTTAAAATAAGACTATCCTACTCGGGCGCTCTATGCGCCTTTTATATACAATCCTAAAATTACAGAAAAACCTAGAAAGTTCTTTATAAGAATTCTTGAATAATCTCATATAAAAAAAAAACAGTTGTAAACAACTGCCTTCTAGATTAAGCCAGACGAGCAATAAATCACTCGTGTCAGCCATGACGCAGCGCGGATAGGTCGCGAAGCTCCACCAACCAACACGCTCCCATGCGTTGCCCCGCCTCCCATGCGGCGTTGCTGCGATCGTAACATTATTTTATAGGAATATGCCAGTTTATGAAAATATTTCTCCTTCAATGCTATTAATGTCTAGAAAATTAAGAACAACAATTCCTACAGTCGATAGTGAATTGAAACCTAAACTAGTAGATGTGAAAAAATATGCCAAGTTTTTGGAAGGAACACAAAAATCCCAAGAAAAGAATTTTAATAGTCCTGCAGTTAGAAATTTACCAGAAATTAGTACTAATACAAAAGTCGTGGTACAATTAAAGCCTAAGGGTATTTGGGTTCCTGGTGTAATAATCCAAAACCTTGGTAATAGGCGTTATAGGGTAAAAACAAATAATGACACATAATATGTTAGGAATAGAGTTTTCATTAAAGTTGTTCCTCAAAGTGATATATGTAAACCAGAACATAGTCTTCCATCAAGTAAGATAAACCTGCCTTGTGATGAAAGGAAAAAGAGTAAGGAAGAACGTTTGCCATTTTTAAATGATAGTGAACAAGATTTGGATGGGGAAGAAAGTGAACAAGATGTGAGCAATTCAAATGCCAAGGAAAGTGCGGGTCCAGTAAGCAGTAATGAAAATCGGGAAGATGTTTTTGTTAATTCTAAGGTAACGTCAAGAGGTCGAATTGTCAAGGCTTCTGTTAAATTAGATTTATAAGTTGTTGACGTTACAGTTTTCATTATGTATCAGTATCAGTAAAGCAGATAGCTTGGTCTTTTAAAAAAGGGGAGATGTTAGGTGACTACATTGTAGTGTGCTTTAGAGTGTCTAGAGTGGTTAGAGTACCTGCTTATTAAAAGGAGAAAGTGTTGGCGACATGGGGATGTGACTTGGAGGTTATAATAAGCACGAGTAGAAATAAATAATAGTTATTTATGTATTAAGAGCGAAAAGTACAACTTTTTTGCTCGGAGAGTGAAGTTTGCCGCTCGACGCGAAGCGGAGAGCGGCAATCACTCGAGAGCAAAAGAGTTACTTTTTGCTCGTAATGCATACAACGTTTTTTCTGCAAACGATCAATTTCAAATAATGTGAATCACAACTGTTTATAACTGAAGTCACAATCTGAAAATTTAAATCAAACTGACAATGACGTTTTAAATAATTGGTTGAGTGGTGGTAGTTGCTGTTGACAGCAAGCGATAAAATCTTTTTCGCTTGCTGTCCTGGGCAACGCGCGGAAAAGTAAACTCACATTCTGATCCTCAAAAATGGTTAGGTTTTCGTTTGTCTAATGAAAGCGTAAAATGCGTCATTATTTGACGTTTGTAGAAAAAATAATGTTTTAGTTTATACTTTATTAATAATAAACAAATTCTTTGTCGAAATACTCGTGTTCTTTGTTCATAATTAAATTAATGAACCAAAGATATAAATAACATTAGGTATAGAAGTGATAAAAGTATTTTTTTTTGAATATTTTTTTAACCTTTTTGCTATTTGCCTTATTAGATAATTTTCATCTTGCAGTTAATAATTTTGGGTTTATTTACGTTTGCCATTCTTTTTATAAAGTTATTAAGCACAGCTATTTTATGACCAGAGAAGTAAAGTCTAAGGGACTGTTAATATCCATAAGAGGCAATGTGTAAAATTCGTTCTCGTTTCAATTCTATCTGAAGTTTGACACATCGTTGTCAAACATGGCGGATTTCCGGCCCAGAAACGGGACCATTTTCTTGGGAAATGTCTCCACTTGTTGCTTTTCTTCGATTGCCGTCTGCCAGTGTTGACAGTGACTTTTGACTTCTTGCTTCTGTCATTATTTTTCGTTTTCTTGTCTTGGAGTTTGCTGCCGGCGTGAAGGTTGGTCGTTGGAAAAGAAAAGTTCGATTTTGTATTTTATCTCGGGCATCCTGAGGATTTTTCGGCTTTTCTTGAAATAAAATTTTGGGCCACTGTTAGTGTTGCTTCGCGTGGCCGGAATTCCCGTTTCGTTACGAGATTTTGCCGACCAACCTCACTTGAGGAATACCTTGCTGATGCGGAGTTTGATTTTGGTGTGGGACGACCCACTTGAGAGAGATTTTATTGGTGGTTTGTGTCCTCCTAGGAGGTGCTAAGTAGGGGCTTGAACTGCACACAGCATACTTGCTTGGGGCTCGTAGACGTACCACCCAGCACTCCCTGACCTGAACCACTGGTCCAGCTACTTGTGCCACCTTCCTTGGCCTGGACCCAGTGTTTGTAAGATTGTGTCGGCTGCTGCTGTGTCTATCACCACTGTAGCTGTCGAGTCAACTCCGGACTACTGTCACTGAGTCACTTTGACCTACATCCCTAGTGGGACTAACAGGACAGTGGACTGTTGCAACCCCATAACCTCCCCCCTACAACATTTGTAAATTAGTGGTAAGACCTTTTAACTGTTTTATGTAACTTATTGCGCATTTTATATATACTTTCGTTCACTGCAAAATAGCATATATAGCATATTTTGCAGTGAACTCCTGCTGTGGCCCAATTTTATTAAGGTTTTCCTTCCACCTGGGAGGCGTCCTGTTGAACCTGTGAACAACAGGTGGCGCACCCACCTCTATTAACCGAGCTTCATCTGAGCCACCTCAGGCACTGCCACCTAGACCATAAGGCCGTGAAGCAGAAGCTGTGACGTCACAGTCGTGGTCCAAGGTCACTAGTGTGAGACCATTTGAATTGTATGGATTTCAAATATTTTTTTCGACTTTGCGACTAATATTATTCATTTTGTATTCATAATTTTGTTTTTATAAATTGTGCCGGACTTTAAGACATTTCTTGCAGCTAGTGCTGCATTTAGACTAACAACAAGTGCTTTAAAAGTGTTGAAAATTTCTCAAACGTGGTTGGGTGTCACGGTGCGAAATCAATGTAAACAGGTCTAGCAAATCCGTTGGTTGGTTTCAAAGGAATGAGGGTGTGAAGAAAAAATGGATGTAAGCTAATCTATATCTGAAGAAAATAGTAGGGTAAGTTAAAATACAGAGTATCTACATAGTTTCATAAAAAAAAGTTAGGTTAACCCTCAGTGACTCATCCTGATTCCTGAATTTGAAAAAGGCCAGACTAAAGTCTATAAACTAGAACAGTAAACTTGCCAGTAGGCAAGTATAGAGGGTTGCATTTAACTTTTTAATATATACCTATTAAGAATGTAGCTTTTTTTCCCAAGAGTTATTTCACCCAGAGCAAAGAATGCAAAAAGATTTTCTAATCATTTATATTCTTTTATACAAAACCCTAGCTCCTTTATGTAACACCCTGTTACAAATTTCAAAATTTGTTACATAAACAGATTTATTTGCTCTCAACGTATTCCTATATAGACCATGTATTACATTTACTCATTTAGGTACACTGCATGGACCAAACATTTGGTCCAAGTATCAAATGATGTCACTGTGGTGTAAACACTGGGAATCAAATATTTGGTTCAGAGTAAAGGAGGTAGATCAAACAGTCTTTTTTATGGTGTAAACACTCTAGCCCCAAATTGGATTCTGGAATTGGATTGCAGTTTCCGAAAAGGGCTAAAGCTTCCATTTATAACTAAAACAGCTGTTCTTTGACAAACTTTGATTCAAGTTGATTAGGTACTCAATTTGTTCCTTGGTCTAATTTGGTCCATGTGGTGTAAATGTACTACATGACTAAGATCAAACTCGGTAAACTTCATATTTCTGTTAAAAATTTAGGAACTATCTTTAGGAATTACATTATCTTTTAACTGTTAATTTTCTTAAAGGAATAAGCAAGAGATCATCATATACCTACCATTTATACCCAAAACTTGATGTCCTGCATAGAACTTCTTTAGTGAGGTCTTCACAGTCAAAATGGTAGAAACTCAATAGTAGTTGGAAAGTGCCAGTGTCCAGAAAGTACCTACCTACTTACTTCCACAAACAGAGATGTATCGAGCCTACTTCCTCCCTACTTCGAGAGGATTTGAGTGCTAGTGTGAGTAGTAACAGCAAGGACTCAAAGTAATAAAAACTGTATGCAGTGATATGTGTTGAAAGTGCAAAATGTTGTAATCTGCAGGAAGTTGTTTTTTTTTCTATTTATAGGTAATTAAATAAGATTAAATTGCCAACAACTTTTCATTGTAGTAAATCCCGGGTTATTCAACTTATTATTAGTCATAGTCGTAATCATATTCCTAATTTTCATCCATTATAACCCATAAACAAGCCTTGCCATGGATATTTTGTTTACACGGGTTGTAATGGGTGAAAATTGAGAATACAATTATTATGACTACAACTAAGAAGTTGGATAAACCCACACAAATAAAACATGTTTTGATTATTACAACATTTGGCCCTTAGCAATCAAAAATAAAACAGTTAATTCAAGAAACATATGTTTTTTATTTAGAAGGTATAGCTTATACAACAATGCATCCAAGCCATAGCAGCTTGATACTGTAAAAGAGTGTAAAAAAGACTTAACAAAAATATGAATGAATGTTACAGAAGACAAAAATGTTGACATCATTATCTTATTATCCTCTGCTTTTCCTAGGAATATGACTGGCATGGTACAAGTTCATTTCTCAACTCAATAAATAAAAGTATCCCTTCAAGGGATCTGTTTCATACTCAGAGATTTAATAGTTAAATGGAGACTATATAATTTAAAAGCATAAGTTAAGTGTGTAATAAGTTCTTACCACAGATCAATTTTGGAATGTCCAAAGGGGCTTGCAAAGTCTGATCTGTTTCTTCATTATAAAAAATAAACTTTTTCTGTACTTCATCCTTGCGAAAATGCACCTCACATACTTAAAACTCCAGTTTTCTACGAAGTTCATGGAATTCATGCTTTGTTAATAAACAATAATAACCTAACTATCTCTAAAATTCTTGTTACTTATTTATGTATAAATGTACCCTACTATGTTCTCCAGGCACGAAATCTTCTCTTTTAAAGGCTCTAATCTATTTTTGTCTTAAATCTTCATCCCTGGGAAACCAAAAAAGCGATTTTTTAGGTCCATTCTTTAAGTTTGTGTTGCACCCCGACACAGTACCGGTAAGGCATTTTCACAGTTTTTAAACACTAACATGCATAGTTCCGAATTTAGCACAAACTTTAATACGTTTCCTAAAGTCCAGTAATGTTCATAAAAACAAAATTCGCATTAAAAACAGAATAATCACAGTAAAATCACGTAAAATATACACGAAATCATTTGAAATCCATCCATTTCAAATGGTGACCTTGGACCACGACTGTGACGTCACAGACTCTGCTTCACGGCCTTATAGTCTAGGTGGCAGTGCCTCAGGGCCTTGATTTATTGGCGACAGCAAGTGTTCACCTTAGTGGGCTTTTGGCCACCATTAAATATAGCGTCACCACACCCACTTATACCGACCATTGTGTATTATTAAATTTATTTGTTTTTACATAATATATGACCACACCACGTCAAGCAGTGCTTTTATTTCGTCATTGTCTTTCTTATGAGAAACTTACTTCTTTAAAAGTATGTAGTATTTCCATTCCAGATTCTGTACTGCAACATTTGCAAGAACCGCAAGGGTATTCCACATGTTTCCAGATGAGCTACCAGCTGTATTAAATTGGTAGACTCAAATAAATGTTGCAATGAGAATATTTTCAACAACTTGATACTTAACATACATTCAAAGACTAAAGGCATATCAAAATGGGAGATGAAAATTCTTCTTAGATCAGATTTTCAAACTTCTTTTTTTGTTAAAATAAGGATAAATGTAAGAAAAAAATATTAAAAAGCTGTAATGAGAAAGATCATATAGCATGATTTATTTGAATTTACATTGGCATTCCAAGCAAATTGGTATTACAATTTTAAACATGAGATAAACTAAAATCTCCCCTTGTTACAAATCAAGTTAATCTGATAAGTATATGAAAAATTGAAAACATCGAATACCTCCAAAAGTCTTGCATAAGTATCAGTTTACTGTTTAGTTGAGTATCTGAATCTGACAGTCAGTATATATTATTGACCGAGTTATTAACCTACTGTAACTTGGGTCTAAATATTCAATGCAAGAAGTAATGCAAAGTGTCATTTATTTTATAACAGGAAACTAGTATATTAATTAATGTGACACAGAAGGTAGTTCGATTTTCATTATTTATTATTTCAAGCGGTTTGATGGATGTGCAAACTCCAATAGGATATGGCAATTGGATCCTGAGTTGAATTGATATTAATACATGACCCAGCTACCAAGGACAGTTTAATACTGTTTTCAAGTTCTCATTGAGAAAGCAAAAGATGGGAATACTCTCAAAGCGCTCTAGGCTGCCACCTGAAAACCCTGCAATTATTATGTGCCTACCTGATCAATATACACTCGGTGATTGATAATGAGTAACCAAAAATTTAGCAGTATTCCATACTTGATCATCATGCAGCCTGCATCTACCTATATACTTACCTACTATGTTGCATTTTACCCAGCATTTTACTCAAAGAGACACCCTTGAAGTGCCTATATGAATGATTCTTTAGGTGGAGCTCCTTATTATTGCCAACTGAGAGATCGAGTCAGAATACCCATTTAAGCTCACACGTCTCAGTGAATGCATATCATCAGCTGAGTCAGCACCTGCTGCTAAAACTCAGGACATTGATGCTGACCTAATCTACGACACTCAAAGGCCTCCATTCGAAAGAACCATTTAAGAGCCTAATAAATTTGTGGAGATTGAGAGTAGGTAGTTATCCTTTAGCGTCCCAGATTTAACTCGCATGACTGGTATAGTGAGTTTCAGACAACCTCTGTTATGCTACTTGATATACCACTCATCTTGAGAGTAGATTTTAAGAACACGTAAGTATGATAAGGAACCCTTGACAGAGTCGCTTCCCTCTCCCCTCTTTCTAGAACGCTACAGTCTGAGAGATTGTCAGCATCTGAGCCCAACACGTTTCAGAACGCTGAGTCCATCAGTGTTGATGTGTAGAGAAACTCTGGAGTTTCACAATTACCCTTATGAGTTGAGTAGGTCTAAGGTCTATACATTTAGAAAATGTATAGGTTTTTACGATAGGTCTCTGTTTTTTTTGTAAATGGAGAATATTCAAGGTTAGAATCTTTTGATGTTACCTTAATAAATTAAACAAAAAAGATATCTAGATAGCCAAGATGTTTCGCATCGTTTGCGTACACTTTTCCTCGCAAAATATAAATCTGGACTTAGACTAGACCCAGTTTTACAAGCTACCTACTGTTATTAATTTTAATGAACTAGTTATTTTACCAAATTTTAACCCTTTTGTGAGGAAAAAGTGACCAGATTATGCTGTTAAGGTAAGCAAAGCCACAACGCGTTAAAAAATAATATTTTCTATTGATTCATTCCTTTGTTGAAGGATGACAGGTACACACAGGTAGTTATTCACTACCTATCTGGCAAAACAACATTTAATTTTTCTTTACTAGTTTTATAAGTTTTACTACAGTTTAATATTGTTATAATAATAAAAAAAAACTGTCGAGAGATAGTGGCATAGTACGGCGATGGTAAATGAAAAATAATACTACGAAATTGTAAATATAGTAAAAAATATGTTTGACATTCCTATTCATAAACTCCTGAAATGTCATCAGTGTCACTATTTTTAGGACAAATAAACATTAGGACAAAAGCAGCCATCTCAGCTGGCATTCTCGACACACGCTCCGGTAATCCTTTAGGCCAGGCATGTACGTGACTGGGCACGTTTAGCGAATTTCTTGCAAAAACCATCACCTTTGCCGTTTCATCCAGAAAACAGACAGTACCAAGGGGGGGGGGGAGAAATTAATTTTTGTTAGACTGGTTTTTGCCTTCTCAGATTTTAGGGGGAATTTTACATCATTTTTGTTATAGAGATGAGAGGTAACGCAGCAAAAAGTCGGCTAGATACCTACTGCCCATTAGTATGCACTCAAACAGTTTTCAACGAAGAAAAACCACGCTTTGAATTTATTCACTAATGCATGCACATTTTAAAATAAAACCACATTTCTAATAATTAATTAATATTTACTATAAAACGCTAAAATTATGTACATGTACAACAAATATTGTCAGTCCGAGGATTTAACACTACGATAAATACAATTATTCTTGCATTTAGGTAACTCAATAAGTAAATTGTTGTTTAATAGGTATCAATAACGCTCATAATCACCGATCGTTATTTATTGCTTTGCGAAGGTAAACTAAATTGCCGTTGCTAAAACAAATCTACAGCGAGTAATTATGCGGTAATTATTAATGAAAAAACAACTAAATGGTGATTTTCTACAGTTTTCAGTTTTTCATTGCAATAGCACTTCATGGAAAAAAATTGTAACCGCTCACGTGAGTTATAACTATACTTCTTAGCGATTCACCGAATTCTTTTTTTAACTTAATAAATAATAATCTAGTTGCTAAGGAGAGGAACTTGTTTTCCGACTATATTTCTTTTTAGGTGCAAAATATGTATTGTTCCTATAGATTGTCGGTTGGTGTAAAATGATGACTTTATTACATATGCTAATTTTAACTGAAAAACTAGACTGATTTATTAGTTAGGAAGTGAAATATTGACTCATAGCTATATCTAGTAAACGTTAGAGTCATTTACGTAAATTTGCTTATTTCAGAGCCATCAACAGCAGCACTCAGTTAAGAGGATAATCGTTTAATTAAAGTGTATTAGTGGCTATAACAGATGTGAAAAAATAGACTTGATATTTCTTCATTTATTTTAAACCGCAAGTAGTCTTTTTATAATACTTGTACTATTATCATCAGTGCTTATCGTGTGCTGATGAGTAATATTTGCTTTACGATAGATAATAATTAAAGACAATATTTATTTATGAAAGTTGAAAGTAATTTATGCAAGATATAAAATTTTTAGTTTTTCGCAGAAAACTCTAGTTTAAAATATGCCAAAAGGCAAAATATTTATAATTTGAAAATTGAAAACTTTTCTACTTTCTATATATCCAAAATATTGCAGCTGTTAAAGAGGAAACAAACAGAAGTAACTACTCCGAGGGCTAATACCCCTACAGCCATTGAATTAGGTATTGAATTAGGTACATTGTTTGTTTTAAAGCTCATTTTATAAAACAAAAAACTATATCGGGTGTTGTCATCGTTGGGCGGGACATAGGAAATCCCATGTACATTTTGAAAAGGTCTATTATTGGCTTCCCTCATTATTTTAGGGAAAAATTCTATTTAGCTTTTTTGAAGAACACCAAAAACCAAAACTAAAGCGACAAATTCAGACATTTTTGATTAACCCGTTTACGAGTTGTTCCCAATAACTTTTTGAATATTTTGTCCTTCTTATTGCCCTGTATTTACGGACGCCAACCAAGGTTAGTGTTGGCTTTCATATGAGATTATCATTCAGACATTTACTGCTTTAAACGGGGAGCTCTGTTGAATTGTACGAGTGGGTTTAAAGACAGTCTTAACCTTGTGCTTTTCCAGTAGTCTGCCGATCCTGTCCGTGACTTTGTGGAGCTTGAGATCGGCTAAAGACCGCAGAGATCCCCTATCAGCACCCGGAGTGTATAGAGTTCCATGCAGCTGTGGCTCTGTATACATTGGCACCACAAAACGCAGTGTCAACACGAGGATCACGGAACACAAAAGGAGTTGCAGGCTGGGACAAACGCAAAGGTCAGCAGTAGCAGAGCACGCTCTCTCTGAAGGTCACAACATCCTTTTTAATGAAGTTGATATCCTACATCAATCACAGCGCCATTATCGGAGACTAACGAGGGGGAAGCCATTGAGATCTTTAAACACGAAAACAGTTTCAACAGGAAGGAGGAAATTACGTTTCTAAATGCAGACTGGAAGCGAGTCCTGCGACACACGTCGAACGCGTCGAAGCTAATCAGGAACGTGGTTTCGGATGAAATAACTAAGCTCAAAAAATCGGAAGCCTTGCCACCGAGGCTGTACGGTTTGCCGAAGATCCACAAACGCGATATGTCACTGAGACCCATCGTGAGCACCACAGGAAGCCCGACCTACGAAATTGCCAAACACCTGACAAAACTGTTGCAGCCAAAAATAGGAAATACTGACAGCTTTATAAAAGACTTCACTCATTTCGTCGAAAAACTGCATTCTTTGACTCTTTCTCCAGGGGATATTCTCGTTAGCTTCGACGTTGTTTCGCTCTTCACGATGGTACCCGTTAAGGAAGCCATGGAGCATATTAATCAAGAATTTCCACAGGATATTGCTAAGCTGTTCCAACATTGCCTAACCACTACATACTTTCAATGGAAGGAAGAATTCTACGAACAAACTGATGGTGTAGCTATGAGCAGCCCTCTTAGTCCAGTAATAGCCAACTATTTTATGGAAGTTTTCGAGGTCAGGGCGTTGGCTACAGCAAGGAAGAGGCCAAGGTGCTGGTTTCGATATGTGGACGACACCTTTGTTATTTGGAGCCATGGAAAGGGCGAACTTCAAAACTTCCTCTTACACCTGAACTCTGTTAACCCAAAATTCCAATTAACTATGGAGATGGAAAAGGAAGGACGCCTACCGTTTTTTGATGTTTTGGTGGCAAGGAGGCCGAATGGAAAGCTTGCATATACTGTGTATAGAAAACCAACACACACTGACCGATACCTCAACAACGGATCGAACCATCATCCAAGACAAAAAAGGGGAGTTATGAAAACTCTGTCTGGAAGAGCCAAGAGAATTCGTGAGCCAGCTGAATTGAAACGGAGAAATGAAGCATCTGGAGAGAGCCTTTGGTTGGAATGGATTCAGCAAGCAGGAGTTTGATAGAGCCGTGCGCCCAAGGAATGTAGAGCGACAGGAAACAACAACGGGAGATGATGTAGAAAAGCACGGTTGGGCTACTCTTTCATACATCCACAAAGTCACGGACAGGATCGGCAGGCTACTGGAAAAGCACAAGGTTAAGACTGTCTTTAAACCCACTCGTACAATTCAACAGAGCTTGAGATCGGCTAAAGACCGCAGAGATCCCCTATCAGCACCCGGAGTGTATAGAGTTCCATGCAGCTGTGGCTCTGTATACATTGGCACCACAAAACGCAGTGTCAACACGAGGATCTCGGAACACAAAAGGAGTTGCAGGCTGGGACAAACGCAAAAGTCAACAGTAGCAGAGCACGCTCTCTCTGAAGGTCACAACATCCTTTTTAATGAAGTGGATATCCTACATCAATCACAGCGCCATTATCTGAGACTAACGAGGGGGAAGCCATTGAGATCTTTAAACACGAAAACAATTTCAACAGGAAGGAGGAAATTACGTTTCTAAATGCAGACTGGAAGCGAGTTCTGTGACACACGTCGAGCGCGTCGAAGCCCCGCGCCGTTGCCCCCACCCCGGCCCAACCACTGCGACGCGACAGCGGCGGTACGAATACCACGGAGCGTGCTACAGTCGAATCAGTCATCGTCGGGAAGCAAGGGAGATCAATTCGCCCACTGCCTCATCTCCTTTGATAATGTCTGCCGCAGTACTAGACGAAACGTCAGGAAGCAATTCCATTGGACCACGGCCTTATAGCCCGGAAAACACTTTAGATAATATTTAAGATGTTCTAATATTCCTCCATTTGATGCTAGACAATAACCCAAAGGATCATAAGATTCTCTTCTTACATTGGCTAGTTGGTACATGGAAATTCGATCAACGAATCGAACAAATATAGTCGCATGGGTTCTTAACTGGCGGGTCCGACGATTCATCAACGACAAACTTTGAAATTTTTGTTTCTTTTCATGGCATTTATTTGTACCGATCAAAAACAAGCCAAACAGATATATACAACTTTAGAAAAGATAAAATAGGATACACTTATCTCTGGCTTAAAGTGGTCACCAAAATGTGTATTTTTTCCCGTCATTTTGTTTATAAGTGTTACTGTGACAGCCTAATTAAGCAAAATTAATAATTCTAAGCAATTTCCAGGTTTTTTCATTTTTAATCCAAGCAAATAGTGTTAAATTTATTATACTATTTCGGGAATGAAAGAAAAAGTAGAAATTTGTCAAACAATATCCAGGAAACTGTATCAAACACACTGGGCATCATCTTAAGTAGTAACCAGAGAGGAAGTGCGTAGAAACCAAGTACAAAATAATACCGAAGAACATTAAAAGAAGAGAATAAAGACTCTTGATTTACCGAAAGCAGTGAAACTGGATGGATGTGAAAAATGACTGATCGGACCTTTCGTCGGTGGCCAAGGCTCTAAAAAAAAAACAAAAATCTACGCCGCAGACCAAAGATTGTGCGAACATGGACATTGTGGTTTTCCCTGTTTACCGCAATAGAACTGATATGTCCTGGAGCAAAAAGGTATACCACAAGCATATAGATGATAAACTTAAATCGAAGCATGTACAGAAAAGGTCTGGCAAGATGCATTCGAGATATGCAATAATAGAGGTGATGAAGAAAAAGTTGTTTGGTCTACTCTACCATACATCCACAAAGTCACAGACAGAATCGGCAGGCTGAAAAAAAAACACAAAGTGAAAAGTGTTTTTAAATCGACTCCCACAATACAGCAGACCCTAAAATTGGCCAAGCATCAGAAGGATCCTCTATTAGCATCCGGAGTTTACAAAGTTTTATGCAGCTCTGGCTCGGTATAATACATTGACACCACGAAGGGTAGCATTAATACGAGAATTACAGAACATAAAAGAAGTTGCAGGATGGGTCAAACACAAAAGTCAGCAGTAGTAGAGCACACTCTCTCTGAAGATCACGACATTCTCTTTAACGAGGGGAATATCTTAAATCAAACGCAGCGTTACTATCTGAGACTAAAGAGGAAACTCATAAGAGCTGCTTTTTCAAGCACAAGAAAAACTTCGACAGGAAAGAAGAAATTACGGCCCTAATGCAGACCATAAGTGAGTTCTGCGACATATACGTTATGTGCGCCATAATTCTTCTCTAACCCTTCCCCAGTCCTTCCACATGGTGGTGACAGTAAAAATACCACGAAGCGTTTAGAGCTAAAATCAGTCAAGGTCGAGATGCAAGGAAGATCACTTCGCCCATTGCCTCATCGGAATTGGTAATATCCGACGTAGTTATGGGCGAACCTTCAAGAAGAAATTCCATTGAACCGCGGCTTCTAAGGCCGGAACACACTTCGCACAAAAATGTATCTTTAGTTAATAGCTATAAAGCAACTGTATTGAAACCTTGTAAAGCATCTTTATCTTTTATTCCCCCTAATCTAAAATTTAATAAATTTAGCCGAGTTTCAGATTTGTTCTTCTTTAAAACACCTATGATTAATGAAGAAATTACTTAATGTATTCTGGAAAATATAATTTTTTGCTTAGGAACGTTTAGAACCTATTTTTGTATCCTATATTGTTTTAATTGTTCCCTATTTCTTCAAAGTTGGTTTTTCAAAGCACAGATCGGTAACTGCTTCAATTTACAAAATATACATAGATGAAAATGCAACATAACATAGTACAAATTGGTACAGTAGTAATTATATTGAAAACTTTTCGTGTCTTTCTTTCAAATTCTGTAAAAAAAATTGAAATACAAAAAGGAATTATATAGAGATCGATATGACGTGATTCTTTTCAAACCGTAACTCACGGGAACTGACCAAATTCTTCTAATATCTGATATATTTTTAAGTCTGAAGTAAAAGAAAATTCCAGAATTAATATGTCGATGTATCTACGAATTCTACGAGCAGTTAATCCGAATAACATTCCGAAAACGCTAAATGTCATTTGATATGACGACTTATGAGTATGACAAGCTAACCTCAAATTGTTTACATCAGGAAACATTTTGGTAGTCACTGTGTTATCTGATTTGATTCATATGGTTAGTGGACTTTGGACCCGCCAGTTAAGACCCGATGCTATTATAGCATTTTTTAAATCGTCTAGATTGTCGTACTTTTTATGCTGGTAAATCCTGCTTTTTAAATGGCCCCAAGCCAAGAGTTATTTAAATATTCACCGACAGCCAAGGTACTATGTGCCGGGCAGCCATCCATTTGGAACCAAACTTCCTGAGTTTCCGTGGTGACATCATTTAAATCGGGTAAAATTTTATCTTCGAGTAGTTCCAAAAAATATTCTGCATTCAAATTTTGATTAAGAAAAAATGGTCCAATAATGCTTTGTCCGAACACCCCCGCTCATACATTTAATTTCTTTGGATATTGCGTCCTCGTTTCGACAAATCCGTGCTGGTTTTCTTTGTTCCAGTATCGGCAATTTTGAAGATTGGGTTCATTGTTTAAGGGAAATGTACACTTGTCAGTAAAACAAATGTTTTTTATAAGTTGTCTATACATGTGTGCTCTTTTCATCATATCAAATCAAAACTCCTGAACTCGCATCATTTCATCCCCATCGCTTAGCTCTTGGTGTCTTTCATACTTGTACGAAAAGTCATTATGTCGTTTTAAAATGCGGAATGCTGTTGTGTGATCTACTTCGATGATATCCACAAGCTCCCTTGTGCTGATGTGCCCTTTGTTCTCTTCCACGTACACTAAAACTTGCAAATCCCTATCATTTTTCATTTCTTCTCTTTGATGGACTCTTACGCGTACAGCACCACAAATTAATGCAGTTCCTCAATAGCCTTGATATAGACCAAAAGGATATCAGATGCATTGAAAACCTATATTGGAACCAAACAGCACAAATCAAATTAGGTAATAATATGTCCAATGCAGTACAGATTAGAAGGGGAGTGCGACAGGGATGTGTGCTGTCTCCACTCCTATTTAACTTATATTCGGAAGCAATATTCCAAGAGGCTTTAGAAGATGTAGAGATGGGAGTCAAAGTTAATGGAGTGTGGATTAACAATATCCGCTATGCTGACGATACGGTCTTACTCGCTGACAACGTACACGACCTACAGCAACTGATCAATAGAGTGGGTGAACAGAGCAAATCTATGGGCTTGCTCCTATCAACATCAAAAAAACAAAGTTTATGATTATCTCTAGAAACCTAAATATGTTTGAAAACTCCACCATAACATTTAGCACAATTCCCTTAGAAAGAGTGGACAAATTTAAATACTTGGGCATCTGGCTTTTCGAAGACTGGACATCGGACAGGGAAATAAAATGTCGCATTAAACAAGCTCGAGAAGCATTCCTGAGGTTCCGAAGAGTGCTTGCCTGTTCCGATTTTGACCTTAACCTGAGACTCAGATTCATCGAGTTCTACGTTTGGTCAGTGCTGCTGTACGGAGTGGAGGGCTGGATATTGAGAGCGCCTGCAATTAACAAATTAGAGGCTTTTGAGATGTGGCTGTATCGCAGAATTCTGAAGATACCTTGGACGGCCAGATTGACAAACGAAGACGTCCTAAGACGTGTCAACAGACAACGTAAACTGTTCGAATTGATCAAGAAAAGAAAAACGGCATATCTGGAGCATATAATGCGAAAAACGAAATACCAATTCTTGCACCTATTGATTGAAGGCAAGATCGATGGCCGGAGAAGGATCGGAAAGAAAAACATGTCCTGGCTGCGAAATATCAGAGAGTGGACAGGCCTACACGATGTACAGTCATTGATACACACCGCAAGGAATAGGGAAGCAATGGAAAATGTTATCGCAAACATCCATTAGTGGATAAGCATTGGAAGAAGAACAAGTAGATGGACTCTTGCTTCATGTCTAATGCAGATGTGTACTATGCCTTCCGTCTCAAATTTTTTGATACACCTCTCGGTTGTAGATTTTCCGGGTATCGGCCTATTCGGATACTCAGCAGCATACAGATCTAGTACCTTTCGAAAACTATTTCCCTAATAATGATAATACAATTTGACCTTCAATACTTTTTCTTCAGGACTGTAGTTCATGGCTACTTCTTTCGACGTCCAAGTTTCAATAATAAAAAAGCAGTAAATTTCTGAATGAAAACCTTATTTGATAGCCAACTCTTACCTTGACGAGTGTACGTAAATACGTAAATACGGGGCGACAAGAGAGACAAAATAACAATAACTCGCAAACGGTTTAATTAAAAATGCTTGAAGTTGTCTCTTTAGTAATGGTTTTTCGTATTCTTCATAAAATCTAAATAAAATTTGTCTCAAAAATAAATAGGAAAGCCAATAATAAAACCTATCAAAATTTACATGGGATTTCCAATGTCCCGCACCGCGATGCAACACCCGGTATATCTTGAAATGAATTAATAAAATAATAAAAAATCAATGTTTAAAACCAAAAAAAAATTTAAGCATTTTGCAAAGAAAATTGAAATAGAGTTTTATAAATATATGCGAAAATTGTACAGGGTGTCCCAATAAGCGGTGCACGCCGGTCCCTCAGAAACTATTGATCGTAGGACTTCCGGAAAAAAGATTTCTTAGTAAATGTGGCCACGAGAAAATGCTGGAAATTATTATCGGCTCTCTAAATCAGCCGCTAGGGGGCGCTTCACTACCACTAAAAGAAAAATGTCAAATAACTCTAAAATTTGCAACGAGAAGCTGTAGTAAAAATCCATATATGTAATCTCCTATTCTCTACGAACAACTTTGCTATTTTAACTTTTTTCTCTATCTCTACAAATAAAGTGGTGGGGGTGGTGCAAAGTTTGCTTTGAAAGAAATTGAATATCTCAGGAACAGTCGATCGTGGAGACTTCATCTTTGCGGCATTGAAAAGAGCATTTTTTGCCCAACAGGGTGCCTTAGCAAAACGTCCAATTTCGTTTTGCACAGTCGCTGGTAGAGGGCGTTTTTTCAAAATTCACGCTTTCCTCCTAGTTATTTCGAAAAAATCAAATGCAATACTATAATTTTATTTTCTCTATGCTATAAAGAATTTGATGGTGTATCTTGCTGTGAAACTGCAAGACTCTGTCTCTAACACAAAATATTAATGAAAAACTACTAAAAAAATCATCGCAAAATAATGAACAACATTAAAAGCGATGAACATAATAGTAGGCTATGGTTGCTATGGAAAAAACAAATGAGGGGTTTAAGTTATTTGACCATAATTTTATTATTGTCCATTTGCTCCTGTTCGGATTATTTTTTGCTCCTTTTCACCTTCCAAAATGCCTTTGTCAAATTCTGAAGCTACTGATATGATCGCTGCTTACTCTGAGAGTTTCCAAAATGCCGCAATCGCTAAAAAATGTACCGAATAGGATATCCTAACCGTCACTATTATGGTAAAATAACATTTACTCGGATTTTTCGCCGTCTTTTTCACCGGAAGTATCCACCGACCAACGTTTTGGGTTACCAACCCTTAATTCAGCGTAAGAAACTGTCTTTAGAACTAGGTTTGGCAAATTCCTCAGTGCACAGGATTTTAAAGGAACATAGGTAAATTAATACGCAATTCCTAGTAAATTTAAAGTACCACCTGGGTTTACACCAAGAGTTGAAATAACGATATTTCGACACAAGGCTGGACTTTTGCCATTAGTTCTTGGGGATGTTAAATTCGAATCCCCAATTTAATTCCCAGATTTTGTGGAGTGATAAAGCCACGTTTCGCAGCGAAGGAAACGTTAACCTTCATAATCTGCACTACTGGACGGCAGAAAATCCACGTTGGATTCGAACTGGATGGCAGAAGATCCACGTGGGATGCGACAAGTCCAGCATCAAGATCGCTGGAGTATAAACGTATGGTGCGGGATAATAGGACAAAATATTATAGGACCTTATTTTTTGAACAAGTCCTAACGGGAAACGTGTTTTGCGAGTTTCTTGAAAATGATTTGCCTGGTTTATTGGAAGATGTGCTACTCGCTACTCGAAGAACTATGTTTTTGCAATTGGATGGCTGCCCAGCACATTTTTCAGTAAATGGCAGGCAAATTTTCAGAACGCCCTCCCAAATCGTTGGACATGACGAGGAGTCTGTTTCCCTGCCTCCTAGGTCGCCAGATCTGACGTGCCTTGGCTTCTATCGCTGGGGGCGAGTGAAAAGCATTCAGACATTGTCTATGAAACCAGACTAACGACCAGGGATGATATGAAGGAGCGAAGAACAAATTCTATCCGTGGCCTGCCTGCAGCGGAAATAGAAGCCGCTGTTGCCTCGACGCGCACTAGGGTGGAACAATGCGGAAGATGGACGGCATTTTGAACTTGGGGGGGGGGGGGGGGGGCTGGCAGCATTTTTACTTACATATTTATAATTTTTACATCCCGCTAATTGATAAATTGACGTTAAGAAAGTGAGGAAATATGTTGATTTCTTTCGCTGTTTTGCTCTTTTCTAATATATAATTATCCTATTCCTCGGATATAGAACGACAGGCTCCGTTTCGATCACATAGTTTAATTGTTATAGTTTTTTTTTGTTTGGTATTTCGCTTCGGGCTGACCACGATGCCCTAGTACCATTCCGTTTTTCAGTAGACGCTCGTATTTGATAGTATATGTATATTAATGTCGATCAACTGCTGCATTGGCTCGAGTTTTATTAAGTGTTTATCAGTCTTGTACATGTGTAGCAGCGTCATTGTCTCGCCTTTTTGATCGCATGTTGTTGCTTGGTGTTATGTCACTTGGCGTTGTAGTATAGTGCAGGACAGCATCTTTAGCCTTCCCATATACCCCACTAATAAATGGGTTCTAATTACCTGTCACCATGTTTTTGCGAATGTCAACAAGTCATTTAGAAGGTGAGTACCTGTTCCCAGCTAATTAATTTAATTTATTACCAGGGATATAGTTTTTACTAAATTACGTGTAGAGTTTGCGCCATTGAATTCGATTTGCTTCTAAGTTTTTTTATTTTTATTTTTATTAGTGTGATGTTTAGTTCATTAATTTTGAATTTTGAATTTTAAATTTATATAGTTTCTTAATTTTATTGGTATGATGTTTAGATCATTAATTTTGAATTTGGAATTTGAATTTTAAATTGTAGATGTTTATATACCATCAAATAGTCAAAGTTTAATTGCCGTCTCCTTGACGTTTCCTCGTTGTTAATGGCAATATTTATGTGATGCTTTGTTTTTAGCCTAATGATGACCTGGAGTAGGGTCGAAACGTCGCCTAATAAATAGACTGACTAAACAGCTCGCAGTCCCTTATTCCCCGAGACACTCCATCTATTCTGGTTGTATAGTTACGAGGGACGATATCATTCATTCGTTAGAAACATTAATTTTTCATTATTATCAAACTCCTCCCCTTCTGACGTTCACACAAAACAATTTATTCATATTATAATAGATAAATTAAATATTGTCAATATGTATTTAAGTCTACAAAATTCACTCACTCAAGACTTTCTTGATCAATGCTTTCATATTAAACCTTGCATACTTATGGGAGATTTAAATGCTACCTACATGAGTTGAGGTTGTACAAACTTTAACGCTAATGATAACGCACTAACTAAATTCCTTGTAAATAGTGAAATACTGCTAATAAGTAATGGAAATTCTACTCGCTTCCAAGCTCCTGGTAATTCCAGCCCCTTAGACGTTGCTCTGATTGACCCTATATTGAGTTCTTCCTGTTCATGGGTAGGGTACTACCAGGTACTGCCGTTTTGATAAAAATTCTCAGAATGACTGGAAAAACGGCCTTCTCAGAGAAATGCGATATAAGGACTTTAAAAACGCTAATTGGCCTCAATTCCACGATCTTTCAGTCAATCTCCACTAAGTGGTAATACTTCGGCTGTAAACGACGCGGC
The DNA here is from genome assembly GCA_951812265.1 of Taphrorychus bicolor. NCBI lineage: Eukaryota > Metazoa > Arthropoda > Insecta > Coleoptera > Curculionidae > Taphrorychus > Taphrorychus bicolor. Next base: position 11,090,163 of record OX638298.1, read on the forward strand.
CGGTCAATCTATCCCTATTAAAAATAAAAACACATGCGGACGGCCAGGCCACCCCTGGTGGGATGATGAGTGTAGTCAGGTTATTAGGAAGCGCAAAGAAGCGCTGGAAATTTTTAAGTCAAACTCTTTCCTTGCAAACTTCATAAACGCTAAAAGAGATATCGCCGTATCAAAAAGGTTTCTCAAAATAAAAAAGAAGTCAAAATTTGTCACCTGTGAATCTATTAACTAAAACAGTCTTGAGAACAAAAAGTGTTCGGCCCCTTCTAGATGACGTATCATACGCTACAATCAGAAACAAGCCCCACCAAGCTTGGAGATATCTTTTGAAATTCTACAATGATTGCCTCAAAGGAGCACCTCTGCCCCTGCCCTGGAGAAAATACAATATAATATGTTTACGCAAACCTAACAAAGATTCCAAACATGTAGATTCCTATAGACCTATTATTCTATCGGCTTGCTACCTTAAAATTTTTGAAATTATGATAAAGAATAGAATTGCATGGAACCTAGAACACCATAAATCATTTACATGAACAATGACTGGATTTCGTAAGGGACAAAGTACGGCCAATGCCTTGTCACTGCCAATTTCTGACATACAGAGGGGTTTTGGACAAAATCGTGGCACAATTTCTGTTTTCTTGGACAATAAATCTGCCTACGACAATGTTGACCCCTTTTTTTTGTATAGAAAACTAATCAAATTTAATATTCCAATAGAGTTGTGCAATATGATTTTCCAAATTCTGGAAAATAGATATCTTTGTTCAAAAAACTCAAACGGAGATATTCTGGGTCCATATCAAACAAATCTAGGTCTCCTCCAAGGGTCTCCTCTTAGCACCATCCTATTCAACATTTATATTAATAATATTTTCAAAAAATTACCTACATCAGAGGTTGATACGGCAAGCGTTAATTGGTTCGGCTCTAGAAACAATATTTAATTTTTTCGAAGAAATCAACATGTTTTTATGTATAAATAAATGTGAAACTGTGTGGTTCTCACGCTCAAGTCGTCAACGACAAATTGCCCCCCTTAGAGTAGGTAATAAACTTGTCCACTTCCAAAATGATGTGAAATATCTAGGGATATTCATAAATAGAAACCTACGATGTAATAAACACCTTGACTATGTTGTCTCTAGATGTCAAACAGGACTGAACATCATGAAGTCCTTCTGTCGAGTCTGGTGGGGAGCAAACACTAAAATTTTGATGGGAGTTTTTAGCGCGTTGATCAAATCTCATCTGGAATTCAATTCCTTTTTGATCAATCCTAATAGCAAAACGAGAATAAAAAAATTTGATACCATTCTTTATGCTGGTATACGATCGGCTTTAGGTTGCATGAAATCTACACCCACTAACTTCCTTCTGGCCGAATCTGCAGAAATTAATCTGCATCATAGGAGAAAATGGCTTGCTACTAAATTTATAGCAAGAATCATAACAATTAGGGGGCATCCGCTAGTTAAAATCCTTAATGATATTAGAAATGATTGTGGGAACTCAATTTTACACTGGAAAAACAAAATTCCACCATATTTAGTCCTAGCCTTAGATGGATATGTACCATTTATGGGGGAGTGTCAAAAGTCTGAGGCTATGCCGATTTATTAAGGAGAATTCGATACTATTCTGTTTAAACCTGATGTCAATTATGAGCTGAGTACAGAAAAATTAAAAGATAAATATTGTTTCCTGTACACTGATGCATCAAAGATGGAAGATAGGTGGGATATGGTGTGCATATTCCATCTCTGGATATTAATTTCTCGTCGAGAGCTCCAGATAAAATTGCTAGATGCACTGCTAAAATGTTGGCCATAGAGGAAGCCATTAGAATTATAGAGAACAAACATATCAAAAATATGGTTGGTTGTTATCTTGGGTTCTGGTCCTTTTGTCTGATTAAAATAAGTTACAGCGGGTGCTTCTAACTTCTCTGTTTAATGACGTTTCGACACAAATTGGTGCCTTCATCAGATTACTACAACATATGGAATACTTAGTTTAAAGATAAAATTTTTACAATAGCAGGAAGGAATGGTGTAAAGGAATACATGGAAAAAAAATTTATAAAGATTACTACAAGTACGAAATAAACTGTTGAAACATAAACGTATTGAGGGATGATTAAATTAAAGAATAAAGTCGGTAACTCAAAGCAAAAGAGCGTCAAAAGTGAAACCTACGATGCAATATGGTGTTAGGTTAAGAAGAGGGGCCAATAGGGTAAGAAACGTAAGAAAAGGAGGGAATCTGAGGGTGACAATCTGAGGGTGACAAATTGTCACCCTCAGATTCCCTCCTTTTCTTACGTTTCTTACCCTATTGGCCCCTCTTCTTAACCTAACACCATATTGCATCGTAGGTTTCACTTTTGACGCTCTTTTGCTTTGAGTTACCGACTTTATTCTTTAATTTAATCATCCCTCAATACGTTTATGTTTCAACAGTTTATTTCGTACTTGTAGTAATCTTTATAAATTTTTTTTTCCATGTATTCCTTTACACCATTCCTTCCTGCTATTGTAAAAAATTTTATCTTTAAACTAAGTATTCCATATGTTGTAGTAATCTGATGAAGGCACCAATTTGTGTCGAAACGTCATTAAACAGAGAAGTTAGAAGCACCCGCTGTAACTTATTTTAATCAGACAAAAGGACCAGAACCCAAGATAACAACCAACCATACAATCACAAGGGTCCAAGAATCCAGAAGCCTACGCGCCAACCATATCAAAAATGCTATTTTTTTTTGGATTCTGCGGGTGGGTATTTTGAATCCCGATCCCGAACTTGATCAAGTAATCATTGGTCAAATGTTACAGTCATAATAATATAAGTCATAGATAATCAGTGTTCAAATAATTTAATCGAAAATCAAACTATCGGCTCTAAGAGTGCTATTCAAATACTGCACAAAACTAACCGTGATTCCCACTATGGATCTACTCCCTTTATAATAAGAGAACGGTTGATACAAGCCAAGAGGAGAGAATTTGACATCAAACTTGCATGATTTCCCGGACACTCGGGCATTAGAGGTAATGAAAAAACGGATTGTTTGGCTTTGGTGGGCAGATCACTGAATGTACTTAGTAAGGTTGAGATAGACTCCACCGAATTCTCACCTAGACTGAGAGAAAATATACTAAAGCAACATTCGAATTGGTGGAAGGGTACCATCCAACAAAAAGGCAAGATTTGTAACTCCATGTCTGGCCAATTCCCGGCCCGGCCATATTTCCACGAAGTGAAATACATAGACAGGCTACATATTGTTACGATTCGCAGCAACGCCGCATGGGAGGCGGGGCAACGTGTGTTGGTTGGTGGAGCTTTGCGACCTATCCGCGCTGCGTCATGGCTGACACGAGTGATTTATTGCTCGGTTTAATCTAGAAGGCAGTTGTTTACAACCTTTTTTATATGTGAGATTATTCAAGAATTCTTATAAAGAACTTTCTAGGTTTTTCTGTAATTTTAGGATTGTATATAAAAGGCGCATAGAGCGCGCAGAGTGGAGTAGTCTTATTTTAAGCGAGCTATAAGTAAGCTAAAGTTACAAAGCGATAATAGAAGGCTATAAAGTGTTAAGTAGTGAGTTATTTAGTAGTCGAGTGTATTTGTGGAATAAATAAATAGTGTTTTCGTGTTAAATCGTTGCACTGGAATTATCGAACCCTAGTTCGCAACAATTGGTGTCAGAAGTGCGATTCCAGTGGGAATTTGAGAACTAATATTGCTGAACTGTAAGTGAGTGCTTCATTACCGGACATTACGTGTTTATGGCAGTGATCCGAAGCCAGCATCAAGCGATGGAGGATCAACTTGCCGCCGTGCTGTCCCTTATGCAACAACAGAGGGAAGAACAGGAAAAACGTGATCAAGTACAGGAGCGACGTTATCCAGAACAGGAAAAACGTTATAACGAACCAAAAGAGGAACAAGAAAGACGTGATCAAGTAAAGGAGCGACGTTATCAACAACAGAAGGAAGAGCTGGAAAAACGTGATCAAATACAGGAGCGACGTTATCTAGAACAGAAGGAAGAGCAGGAAAAACGTTATCTAGAACAAAAAGACGAGCAGAAACGGTTTAAAGAAGAATTAGTGAACCATCTCGCAGTTAGGGAGCAACAATTGGAAGAAAGAATAATGCAATCCGTTAACGAAGGACTCGAAGCTGTCAACCAGAAGTTTCTCGAGCTAGAAAAGAAATTCCAGGAACAACTTGAGGACGACAACGTGTCTACAGAGAGTTTTAGCACAGCCAACGCTAAAATTAAGCCTCCCGATTATGACGGTACTACGGTCCTGGGAAATTTATAAAACACAATTTGAGGCAGCTGCAAAAGCTAATGGCTGGTCCGAGCCCCAGAAAGCTACATCATTAGTGGTAGCACTTCGTGGAAAAGCGGCTGAACTACTCCAATCTCTGACGGCAGCTGATCAAAGTAATTATGCTGTTTTAGTACACTCTCTGCAACTACGATTTGGAAACGAGCACAAGGAAACCGTGTTCCAACCCCAGCTGAGGATGAGACAGCAGAAGTCAGGTGAATCCTTACAAGAATTTGAGGCGGACATAGACAGACTAATTCACCTGGCATACCCATCAGCCCCTGAATGTTTTCAAACGCGATTGGCCGCCGAAAGGTTCATTGAGGGAGTTCGCGATAGTGACATGAGATACCACTTACGTCTAGTAAGGCCCAGGAATATCTGCGAGGCACTAGTTCGGGCCCTGGAATTCGAGGCGACACGAGTGTCATCTAGTTCTTCTCCACGTGTAAGAATGGCAACTTGCGATGACGAGGAGGATACGTCAAGGACTAAATCCATGGCAAGTATACATACAACGATTAAGGATATGGCAGTCAATATACAAGCCCTGTTGGGAAGAAATCCTCGATCAACAGACAATCGGGGCATAAAAAGGTTTTAAGTGCGGCAGACTGGGTCACATCAAGAGTAACTGCCGTAATAGGGCAAGAAGTCCGTCGCCGTCGTTTAGAAGACCGAGCGGCGACCAGGAACGCCCTAGGTCCCAGGAAAACTAATTCGGGTCAATGCAAGAGGGCAATTGACCGGGCCCGTTAAGACCCCCAGGATCTTTAAAGTCAATAATTTGGGTGGCAAAAGTCTTACAGTGGCCGGACGCATTAAGGGACAGAAAATCCAGATTACCATCGATACAGGAGCAGATGTGACCATTGTAAGGCCAGATAAACTTGTCGGATATACCATACAACCATTGCCCAATCTTATTATGTTAAAATCAGTCACTGGAGAGTCTTTCCCTATCGACGGAGAAGCCGATGTCACCATCATTATTGGAGAAAGACTCAAAGTTCGGCATAAAGTGTTGGTTGCCAGGATCAAAGACGAGTTTATTTTGGGAATGGATTTCATCAGGAAACATGGATTCTCCTATGATCACAAACGGAATATTCTCACATTTGGAGATGAGGAGTTTGCATTAACCAATGGAAATGTGGAAACTAGTGTCCGTCTACTGGTGGTGGAAGATGTGAAAATTCCTCCAAATTCAGAACAAATCATCACAGTGACTTCTGAAAATGATCCTGGGTGGTCCATAGGACTTATAGAACCTAACCTGGATTTGACGACTGAAATCATGGTAGCACGAACTTTGACCGACACGAAGAAGACTATGCCAGTACGAGTTGCAAATATTGGAGAAAAGACCATCAAGCAGAAGGAACAGTTCTTGCCAATTATGAGCCTGTGCAATGGGTATGCAATTGTGTCGAAGCAGAGACATCCAAAGTTAAATCTTCTAACCAAGCTTCCCCAGAGGTTATTGATGCTTTAAAACGACATTGGAGTCATCTGTCAAGGGAACAACTTCAATCTGCCATAAAATTTGCTATGGATGAATCTGATATGTTCAACTTCAAGAGCAACGACAGTCAAACTGATTTAGTTGTCCATAAGATCAACACAGGAGATGCCCAGCTAATACGACAACACCCACGAAGTGTCCCTCTGGCTAAACAACAAGAAGTTAACAGTTTGCTGAATGAAATGTTAAAGGAGGGCGTCATAGAAGAATCATCTAGTCCATGGTCGTCGCCTGTGGTTCTTGTTAAGAAGAAAGATGGTTCAACGCGGTTCTGTGTTGACTACAGGAAACTTAATGACGTGACCAAGAAGGACAGCTACCCATTGCCACGTATAGACGACACCTTAGCAACTTTATCGGGATCAAAGTGGTTTTCCACTCTAGATTTAAAAAGTGGGTATTGGCAAGTAAAGATTGCTCCCGAAGACAAAGAGAAGACTGCATTTTCTACTGGTTCTGGGCTATACCAGTTCACTGTTATGCCTTTTGGATTGTGCAATGCTCCATCAACTTTCGAGCGACTAATGGAACTTGTTTTGAGGGGGCTGACTTGGAAAACTTGCCTGGTATACTTGGATGACATAATTGTCATGGGAGGTAATTTTGACGAGCATTTGAAGAATTTAAGAGAAATCTTCAGCAAGTTACGGAACGCTCAACTAAAGTCAAACTACACGAAATGCAGCCTATTCCAAAAGCAAGTCGAGGACTTGGGGCATACTATCTCAGAACAAGGCATTAAAACTAGCCAAAGTAAAATATCTGCCATTAAAGATTGGCCAGTTCCCCGAGACAAACACGAAGTAAGGAGCTTTTTGGGACTATGTACTTACTACAGGAGATTTGTAGAGGGATTCGCCGACATCGCAAAACCGCTGCACAAATTAACAGAAAAGAAAACACCGTTCTTGTGGAACCATGATTGCAGTCAGGCGTTTGCAAGGCTTAAAGCTGCCCTCTGTTCTAGTCCAATCTTGGCTTACCCTATAAAGGACGGACTGTTTATTCTGGACACGGATGCAAGTAACTGTGGTCTAGGTGCAGTACTCTCTCAAAGACAAAACGGGCAAGAGAAGGTCATTGAGTACTACAGTAAGACTTTAAGTAAGCCAGAAAGAAACTATTGCGTCACTAGAAAGGAGCTGTTGGCCATCGTTAAAGCAGTCGAACATTACCATCGCTACTTATATGGAAAAAGGTTCCTGATTAGAACTGACCATGGAGCCTTGAAATGGTCATTACAGATGAAAAACTCTGAAGGTCAAATAGCCAGATGGACAGAGCGCCTGCAGCAGTACGATTTCCAAATTGAACATCGACCAGGAAGGTCTCACGGAAATGCCGATGCATTGTCTAGACGGCCATGTAAAGATGATTGTCGGCATTGTCAAAGAACTGAGCAGCGTGAGGGACTTCCTTTTGTACGGAGAACGTCGGTGGAAATAAGCGATGGCTGGACCACACAGACCCTTCGAGAAGAACAAATGAATGATCCAGATATTGGACCCATCCTCTCTGCAAAGACTGACGACAAGAGACCAGAATGGCAAGAAATTGCTGGTAAAAGTCCAAACCTGAAGGCGCTCTGGGCCCAGTGGCACTCTCTTAGAATAGAAAATGGATTACTGAAGAGAGCGTGGGAGAGTCCGGATGGCAAGTCCATAGTCAGTCAGTTGGTTGTTCCTGGTAGCAGAAAATCGGACGTACTACAGGAAATGCACGACGGAACCAGTGGAGGTCATTTTGGGGTTAATAAAACCTTGGCCAAAATTAAAGACCGGTTTTACTGGGTGAATTATCATGAAGACGTCGAATCTTGGTGCCGCAAGTGCGAAGTTTGTTGTGCCACAAAAGGACCTCGAACAAGATCACGCGGCCGGATGGTGCAGTACACTGTAGGTGCTCCATTCGAGAGGGTAGCAATTGATGTCGCGGGACCGTTTCCTCAGACTGAGTCGGGCAATAAATACATCTTGGTCGCCATGGATTACTTCACTAAATGGCCTGAAGCATACGCTCTGCCTAATCAAGAAGCAACGACTGTGGCAACGGTGCTAGTAAATGAAATGTTCTGCAGGTTTGGAGTCCCTCTCGAACTTCATTCTTATCAGGGCCGAAATTTTGAATCGGCAGTTTTCCAGAAGGTCATGGAACTTCTCGGAATTTGCAAGACCAGGACAACTCCCTTGCATCCACAGTCCGATGGGATGGTAGAGAGATTTAATCGGACCATGGAACATTACCTGTCTAAAATGGTGGCAGATCATCAGCGTGATTGGGACCAACATCTACCTCTCATGTTGATGGCATATCGAGGCTCTACGCATGAAGCCACTGGTTATACTCCGGCGAGAGTAATGTTCGGAAGGGAAATGAGGCTTCCTGCGGATTTGATGTATGGAACACCAGAAGAAGAGTGGCTCAGCTCTGAGAATTTTGTGGAGGAGCTTAAGGAGAGGCTGAACAATGTTCATGAACAAGTCAGGAATAAACTGCGGATATCCAGTGGTCGAGCCAAAGCAAGATATGACTTACTAGCTAACACCCGCGGCTTTCAGGATGGTGATTTGGTGTGGCTATACAATCCGCGGCGAAAGGTGGGGAAGTCTCCCAAACTTAGCCAAAATTGGGAAGATACAACTATAAAGAATATTAATGATGTGGTCTATAGGATCCCGTGGACCCCCAGGTCAAAGATGAATGTCGTTCATTTGGATCGATTAGCACGATACCATGGAACTCTACCTGTTCGGGGGACGAACAGCCTTAGAAGGAGGGCAATGTTACGATTCGCAGCAACGCCGCATGGGAGGCGGGGCAACGTGTGTGGTTGGTGGAGATTCGCGACGTATCCGCGCTGCGTCATGGCTGACACGAGTGATTTATTGCTCGGTTTAATCTAGAAGGCAGTTGTTTACAACCTTTTTTTATGTGAGATTATTCAAGAATTCTTATAAAGAAATTTCTAGGTTTTTCTGTAATTTTAGGATTGTATATAAAAGGCGCATAGAGCGCGCAGAGTGGAGTAGTCTTATTTTAAGCGAGCTATAAGTAAGCTAAAGTTACGCAGCGATAATAGAAGGCTATAAAGTGTTAAGTAGTGAGTTATTTAGTAGTCGAGTGTATTTGTGGAATAAATAAATAGTGTTTTCTTGTTAAATCGTTGCACTGGAATTATCGAACCCTAGTTCGCAACAATATTACCACAATTATACGCCTTCGCTCTAGTCATTGTTTAACCCGAGAACACTTACGAAGAATAGGAGTCAGTGAGGATGATTTGTGCGCGTGTGGTCTTATTCAGGACTTAAACCATATACTCTTTCAATGTCAAATTAGGATTCAATCTGCCTTTGATTTATACATTGAACTAATTAGTGCGGGCATGCCTCCCCCACTTCATGCCATTTCACTTCTATCACACCCTAAAGAAAAAACTAGCATACTAATCAGATTCCTTAAGCTATCAAATACTAAACTTTACTATAGTCATTAATTCTCATCACTCTCAGTCATTTCTTGTTAACTTCAGAGATCACCACATCATTATCCTGCATCCTGTCGGTCGCAGTTACCTCTGTGTGATAAGCTCCTCCACTGCGCTGCAGCGTGAACAGTCTGAACCTGTGTTGTATCGTCCCAAGTACTAACTTTCTACCGGAATTCGCATAAAATTAACATTTGTAAGTCAACCATAATGCTGGTTGACCACAGCACTAATCTCCAAATTGTAAGAAATTCAGGAACCAGGGCATGGTGATACCAGACTAGGGGGTTCCCCCCGAATGAGCTGGCAAATTGCCCAACTTGGAGCAGACGCCATCTGGAAATCAACAACAACAACAATGCCGGTAGGGATTGAATGCCGCTAGCACTCGGAGTAGTAGTTTCTGTATATTTTCTCTTAAGAGCTGCACTATTTTGGAAATATAGAAAGCAGGTATGTTTTCAATTTCCAAATTGTAAATACTGCATTTTTGCATATTTTAAACCAAAGTTCTCTGCAAAAAAGTTAAAAATTTCTATCTCTAAATATTTACTTGCCAAAAATCGTTAGGACCGCTCCGATTGGTTTATTGGTTATTGGATTACTTCTCAAGTTATAGCGGTAAAATCTGGCAATTGAGAGAGAAACGAAGGAATTCCGAAAAATGTAAGTAAACTTAAAAAAAAATGGATATCAGTTGAACGAAGCTTCGCGGTTTTTAATAAAAGAAGATTTTGAAAGGTATGTTCGTTCGTTTTCACTTCCTATATGCCACATTTAATATTTGAGGAAACGAAAATGAGAATGAACCATTACTGGTTGATGCAAGAATTATAAAATAAAGAAAAACTCTTCCTACGGGTTCTCTAGACCATATTAATGTGCATAAACCAAGTTCGGAAATTACGAAGTTGAGCTGTTTTATGAAAACGAAAATCAACGTTCTTTCGATAGAAAAACCTACCACTATCGCTTAACTTCAGTGTTTATATTGACTTCACTTGTCGCTCCCTGATAACACGTCTCTATAGTTCAGCACAGCCCGCTCTTAAACTCGAAAAAAGTGTGTTCGGTCACCGTCACGATAACGTTCCTCTGGTCCCTGCGCCAATTTTTAATTATCACAATTATCACTATCACCACCGTGGCTATCACTACGAACGCTATAGCACCCAGCGCTATAGTGTTTAGGTGCGCGTAGAAAAAGTTCGAGCCGACCGCGCAGTTCGACTCCTGTTCGTCGTTGCCCGAGGGACAGTGGACGTGTCCGTCGCACCAAAGTGAGGGGCTGATGCAGGCGCCCAGCTCGGGACAACTAGAATAGAAAACACCTTGAAATAATAACGTTATGGATCTAAAAAATAAGTGGAGCAGGCGATAGAAAAAGCTCACTCAGGAAAACATCAATTTTCATCCATCCATCATCCTCAGCCTGATGGATGTTTGAAGTTTGGTTACTTTTGCTAGTGCCTCGCCACCTGACGGTAAAGGCCGAAATCTCAGTCACTCTTCTGCGTAGAATGACTAGTAGAGTACATGGTAGAAAACTAATAGCGTATTCCATTGGTAAAATTAGTCCTGCACTAGAGTCGCGCGAGGGTTGCACTCGTTCGTTGTCAGTGCAGTGCAAAGTGAATGGAGACCGATTTTGTAACCTTGAAATATCTTTGGCGAGAAATTTCCTAATATTAATTGTGCAAAAAGTAAAAATAGTGCCCGTTTTCTTTAGTTGGGTATTAGCGTTCTAAAGCATTCCACAATTAAAGAAAAATGGGTGATTCTGCAAAAAAAATAAAAGTAAACGATCACATTGAAACTGAAATAAGGGTATTATAAGTTCAGAAAAAGTATTATCTCCAAACTCACTAAATATTTACTGATCTACCTGATGATCGCCATTATAATGATCAATAACATTTTTCACAAAAAATATTTTGAGGAAAAACTTTTTTGGTTCCAAATGAGGCAAATACTCTTCTTCATTATATCAGCTGGAAGAGAGAATTGACAATACGGCAATAATTTTCCCGTTTATCTTATTAAAGTTACCTACCCATTAGAAAAATATAAAATTATGCTTTGTGCCCCCCCCCCCAACCTCAAAATCAATCAAATCGGTGCCGCACCACCTATCGGACCTGGTGCCGAACTCGCTGCACTAAGTGCAAAAGGTGCAGCACTCGTTTCCCAATGGAACGCCCAAACTTGCAAGAACTTCACCGATGGTGTGCAATCTTTGCTCTATAATAATTATACCAATAGAATACGCTATAATTGGTTCTTTGCACATGTGATTTTACATGCACTTTGTGGAAGCACCTGCCATCATTAGATGGAACCACATACACTGTACCCACCGCTTTCGTAGCAAGAGCCCGAACCAAATATTGGTTGAAATTCATCCTGTATCAGGTTTAGGGTGCACTAGGGGTTTCAAATTCGACTGATTATATTAATCCCGGGCTTTTCTGGGTGAAGGTTCTGAGCCAGGAATCCTGAGATCATGAGTATACTATTTACATAAACTAACATTTTTTAATTTAACGAAGTGATATATTATCAATAATTTAAATTAAATATAAGGTTTTACGAGGTTTTAAAAAAATGTCGCAAAAAACCTGAGTCATTTAGATTGGCCGGTAATTTACTACATAAAGCTCCTGCTGCTTGTGGGTTGAATAAACTTCATGAATTCAAAACAATTTTTGAAGATTACATACGATCAATTTCTAGGCTAAGGATATCCGGGTATTGTTGATGGTTTGCTATTGTGATGGTTCCGAACATTTTAGTAACGCCTTTTGCAATTTTACTTTTAATGGTTCACTCTCTTCTGCTCCTAGAACTTCTGCAATAGGTTTATCCTCAGCGTTGCTGTCGATGCTAGATTCTGTCCTGCTTCCGACTTTTCCAACTAGTAGCCTAAATAAAAGTTTTTCAATTTCTGCTTCACATAGGGAAATATCTGCTGGTTTGAAATAGTAATTTTGTTCCGAGTTTAATGGGTCAGGATATAACAGTTGAAAAAGCAGTTCGGCGTTGCTTTATTCTTTTTCCTAACGACTCTTATAGGACTTTACACAGTGGTGTCTTAATGTGGGAAAATTCCTTCAACATGAAGTTTAACGCTGCATCTACTTTGTATAAATTCATATATAGTTGACATAGGGCTTCAACCGTAATTTTAACTGGCTGTAGAACTTTTACCAAATCTTTAAAAACGTTCTGAACCCAAAATTGGTCCCATCTTTAGAACAACAAGAGCATTTTTAATAGAATTCTCTAACAGTGTAAAAAGTTCTAGCGTGTCAAGGAAACTGTTCCACCTTGTCTTACAATCAAATATAACTTTTAGTTCCTTTCTATGATCATTTCTTATATATTTTTGTAAGACATCGTTTTTAGTTGGAGATTTTTTAAATCTACGTAGTATTTGTCTCTACTCTTGACACCAACGCACAGAGCTCATGTTTACTAGTTAAGGTCTAAGAGACCATTATTGCCAAATATTTCTAGCTTATCCATAGAATCAGTTTCATCTATATAGCCACATTCCCTATCGGTATTGTGAAGTTCGTTTTAGCTCTATCACTTCTTGTAGTTATAGTCGGAAGGGGTAAAGGCGTTTTGTATAGAACCTCTATAACAGCAAGTTTAATGACCTGCGCAAAGCCCGGTTGCTGAATTAGAATAATGTTACGATGAGCGGCGACTGTGGAGGCGGAGCGACATTGGAGGTTGGACCTTCGCGGCTCGTGGCCTATCCAGGCGCTGCGGCGTTGTGACCATTCGGACTGTCAGGAGTGATTTATTGCTCTATTTATTTAGAACGCAGTTATTTACGACCGTTTTTTTTGTGTGTCTCTTATTAATTATTTTTCTTCTAAGAATGCTCTAGGCTTTTTTGTATTTTTAGGATTTCGCATAAAAGCAGAATAGCGCCGCCGTTAGTAGCAATCTTATTTAATCGAGCTATAGGTAAGCTAAAGTACCAAACGATAATAGAAGGCTATAAAGTATTAAGTAGTGAGCTATTTAGTAGCCGAATTGTACTTGTGTGTATTTGTGGCGTGGGGATAAATAAATAGTGTTTTCGTGTTAAATCGCTACACTGGAATTTTTTAACCCTGAGTCCGCAACAATTGGTGTCAGAACTGTTACGTTTTTTTTGTTTTAAAATGATTTAGTTCCCTTTATTAGTTAAACTGCTCAGCTCACTCTCTCTAATTGTTCTCTCTAATCAAACATTTAGTCATTATAACTAGTGACATAATGAACTATTGTCATATTGAGTTGGGATATGAAGAATATTCGTTCATTGTGTGCAACATCTCGATCTAGCAACCATTCAGATTTATAAATGTCCTATAGTGGCCTTATCTGACAAGACAGTACGAAGCCATACTAAATGGCCTCACTTAAAAAAAAAATTATAATAAAAAACCGATAGGAACCTTAAATGCCACTGCAAATATTTCATTGCCCTGCCTCTACAAAGGCCTCTTCATTTTTTTTGTTGTTCTGCTCTTGAATTTCGACGATTTCAGATTGCTTTTATCAGCTCTTGGCTACGTTTAGCTGTGCTGGATAAAAATTATCGCGCTTTGCATTATTAATGAACCAGTTAGTGACTGATCTGAGATTTAGGGACTTCGAAGTAAAAACTGATTAAGTGTCTACATTCAAGACAGTGCCTTTGCATATGCACGAAAGTTCCTCCAAGGCCAAACACCATCTAGAGGTATGTAAATCATTATTTAAAGTTCTCTTCTAAATAGTAGTGGTATTTCTTTGATTCCCCTTTACCCCTCATGTACTCAAAGGTAATTTAAATTATTACCTTAATTTAACAACTTACTTTAACTTGACCCTCTAGGCTCACTTAGTGCTCGAAGTATTAGTAATTTCGTATTTCAGGCCTTTTAGTTTTCTGTTTGGTTCTGTCTCTCGTCCTTATCAAATTGGGGTACTTGCCCTCCTAGATGCTTTTCCCGTCATTTCCTCCATGCGCCGGACCCCGTTGTAGTCGCTGAGACGCCTAAACGCGGAGAGCTGACCCTCCACCACCGAACACTACACACCCCTCATTACGAGGCTACCCCAGTGTGGTACCGAGTACTGAGCCTCACAACACGACGGTACCAGACTTGAGCCTGAAGAAACATTGAGGAAACATTCAGGTGGGTCCATTCCTTTTTGCTCGTTTGGGAAACCTCGATAATTTCCATCGTAGTTCCGGAAAGCTACCGATTATTCCAATAGGCGTTATCGGGTCTAACCTACTGTTAAAATAATATCGTGTAAGCCAGACTTATATATATGACCGGTATCGTGTGTACACTGAAAACTGTATGGTTTAAATAAGACACCCCGAGCCTATTCCCGACCTTATTGTAGGCTTTTATGAACCTAACCAAACCTCTTCATTTTCCTTTATATTAAGTATTAAGTGTCCTGCTACTTTAAATTTGGTATATCGCTACAGTTATTTTATATTCCTTCATTGTCCTTTCTCACTTAAATATTTGGTAATAGCTTATATACTTTAATTTCAACATTTATTTGTTTGTGAAACAATAGAGCGAAGTGACTGGGCATTATGCGGGAGCTGTTTTACTAGCGTATATTTCCCGCTTTTTCATCCACGGAAAATCGTGGAAGGTTTATTGGACTTACAAAAGGGCTCTTAAAGTGGGTGGCGCCGATTAATAGTTATCAAAACACTACCCCACGACCACTCTCCGGTTGAGGGTAGCTAGCGGGTATTCAGCCTAACAAGTCCAATAACGTATTTGAAAGCTTAATACAGCTCTCGACGGTTTTCGAGGCCTTCCCACTCTAAAAAAAAAAGAAAGAAAATTACGTAACAGAACTGCGATTCCAGTGGGAATTTGAGGACTAATATTGCTGAAGTGTGCTGAACTGTGAGTGAATGCCGGACATTACGTGTTTATGCCAGTGACTTGATGCCAGGGTATCGAGCGATGGAGGATCAATTTACCACCCAGCTCTCCCTTATGCAACAACAGAGGGAAATGCAGAAAAAACGTGATCAAGTACAGGAGCGACGTCATCTAGAACAAAAGGAAGAACAGAAATTGTTCAAAGAAGAATTACTGAACCATCTCGCAGCTAGGGAGCAACAATTGGAAGAAAGAATAATACAATCCTTTAACAAAGGATTCGAAGCTGTCAACCAGGAGGTTTTCGTGATAGAAAGGAAATTCCGGGAACAACTTGAGGACGACAATAGTGGTGGCACTTCTTGGAAAAGCGGCTGAATTACTCCCCATCAGCCCATCAGCCCCTGAATGTCTTCAAACGCAAGTTGCCGCCGGAAGGTTCATTGAGGGAGTTCGCGATAGTGACATGAGATACCACTTACATCTAGTAAGGCCCAGGAATATCAGCGAGGCACTAGTTCGGGCCCTGGAATTCGTGTCATCTAGTTCTTCTCCACGTGTAAGAATGGCAACACGTTTACATAAAGTAGAAGGATATGGCAGTCAATATGTAAGCCCTGTTGGGAAGAATTCCTCGATCAACAGGCAATCCGGGCATAAAATGTTTTAACTGCGGCAAACTGGGTCACAACAAGAGTAACTGCCGTAGTAGGGCAAGAAGTCCGTCGCCGTCGTTTAGAAGACCGAGCAGCGATCAAGACCGCCCTAGATTCCAGGAAAAACTAACTCCGGGCCCGTTAAAACCCCCAGGATCTTTAAAGTCAATAATTTGGGTGGCAAAAGTCTTACAGTGGCCGGTATTAAGGGACAGAGATCCAAATTGAACATCGACCAAGAAGGTTTCACGGAAATGCCGATCATTGTCTAGACGGCTGCGTAAAGAAGATTGTCGGCATTGCTAAAGAACTGAGCAGCGTGAGGGATTTCCTTCTGCAAGGAGAACGTCGGTGGAAATAAACGCTGGCTGGACCACACAGACGCTTTTAGACCAACAAATTAATGATCCCGATATTGGACTCATACTCTTGGCAGACTGACGACAAGAGACCAAAGTGGCAATAAATTGCTGGTAAAAGTCCAAACCTGAAGGCGGTATGGGCCCAGTGGCTCTCTATTAGAATAGAAAATTGATTACTGAAGAGAGCGTGGGAGAGTCCGGATGGCAAGACCATAACCAGTCAGTTGGTCGTTCCTGGTAGCAGAAAATCGGATATACTACAGGAATGCAAGACAGAACAAGTGGAGGTAATCTTGGGGTCAATAAAATCTTCGCCTAAATTAAAGGGCGGTTCTACTGAGTGAATTATCATGAAGACGTCGAATCTTGGTGCAGCAAGTGCGAAGTTTGTTGTGCGACAAAAGGATCTCGATCAAGAGCATGGGGCCGAATGGTGCAGTACAGTGTAGGTGCTCCATTCGAGAGGGTCGCATTGATGTCGCGGCACCATTTCCTCAAACTGACTC
The DNA here is from genome assembly GCA_951812265.1 of Taphrorychus bicolor. Classification (NCBI taxonomy): domain Eukaryota; kingdom Metazoa; phylum Arthropoda; class Insecta; order Coleoptera; family Curculionidae; genus Taphrorychus; species Taphrorychus bicolor. Next base: position 11,106,960 of record OX638298.1, read on the forward strand.
ACCATGGACTTGGTCGCCATGGATTATTCCACTAAATGGCCTGAAGAGTACGCCCTGCCTAATCAGGAAGCAACGACTGTGGCAACGGTGCTAGTAAATGAAATGATCTGCAGATTTGGAGTCCCTCTCGAACTTCATTCTGATCAGGGCCGAATTTTTGAATCGGCTGTTTTCCAGAAGGTCATGGAACTTCTCGGAATTCTCAAGACCAGGACAACTCCTTTGCATCCACAATCGGATGGGATGGTGGAGAGATTTAATCGGACCATGGAGCATTACCTATCTAAAATGGTGGTAGATCATCAGCGTAATTGGGACCAACATCCACCTCTCATGTTGATGGCATATCGAGGCTCTATACACGAAGCCACTGGTTATACTCCGGCGAAAGTGATGTTCGGAAGGAAAATGAGGCTTCCTGCGGATTTGATGTATGGAACACCAGAAAAAGATTCGCTCAACTCTGAGAATTTTGTGAAGGAGCTCAAGCATCTGGAAGGTTGTTCATCTGGATACATTAGCATGATACCATGGAACTCTGTCTGATACCATGGCTGTTCGGGACGAACAGCCTTAGGAGGAGGGCAATATTACGGTGAGCGGCGGCTGTTCAGGCGGAGCGACATTGGAGGTTGGACATTCGCGGCTCGCGGCCTATCGGGGCGCTGCGGCGTTGTGACCGTGGGAATTGTCACGAGTGAATTATTGCTCTATTTATTTAAAACGCAGTTATTTACGACCTTTTTTTGTGTGTCTCGTATCAATTATTTTTCTTCTAAGAATGTTCTAGCCTTTTCTGTATTTTTATGACTTTGTATAAAAGGCGAATAGCGCCCAGGTTAGTAGCAGTCTTATTTAATCGAGCAATAGGTCTATAGGTAAACTAAAGTACTAAACGATAATACAAGGCTATAAAGTGTTAAGTAGTGAACTATTTAGTAGTCGAATTGTACTTGTGTGTATTTGTGGGATAAATAAATGGTGTTTTCGCGTTAAATCGCTACACTGGAAATAGTGAACCCTGAGTTCGCAACAATAATCTACTTCCCAACTTTTACCATAGTGCTGGCTCCATCGGTTGTAACACCTACACAATATCATTTGATACGTCTAATTGAAAAAGCACGAATCGTTCTTGCAAATGTTCTACGCAAGCAGTTGCCATCAATCAAAGTTTTCATTCGTATAGGAGCTAAATTCCAAAATTTTTCTTCTGGACGTTAATACTCATAAAGTGTTTATTTGAAGGTGAAGTACACACAAGTTCAGATGAATTTTTCGCCGTTTCTTTTCAGTTCTTGGAAGATCAGACTGTTTCGACAACGTTGTTTTGAATTTTCCTGTAATATTTCATTACTTGCTTTTTTGTGGTTTACTGAGATTTTGGAACAGTTCCTGCTGATTGACCAGGTAACAAGTCTTTAAGGCGTTTAGTCAAAAATGTTAATATTGGGCACCTTTAAGTGAATTATTAAAACGTTGGTGGAGCCTCCTTTTGTCTACTACTATCTAAGAATTTCTACTACTGTCTAAGAATTGTTTGACAACGTCTCCGTTGTGCTGTTTGCCCGTTGCCTTTTTCAATTAAGAAATAGTACCATACGGATTATCCGTCATTTCCTTCATCTCACATGGAATATATATGGCACGAGCACTGCTTTAATTCTCAAATTTGCAGTAACAGTCCTACAATTTTAAATTGTGCGGTAAACCGTATCTTCCAACTTTTGTATTTACTTGCTCTCAATCTAACTTTTTGTATACACAATGATGGACAAACATTTTTGGAAACACCTTTATTTTCAATACGATAATATGTAATATTTTACAAAACGAAAATGTTTTTTTTCTACTACCATGTAAAAATAAACAACTTTCGTCATACCTTGCCCTAGCCGAAAACGTAACTTTTGTCTCTAGTGAGAGAAAATCCCATAACGTTAACTTTCGTCTCTAGTGACGAAAGTAAGTTGTTCTAATTTCGCCTGTATATCGCCAATTAAATGCGATTTAACTGGTCTAATCTTATAAAATCATACAAAAACATGTATATTTTGCCTGCTCGGGCCTCAGAAGAGTAAATCAAAGTGTTGAAATTTGACCAAACTGAACTCATTGACAGTCGAGGTGTCATATTGACAATGACGCGCCTTAATTTTTAAAAGAAATACTCTATAGAGAATGTTTTTAAAGTTAATGGAGACTTAATGTTAGCATGGTCAAAGAAAAAATATAGTGTTTTACTCGTTAAAAAAGCATTTTCTATCGCTCGAGAACATTATCAAACTCGGCTTCGCCTCGGTTTGTAAACTGTTCTTTTGCGAGAGAAAATGCTATTTTTGTCACTCTTTAAACAATATACTATTATATAACCATTCAGCCATCTTCGACTGAAGCGTCGAAACTCGAAACGAAACAGTCTTGTCAGCAAGCATTCTTAAAACATTTCGGTTTAGGGATTCACCGACGGGCAACAATCACGAACGATATTTTCTTCTTATGCCCGCACGGGCCATAAAATGCAATTTTGCCCGCGCGGGCATAAAGTTCATGTTTATGTATTTGGTAACTAAGCAATACAACACAGTAATGAACTGCTGGGACGGAAAGATAATAAAACAATTTTCGGTTTTTCGAGATGTAAAATCTCAGGTTTCCGGAAACCCGGAACTAAAACAGCGGAACCGGTTTATGGTTCCTCGGCCAGATGGATGATGACTTTTGATTACTTCTGCAATGGCGTCACTACTTAACGGTGTAGACCGAAATCTCAGTCACCCTTTTGCGTGGAGTGACAAATACACGATATAAAACCAATGACGTAAGAGATATGAACAGAGCCAACAAATGCCTATATTTTCCTAAAAATGGTTTCTAAAAAAGCCGTTTTTTTTTCTGGAAGTCCGCCATTTCTTAGCTAATCATGTTAAAAGTTAAGTTTTCTTAGAAAACCTTGGAACTAGATCAGATAAGTACTAGGAGACCTCGAGTTCTAGATAGGAGATAGATGTAAGTTTTGATTCGACTGAATTGGATATAAGGACTAATAAAAATTATGACAATGACAATTGTTTTGCAATAATTTGACTTGGTGACGTCATGACATCACCGAGACGCCAAGTCATTTCCGGCGGATTTCGCCGCCATTTTTAAGGTTTCCACTGATAAAAAGGGGGGCCAAACTGTAAAACAGGAGGGGACTCCATATGTAATATACTAGGTCGTTGTATAAGACTATTTGGTTCATTGAACCTCAATTTTCCTGTATCATTATAATAGGCGGTTCGAGTTTTTCTGCTATTCCTCCCGTTTGATGTGACCTCGACGTGTTCGAAAAAACATCAGTCATACAATAATACCATGCCTGACTCGGGAGTTGACACAAAAACATCATCGATCGACCGCATCAGCGTTAAAGTATCACCGTTCAGCCCGTCAGATCCAGAGTTAAGGTTCCTGATGTTAAAAGGAAGTTTTGACGCAGCTGGATTAACCAAAGACTCCACGAAATACGGGTATGCACTAAGCGGATTAGATCAAAGGTATGCCCACGAAATCAGAGACAAATTAACAAAACCTCAAGGCGAACGCAGTTACGTCCTGCTGAAAACAGAATTAATTCGACGGCTCGGCACGTCACAAGAACATAATACACCCCGATTACTCGAGAATGAACCTTTAGGAGACAGAAAGCCAACTCAGTTTTTACGGCACCTACGAAGCCTAGCTGGCGACAAATTCCCGGAAAACGTACTTGGCGCTCTTTGGTTAAGCAGGCTCCTAAAAAATATTCATGTCATTCTGGCTGCACACAAGGACCTGCCGCTAGATAAAACCGTTGAAATTGCTGATTTAGTAAGTGAAGTATGTAGCGGGTACAACGGATGAATTATTTTGAAAATAGTTTAACAAAGATGATCCAAGCACTTACAGCAATTAAACTGGACAAAGCATAGCAGCATCACACTCGGCGCGATAGGTCAAGTGGATTCAGATCTCGCTCAAGCTCACGAAGCCGTAAGTACAATACTTGCTGGTATCATTACAAATATGGGGACAAGGCAAATAGGTGCATCAAACCGTGTAACCTCGCGATGTCGGAAAACGGCACGGGCAGTCATTAATGGCGGCCGATGACATATGCCAAACAAAGTCCCGCCGATTATATATGATAGACAAATCCACAAAAAAGCAGTTTTTAATAGACACCGGGGCGGATCTATATGTTTTTCCGTGTTAAAAACTTTTCGAGAAACGAAAAACATTGGACCAATTATCGGAGTAGACTTTCTTGCGTATCATGGACTCTTAGTTGATGTACAAAATCAACGACTACTAGATCAAACCACTCATCTTACCTCGGTCGGCAAGGTGATTGAGTGAGACGTGAATAGCATTAAAACGGTATCTGCTGAGTCGATTTATAGTCAATTACTCCAAAACTTAAGATAAACGAAGAAATAATCACAAAGAAAATAAAAATGGGCAGGGGAGTACGCCAGGGTGACACTATCTCACCAAAACTATTCACTGCAGTTTTGGAAACGACTGCACCAGACGTATAGGACTCACATGGGCAACCTTTCGTAAACTACGATACATCTTTGGGAACAATAGTATACCTATAAACCTAAAGAAAAAAGCTTACGACTCATGCATACTACCAGTGGCTACATATGGCCTAGAAACCATGAGCTTAACAAAAAAGAGCGTAAAAAGATTAAGAACAACACAAAGAGCCATGGAAGACACAATGCTCGTGATTTCATTGAGAGACAAATTAAAAAACGAGGAGATTCGAGAAAGAACTAAGATTACAGATGTGGCAGAACGGGTGGCACGATTTAAATTGAGCTGGGTGGGACATGTCGCAAGACAGAGCAGTGACAGATGGACAACCAGGCCCAGGTAGCCAACTCACCAGTTTGACGTCTGCTGGACGTCGGTTTTAAGTCATTTTTGGTCATACGTCAATTGACCTAAGCAGGACGTCTCGGAGACGTCAACTTTTTGACGTCCAATGACCAGCAACAGATGGACGTCCAGTGGACGACCAAGAATGGTCATCATATTATAACGATCAATATAATCTAATCATTTTTTCTGCTCAGACTTCTGACTAGTAAGTAGGTATCTAGGTACCTACTGATATATCTTTAATATGTTTAGCATATAATAGAAATACGCGGTGTTCATTATAAAACTTCATCTAGCAGGTTATGAAATTTTGACAGAAAAGGATGACATAATCAAAATAAATGGACTTTTGTTTCTCCATCCAGCCAACCAGATGAAGTTTTTATAATGAACACCCCGTACATGCTTATTTAAGATGATGGAAAGCAAGTCTTTTACAGCGATTATTGTCTACCTAAATTCATATATGATAAATAGAAAAGTGTAAACACTACAAGAGTTTCAGATTTCAGAATGCTAAACAAAAATTAAACAAGTGTAAGACGTACCAGTGGTGGAAACAGAAGTGTTACGCTTACACACTCTTTTTTTTTTGTTTATTATTGTGAAATGTTAAATCTTTGTATAGTGTTTACATTTTCGTATTTATGTTATATATGAGTTCAGTTAGATAATGCTCGACGGAAAAGACTTGCGTTCCATCATCTTAAATAAGCATGTATTTCTATTATATGCTGAGCCTAGGGATTCGTTACACATAGCTTTTCTTACGTTTCAGCTCTGAGGAAGATTAAATAAATAGTCGAAACGTTGGTAATGTTTGATAAAGAAGAGTATTATTTGATCTAACCCTGCTAACTACCAGTACTACCAGTATTATATTGAAAATATACAATATAATATATATTAATTATTTATATATAATAAAACATGTTTAAAATATGTAATGACTTTTTTTATGATAAAAATGCAAGGCTTGATACATTAAATATGTAGAGACGTCAATAAATGGACGTCGGGAGACGTCTAAACGCAGAGGTCAAACCGACGTCGATAATACGACGTCCTGTGGATGTGACATGTAGCCGTCATTTGGACCTCTTTTGACTCAATCTCATGTCGTCACTTGGACGTCCATGCGACGTAGTGTGCTACCTGGGGGGTTACCCACTGGCGACCTAAAGCAACTAAAAGGAACAGAGGGTGACCACAGAGAAGATGGCTAGACGATATTAGAGCCGCCGTTGGCCGAGACTCGTATCAGAAAGCCCAAAATCGTCAAACATGGAAGATATATGGAGAGGCTTATATCCAGGAGTGGATGAGAGAAGGCTGATGAAGAAGAAGAAGAAGAAGAAGACTCCAAAACTTCCCAGAATTGACCAGGCCCAGTGGAATACCTGGAAAGGTTTCCCATTCCACCAAGCATTACATTACAACAACTCCCGGATCTCCGATAGCCCAAAAGCCACGTCGACTCACTCGAAAAAGTGAAAATAGCCAAGCAGAAAATGGAAGCCATGTCCAAGGACTTCAAAAAGTCCTTGGGCGTCTCCATCTGGTACCTAAACAAGGAAGTGAAGCTTGGAGGCCCTGTGGTGATTATCTGGCTCTAAATGCAAGAACCATTCCAGACAGATATCCTGTGAAGCACATTTAAAATTTCTCGCAAGCACTTGAAGGTAAAACTATCTTTTCTACAATAGACCTAGTTCGGGCATTCAGTCAAATCCCTGTCGCATCAGAAGACATTCCAAACAGCGATAACCACGCCCATCGTACTGTTTGAAGTCGAGTTCAGGACCTTTGGACTCAGAAATGCAGCACAGACGTTCCAACGATTCATAGACGAAGTACTTTTAGGCTTGGATTTCTGTTACGCATATATTTATGACGTCTTAGTTGCGTCAAAATACCTAAGGAGCATCTGATGCACCTAAAAACTCTATTTCAGCGTTGAAAGAATGTGGAGTATTTGAAAGAATTTGGAGTAGACATTAATCCAACAAAGTGCATATTCGATGAAAAACAGGTCAAATTTTTAGGATACCTAGTGACTGAAAGAACGTGTCCTCTTTCAGACAAAACCACAGCAATACTGTCATATCCTCGACCAAAAACGGCAAAACAACTGCGAATGTTCCTTGGTATGTTAAATTTTTATCGTATATTTTTACCCAAGGCAGCTCAAACTCAAGCCCCTCTGAATGACTTGCTCAAGGGAAACATCAAAGGCAAAACTCCAATAAATTGGTGTTCCCTAGCAGAAAAGCATTTGAAAATTGCAAAAATAGCTTAGTGCAGGGCACTCTGCTCGCCCATCCGGCCCTCGATGGTCCTTTGGCTGTTTTGGTACTGCGCCACTGAGCAGTACCGCGCCAGAATAGATAATCACTGCGCCACTAGCAGAGAACTAAGGATGCGTGGCGACCATTAGAATTTTTTTTCCAGGAAATTAAGTCCTGCTGAACAAAAATATAGTGCATATTATCTAGAGCTTTTGGCTATATATTTGTCGATCAAGCAGTTTAGACACATGGTTGAAGTTCGATCTGTCACTGTATATACTGACCACAAGCCTATAACATTTGCCTTTCGAAAGAAGAATGATCAATCGCGTCACCTGCATTTTATTGGTCAATTTACAACCGACATTAGGTAAATCTCTGGAGAGGACAATATGGTTGCCGATGCACTCTCGAGAATAGAAGAGATACCAATCATCATTGGATTATGAAGCTAAATTTCAAGAAACTGACAAGGAGCTGCAAACCATATTGAAAGGTAACTTATTTTTAAATCTAAAGAAAGTACCTAATCCCGGCATCAACCAAGCATTGTTTTGCACTGTTAGTACTGAGGTTGTTCACCCTTTTGTAACTCAGCCGTATCGCAGACATGGGTTCAACACTGTTCATCAATTATCTCATCCAGGAGGCAACGCGACTGTATAGATTGTTAGTCAACGATGGCCATCTATAAAAAAATATTGCAGAAATTCGGGGTGTTACTGCATTCAGTGCCAAAAATCCAACGTTTCAAGGCACGTTTCAGCACCTCCTGGAAAATTCTCACTACCATCTGCAAGGTTTGAGCATGTTCATATGGATATCGTAGTCATGCCTCTATCAGAAGTATCCATGTATTGCCTGACTATAATTGACCGGTTTACGCGTTGGACTGAAGCCATACCAATTGAAAACCAAGAAGCTGAAACTGTAGCTCGAGCGTTCTACAACAACTGGGTAACAAGATATGGTACTCTATTACGAGTAACCACAGATTAACGTCGACAATTCTAGTCGCAATTGTTTACTCAATTAAATCGATTGTTGGCTACTATCAGGTCAAGGACCACCGCCTATCATCCGGCAGCCAGTGGCATGGTGGAACGATTTTACCGCCAAATGAAAGCAGCAATAATGTGTCACAAGGATAAGCACTGGATTCAAGCCTTGCCTACAGTGTTATTTGGAGTCCGGTTAGCATGGAAGGACGACCTCAACGCTATAGCAGCTGAAATGCTGTATCGTTAGAACTTACGGTTACCAGGAGAATTCTTCAGGTCCGAAAACCCTTTGTATTTAAAGACTTAGCTACCACCGATCATATTTTCCTGTGACATGATGCTGTAAAACAGCCATTACAATAGCCTTACGATGGACCGTTTGAGGTACTTAGTCGCAATACTTTCGTCGTAGACATCAATGAACGTCGAACAGTATCCATCGACCGTTTAAAACCGGCATACATTCTAACAGACGGTATGGAAACGAACAACCAGGCCCAGGCCCAGTATAGTTCCAACCAACACCAGCCTGCTACGAAAATTAGTAATACTGCGCGCTCCGAAACGCGATCAGGCAGGACCGTACGATTTCCTGACAAATTTCAAGCAGGTTTTTGAGAACCAGATTATCATCCTTCTGGAATTAACCACTGGTTTAGATGTATACATCCTGTAATCTGTATTATTAGGAATAAATATAGGTGTTGCATCTTGTAGCTAGTTATCGTTATCACTGGCAAGGGGGTACTGTGGCGACACTCCACAACCAAACCTGGATGCCACCAATTTTATTACCGGCTAAATCGAGCTAGCACTTTGCGTTTATTGTGCCAATGCAATTTCTTCAATTTCGAAGCAGCTTAAAAGCCGGTCAATAAAGGTGCACAGAAACATGCCTGCTTAAGCAGCACTAAACATTTGGGAAATTCCAGCAATTAGGAACCAGGGTATAAAAGGCCAAGGAAAAGAAATTCGAGGGACAGTATTATTTTTTGACTTCGGTTCTGCGGCTCGTCATTTTAGATAATTTACCTACTCATTATAAATTTGCTAAGTTTACCACCAATGTTAAAAATAAACGCGTAAAACCAGTTGTGTGTTCAACTGACTGAAAACTACACCACCCACAGAAGTGTGGCTGCGAAGTATACTCTGTATATTAGTAATCAAAACTGAAGAAACACAGTATTAACAAAAAAAAAATGCCAAAAACAACGTAAATTGCCATAAAAAGTGATTTAAATCCCCATATAAGAACGTATGGAAAATATTTTGTTTTCCTGAGTAGCGCTATCTCTCTCTGGCGCCACATCTGTAACCATGTAATACAGAAAAATGGAGCAATTGATAAAAAACACACTTCTGCTATTATGTTTCCCAACCTACTAACCTGTGTACACAATCTGGAGGACGCACTGCTAAGAAGGAACTGGGAAGTGCCAAAGCTGGATTCTTGGATATCTCCATCCAAGTAACCGTGAAATCGCCCGGTTCCCGTTTTAGAAATTCTACAATAAAACTTCGCGCGTTTCTAAAAAAAACATGGAAGATGTTTTGGGTATGGTAAAAAAATGATGTTCTTACCTATTTTGGAGTTTCTGATAACTAAACATAGTCCATCCTTCGGAGAATAACTCCATCATATTTTCATCCCCATTCGTGTCGGGGCATATCACGTGGAAATCCTCTGTGTGTCCCGCTAAATAGATAACTATGCGATTTTTCCTTGGGCACAACCGAGAGTCTCGTCTCTCGTTGCCTTTAATTTTTAGATAAATAAAATTGCACTCTTCCTCTGGCTCTATTAGCCAAGGATGCTCTAGACAATACCTGGAAGAGAAACTTGAAGAAAATGCATCATTAAGAAAAGGTTTAACATTTACTTGATTGTCTGATTGGTATTAAAGTTCGCTATATTATTTTCCATTTCTGTTGCTTCGTCTTTGTCATTTTTAATACTGATTTCACCGCTAGAACCCTGCAATCTCCGACTTTTCCAAGGATCGAAGCAATTGCTTTCACCTGGCAGAAACTCATAGGATGCATCGAAGAAATAATCATTGTAATCTTCAGTACCCCTCATATTAGTTACTGAAATTTCTTTTTAATTTCTTTTTATTCTTAACAGAACCATATACGTACCTGAAAATCTAACAGTAAATTTTATGGAAGGTTTGGTGATTATGCTGAAAATTTCGTCTGATATGTTGCTACACAGGCAGTGCCTCTTCAGCTCGACGTCCAGCCAAGGGTATTCCGATACTGATATGGTAGCCGTACCGTCAAGTTCCGATTTGGAGGTGCACTCCCATCTAAAACCCTTATAACGTCATTATGGGTTGACTAAAGCCAAGGATAATAGAAAGCTTATAGGATTGTTTGGAGGCAATGATGACAGTGAAGGTCACCTATCAATCGAGATTGATTAACTTTATTTCGTGTGGGTGTTTTTCTAGTATCCTTGGACAAAAGCAGTAGTCGAGCTCACACCTATTAATCTCAGGATTAAACTGCGACTGACACTGCTTTCTTCCAAACCCCGCTTTATTGAAGGTCAGCTTCAATTTCTGAGGCTCGGCGCTTTCGAACTGGTACAAGCAGTTTAAGTCCTTTTGGCCGCCACGCCCGTAAAAGAACGTGATTTTCGGCGAGTAGAACCGGCCTTTCGGTTCGGTAAACAAGCGGTCGCACCCGTTTTTGTTCATCTGCAAACCCTCCTGCGAGAAATCGACAAACTCGTAGTGCAGGCTGAAGTGCACGGGATAGAGCACGGTACCGTATTTGATGGAGTGGGTGATTGTCATGTCGGAACCGGTGCTTACGTAACTTTCCGCCAAGCTGCATCGAAAAGCAAAAAAAAAATTAATTTATTAATTTTTCTCAATGTACTTTATATAAATACGGCACTTTGAAGCTGCAGAGCTGCAAAAATATGATTTTTAATTTTCACAAGAATACATAAAAGTTTTGTTCTTTAGCTGAACTGCCTCTAGATAGTGTAGATAAGCCGATAATCTCAACATTGAAACATATTATTTTGACTTTATATTGGTGACGTTTTGACATCCTCGCAAGTGTTTGCATGATTTCCATTTGATGACATCGAACTAAATCGATTGCCATAAATCGATCTGATGAAGCCACAATTCGGTGCCGAAACGTATCAAATCACCAAAGAATAAGTTTTTTGCATCGTGTATATTTTTACCAAGGACCACATCCCAAGGATCCAAACACAATAATGCAACAAGGTTCCAAGAATATCAAAAACGTTCTAACGTTCCAAACATCGAAGTAAATGTTGTCTATCTTCCGTACGAATCCGGTATTTGTTTGTTTCGAATCGAAAGTCGAAAATAGAACATTTGGTACAAACGGGAAAGTTCCGGCAATTGTGACTTTTACCTCATCCCGTAAAGAAGCTAAGTACCAAACTTCAGCTTCCTAGCTTTAACCGTTTCCAAGATATTACCATTTAACTACTTTTTTCTAAATAAATATTACAAAGCATGGCACCCTAGCATGTATTTAACACTAAAATATTATTTATGTAGGTACCATAAACTGTTTTATAAGGTAACTTAGCTATCGTAGCTATGTTAGCTACGTCCGCGATTTTACTATTCATGGCATTCATCAATAGTACCTACTCTAAATATGAATTTGTCTCATATAAAATGCATTGGAACTAAAGAATGTTCATAAAAAAAACCTTGTAGCAAGCCATAGAATTAAAACTCTTGTCTGCGATAAGTTCAGAAAAAAAAAATGAACATCGGAACATTTTATGACATTGTCGACTTTCAATTTTTTATGAAGTTATCTCAGACCTACTGCGTTAATTCCATGGCCTACTTGAGGTTTTTTTATAAATGAACACATGATATTTTCTTATGGGAAACACGAACATACATGTAAAAGCCTGGTGAGGGCCTATAGTAGACGAAAGGTCAAAACGTCCGATATGTTTCAGGATCATATATGTAGGTTTCAGATTCAGGGTCCTAATGCAACAGTGTCTGAGTTTTAACAAAAAATATCAATTATCTGAAAAAAAAAAATCTAAAATCGAACTTTTGGTACCCACAAGAACCCAAGTAGCATTCTAAGCCATAATTTGGCGATATTTTCATAATCCTTGCTAAAATCGGTAACCATTTGGTTAAAAAAGCAAATTTATTACGAAATTATTACGTCACTTTAGCGAAAATGGGGAACTTTTATTTCGTCACTACTCGGCTTTTCTGACCAATATTTAGGCCAGAATTTTGGCCATATTTTAGCAATCAATGCTAGATTTTATAGATATAATCGGTAAAATTTGGGTGATCAAAAATAGCTTTTATGACTAAAAATGTTGGTACATTTTGATATTTAGAGCTAATTTCCAGGTTTGCTTTGCGTTCCTTTCATCAAACCAACAGTGCATGAAAAACTAAAATGCCGACATGACAAGACTGATTGTCTTATGTGGATAAGTATATCATATCCTGAATAGTTTGCTTGCAGATTACATCGAATTGCTTCAAATAATGGACTAAAATCTTAGTGTCAAGGCAAATTTACTGGTGAATTTAGAGGAGATAGTTACTACATTTCAAAGCGCCAATATAATTTTCATTATTTTACAGTAATAATAAAAAATAATTGACCTTGAACTAAATTTTCTGATTTTGTTAATACTTTCCCGAAAACATTCATTTGACGACTCAATGTATCAAAATGCTTTTATATTAACGATAACGATAAGATTATGAAATATTCAATAGTGCATATGTATATTTTATTACTTTACAAATAGCTGCTAAATTAGAAAATTTAAGTCTTAAAACTAGAGTTTCTTGGGCATGTTATGCGTAATTCAAAATATGAAATTCTGCAGCTCATCATGCAGGGGAAGATCGTGGGACGCGGAAGCGTCGGTCGACGCAGAATTTCCTGGTACGTAACCTGCTAGATTGGTTTGGCCTCTCACCTGTCGAACTATTTCGGACAGCTGCCTCTAAAGTTAGAATAGCCATGGTGATCAGCAACCTCCGAAGGAGAAGCTGAGATCAAGAAGAAGGAGGAGTCTTAAAAATCATGGCTGCTGGGTTGCTGCAGATATTCATCGAGACTACAGCGATCGAACAACAAGAGGCTCAAGCAACCATTCCGCCGTAAAAACCAATTAGCGGCGAAAAAATTGCAATTTTGGCCTTCGTTTATCTTACGCCCACTGGCGGCACTGAACGAAGTAAAATGTAAAGCCATGTTGTTACGTCTTGAATGTTTTTGGTTACAAAATATTTATATTTCCTTTTACCTATGTTAATCCGGTTCCAGGAAGAAAGATAAAATATACTGGTTTCTGGATTTACTGGAGTAGAACTCGACTTTTAAGGTTAAAGTTTTTAAATAAGTATAGCTTTGACTAAAGTAAAATTGGCTACTTTCTGGCTATTTTATGTCAATTTTCTGTGGCCTTATAATTTAGCTATTAGTGGCTAATTTTGTAGTCATTTTGGCTAACACAAGTTTTGGATATACTTCTGGTCAGAAAAGCCACAAATTGACCGCAATAAAATAGATTTTTATCAAGTAAATATTCGGAAGTTTTAATCAGGCAAGAAAATGTAATGTTTACCAAAATGTTGGATAAGTTATTTCCATTACGAAAAATGCTACTTTATGATCAAATCTTGGCCATAGATGCGCTCTTATGACTAATTTTTTTGGCCAAAATTTATCTTAGATAAATGGCTAAATAGCAACCAAATTTTGGCTATTTTTACTACTTTATGACTAACTTTTGGCAATTAATGCTACTTGGGAAGGTTCCAGCTACTTTTAGCTAACCCCGTAGGGAAGCTACATACCAAATTTCAGCCACCTAGCTCGGACCGTTTCCGAGATATCGGCCTTAAACCAATTTTATGCGGCGGCCATTTTGGATTTTGTAAGTTTACGTAAGGAAAGCATATAACATTCGATATTCAACTCGATATGATCATTGGTTTATTAAACAGCTATAACTTAGCTACTGTAACTATGATAGTTACAGCACCTATGAACCATTCACTTGTTATTGTCATCAAGTAGGACTTTGATATTTTTATCCTATCTTCTCAACATGTGATAAAAGGAGATAGAATAAAAAAATTAAGATTTCAAAGGTAACGGAATGATAAAGATAAGTGAATGAAGTATATTCACATATCATAGCACTTCCGTAGGTACTCACCATCAAAATTTGAACCATTTGTCATAAACCGTTCTCTAAATTATAATATAACTCAGTTACCATAGCTATGTCACCTATTTTACAATTAATGGTATGCCCTTAGCTACCTACCATCAATACTACCCTAAATCTGACGTTATCTGCTATATTCCTCCCATATAACCGTCAACTTATATACATGTAAAAGCTTCATGATGGCGTACATCGGACGAACCGATGAAACGTCGCATCGAGGCTTATAGCCAATACTGTAAGCAAGCTATAAACCATTCACTTATTATTGTCATCAAGGAAATCTGACTTTGACATTTTTATCGTATCTTCCCAACATGTGCCGAAAAGAGATAGGTATAAAAAAATGACGATTCAAGGTAACAAGATACCAAAAATAAGTGAACGGGGTATACATACCAAATTTCCGCTTTCCAACTTTAATCGTTTCAAAGATCACTGTAATCACTTACGTCACGGCGGCCATGTTAATGAAAAATATTTCTCGTCTACATTCGAGTTGCAACTCTACAGCGGTCAAGAAAATAGGAGAGTCTTTGATTTAATAGGTAAAACTTCAAATTTCACTGGCGAAACTAGTGCGCACTGAGGGTGTTTCTGTCCTTTGTCAATACAACCAAAATATAAAGACGAAAAGACACTCAGTGCGCCATAATAGAGCCAATGAAAAACGCTATAAGTAAACTTTTTAAACGTTCTTTTGACATGAATTCCAATACAAAATTTTCAAATCGGCAAGTCTTTGTGAGAACGTTCTCAAAGACCGAGCTTTTTGCCAATAACCTTCCTACAAATTCAAAAAATTTCACATGCCATACGGTTTTCCCGGGCTTCTAGCCGATTTTCCTTAGTTGAAGCTTTTAAAGTTGTTGTTTACGCTCCGGAAAATTTCAGCTATCAGTTGACATTCAGTGGGAGGAGCCAAAATCCCGAATGGTTCCGATTCACCCAGTGGTGGACGTGATTCGGATCCATTTGGATTTTGATCTTTCGCTTCGAAATTCAATTAAGACCATTTCGCGACATCCTATCGAAAAAGTGGCTCATAGGTGCCAAAAATAAAACATTTTAAAGTATCCTCCGGAATACAAAGCCATTCAATTGGTTGCACGGCCTCGGCACAAATAGCTTTGAAAGTGGCAATTTCAATTTTAGATTTTAAAAATTCGTCACAATGTCAAATTCAAAGCTAAGGCCTCGATCTTTGCTTCCTCCCTGAATTATTTCAGATTTGTGTCAAAAATGTGAAATCTACAATAATCTTCCTAGAAATGTTCAACATTTCACATGCTATACAGTTTCCCCGGCTTTTCAGCCGATTTTCTTTAGTCTAAACCTTTAAAGTTAATATTTACGTTTCCGCAAAAATGTGGAATCCACAGAATGTAAGAAAGGGCACCCAAATTTAAGTTTTTATGTATCATAAAAATGTAATACTTACAAATTTTTGTAGCTCGCCCGGTCTAAGAGCTAGGGTAACTAACTAACAACTGATTTTTATATGCGAACGAAGAGTATACAAAGCCGTAACTTTTTTTCGATTTTGGTGGTAGATATTTGAATTTTTTTTCCACGTCATCTAATTATCCATACAGTGTGTCCCAAATTGGTCTTCCATGTATTGGGATCTAGGAAACTATAGGAGCTACGAAGTTGGTTAAATGTGGAAAATTCTAGACAATTATGTCAGTAATGTAATGACAAAAACGGGGTGGCTATAATCAATCAGGTTTTTGAGAAGTTTTGGGAAAACCAAAATGATGCATTTTTAAAAACCTGTAATAAATCCTTTATTTTAAAAGATAATCGAAATTTGTGAAAACATCTCTTAAGTAAATTTTTTAGGGGAATACTCCTGTAAAGGTAAAATTTTGATACAACGTTTCGATTTTCTGGAACAATCATCAACTTCTGTTTTTCTTATGACAGCCATATTGGATATTTAGACTTGCTTACAGGGGACAAGAAATGAGTTTCAATAATGTATAACAACCCTAGTAAAATTTTATAGTAATTTAAAAAATCGAGAAAAATATTGTTTTAACTAGTAGGCCATGGATTGGACTTGACAGTATTATGTGGTTATTATCGCGAATGCTTAAAAACATTCTCACAATGGCTGTAGAGGCCACAGAGCACTTGTGGAATGCAGAGTTCTTAAAAATTAAATTGAAACAGATGGAAATTACCTAAACTGAAGAGCGTGAAGTGCTGCACAAAACGTGAAGAGTTTTGAGGTAGCCATGTATACTAATTCCAAGAAAAGAGAAATTCTCAAATTTTTTTGACTTCAGCATAGTTTAAAACAATTCAAGTCTTGAAGTCTATAAATTTATTAAATTAAAAAAGAAAAATTTCTTACATTAAGACCAAGCACCTAAATGGGAAATACACGATAATTGCTCAACTGAAAAACAGAATGTTGCAATCAGACATAGAATTTCCGTTGCAGCCACCGAACGATAAATTGCGACTAGAAAATTATTCTTGCAAATCATTTTAAAATCATTCAAAAACCACCGAGGGCGGTTTAAATGTTATCGCGACCAATTTGAAGTCTTTAGATACCGTCAAAGTAATCTGGTTAGATGAAAGCGGGACTAACGTTGACGTATTCACATAAGTTACCTTATATTGTATATTAGTACACATGGCTAACTAAAAAAAAAAAAAAAATATTTTTCAATTGAGAGTAATATTCCGTTATCGTGTATTCCGCATTTAGGTACTTTTCCTTGAAGAAAGAAAATCTTTTTAAATTAAATAAATTTATAGACTTCAAGACTTGAATTGTTTTAAACTATGCCGAAGTCGTTCCTGGTTCGGGATAATTTCCTCCAGGATAATTCGTAGTCAGTTTTTGAAATTTGAGTATTTCTGTTGGCTCGGAAATAAAATTCCAGCATGTAAAAATTTCTCTTACTTAAGTAATTTCCAGCTGTTTCAATTTAATTTTTAAGAACTCTGCATTCAACAAATATTGCTCTGTGACCTCTACAGACATTGTGGTATTGTTTTTAAGTATTCTCAATAATAACCACATATTATTGTCATGTCCAATCCATGACCTACTAGTAAAAACTATATTTTTCTTGATTTTTTAAAATACTATAAAATCTTACTAGGGTTATTATACATTATTGAAACGCATTTCTTGTCCCCTGTAAACAAGTGTAAAAATTCAATATGGCCGTCATAAGAAAAGCAGAAGTTAATGATGGTTTCACTCAAAAAGTTGCTTCAGAAATGTTTTCACAAATTTCAATTATCTGTTAAAATAAAAGACCTATTAACAGTTTTTTAAAAATGCACCATTTTGATTTTCCCAAAATTTCTCAAAAATCCGATTGGTTACATCCACCCCGTTTTTGTCATTATATTACTAACATAATTGTCTAGATCTCTCCCTCCCCATTTAACCAACTTCGTAGCTCCTAGTTTCCGAGATCCCAATACATGGAAAACCAATTTGTGACACACTGTATACGAAGCTGGACCCCGCTATAGTTTTCGTAAAAATAGCGAAAAACGACTAAACTATTTTGGGTACTTTTTTTAACTGTCTTTGGACATTCTTTACTCACTATAGAGTGTGTGTGTAAAAAATAAGAATGGCCACCATGGGGATATCGTAAACGGCAAAAGATAGAGGTTTGGTTTAACGGGAGAAAGATGCAGGTTTAATGGTAGAAAAGTTGCGCATTCAAGGGAGTAGTTTTAGATGCAAACGTATAGACTAAATTATTTTTGCTTTTTTAGTTATTTCAATAAAACCGAAATTTTTCTTGAGTTATGTATCATTTATATATCTATTAGAAAAAACAAAAACCACTTTTTCAATGAAGTTTTTTATAAGATTAAGCATGATAGTCTTGGTTTCACCCTATGACCTTTCGTTTGTCAAGAATGATCATCAACTTTTTTTTTACGGCCCTGGTAAGTTTTTTGTGGATTTTTGTGGATTCTAAGACAACTTTTTATTAGAAATTCATTGATGTAGGTATCCCAAGTAGTAACTTTCGCAATGTGTGGGTTTTAAATTACTTTCGTTATTACTTTAAATGCCTATTTATAAATGAAACAAAGCAAATTTTGGAAAAATTTCAACGCTTGGATCAAATATGACATTATCTAAAGTGTTTTTCGGGCTATAAAGCCATGGTCCAATGTAATTACTTCCTGACATTTCGTCTACTACTGCGGCAGATATTATCAAAGGCGATGAGGCAGTGGGCGAAGTAATCTCCCTTGCTTCCCGACGATGACTGATGCGACCGTAGCAGGCTCCGTGGTATTCGTACCGCCACCGTGGCGTCGCAGTGGTGTGGCCGGGGTGGGGTGGCGGCGCGGGGTTTCGACGCGCTCGACGTGTGTTGCAGAACTCGCTTCCAGTCTGCATTCAGAAACGCAATTTCCTCCTTCCTGTTGAATCTGTTTTCGCGCTTAAAGATCTATCCACCTCATTAAAAAGGATGTTGTGACCTTCAGAGAGAGCGTGCTCTGCTGACTTTTGCGTTTGTCCCAGCCTGCAACTCTTTTTGTGTTCTGTGATCCTCGTGTTAACACTGCGCTTTGTGGTGCCAATGGATACAGAGCTACAGCTGCATGGAACTCTATATACTCCGGGTGCCGATAGGGGATCTCTGCGGTCTTTAGTCGATCTCAAGCTCTGTTGAATTGTACGAGTGGGTTTAAAGAAAGTCTTAACCTTGTGCTTTTCCAGTAGCCTGCCGATCCTGTCCGTGACTTTGTGGATGTATGCTAGAGTAGCCCAACCGCGCTTTTCTACATCATCTGTCGTTGTTGCATCCTGTCGCTCTACATTCCTTGGGCGCACGGCTCTATCGAACTCCTGCTTGCTGTATCCATTCCAACCGAAGGCTCTCTCCAGATGCTTCATTTCCTGTTCCAATTCAGCTGGCTTACAAATTTTCTTGGCTCTCACAGACAGAGTTTTAATGACTCCCCTTTTTTGTCTTGGATGATGGTTTGATCCGTTGTTGAAGTATCGGTCAGTGTGTGTTGGTTTTCTATACACGGTATGCGCAAGCTTTCCATTCGGCCTCCCTGCCACCAAAACGTCCAAAAACGGTAGGCGTCCTTCCTTTTCTATCTCCATAGTGAATTGGATTTTTGGGTTAATAGAGTTTAGGTGTAAGAGGAAGTTTTGAAGTTCGCCCCAATTCAGACGGCTGAACAGATAAGGATGGATACATCATGAATTTTACTACGCGCAAAACCACCAAAAAGCAGTCTCACCTTTGCAGAAAGGAAACGCAAAGGTCAGCGGTAGCAGAGCACGCTCTCTCTGAAGGTCACAACATCCTTTTTAATGAGGTGGATATCCTACATCAATCACAGCGCTACTATCCGAGACTAGCGAGGGAAGCCATTGAGATCTTTATGCGCGAAAACAATTTCAACAGGAAGGAGGAAATTGCGTGTCTGAATGTAGACAGGAAAGCGAGTTCTGCGACACACGTCGAGCGCGTCGAAACCCCGCGCCACCACCCCCACCCCGGTCCCAACACTGCGACGCGACGGCGGCGGTACGAATACCACGGAGCGTGCTACGGTCGAATCAGTCATCGTCGGGAAGCAAGGGAGATCACTTCGCTCACTGCCTCATCGCCTCTGATAATGTCTGCCGCAGTAGTAGACAAAACGTCAGGAAGCAATTCCATTGGACCACGGCTTTATAGTCCGAAAAACACTTTAGATAGTATTATGACCGGCCGTGAAAGCCTTCACAGTCAGATAAATATGACATTTTCAAACTTTTAAAAATCTTGACAGATTAGTTACCGACGTGCAACATGTTCTGGCATTAAAATAGCACGAAACATTTAATCGGAAGAAAAATTTGATATGGTAAAGTGCTACATTTTGTGTCATAACAATGCAGTTGCAGCAGGACGCATGTATGAAGGTGTTTACCCCGAAGAGTTCAGCCAAACTAGAAATTTTTTGGACGACTTGTGGGTAATCTAAGGAATATGAATCATTTAAAAAAACCGATAACGAGCCGCAACAAACGCTTTAACGAAGAAAAAGAAGAGCAGGTAATATTATCGGTTACTGAAAATCCCGCAATATCGCTGCGCGAAATCGAACATTCCACAGGTATTCCAAAATCGACAGCAGGGTTTGTTTTACACAAACAAAAGTACCATCCTTATAAATTTGCAATTTGCCAGGGACTCCTGCCCAGGGATTTTTTACATAAAATAGGCCTATTCCACATAATTAAAAATCATTTATCTTTCACTTTAAATTTGTTACCATTTGTTAAAAATAAAAAAGATGACGCATACTTTTATAGTATTTTAAATTTAGAAGATAAATTTAAAATGAAGAATTTTGCCGGGCTACGACGTAGTTGACTTTAAGCGTTTGTATTGGACGGAATAATTTGCTCGATGGTTTGGTAAGTGACAAGGCGTTTTTTGACATAATGACAAATGCTTTTTTAGGGTGTATTTATTGACAAATTTTGTATTTTGAATTCTGCGGCTTGTAAATTCGGTTTGTTTTTGTCTATTAAAATCAGAACCAATTTCTTAAAAATAAAATACAATGGTTTCTAAACAGTGTTTTGTCCCATCATGTCGACTAAATAGCGATGTTGCCCCGGAAAAATTATTTGTTACTGAGCCAAAAGATGCAGGTCGACGAAAGTTATGGTTTACAGTTGTAAACTATGATTCAGGAGGTCCTTTACAACAAATTATGTATGCTTGTGAAGATCACTTTGAGGTATGTTAATATAAAAAATTAATTTCTTATCCCTACTTTAAATAGATACATTTATTCTACAAAAAGTAATTCAGAAACCAACATTGTAGGAAATAACCCTCTTTCCTTATCAACCTTATCTTGTCAACGGCGCTGTAGCTAATTGGCTCCGAGTATAATACGTCACCACGCTAGCGGGCATTTTAAACACAAACGGCAAAATCATAGTTTACTTTAATTTTTGCAAGTATTTCAAGGGCGATTTTCAAAAAATAAAAAAAATACTTGTTACCTATTTTGATATGAACTGTCAAAATAACAAAACAAAAATATGTGGGATAGGCGTATTATTTGGCCAGATGAAAGTCAAGTGACAAAAAGTTTAATTTTGTTATTAGAAGAAATACGCATTACTGGTCCAGGGAGAACCCTCGTGTCTACAGAACTGCTCACCACCAAAGTCGCTTTGGGTTTAACATGTAGCTTGGAATACTGGGCATTCGAGTGTCCAGTATTCCAACCCATATGTTGGGGTTTGAATAAAAGAAAGGTTCTTTCTTTTATTCCATAACCATTCCATTAAAAGCGAGCGATAGCGCATTTTACGATGGCTTGAATGCGAAATTTTTATCCCATTTAACCAAACCTGTATCTATTGCCGTCTACGAGATCACCATGGCTATTCTTATCTTGGACACACTGTATATTAAAGTGAGACTTTTGGGGGTATAGGACTAAATATTCACAAGGATACGCTCTTTTCGCCGGTTCAGTTTACGTGACAGCTCAAAACTCACTTTGCCCTCATGAATGCGCAAATATTAATCGACATTTCTAATTTACACTTTCTTCTTTCTTTATCCATGCCCGATCTATCTCCTTATATTCCTAATTTAACTAATTTTTACCCTTTTTAAAATTTACTTCTCGAAGCCGAGCTTCATCCTATTACTACAGGAACCAACCATAACGTCACCGTGTTGTCTACAACTTCTACTAATAAAACTCGGTACATTTGCTTACCTGCACGGTCTCATTAACCTAGAAGAATTAGACAACAAAGCGTGGTCGCACAATTTGGGTTTGTCGTCCTTACAAAACTGTCCAATCAGCTGGACAGAGTTGCGACTCTTGATGTCGCCGTCCCAAATCTGCAGCTGAACGTCGCAGCCTCCTGTGTTGTAGTCGTTGATCTTTTCGTTGTTGATGTGGAATTTGAGGAAAGATATCCATATAATATCTTTCGGTTGACCCCTGAGTTCAATGATATTAATAATTAAAGATAGTATGATTGCGTCCGTAGTAATTTACAAGTGATATTTGTGGCTTCAGCGGACAGAAGAATAATAATTTAAATTAAAGAAAAAGTACGCTTTCAGCCGGATTTGAACCAGCGACCTTAGCTGTTAACCGGACAGATGCTCTACCAACTGAGCTATAAAGGCGTCTAATTTGTTGGCTTATCGGGATACCGTTTCTTCAACTTAAATTATTATTATTTGTTACTAGCAAAGTGGGAGTTAGAAAGGGAAAGGGACACACATTTACGACCGGAGACCCGTCGAGCCTCGGTTTCTCGTTCTTATAGGATCGTCAAACATGCTTCGACATCACCCACAATCGGAGAACAGAAACTCTGATCTCCGGTATACATAGCCAGTAAATATAATAGATAGAGTGAGATAGTATGATTGCGTCCGTAGTAATTTACAAGTGATATTTGTGGCTTCAGCGGACAGAAGAATAATAATTTAAAATAAAGAAAAAGTACGCTTTCAGCCGGATTTGAACCAGCGACCTTAGCTGTTAACCGGACAGATGCTCAACCAACTGAGATATATATATATATATATACATAAAGGCGTCTAATTCGTTGGCTTATCGGGATAGCTCCTTTCTAGCTCAGTTGGTAGAGCATCTGTCCGGTTAACAGCTAAGTACCTACCAAACCTTCATACCGTGCAGTCGACACTCTTTAAAAACAATATTTTTGTCGATAGTTCGTATTTCGATAAATAATATTTGTGACTGCGTGCGTTTACACCGTTCCATTTCGAGAGGGAGTGAAACTCATTCTCTTTAAATGAGCCTCAGCGCTCCAAGCGATGATGAAATAAGTGATTGTGAATCTATTCCATCCGAACTATTTCTACAAACGATCTTGTCAATTTGTAATCAAAACCCATCGGCAGATGTGTTTTCAGGACTTGCAAATGACGCAAAAGAAATAAGGCAACGTAAACTTTGTGCTCTTTTGAAAGTCAATAAAACCTGTTCTCGTTGTCATGAACTTTCGTAGGAGACAAAACTGTAAAGCTCAGCACAATAGTTAATCACATTAGAACTGAACATTCGAAGAAACGCAAGGCTATTAGGAAAGTGAATACACAGGATCCCAAAGCGAGTCCACCAGATGAAATACCCAAAAAGCTGCCCCTAGCAATGAGGGATGCCCATGAACAAATGCAGTCGCACGATAAAGAACAAGAGGAATTTCAAACGCCACTGAAAACTGTTAAGTGGGTGAATCTCTTCAAAGATGATGTATTTGAAACCGAAACTGGTAACAAATATGAATTATTATCTGAGGAAAACGTGGAAGATGAAATGGACACTGAAACTGTACTGCCCAACACTAGTCAACATATACACAACAAAACAAGTTCAACTTTCCAGAAGAAAAGATCTGAAAAGCCACCTCCTATAGTTGTACCCGGAAAATTAACGGAACACAAAGATCTAATACTGAACCTGAAGCAAATTGTGAAAAAGAAATTTAATTTAAAGTACGCTAAAAACTCTGTGGTCATCTATTTAGAAGACCGAAGCGACTGGACGAATTTGCGCAGGAACGTCGAATCAGGAAGCCTGCAATTTCACACTTACGCTCCACTAGAAGAAAGAACTCACGCATTTGTTCTCAGAGGATTAGACGGGAACATCTCAGCAGACGAAATTAAATCCGAGATTACTGAAGAGTACGACATTTCAGTTAAAGAGGTGTACCTAATGAAGACCCAGTTTCGTCCCCTCTATCTTGTTGTGCTTGACACTAGTTACACGCTGAAAAAGCTACAAAGTCAAATCAAGACTGTTTCAAATGTCCGAGTCACTTGGGAAAACAGAAAAAACAACCGCGAAATTACCCAGTGTAGAAGATGCCAAATTTGGGGGCACGTAGCAAGAAATTGCCGCAGGAAGTACAAATGCTCAAAGTGCGCAGGAGAACATCAAATCACTGAATGTTCCAGTGAAGTTGTGGAGAAGCTCATAGATCATTCGATCTGAACTGTCCCGTATATCAACATCGACTTAGAAATCTGCCAAAGTTCAAGCCTAAATATAAGGACGCCCCTACGCCCCGCAGACCCGCCTGGGAGAAGACTTCAAGCAATCAGCTGCCCAACGAAAACTCTAGACTCTCAGAAAAAGCCAACAGAAGGCAACCATCCTCCTCGTACACTTCTTCCAAAGACTACGATGTAAACTTTCCCAACACTTTAACAAGTAAAAACATTCCGTCGTTATCAGAGGTCCAATCAACAGGTATGAATAGTAAATTTACTGCTCTTAAAGACAAATTTTCAGAATTGAATAATTTAATAAATCTCGATGAAATGATGTTAGCACTAAATCATTATATCTCTGTACTTAAAAATTGTCAAACTGTCGAAGATAAATTTCTCGCTAGTAAAAAATTCTTCACTACTGATATTCAAAATTTTAAAATATAAATTGATTGTGCATATTATTGAGTGGAATTGCAACGGAATAAAATCCAAATTAGGCGAATTTATACATTATTTAAACTTTAAAAAAGTCGATGTGGCCGTAATTTTGGAAACGAGATTGCAGCCAGTAGATCAATTCCGAATTAAGAATTTTTTAATTGAACGTAGCGATAGACAAAACGCGAGAGGTGGGGGTGTAGCTATCGCCATAAGAGACAGCACAAATTACACAAGACTACCGCAATTCAGAACTAATATAGAACATGTTTGTGTTCAAATTGAAAATGGTGTTCTTTTGGCGGGAGCGTATGCCCCTCCTAGTCGTAATTTCACATTTGATGATTTAAACGCATTTTTTCCTGTGAATCAAAGAGTTCTGGTTCTGGGGGATTTTAACGCTCGTCATCGTTTATGGAATAATATTCGTCAAAACAGGCGTGGTTCCATTCTTGCAGATTTTATTGACGACAATGTAGACTTACAATTATTATATCCTAATTCTCCAACTCATATTCCGCTTAACGGGATGACATCAACCGTCATTGATTTGGTTATAAACAAAGGCTTGAATGGTTTGTCTGATCTCACAACAGATGACGCTTTAAGTCCGGATCATCTTCCGATTTGTGTCAGCTGGGGTGAGTTTAGACTGCCCCCCAAAGCAACTATTTACTCTTACAAAAACTTTAACTGGGACTTGTATCGCTTCAATATCTCGCAAGATTGTGAAATTTCTGGCCAATTGGAGACACCTGAGGAGATAGATTTTAACATTGAAAAGCTGACAAAGGCTATTCAAGAACAGCAACGATTATTGGCCGAAAAAGTAACCGATAGGCCGGAAAGAGACAATTTGCCATTTGATATTGTAAATTTAATTAAATTTAAAAATAAAATTCGTAAGAGATGGCAGACCTTTAGACGGGATCTGGACAAAGTCCGTTTTAATGCTTTATCTTTTACTGTTCGTCAAAGAATAAATGCTTTTAGAAATGATTGTTGGTCGAGAACACTTACAGGTTTGTCTACCGCCGATAATTCGCTCTGGAAGATTACTCGAAATCTTCGCAGGAAATATGAAAAACTGCCCACGATTACATCCAACGGGAGGGAATCTGTCACAGATAAGGAAAAGGCTGAGGCTTTCGCTGAATATTTGGGAGCGATTTATTCCGCCAAACCAAATTCCAGCCAAGAACAAGAGCACATTCAAAACACGGCTTTACAGTTTAACCGGAAATATCCCATTCCTCCTCATATCAATTAGTCTCTCTTATGTACCCCTGGAGAAATTCGAAAGTATCTTCGTCGTTTTCCTAATAATAAGGCACCTGGCCCTGATGGTATTACCTATCCTCTTCTAAAAAATCTGCCAAGAAAAGCAATTGTGCAAATTATGCACATCGTCAATGCAATCATTCGACTCCAGTATTTTCCACTACAGTGGAAAAAAGCGATCATAATTCTCATACCTAAACCTGGCAAAAGCCCTACCCTTTTATCATCTTACCGCCCCATCTCCCTCCTTAACACCCAAAGTAAGCTGGCTGAGAAGCTGATACTCTCTAGATTAAACAAAATTGTTGCAGATAGAAACGCTATACACGATGAGCAGTTCGGTTTTCGACCAGGGCATAATACGACATTACTTGCCGCGAAAGTTGTAGGCGACATATTTTCAGCCTATAATCGCCAAATGAATACTGCTCTTCTTTTGCTGGACATGGAGAAAGCATTCGATTCAGTGTGGCATAATGGCCTCATATACAAGTTGGCTGTAACCCTAAACCTTCCTCTCCATTTTGTTTCGTTAATGGCGTCTTATCTATCTGAACGTTTTTTTCAAGTCAGAATAGGGCAATCTTACTCGCAAATCCACGTTCTGGCATCTGGCGTGCCACAAGGTACTGTAATTTCCCCATTACTGTATTCGCTGTATATTGCAGATTTTCCTAAGTTTCCAACTACATCACTTGCGCTTTACGCTGATGATACTGTGATATACAGCCACAGTTTTTGTGCGCAGGGAGCCAATCAAAGCACATCATTTAACCCGGCTTGTACCATTTTTTAAAAAATGGAAACTAAAAGTTAACCCTACCAAAACAGAACTGCTGGTATTCACAAGAAAATTCACAAATCATCGAACAATCAATCCATTGATGGTCGAGAATGTTCCAGTTCGTCAGCAACGTACTGCCAAGTATTTGGGAATTATGCTTGACGAACGTTTATATTTCAAAGACCACGTGACGTTCACAATACAAAAAACTTTCGCGGCTCAACAAAAATTATACCCCTTGATCTGCCCTAAATCACATCTCAGTCCGTTAAATAAACTAACAATTTATAAATCTATTATCAGACCGGCTTTGCTATATGCTGAACCGGTATGGTGTATCTGATACTCAACGGCAGCGCTTGCAGGTTTTTCAGAACAGAATCCTGAGGGGAGTATTATCGGCTGGTAGATATAGCCTTATACGAGATCTCCACGAAATGACCGGGGTTCAGTACATCTCAGAATATATTGACAAAATATCGAATAAATTTTATAAATATCAAACTACTGGTTTCAATTTGACTAGAGAACTCACTCGGGTCCGTTGCGATCCTGAAAATCGCGTTAAACATGGCCCAGTATATAATCGTCTTCCTATCTTTTACGAAACATTCCACCCCCCCTGAACCTAAACAGTTCGCTTTTATATAACATTATGAAACAGAAAACAACGAGCAAATCCACTCAACGAAAACACTAACAGCCAAGAAAGATGGTTCAATTTAGCACTTAAACATCATAAATGTTATACCTGAAAATTACGCACTGCTATATTATACCTAAAGCTACATTTTAAGCTGGTTTTTTCCATTAGTTTTTCCAGCATAGCAACTTATCTAATTTCTTTTATTAAAAATCTACTTTCTTTAAAAAATAACTCTTTTTACTGGTATGCTTAACTTTGACACACCCTCCGATAGCGACTGGCCATAACACCGGCCACCATTCCTCTGGTATGGTTTAGATACGCTCCTTAAGCATGTATGCATGCTGCGAGCGAATACTTCACATATTTGTATTATGTATTATGTACATATTATAATTAGCTATTAAGGTGTTATTGTATATTGTAAATATGTAAATAAACGTATTTGAGTTTGAGGTTAACAGCTAAGGTCGCTGGTTCAAATCCGGCTGAAAGCGTACTTTTTCTTTAATTTCAATTATTATTCTTCTGTCCGCTGAAGCCACAAATATCACTTGTTAATAATTAAAAAAAATTTATAAATTAATTTTTTTTTATTAATTATGTTGAAACGATGGGAAGCGACTTGCCTAAGGTGATAGTGACAACTGGTGTTGGCTGGAAGGGCATGAATTGGACTTTGCAGAAGTCCTCTGATGTTCTCGAAGGGGGTAAGCAGAAATTCGCATTTCTTTCCTGGTTCCATGTAGACAGGCGACTGTTTTTCCACGTACAATATCTAAAAAAATTGAAAAGTGCTGTGGAGAAAATTCAATGGTAAAGCGCCACTCCATAAATAGAATCCGTTGCCAGATTCGCTTTGGTTGTCAAGCAGAAGCAAACTTAACAATAATTTCCCTTAATGGACCTATTTAATAAAACACGACGCTTACTTGTACTTCCAGCTCGAAACCGGGCAAGTACGAGAGCGGCAGAGGATGAAAGGGATTCCCAAAGGGCGACGTATGGAACTTTAAAAGCAACTCCGGACCGCTGCTAATGATTTCTGGAATATTTTCCCCGGTGCACAAACGGGCCAACGACGTAGCCGAGGCGCCCCAACCGTCGAACACCTCAATGTAATCCTGCACAATGTTGCAATGATCGTAGATTCTGAAAAAAGAAAATTAGGTAATTTGCTGACTGTATTTGGGATGTGTTGACTTTAAAAAATGTTTCAGGATTGAATCAGAGATGTTAAACAAAAATTGGAATTGATCAAGTCAAGCTTGCTCAGCAAATTGCTCGGCAAATTCTCAAAGTGCCCTTTGTTTCGTCTCCCGCTTCTTTAACTGTATTATTCTATTTATTTATATATCTTTAAATGATTTTATAACAAATTTTAGTGTCCTGAAGATGCTGTAACATATGGCGAAAAATCAGAACATACAATTTTAATTCTTACATAGACGTTAAATACGTAAATAAAAATTAAAAATAAAATGTTTTTCTAAGACTGAGAAAGCTTTCGCGGCCGGTCAAAATACAATCTAAAGTGTTTTCCGGGCTAAAGCTGCGGCACACATTATCAAAGGCGATGAGTCAATGAGCGAAGTGACCTCCTGTGTTTCCTGACGTTGACTGATTCGACCGTGGTGAGCTCCGTGGTATTTATTCCCCCGCCGTCG
This sequence comes from Taphrorychus bicolor, assembly GCA_951812265.1. Lineage (NCBI taxonomy): Eukaryota > Metazoa > Arthropoda > Insecta > Coleoptera > Curculionidae > Taphrorychus > Taphrorychus bicolor. Next base: position 11,136,242 of record OX638298.1, read on the forward strand.
CGCTGCATTGGAGGGAATAAGGTGGGGGTAGTGATGACGCGGGGTTTCGGCGCACTTCAAGTGTGTATGTCGTAGAACTCGCTTCCAGTCTGCATTTAGAATCGTAATTTCCTCCTTCCTGTTGAAACTGTTGTCGTGTTTAAAGATCTCAGTGGTCTCTCTCGTTAGTCTCGGATATAAACGCTGTGATTGATGTAAGATGTCCACCTCGTTGAAAGAAAGATCTTTCTAGATGCTTCATTTTCCGTTCCAATTCAGCCGGCTCACAAACTCTCTTGGCTCTCACAGAGAGAGTCTTTATGACTCCCCTTTTTTGTCTGGGATGATGATTTGATTCGTTATTAAGGTATCAGTCAGTGTGTGTTGGTTTTCTATAAACGGTGTGCGCAAGCTTCCCATTCGGCCTCATTGATACCAAAACATCCAAAATCGTTAGGCGTCCTTCCTTTTCTATCTCCATAGTGATTTGAATTTTTTGGTTGATAGAATTGAGGTGTAAGAGGAAGTTTTGAAGTTCGCCCTCGCATGGCTCCAAATAAGAAAGGTGTCGTTCACGTATCGGAACTAGCATTTTGTCCTCTTATTTGCCGTTGCCAACGACTTGGACTCGAAAATGTCCATATAACCATTGGCTATTACTCGACTAAGGGCGCTGCCCGCTGGGCAGTGTTGGAACAACATGGCAATATCTTGTGGAAATTCCTGGTTAATATACTCCAGGGCTCCTTGGAATCCATGGCTGATTTGGAAAGGGAAATGAAGCACCTGGAAAGAGCCTTTGGTTGGTATTGATACAGCAAGCACGAGTTCGATAGGGCCGTCCGTCCAAAGATTGTAGAGCGCCAGGAAGAAACAATAGGAGAAAATGAAGAAAAGCGTTTATGGACTAGTCTACCATACATCCACAAAGTAGCGGACAGGATCGACATGCGACTGGAAAAGCACAATGTTAAAACTGGCTTTAAGCCCACTCGTACAATACAACAGAGCTTGAGATCGGCCAAGGACCGCAGAGATCCACTATCGGCAACTGGAGTTTACCGAGTTCCATGCAGCTGTGGCTAGATGTACATTGGAACCACAAAACGCAGTGCCAACACGAGGATTACGGAACACAAGAGGAGTTGCAGGTTGGGCTGGGGCAAGCACAAAAGTTAGCAGTAGCAGAGCACGCACTCTCTGAAGGTCACGACATCATTTTTAACGAGGTGGATATCTTAATAATAATAATAATAATAATAATAATAATAATAATAATAATAATAATAATAATAATAATAATAATAATAATAATAATAATTTATTCATGCCAAGTACAGGAATCTGCTTACACACGTCATACAAAAAAATTATAATAATAAACGGAATGTTGGCAAGTCAGCTGAGGTGCTATCAGCCGTTATTAAACAATTATTCACATATTAAAATCGATCATGTCAATTGACTAAAATTAAAGTTAAGATATTCATTAAAACTGTAAAATGCATTAGCAATTAGTACATTCTTAATCCTATTCTTAAAACTATTCAGACCATATGATCTCAAAGCAGGAGGTAAAACATTAAAAAACTTTATGGCCCAGTAGTTCCGGCCGTCCTGACACCTTCACAGTCGGCAATATTCAGCAACAATCTCTTGCCCCAGTATCATAGCCATGTACATTTCCATGGGTGGTAAATCGAGTGTGGTTTTGTTTCACATATATCAGGCATTCGAGGATATAAACGCAAGGCACCGCCAACAAACCGCATGGGACAAAAGCAGCCCGGCACTCATCTCTGAAACCCAAACCTGCCAGCAATTTCACAGCCCGCCGCTGCAAAGAAAACACTCTACTCATCCCTGCAGAATGTCCCCAAGCAAGAATGACATAAGAGGCATGGAACTGGAACAACGAAAAGTAGGCAGTCCTGGCTACTCCATAAGACACACACAAGGACATAGAAACCCTTGGCAAGCTTTCCGCACAAGGCGTCCACATGTCTGTGCCAGAGCAGTCCCGGGTCCAGGGTAGCCCCAAGAAACTTGGCCATTTAAGGATTACTCTCAAAACCCCCTAAACTACGCAGAGTGAAGACTACGCTAACAGTTTTATCGCCATTCAGCAAAAGCCTGTTGGAATTAAACTAGTCCTCTGCAGTACTCATTGCCTCAACAGATTTGTCTATGCAGCCCTGTAGGGAGCTGCTGGACACTGAAATTTAGTCCTGTCGTGTTGATTGGACACTGAACGTTCCGAAAATGATTAACTAAGGTTCCCTCGGGCCACAGACCAGCATTCAAATATTTATCCCTGTCCACACATGGTACTGTTACGGTAGGCAGCGTCGAAGCGCCGTAGGCGGGGCAACGCGTGTGGTTGGAGGAGCTTTGCGACCTATCTGCGCTGCGTCACGGCTGACACAAGTGATTTATTGCTCTGTTTATCTAGAAGGCAGTTGTTTACAATCTTTTTTTTATGTGAGATTATTCAAGAATTCTTATCAAGAACTTTCTAGGTTTTTCTGTAATTTTAGGATTCTGTATAAAAGGAGAATAGCGCGCGAGGTTACGAGTAGTCTTATTTTAATCGAGCTATAAGTAAGCTAAAGTTCCGAACAATATTAGAAGGATATAAAGTGTTAAGTAGTGAGTTATTTAGTAGTCGAATTGTACCTGCTGAGACGTCTTCTTTTTTGAGTTTCTCATTTTTCAATCTCACCCGAAGGGCGTACATCCAACTCTCGGTGTGTCGCATCACCAACACACATGCCAGGTCCGCCAGGAACCAGTCCGATGACCGCGTCCATCGAAGCACACGCAATAGCCGTCTCCACAGCCGCAGCAACCTGCGAGTAGGTAACGGCAGGGCAAAGTGATTCCACCGGCTCGTCCCCTTTAGTGGGCGCCATAAGCTCCAGACCACCAGGATCGACGTCTTCACCACCTTCGGCCTCGCAGATAGCAGGCTGCTGTTTAACAGAAAGCTCTGATCTAAAATTATTGAGTCGTTCATCCACTGCTGAGGAAAGTCTGCTAAATTCCATTTGTATTTCCTGGAATTTTCTACTGAGTCTTTTCTCCAGATTTGTCTCTAAGGTTTCACCATCAATTGATGTTTGATCGAGGTTCCTCTGTTTTAGTTTAGAAATCTCATCTTTCAACTGGCTTATTTCCCTAGAATATTCTCGTCTTGCCTTGTTTGCCTCACTCAGGTCATTAGTTAACTCGGAGAGTCTAATTGAATATTCCTCGATTTTCTTTTGCTGGATGTTAACCTGTTCATGATTGCTTTTCAACTTTTTGTTCAGTGTATGAATAATTTCTTTCTGTTCTTCAATAAGTTTCACGTTTTTTTTCTCGGATTCGAAGACTTCAGCCTCGAAGTCAACTATAGTTCAAACTTATACCAATCGCAGCGTTTCTATCCGAGACTAACGAGAAAGGCCATTGAGACCTTTAAGCCAACAAAAATAAGACTTTAAGCCAAGACAACAATAACAGGAAGGAGGAAATTACGTTTCTAAATGCATACTGGAAGCGAGTTCTACAACATACTTCAAGTGCGCCGAAACCCCGCGCCACTACTACCCCCACCCCAGTTCCTCCATTGCAGCGCGACGGCGCACCCTGGCGCATATTCACGATTTCTTGGTCATTAAAGAAAAAAATAAAATGCATTACTTTTGCAAGTAAGTATTTAATTTATAAATATTTTCCGTCTATTATACTCTCTATTTTTATCAATAGACAGTAAGTTACTTCAAAGTTGGCCCCTTGAATATCTTTTCAACTTATTGTATATGATAATTTTAAAGGCGCATATTTTAGAAATAAGTCTTATCAAAATTTCACCTAAATGACACAATATTTGCCGTAAGTCGTATTGTTGAATTTATTTGCTTTATCCTAGTTCCGTCAGATACGTAAAACATATTAACAAATTTTGATATCAGAGGTATTTGCATCACCGTGTCGAAGTATAAAAAGAAATTATATTTGCTCCTTTCTCTAGGACATATATTTTTTGTTTAAAACAGTTTAACTGTAATAAATTAAGAACTTATAAAATAGGATGTCTTGTAAGATTTTCTATTAAAATTTTGTGCGACCACTTGCGACTTTTTCTAGAATAGTAATGTAAATGTAAAAGGAAGAAGAACCACTTAAATTTTTAAAATATCAGTAGGGGCGAAAAAACTTTGGAATTATTATATTTCTTAATTAGTATTTTGGTATTCTTTGCGTTTTTTATTCATCATATACAAGGTAAAATTCTCATCCAAAATTTTTATACAGGGTGTTTATTTAATACTCCTTCGAACTCACATATTAGACTAGAAAAAAATCCTTTTATTAAGCAAAACTGTGAAAATGGGGTTGTCGCCTTCTTAAAGTACATGTACAGGGTATCCCATTTTCGGCACTTTTGAGGGGTATCTCCCTTATTTTTAAAGATAGAGGGTTGCGGTTTTCACGACAGTGTGCTACTTTTTTGTGAAACTAAAGATGGCGCCAGCAGAATTTTTATAGCCCTTTTGGTTTTTGAGATACAGGGTGGAATTGAAAAGTATCGCTTTTGAGGCACCCCCCGTATTACAGTTATGTTTAAACTTATCGAAGAAGTTAAAACGCATTCTTAAACAATTTTTTCCGTGGAATCCAGTGGCGTTGTTAGTTCTTTCCTAGCAACTTCAGTTTTTGAGTTACGAAGCAAATATATGTTTTTTTAAATGGAACACCCCGTATATTATCTTTTTATTTTATTAGTCATAATGTGGGATTTCCAAAAATATATAATTGTATGCAATTGTTTTCAAAACGAAGCTCAGAATTTAAGATTTTCTTAAATTTTCATTTTTGTCCAATTCGTTGGTAGTAGGCTATGGCTAGATGGCTAGCTTATTTGAAACAAAAGGCAATATGTCAAAAACTTTGTGGTTTTGTCACTCTTTGTTTTTATTAGTAATATGCTTGTTGTTTTGGTGTTTCTATTTTACTATTTAGCTGCTAATTAAATTAATTTTGTTACAATAATGGCGGTTTACGAAAATTATGAGAAGTATGATATGTTGGTTTGTTTTATACAATCTAATGAAAATCCCCAAGAAGCTTCGGAAGTATATTTCCAAAGGTAAAGTATTTTGCACGCTATGGTTAGGATACCATCTTAGGGGTCGTTTTTGCTATTATTAGATATCCAGAGAGAAGGCAACCTTTCCCAGACATATTTGCCCGAATTAAATCAAATCTAGTAGAGCACGGATCATTTGTCCAGCCCAGGCCTAATTCATACTCCAAACAAGATAGAGAGAGAAAAGAGATAAACGTATTGGGTTATGTAGAAGCAAAGCCTTCATCTTCTTGCAAGCATATAGAGGAAGCAACTGGTGTATCCAAGTCTGATGCTCAGAGAATTTTGAAAAAATATAGGTATCACCCCTATAAATTCCACATAGTTCAACGTTTACACCCTGGCGATGCCGAGCGCAGAATGTTGTTTTGCCAATGGTATTTACAACAAATCCATACTGATGAATCTTTTGGCAGACTCGTTATTTGGTCCGATGAATGTTATTTTTCAAGTGCGGCAATTTTTAATCGCCATAATACTAGACATTGGTCCACAGAAAATCACCATTTAACTTTTGAGAGGGCACAACAAGGACGTTTTGGGGTTGGAGTCTCGTGTTTCATTTTTGGAAGACGCATAGTCTACAGAATTATTGAAGGAGGTCTGACAGCGCATCGTTACCGAGAAATTCTTGAGGAAGTTATTCCAGAACTGATGGAAAATGTTCCCTTGGCCCTTTATAATGCCGTTTTTTTTCAACAAGATGGTGCCCCAAGCCACAACTCTGCCCTTTTAAGGGAATTTTTAGACGATAACTTTCCTCAAAGGTGGATTGGTACCTACGGACCTGTAAGGTGGCCCCCTCGATCTCCCGATCTTTCAATTTTGGATTTTTTTTTATGGGGTTTTATGCAAAATGAAGTCTATAAAACACAGTATCAGTCTCGAGCGGAGCTTCTTGCGGCAATCAATTTAACTTTCCAAAATTTGCAAAGAAGGCCTATGATTCTTTTTAACGCGATTAGAAGAATAACGAAAATGTGCCAATTTTGAATACAGGAAAATGGCCGTCATTTTGAAAACCACCTTTAAAAACTGTTTACTTAATTATGTTGAATGCTGTAATAAATAACTAAGATACTGAGATTTAAAAAAGATTTTTTGTATTAAATTTGAAGATGTTATAAATTAGAATAATTATTACTTACATCGATTTTGTTCCTAATAATATTTTAGCCATAGCCTACTACTTACGAATTGGACAAAAATAAAAATTTAAGAAAATCTTAAATTCTGAGCTTTGTTTTGAAAATATTTGCATACAATTATATATTTTTGGAAAGCACACATTATGACTAATAAACTAGAAAAATAATATACAGAGTGTTCCATTTAAAAAAACATATATTTGCTTCGTAACTCAAAAACTGAAGTTGCTAGGAAAGAACTGACTACGCCATTGGATTCTACGGAAAAAATTATTTAAGATTGCGTTTTAACTTCTTGGATAAGTTTAAAGATAACTGTGATGCGGGGGGTGCCTCAAAAGCGATACTTTTCAATTCCACCCTGTATCTCAAAAACCAAAAGGGCTATAAAAATTCTGCTGGCGCCATCTTTAGTTTCACAAAAAAGTAGCACACTGTCGAGAAAACCGCAACCCTCTATCTTTAAAAATCAGGGAGATACCCCGCAAAAGTGCCGAAAATGGGATACCCTGTACATGTACATGAGCAATAGTTAGGATAGCGACAAGTTAGGAAAATTTACGATGCACTTCTATCATGGCTCCATAATTATTGATTTAGGGGGTGTTCATTTAAAAATCGTCATCTAGTTGACTGTGAAATGTCAAAAGAAAAGGATGAAAGAACAAAAGTCTATTTACTTTGAATGTGTCATACTTTTCTCTCAAAAATTCATAGCCTTCTAGATGACCTTTTCTAATTAACAGCCCGTATACAGGTATTCAAAATGGTATTGCGACATTCTCTGGTTCAAAATAAAAGGATTTGAACAAACTTTCAATAAGAAAAAGTATCCGGTTGCGTTCACACATTTTTTGTTCAAGAAATTGGTTAGAAACCAGAAACTCTTCTTAATGAAAGTTTGACATATCGTTTCCTTTTGAACCAGAGAACGCCCAAATATACAGGGTGATTCAAAAGTACTTTGACAAACTTCAGGAGCTGATTGCTGGCATTATTTTAAGAAAAAAAAAATAATAATATCTTCGAAACCGCTTGAAAGGTCGAGGGAGGACATTTTGAACTATTTATTTAAGTTAAGTTAATTTAAAAATATTTTATTTTCAAGTTTGAACTGAAATAACACGTTACATCTTGTTGAGGTAACGATTTTAAGACGTGCATTAAAACGATTTTTATTTTTTTACTTGAAAATGACGCCTCTAACGAAAAAAACTTAAGAGAGCTTTTTTGTTTAGAATTTAACTAAAGAGACCAAAAGGGGAAGAGATTATTTTCTGATAGACCTATGGCGTACCATACTTTTCTTCAAAAAAGGAGGCGCGTGCCACTGGTGAAACAAAAAAAAATTGTTTTTTCTACAGATACATGGCTACAGGTTCAACAGAAACATAGCTACTCGCTAGCTTTAGACATCTGTAAAATTTTATTAATACATTTCAAGCGGTTTAAGAGATATTATTTTCTTTTCATTTTTTTATAAAACTTCCTGTATCTTCATAACAATGCTCTTAAGGACCCTCGTTTATTATAACTTTTCTTCTTAGAATAATGCCAGCACTCGCCTGAAGTTTGTCAAAGTACTTTTGAACCACCATGTATACACCGTGTTGATTAGAAAATATCAGCTAGAAAGCTACGAATTTTTTTACAGGAATAAATGACGTAATCAAAATAAATAGACTTTTGGGTCTCCATTTTTTACTTTTGGCAGATCACAGCCAACTAGATGACGTTTTCAAATGAATATCCTCTATATATATGATATTTCCACAATGAAATTAGTTTCGGTAGCCCTAATAACTTTTTTTTATTATGTACCTATTTACCTTTCATACGTTTTTGAAATTCGCCGCTCATTATTGAGACCTCGTAAACCATACAAGATACAGATTCGATTGAATTGGGCGAAGTTGCGCATTTGGGTGAGTAACGTATTGACATTTCAAAATTTCCAAAATTTTGACTGCGTTCAAAAATTTTGGGAAAAAAACTGAAATATACGAAATTAGTTTTAATTGTTTCCTGAAATTAGTTGAAAAATTATCTTAAAATAAATTGAACATTCTGGGTACTTTTTGACCTCTATAAGACGGTATTATTCAGTTTGTGCTCCGACGTTTCGACTTGTCTGGGGAATCATCAACTTTAGGTTGTAATGTGTAACACTTTTTTACATACTTTTTTAATATACTTTTGTTAAAGTGTATGGCATTTTTAACAATTTATTTATAGCCAGGTATATGGGTTATTCAAATTCGTCAACTTAGTTAAATTGAAACAAATACGCAAATTTTAATACTCAACAAGATGTTGTTTTTATATTTACAAAAATCTAATTAATTCCGAATTGTTTTATTGTTTTCCTGAACTTATTTAAAGAGAAACCCGGAAAACACTTTAGATTGTATTTAAACACATTTAGCATTCAGTTGATATTCGATATCCATTGTATATCCAATGGATATCCCAAATAGGATATCGTTTTGAGAGATCCATTGGATATCCATGAAGCATTCAAAAGCGGATATAAAATTACGTAAGCGGAATTACCTTTCTCGTGGATGTCCAATGGACATCTTATGAATATCCAGGGTTGGACAGTGTATAATGGGTAGGTGTAATTAACCGATTTTCGTATTTTTTTTTATAATAAAAATTGTGAAAAGAGGTTATTTAGAAATGCTTACATCGGCTAGAAGGGCTAAAATTTCCATTTTCATTTAATTCGATTAAGTTTGTAGGTTTGTAGTCGGTTAGTTTGTACATTTATTTTATATTTTTTACTGATAGGTTGCGTTTAACCCCAGCCATTCAACTGATCGCTATTTTTGCGTACGCTGACTATTGTAAGTATACTATTTATTATTATTATTATTATTATTATTTCAAGTTATATTTTATTCATCTTTGGCGGCAGGATTTAAATAGCAGCCATCATAATTAGCGACATTAGATGATTAGCATTCGTTAATATTAAATATAAAAGTTCAATAATTAGATTTCGTGCGAATGACGCGTTGATGCTCCTTTGACATGTGACGACTGACAATAAAGACAGAAGAGTAACAAACCGTGTGGATCACTTTTAACTAATTTTCGCCCTAATTCTAACTTGTATTTTTCCAAAGGCTTCAAAATTGAATTTTTTGTAGTTTTAAGTCGTTTCTAACTAATTTTTTTCCCTAATTCTTACCTGACTTTTTGGGAAAACACCAAAGTTGCATTTCGAGACGCTTTCAGTCAAATTTTACTTATTTTGGTCCAAAATTGTAAATTTACCAAAAACAACAAATTATAAGATTTAATCACTTTCTTCTGATTTTGTCGTACAATTGAATTTCTTCAAAATCATGAAAACCTATTGGACTCATGGATACTTAGAGGTTTTGAGTAGTTTTTAACCAATTTTCGCCCTAATCTTAATCTATTTTTTTTTCAAAAACTCCAAATGTGCTTTTTTTTTAGTTTTAAGTCGTTTCGAAATGATTTTTGGTCCTAGCTCTTACCTGACTTTTTTGAAAAACACCAAACTTGCGTTTTGAGACGTTTTTAGTCAAATTTCACTTATTTTGGACCAAAAATGTAACTTTACCAAACACAACAAATTATAAGATTTAATCAGTTTTGTCTGATTTTGTCTTAAAATTGAATTTTTTCAGAAACATGAAAACTTACATTTTTGGACGCTTTAAGTCATTTTTAACCAATTTTCGCCTTAATCTTAGTTTATACTTCAAATTTGCAAATTTTTTACTCTACAAAACATCAAATAATTTTGTTTACTTTTCTCTAAAATCAACCATTTTTTATCTGTTCAGGAAACATAAATATTAATTATAGATTCTGATTCATCTCAATTTAGCAATCAATATTCTGATTGATGGTTTGCCTCTAAGAAAAAGCTCTGATAGTCAGTTTTGGCCATTTTTAGGTTGTATAAGTCAAAAGAGGAGAAAATAAAACTTTTGTGATAGGACGGATTTGAAAACCAGATAAATCTGATGTTCTTCTAACCGAATTTCCTTTAATAAAATTTCTGATGATTTTAATGTTTAAATTTTGATATGTGATTTTCCAGCAAAGTCCTTGATTTTGAAAATTAAATATCCAACGTGTTACTTACTATTCATACCCTAAATGTTCAATAGAAGGTAACTTTAACCGAAATGTCTTTTCTTGATCGCAATAATGTAGCAAAACTTACTGATTACTCTTTTAGAGTACGCACTCAACCTAAACATTATCAAAAGAAACAAAAATCATCATCGAAAGAATTCCTAATTTTGCTAGTACAAGACTAGGAGACATAACGATATGTTTTTTTTTAATGTATGTTATATGTTTCCTTTTGATGTGGTCTATTATAATTTATTTGTCGAAGAAGCGAATGTCCAGTTCCGTAATTTCATGAACTTCCATTGGATATCCATTGAATGTTCAGTGGTGTCATTGGATGTACAATGGAACATACATAATGGAATCCATTGGATGTACAATGGATATCCATTGGATATTATTGAGAATATCCATGTCCACCACTGTATGTTTGTTGGTTATAGTTTACTAAAATTCAAAACGTTATATTAGAAATTTGATCTGTAGAAAAGTGCCAATAAGAAAATAAAAATCAATTTTCGAAACTTATAAGTTCAGGAAAAATAAGTCCAATTGTAACAAATTTCGATTATTTCCGGAAAAAGTACAATTTTTTTACTAATTTTTTTTTATTGTTTATCTAATAGTTCTCATCTTTTACGATTTCGGAGATTTCAATAGTGAGCAATAAATTTCAGTAATCTGCATAGTCTGTGTAAAAGTAAGTAAATCGTTAAAATCGTAATAAGCTCTAACGATAGCATGAAGTGCTACACATAATTAAGTTTGTAATCAAAAGAGCTTTCAATTTTCAAATGTAACAGCCATATTTCAAAAAATTGAACTTGATAATGCTCCAGAAAAGTCGAAACGTTTGACTAAAAAATAAACAGCATTGTAATGTAGATCAAAAAGAGTGCCCACTAGAATGTATAATTTATTTCAGAATATCGCTTCAGTTAAGTTCATGAAGAAAAAAATTAGTAAATTTGGGTGTTTTTCGAATAGTTTTCAGAAGTTTTCGAATTGTTCGGAAGTAGTAAAAACTTTAAAATATCATTATGATAGGCACGCAAATGCGCAATTTTACCCAAATTTAACTGAATTTGTATCTCTTTCGGTTTACGAGATTCTAATGATGAACGGTGAATTTGAATAACTCTGTAAGTAATTAAAAAATTTCGTATCTAAAAAATTTTTTTCTCACTATTGAACTTGCCTACTCAAAAGAAATTAAAAAATGATTCTATTTGCACTTTCCTTATATCTCCTTAATACTGGATATAATTTGATTCAACATTAAAGTGGGCCTCCCGTAAGTATTCATTCTACCATAACACCCTGTAGAAATTGTTCTACAATTGTTTATAACTACAGTCACATTAAACTTAGTATTACTAAATATCGATTTATCTTTTACACCTTGTTTCATTACCGAAATTAGCTTTTTCACTAACTAAGTAATATTGACCACGAAATCTTGAAAATGCGCCAGTGTGCGCCGGGGAATAAATAGCACGGAGCTCACCACAGTCGAATCAGTCAACGTCGGGAAGCACGGGAGATCACTTTGCCCATTGCCTCATCGCCTTTGATAATGTCTGCCGCAGCTGTAGACGAAACGTCAGTAAGAAATTGCGTTGGAACACGGCTTCAAAGCCCGGAAAACACTTTCGATTATAAATTGTTTTCTCTTCGTGCCGTGTCTTAAGACTGTTATATTCACTCCGAGTATTAAAATTAATGTTCACATTTTCTTAAGTGAATAATAAAGGAAAGCTGTCGTTCACTTTCCTATCTTTCATGAATAGCTTTTTTTAAATAGCTATTTTGCCTTAATAAGGCACACTCTTAAGAAAATATCAACTACAGAGCCCAAATGAGCGTCAAGCCGTCATTTTGCACCGGCTAATAAACAGTTCCTTACTCATAAAAGCTCCTTAAAGAGGTCTGACGTTTATTAGACTGTCTGTCTTAAGGGCTCGAGAGTACTCGCGAAGCACGTCTGGATCCCTTTATTAATAAACTATGTGTCAGTTAAGTTGGATATGCAAATTTTGCTCGGTCGGATGTAAGGTGCGTCTAGCATGGCGTCGGAGATTGCGGGTTTGATACGCGAACGCGTTCCACAAATATTATTCCCGTCGATGTCCTAATAGGTGAGAAGATTAGGCAGGTTCTGATTCGCTTAATTTGACAGCTGGTTGAAGGGTAACGTATTTTGCTAATTTATTAGGAAGTTGATTTGGGGCGGTTTTCGCGAACGGAGTTTGCAATATTAATGGCTCCAAGGGGGGTGAGAAGTAGCGAGTTGCTGTTTTCCTACTCCGTGACACTTATGATTTAATCCAAAAGATGTAGACTCCTATATATCGAGTAAACAAATTATTTTCAGCCAATTTTTTATTTCATTATGCATAAATCCTGAACTTTCTTTACGTAGCACCACCGTCTACCCTTTTTTTATTGAACACTCTGTAAGAAATCTTGCACGAAAAGCTCATTTAAAGTGTTCTCCGAAAATGCTTCGGCTTCGATCTAGAGGGTGTAATTTTGTGTTTTGGTTTTATTATTGACACTTACTAATATAATGATGAGTAGATTAAAATCGAAGCATTATCGGGTGCTTTCTCGTCCTAAACTTGGTCCAGGATTCATCCATTTAATTTTTACCAAGTACCCTGGATTATTTAAAAAATTAATGTTATTATGTTTTGCCTCCACAGACCTTCTATTACTAGACACCAACATGGCGATATGTTGGTGTCAAAACACAGATTGCCCATATTTCAACTTTGCTTCTTTTCAATTCATCTCTTTCTTCTTGATGAAACTCCGATGTTTTATCCATTTTTATACTGGGTCACAAGAGCAAAGGATGCCCAAGGGGAGAGAGGAGAAAGGTGTCTAGTGATACAAGGTCTCTGTTCTTCACCTAAACTTCAAAAAGTCAATCCAACTAACAGTAACAGAATGCAGAAAATATGACAGATTTTGTTTCGTGCATCGACAGAATCTGTCTGATGCGCCCGAATTCTCGAAAATCGAATAGTCAAGATTTTCGAATTACGTCCAAACAGAGAAGTATCTGACAGCTTGCCATTACGAATCTTTCAGTTATCAAGTCATTAAGTTGAAAATTGAGAAAAAATACGTAATATCTCCTTGTGGTCAATTAAAAAAAAATTATAATTTTTTTGCTGTTGATCGAAATTGAACATTCGTAATCCCCTAACGTAACAAACTTAATTCGAATGAAATTAGCCTCAAAAGCTACTTTTTTTTAAATAAAAAAAAGCTCAAGCCTAAAGATGGACCACTGAAGATTTATCTCCCGAAATATTTCGCTCCTAAGGAACCTTCGTTTGTCGGAATCAACAAAAGCAAAAAACAGTTGGAATCAGTCCAACCGGTTCACTCGTTCTAAAGTTATAGGGGGTCAAACTTGAAATACATTGAGAGAAAGTCGTGAGACCCTCTCCTCTTTAGTAGTTGATTCAAAAACAATTTTGTGATTTTTTTAATCGGAATGGAATGTTTACAATCTCTTAAGAACAACCTTAATTCGAAAGAAATTAGCCTCAACAGTAACTCTGTTTTTAAACGGCAAAAAACTCAATTCTGAAAGTGCCTAAAAATGAACCACTGAAGAGGTCTATCTCAGAAACATCCAGAAACAGTTGGAACTACTCCACTCGGTCCTCTCATTCACGCAAAATTGAAAATTGAGAAAAAAGACGTAATACTCTCTTGGTTAAATGATTATATCTATTTAGATTTTTAAAAAATTCTTTTTGTATTTGGTGTTAATTAAAAAAAAATGCATTTTTTATTGACCAAAAGTTTTTGATTTTTGTTAAGAAGGTAACAAACCTATTTCGAATAAAATTGTTGTTGTTGACTTCTTGATTGCGTCTGCTCCAAGATGGGCATTTTGCCAGACGGCAAAATAAATCGAATCGAATCGAATAAAATTAACCTCAAAAGTAATTTATTTTAGTGGCAAAAATTTCGTTGGTAGAGGGAGGAAGAGGATATCAAGAGGAGCAAAACATAGGTTGAACCAGTCCGATCGTTCCACTCGTTTTAAAGTTACAGTCAAAGTTCAAAATTGATAAAATAGCCGTTTTCTAAAAAAAACTTTGGGTATTTTTTTTGCTTTTTTTGATAGGAATAGTAAATTTGTAAATATAAAATTATATATAAAAATTGTAATCTCCTAAAAACGAAAGAAACTTAATTAGAATAAAATTAGCCTCCAAAGTGATCTTCTTAAAAATGGCAAAAAATTTCGAATTTTGTGGATTCAAGTCCTGAAAAAAATAAAAAACAGATACTTCTCTTTTTTTTGACGTTGTTCTGATACGAAAATCGACTATTCAAACTGACAATTCGTAAAGCTTTAAGCGATTATGATATGAATTAGTAAGTGCAATATTTTAAAGTGTAAAAATATTTGAAAAATCGTGCATTAATAGCACTGATTAATAAATGATTTGCTCTAATTATCAAACATTAAAGAAAGATGTGAATAGGCAGTAGAAAAATAGTATATTGTTTAACGAGTGACGAAAATAGCATTTTCTCTCGCAAGAGAACAGTTTACCAACCGAGGTGAAGCCGAGTTTGGTAATGTTCTCGAGCGATAGAAAATGTTTTTTGACGAGTAAAACACTATACTTTTTCTTCGACTATTGTAACATTAAAGGCCGATTCTCACTTTCGTGCAAGGTTCGTGCTCAGTATCGGAAAGTCACAGCCTCGCAGACCTGCCAGAGCAAGATTTTTCAAAGCCATTCACACTGCAACGGTCTTGCCGCGGGTTAAACAAATTTTAAGTTTTGTGCAGGCTATTAAGTATTTAACTATATTCGCGACCTCCTCCTTAATAAAAATTGCTTTGGTATTAGATGAAGAAGAGCAACAAAATGTAAACAGATTGCAGAAGAAGAGAAAAAGACGTTTTTGGGTGCATAGAATGTTAAAAAAACGCATTTTCGCAATTTATTGGGGCAAATTGAAGAATTCTTTTTCAATTTTCACAAAATTTATTGGGGTAAATATTTTAGAGTTTAAGGTAATAACCATACAATGGGCACCTTCAAGAGTTCAAACCGTTCGAAGCTGCCACTTTATTGCTATGGCGACATCTAAAATGCCTTTTCATTTAAAGCTGCAGCTACGACGTGATTTATCTTTTGAAATGCGCCTAGTCTTAAATAATAATAATAATAATTCATTTACAAAATTATGAAAAAATTATAAAATTTTTTCATAATTTTACTGTTGTCAAAACTGAGTTTAGTAAACAAAATAAAAGACATTCTCAAGTAACACACAACTCTGATAAACACAACATTATAAAAAATAGAAGCAGTATGTTCTGTATTCATAATATAACCTACTCAGTGTCTGAAATAGAAAAATTTTCGTAATATGATGAAGTTGCTGATGACTGAGGTAACGAGACCCTTGAGGATGGACGAGGTGGCATCGGCATTGCTGGAGCTGAGAGGTATGTAAAAGTTGAAGAAAGCGGTAGATGATTTTGGATTTGGTATTCTCGAAACTGCCCTTCAGCTTGTGCATTATGTTGAATATTGTTGTGGGAATATGTTGAATATGTTGGAGTATGTTGAGGATGCTGCTCCTGAACATACCTATTTACCTTCAATTTCAGATATAACCATAAATAATCTATGTTTTGCTACATGTTTGTCCGCGGGTGAAAATTTTCTTACGGTGGCTTTAATGCTATCAAAGAAATGGTCCAGTTCATCTTTTTGTTCATCTTTTTTTTTCTCGTCGTTTAGCAAATAGTTCATTAGAGTCCCACTGCTGGGTGACATTTGCTCTAGCTCTTTTTTTCATTGGTTTTCTTTTTTTGGATGGGCTGTTAACAGTAGGAGTTTCACACAAATTGGCCGGATTCTCAGAGTGTGAATTATCGACATCTTGGCTTAAAGATTCATCTTGGTCGTCCGTTACAGCGCCTGAAGTTTCATTTGCAACAGAAGTCAATCGTTGTTTATCCCTCATGTGCGGTCTGAGAAACTCTAATTCGTCCTCATATTTCCACTTTGACCTGGTGTCTGCTGCTTGTCCTCTGCTGGTCTTTTTTAATTTCATGACCTTTCAGTACTGTCCTCGAATGGATTCCCAGCGATGTTTGCAGTGTTGTGCACCTAATAGCTATTTATGTAACCAGTTACGAAAAGTCCGATTTTGTGTAACGAATGAATGTTTGCGGGACGAGCGCAGCGAGTTCCCGCAATTTGAATGAGATACACAAAAAAAGCTTTTCGTCACGTGTTTCATCCAAGATTTTTTCTAATTTTGACTACAAATACCGAATTAGAGAGAGAGAGAGAGAGTTATTATTATTATAAAACTTCAATATTTACTTTTAAACCACTTTGTATCTACTTAATATCGTAAAACTGTAGCAACGGTGTGCCACAACCGAACCTGCAACTGGTGATGAAACGAACTTTTCATAACCAGTTATGAAAGATTTTACTTTTCGTAACTAGTTACGAAAAGTAGGACGATGAAATTGGAAAAAAGTAGTTTTAATTAATATTTAATGTTCGGAAATTTAAAAAAAAAATTGTAATAAAGTATTACTAGGTAAACGCAAAAATTGGTAACAAGGGAAAAATAGTTATTTATACACCAAAAGACTAAGATAGGTCTTTTTATCATTGCTAAGAGATAAAAAGACCCGTTGATATCGAGGTGTATACACTATTTTTTGCACTTCTTTGTATGATTTTCTAAACGCTAAATCACAAAAAATATATAATAAATTCAGTTTTTTCCTGTTTACACCTGAGCTATTTCGTGGAGTAAAGAAAGTCACTTTTTGACTTTACTTCAGGTTAAAGTGTCATTTTTTTTCCGGAGGGATTAAAAGTACACTTTTTAACTCTATTTCTATTTTTTATCCCTCCGGGAAAAAAAGTGACACTTTAGTCCCCCAAATCAAAGTCAAAAAGTGACTTTTTAATCCACGAAGTTCAAAAAATTTATTTTACTAATTTTCGAATATAAATTTTATTTATTTTTTATTTACAGGTTTCTAGCCACTGGTGACTCTTTTCAATCAATAGCATTCAGTTACCGATTAGGACATTCCACCGTACACGCCATAGTTCAAGAAGTATGTGACGCGGTAGTAAAGAAATTGCTACCAGTTTACATTCCGACACCTCGTAGAGAAGATTTTGAAAATATTTCTAAAGAGTTTTGGACTGCTTGGAACTTTCCAAACTATTTAGGAGCCTTATATGGCAAACACATTGAAATTATAGCACCCAGTAACAGTGTTTCTAACTACTTTAATTACAAAAAAACGTTTCCGGTTGTTTTGTTTGCATTGGTCGATGCTAATTATAAATTTATAACCGTGGATGTAGGATCCTACCGCAAAAAAACAGCGACGGGGGCATTTTTGCAAACTCTAGACTAGGAAGACAACCGGAAAACGGCACCTTAGATATACCTGGCGATAATAAATTACCAGGCTCAGATATTGCAGCACCGTATGTGCTTTTGGGAGATTCTGCTTTTCCCCTCAAAACCTACCTTTTGAGGCCTTTTCCTCAGGTTCAAACCCTGAATGATGTTGATAAAAGGATATTTAATTATCGACATTGTCGGGCAAGACGTGCGGTTGAGAATGCTTTTGGCATTTTAACCCAACGTTTTCGCAAATATTTTAGAAAAATCAATTTAAAACCTGGATATGTCGAAAAAATTATTATGACCACCTGCTTCTACATAACTATCTGCAAAACAATGTAAACGTTCAAGAAGAGAATCCAAGTTTGGACAACAATGAATGCATCCTGAGAAATCTACCTGGACAAGACGGTAATGCACAACAAGAAGCATTCAATACTAGACAATTGTTTACCAGTTTCTTTAATTCAGAATACGTATCTCTGCCTTGGCAATATGAAAAGATGTAAATAATATACAATGTCATCAATGATCAATTAATAAAATAATACGAATACTTACCTAGTTCTAATTTCTCGCCAACTGTGGTCCACAACATGTTTTGTACAGATCGTCGGAATATCTTTTATGTGAGAAACCATAAATAGCCTCATTTTCTCGGACATATTCAATAAGAATTTCATCTTGATGCGACGAAAAAGTTGGCCTCTGTTGATGTTTCATTTTCACAAACCCAAGTACTCCCAGAACATAGATAAAAATGGTAAAAATTGCATATTGGCTGCCAGAACAATATTCACACTTGTCGGAACAAGCACGGCAAATTCTCAGCAAAAAATTTTTGAGAAGATCGCCGCCTGCAAGGACTGTCGATTGCCGAGAGGTTGCGTGTGTAGTGTGAATCAACTCCGAAAAACGTATGAAACAAATTTTGTCGTGCCTGTGCCTTGATCGGGCCGAGCACGTGTCTTGCACCAAAGTGAGAATCGGCCTTAAGTCTTCATTAACTTTAAAAACAATCTCTATAGAGTATTTCTTTCAAAAATTAAAGCGCGTCATTGTCAAAATGACACCTCGATTGTCAATGAGTTCATTTTGGACAAATTTCAACACTTTGGTTAGCTTTTCTGAGGCCCGGGCACTCAAATTATATATGTTTTTGTATGGTATCACCATTTTCCATGGTGTTTTATAAGATTAGACCAGTTAAATCGCATTTAATTGGTGATATACAGGCGAAATTAGAACAACTTACTTTCACGTCACTAGAGACGAAAGTTAACGTTATGGGATTTTCTCCAACTAGAGACGAAGGTTACGTTTTCGGGTAGGGCAAGGTATGAAGAAAGTTGTTTATTTTTACATTTTTGTAGAAAATAGATATTTATTTTATTAGGAGTATAAGTTATACTTTATGTGACGGAGTGTGAAAGTTTAAACGCCAAGCGTAGCGAGGCGAATTAAATTCACAGAGTCACGTAGAGTAGCTTATACTCCGAATAAAATACAATATTTTATTTTCAAACGTCATATAACCACAACTTTAGTGACTGTTTTATGAAGGTATAAGTGTCACATTTTTGACGCCTGTTTTGAGCGGCGTATAAGTGTTATAATCCGGCGGCGAATAACGCTTATACGCCGCTCAAGGAAAAATATGAAAAATAAACTGCTAATTTCGCCACTGCAGCTACTCTCGGTGGCGTAGTTGGTAAACTTGCTTCTTCTACATCTGACTTATTGCTATTTAATCGGCCTCAAACTTAATTTAAAAGACCTTTACAAAAACGAAAACCTGACAAATATATCTTGTCATCAAATTAACTTTAGAGACATCATTTTCAGCTGGTGTTATACGGTAGTTATGGATACAATGTATGTGTGTGTGAGATACAATGTGAATAAGTCAGATGTAGAAGAAACAAGTTTACCAACTACGCCACCGAGAGTAGCTGCAGTGGCGAAATTAGCAGTTTATTTTTCATATTTTCCCTTGAGCGCCGGATTATAACACTTATACGCCGCTCAAAACCGGCGTCAAAAATGTGACACTTATACCTTCATAAAACAGTCACTAAAGTTGTGGTTAATGACGTTTGAAAATAATAGATATTTATTTTAATAGGAGTACAAGTCATACTTTATGTGACGGAGTCTAAAAGTTTAAACGCCGAGCGTAGCGAGGCGAATTAAATTCACACGAGTCACATAGAGTAGCTTATACTCTATGTACAATATTTTATTTTCAAACAAATAATGCATATAATACAGGAAATGTAACTGCTAATTCCACTCAATCCCATTAAAAAACAACACCTCCTAATTTTAGTTTTCTTTGTATCCGTAACTACCGTATAACACCAGCTGACAATGATGTCTCTAAAGTAAATTTGATGACAGGATATGTTTGTCAGATGTTTGTCGTTTTCGTAAAGGTGTTTTAAATTAAGGTCGAAGCCGATAAAATAGCAATATGTCAGATATAGAAGAAACAAGTTTAGCAACTACGCCACCGAGAGTCACTGCAGCGGCGAAATTAGCAGTAGAACAATTATTGCTGTCAAAATCCACAGCTGTATACGAGGCAAGTTCGTATAGGTAGACAAATACTATGTGATCGTGTATTATTTTCCCTTGAGCGGCTTATAAGTGTTATACGCCGCCGGATTATAACACTTATATGCCGCTCAAAACAGGCGTCAAAAAAGTGACACTTATACCTCCATAAAACAGTCACTAAAGTTGTGGTTATATGACATTTGAAAATAAACAATTTTTGTTAACGGTCTCCATGTGTACCACAATATGTCGCTACACCACTGACTTCAATAGAGTTTTCTACAATACATTATAACTGTATGCATTCTTGTTTCAATTCCCGTAATTTCAGTTTAAATTCGTAACGAAGTGCGTAACTAAACTGTTTCTCAAACACCACCATCAATCACCTTGTGAAAGAAATATTAAAATAGGAGAAGTTGTTTAATACATAATAAACATTGAGTTTATACCGGGTGTCCAGCAGAACCCTGGACATAGGAGATTAACATGGGAAATCGGTTTTTATTTTTTTGCGCCTGTACGGTTGATTTGATTGAAAAACTTTTAAGAGTAAAGTTGTAGAGCTTATGGTCAGCTATCATCCTGTAATTTTTTCAATACCACAGTTTTGGCTATTTTTTGGAAAAACGCCTCAAAAAGTGCAAAAAATTGAATTTGGCGCGTCACCCCCACCATGCTTGTGCAGTGTCGCCAACATAATAATTTCTTATGTCAGAGTCAGAGCAGATTTTCCTTTCTTATTTATTTTGAGGGACTATCATGTAATAATTAACGTGATTATGCAGTGAAAATTAACCGAAAACCTGACGATAATGTTCTTAAATCATACGGTAAGTAAAATTACGTTTATTATTATCATAAGTAGTAAAAGGAAAAATCATCCAATTTGTGTATGGCTGGTTGTCTAATTCATTTTAGATTAGCAACAGACAACGGATCGACGATATGTCTCTTGTCTTTGTCATTGGTAGAGCTAGGTTAATGTTAAGAATTATTAAGGACGGAGAGTTGGGTGGGTACATTTGTTGGGCAAACCAAGAACCAAGCTTGAAATGTGATTGTACTCTACAAATGAGTTATCGTGGAATTGGCGAAAAGAAAATACGGATTAGCAGCTCTTAAAAGAACCATTTAATTACATACTACAAAGAAAGTGAATAACCACCCATGTGTTTAACATCAAACACAGAGGTAAACAAGAACAATAAACAAATAAATAAAATACAGGACTAGATGTGGCACATCAGAGAAATTGTTCAAAATCTTCCATCTTGCATGTAAAAAACCCGTTCTAATGGCTGGATGGCTTCTACAGCAGGCAAAATGTCATTGCGAAGCATATTGCCATATTTGTTGGCGTTCAAACTGCAATCAATGAAAAATGGACCTATAACATGGCGCCCCAAAATGCCGATCCACACGTTACAGTTGCTCGACGTTGGTCCCGATTGTCATGCACTATATGTGAGTTTTGGAGTGCCCAAATCCGAACATTTTATTGATTTGAAGAGCCAGTTAGCCAATCCTAATTAGCATTCATCCGTGAAACAAATGTTTCTAACAAATCTTGGGGCTGCAATAATTTTTTCGGTCAGGATTTCACAAAACTCCATTGGGGGGAAAAGGTGGATCGGTAAGAGTTGTTGATGGTTCTCTCGTTTGTAGCTTTCAAAACCTTCTTTTTGCAGATAATTATGGATGGTCGATCTACTAAGTCCAGTTTCTTGGCCAATCTGTCGAATACTCTTGGAAGGATCATCGTTTACTGTAGCAAGAACAAGTTTTGCCACATTTTCATCCTCTGGACCGCACCAGCTTGAAGTCGTGGCTTTCGCTCACAGGAACATGTCGGGTTAATACTCCCAGTTTCCTCAAAACGAGCAACCACCGCCTGAAGTAAACTGCATGCTGGTATTTTTTGTTCAGGAAACAATGCAGCAATGTTGTCTCGAATTTGAGCAAAGGAATTACCAGCCCAGTATTGTTTTGAAACAAGTTTTCTCTCTCCAAAATTCATAACTAATGAAACATTTAAATAAGAAATAATAAAATAGTTATTTATGTATTAAGAGCGAAAAGTACAACTTTTTTGCTCGGAGAGTGAAGTTTGCCGCTCGACGCGAAGCGGAGAGCGGCAATCACTCGAGAGCAAAAAAGTTACTTTTTGCTCGTAATGAATACAACGCTTTTTCTGCAAAGGATCAATTTCAAATAATGTGAATCACAACTGAGCATAACTGAAGGCACAATCTGAAAATTTAAATCAAAGTGACAATGACGTTTTTAATAATTGGTTGAGTGGTGGTAGTTGCTATTGACAGCAAGCGATAAAATCTTTTTCGCTTGCTGTCCTGGGCAACGCGCGGAAAAGTAAACTCACATTCTGATCCTCAAAAAAGGTTAGGTTTTCGGTTGTCTAATGAAAGCGTAAAATGCGTCATTATTTGACGTTTGTAGAAAAATAAAATTTTACACTGTATTAACAAAATGGTTCCTAATTTCCTTACTTTTAATATCAATAAATACAAGGTTATTTCGGGGAAATTGTGTGTGAAAAATTGGATGCAACAAGTACCAAAATAAGTATATTTGCATAATCAATCTATACATAAATTTCTTAAGGGAAGAAATTAACAAGTGGACATGAAAAAGAAATGTAACATAAATTTAGGTAATAACACAGATAACAACAATTATTCCTATAAAAACACTATCACCTTTATTAAGATTCAATTCAATTCAAATTTATTCATGTTTACAATCACCAAAACAGCAATGTACATATGTCAAAAATAGAATAGTCTACAAATTAAATTTAAATAAATTCAGTCCAGATGCCATTATTTACTTAATACTAAAAGCTTACAGTCAACATCCTAAAATAGACTATACAGAGAGAAGAAAAAACAATTAATAATTTTGATTAAAATACTTAAAATACTCTTCATCACAATAAAAAACATTTACCATTAAAATTTGCTTAATTTCCTTTCGGATACTATCCACTGTCAATGCTTTAATTTTTATGGTCAGTTGAAATATTTTACCGCCCAGTAGCCAGGACCATTCTGACACCTTCTCAAACGACAATATGAGGTTATTAAATTTTTTCGGCCTCTAGTAAGGTAAGCATGCATGTCCTCCTGAGCAGAAAACAGATACATGTTATTTTTCACAAACAGCAAATTCTCCAATATAAACATGGAGGGCAGGGTTAGTATGTCTAGCTCTCTGAAGTGTGCTCTGCAGTCATCCCTGTAGCCCAGGCCACCCAACAATCTGACCGCTCTTCGCTGAAGCCCGAACAAACGCTTAGCCCCCGAGGCGTGGCCCCAAACAACTACAGCATAAGAGAGCCATGCATGAAAAGATGCAAAGTAAGCCGATCTAAGTACCGTACAAGATATCCTATCTGAAAGCTGACGTAGCAGGTACAAACTTGTATTGAGTCTTGAAGCCAAGTTATCAGTGTGTAAATCCCACTTGGCGCTCTCATCCACAAGAACCCCAAGAAATTTAACCTGGGATATGTGGTCATTTACGGTTCCAATCTCCCTCAATGCAAACACCATCCTCTGTGTCTTGCCCATATTCAGCAGCAATCGATTGGAATGGAACCAATTTTTGGCCAGTTTTTCAAGTTGTTTGTGGCCAGTTTGGCAAGATTTGTTGTCACTGAAAAGAGTTCACAGGCACTATAGTCTCCAGATACATAGATAAAACATGAAAGAAACTGGTCTTAGCAGATCAAACATCCATCGCTATCTGCTTACTGGTCTTGCTTATTTGCTATAAACATTTGTTCCACCAATGAATGTTAATTTGGATTAATGGGTCCCTCAAATCAACAAAATGAATGAGTTTGGACTCTCTAAAATCCACATACAGTGCAGGACAACCGACACCAACGTCGAGAAGTTGCCAATGTGTGGATTGGCATTTTGGGGTGCACTGTATTTGGTTTTCCAATGAGATTTTGTCTGTCATAGAAGAGTCCAGCACTTAGCAAAGGTTTTTACATGCAGGATGGGGCCTCGCGTCACACAGCACTGCAAAATAGACACTTTTGAAGTAAAACATTTGGAGATAGATGAATTCACCTCAATAACAACCACAACAACAACGAACACCCTTAATTGGTGACAAGAGACAAATTGTCATGTCATCGTGGTTGTCGTATTGCTAAACTAAAATGAATTAGACAACCAGCCATACACAAATTCAGATTCAGATTTTCCTTTTACTAATTATGATAATTATAAACGTAACTTGTACTTACCTATAATTTAAGAACATTATCGTCAGGTTTTCAGTTATTTTTCTTTGCATAATCACGTTACTTACTACATGATAGTCCCTCAAAACAAATAAGAAAGGAAAATCTGCTCTGACTCTGACATAAGAAATTATTATGTTGGCGACACTGCACATGCATGGCGGGGGTGACGCGCCAAATTCAAATTTTTGCACTTTTCGAGGCTTTTTTCTAAAAAACAGCCAAAACTGTGGTATTAAAAAAATTACAGGATGATAACTGACCATAAACTCTACAACTTTACTCTTAAAAGTTTTTCAATCAAATCAACCGTACAGGCGCAAAAAAATAAAAACCGATTTCCCATGTTAATCTCCTATGTCCAGGGTTCTGCTGGACACCCGGTATATAAAATAAATAATAAACATTGAGCCAACAATTGATGGATAACAACAAGTGGTACACGGTCTCCATGTGTACCACAATATGTCGCTACACCACTGACTTCAATAGAGTTTTCTACAATACATTATAACTGTATGCATTCTTGCTTCAATTCCCGTAATTTCAGTTTAAATTCGTAACGAAGTGTGTAACTAAACTGTTTCTCAAACACCACCATCAATCACCTTGTGAAAGAAATATTAAAATAGGAGAAGTTGTTTAATAAATAATAAACATTGAGTTTATATATAAAATAAATAATACGATAATACATTGAGCCAAAAATTGATGGATAAAAAATGATGACACCTATTCGTTTCCCACTTTGTGGTGGTTACAATCAACAAAAAGCCAGGTCAGACCATCGATATGTCAATTAAATCGATAGGCAGATCAGTTACCTGTTCCATAAAAGCAATCGAGAACAGGTATGGTGCAAAAGAGTTGGCATTACTCAAGCAAATACAATTTTTTTTCTAATTTTGACATACAAAGTGGCACTTTTCAATACTGATGACAGTGACGTAACGTCCTACTTTTCGTAACTAGTTACGAAAAGTAAAATCTTTCGTAACTAGTGATGAAAAGTTGGTGTCACCACCAGTTGCAGGTTTCGGCTGTGGCACACCGTTGCTATAGTTTTACGGTATTAAGTAGATACAAAGTGATTTAAAAGTAAATATTGAAGTTTAATAATAATAATTCTCTCTCTAAGTAGGTATTTGTAGTCAAAATTAGAAAAAATCTTGTATGAAACACGTGACGAAAAACCTTTTTTGTGTATCTCATTCAAATTGCGGGAACTCGCTGCGCTCGTCCCGCAAACATTCATACATTCATTCGTTACACAAAATCGGACTTTTCGTAACTGGTTACATAAATAGCTATTGTCCACGACCCCCTAATAATATATTGATATTCAGCTTGTTGACAAAAGTTAAATAGGGCTGATATAGTGTCAGAGGGATATATGAGTTAAAACAGCGGGAGTAATATTATTAATCCCGCTCGCTATTTAAGTTATATATGTTGCCTTGGCAACCAGTAGGAATAGGCAACAACGCAATATCAAATGCCGTAGCGTAAAAAATGCACTGGTGGCACTGGTTTTGCCGTCAAACGCGTGTGTCACTTTGACATTTTAATTTCATAATTTGTAATTATTATTAGACAAAGGCCGTGGACAAAGTATAGTATTATACTAGCTTTTTATGGCCATTATTCCCACGGGTGACTTGCGCCCCTCGCCTGCGGCTCGTGACGCAAACGTCCCCCTAAGGGAATAATGGCTATCATTAAAAGCTCGTTTAATAATATACTATTATCCACGACCATACTATAATAATCATATTATTCTTGTACATTCTCAAGATTATTGCTAATCTTTATTCACAACATTATATTTGTTCAACAAATAATATTCATTATTCAAAAGTGAATAATGAGTTGTCATGGTAACGAAACATGTCGTAGGCAAGTGACAATTTTTCACAAAAAAAATCTACGTTTTACTGAAAAATACTTAAAATAGGGCATAAAATGAAGTAATTTACCGTTGTAACAGTAAACCACCCTCGTAGCATTAAAATGAAAATGCGCGGGCGATTAGACTGTCATCTATCGATGCATCAAATGTCGGGCCGTCGATTAGCGAAAGCAGTCGTGGTCCTGGTTTTAAAATTGTGAATTATCTTTTTGGCGCCTAAAACCTGATGATATTTGAGAAAATCCAGAATCTTGGTCGTGGATAAACTAAAGTATTCAACTCGCATTTAATGAGCGTTATTCTCTCGGGCAACTTGTGCCACTCGCTTCGCTCGTGGGCTCAAACGTTACCCTCGAGAATAACCACTCTCATTAAATGCTTGTTGTATAATATTATACTATTGTCCACGACCACCTAATAATATAGTGATATTCAGCTTGTTGACAAAAGTTAAATAGGGCTCATATAGCGTCAGAGGGAGTTAAAACTGCGGGAATAATATTGTTGCGAACTCGGGGTTCAATAATTCCAGTGTAACGATTTAATACGAAAACACTATTTATTAACTCCACACGACTACTAAATAACTCACTACTTAACACTTTATAGCCTTCTATTATCGCTTCGTAACTTTAGCTTACTTATAGCTCGATTAAAATACGACTACTCTACTCGGGCGCTCTATGCGCCTTTTATATACAATCCTAAAATTACAGAAAATCCTAGAAAGTTCTTTACAAGAATTCTTGAATAATCTCATATAAAAAAAACGGTTGTAAACAACTGCCTTCTAGATTAAGCCAGACGAGCAATAAATCACTCGTGTCAGCCATGACGCAGCGCGGATAGGTTGCGAAGCTCCACCAACCAACACGCTCCCATGCGTTGCCCCGCCTCCCATGCGGCGTTGCTGCGATCGTAACATTGCCCTCCTCCTAAGTCTGTTCGTCCCGAACAGATAGAGTTCCATGGTATCGTGCTAATCGATCCAAATGAACGACCTTCATCTTTGACCTAGGGGTCCGCTGGATCCTATACACCACATCGTTAATCTTCTTTATAATTGTATAAGGTCCTTCCCAATTTTGGCTAAGTTTGGGCGACTTCCCCACCTTTCGCCTCGGATTGTATAGCCACACCAAATCACCATCCTGGAAGCCGCGGGAGTTAGCTAGTAAGTCATATCTTGCTTTGGCTCGATCACTGGATATCCGCAGTTTATTCCTGACTTGCTCATGTTCAGCCTCTCCTTAAGCTCCTCCACAAAATTCTCAGAGTTGAGTGAGTCTTTTTCTGGTGTTCCATACATCAAATCCGCAGGAAGCCTCATTTCCCTCCCGAACATCACTTTTGCCGGAGAATAACCAGTGGCTTCATGCGTAGAGCCTCGATATGCCATCAACATGAGAGGTAGATGTTGGTCCCAATCACGCTGATGATCTGCCACGATTTTAGGCAGGTAATGTTCCATGGTCCGATTAAATCTCTCTACCATCCCATCCGATTGTGGATGCAAAGGAGTTGTCCTGGTCTTGCGAATTCCGAGAAGTTCCATGACCTTCTGGAAAACAGCCGATTCAAAATTTCGGCCCTGATCAGAATGAAGTTCGAGAGGAACTCCAAACCTGCAGAACATTTCATTTACTAGCACCGTTGCCACAGTCGTTGCTTCTTGATTAGGCAGGGCGTATGCTTCAGGCCATTTAGTAAAGTAGTCCATGGCGACCAAGATGTATTTATTTCCCGACTCAGTCTGAGGAAACGGTCCCGCGACATCAATTGCTACCCTCTCGAATGGAGCACCTACAGTGTACTGCACCATTCGGCCGCGTGATCTTGTTCGAGGTCCTTTTGTGGCACAACAAACTTCGCACTTGCGGCACCAAGACTCGACGTCTTCATGATAATTCACCCAGTAGAACCGCTCTTTAATTTTGGCCAAGGTTTTATTGACCCCAAAATGACCTCCACTGGTTCCGTCGTGCATTTCCTTTAGTACATCTGATTTTCTGCTATCAGGAACAACCAATTGACTGACTACGGACTTGCCATCCGGACTCTCCCACGCTCTCTTCAGTAGTCCATTTTCTATTTTAAGAGAGTGCCACTGGGCCCATAGCGCCTTCAGGTTTGGACTTTTACCAGCAACTTCTTGCCACTCTGGTCTCTTGTCGTCAGTCTTTGCCAAGAGTATGGGTCCGATATCTGGATCATTCATTTGTTCGTCTCGAAGCGCTTGTGCGGTCCAGCCATCGTTTATTTCTACCGACGTTCTTCTTACAGAAGCAAATCCCTCACGCTGCTCTGTTCTTTGACAATGCCGACAATCTTCTTTACACGGCCGTCTAGACAATGCATCGGCATTTCCGTGAGACCTCCCTGGTCGATGTTCAATTTGGAAATCGTACTGCTGCAGGCGCTCTATCCATCTGGCTATTTGGCCTTCTGAGTTTTTCATCTGTAATAACCATTTCAAGGCTCCGTGGTCAGTCCTAATCAGGAACCTTTTTCCATATAAGTAGCGATGGTAATGTTCGACTGCTTTAACGATGGCCAACAGCTCCTTTCTAGTGACGCAATAGTTTCTTTCTGGCTTACTTAAAGTCTTACTGTAGTACTCAATGACCTTCTCTTGCCCATTTTGTCTTTGAGAGAGTACTGCACCTAGACCACAGTTACTTGCATCCGTGTCCAAAATAAAGTGTCCGTCTTTTATAGGGTAAGCCAAGATTGGACTAGAACAGAGGGCAGCTTTAAGCCTTGCAAACGCCTGACTGCAATCGTGGTTCCACAAGAAAGGTGTTTTCTTTTCCGTTAATTTATGCAGCGGTTTTGCGATGTCGGCAAATCCCTCTACAAATCTCCTATAGTAAGTACATAGTCCCAAAAAGCTCCTTACTTCGTGTTTGTCTCGGGGAACTGGCCAATCTTTAATGGCAGATATTTTACTTTGGCTAGTTTTAATGCCTTGTTCTGAGATAGTATGCCCCAAGTACTCGACTTGCTTTTGGAACAGGCTGCATTTCTTGTAGTTTAACTTCAGGTGAGCATTCCGTAACTTGTTGAAGATTTCTCTTAAATTCTTCAAATGCTCGTCGAAATCACGTCCCATGACAATTATGTCATCTAAGTATACCAGGCAAGTTTTCCAAGTCAGCCCCCTCAAGACAAGTTCCATTAGTCGCTCGAAAGTTGATGGAGCATTGCACAATCCAAAAGGCATAACAGTGAACTGGTATAGTCCAGAACCAGTAGAAAATGCAGTCTTTTCTTTGTCTTCGGGAGCAATCTTTACTTGCCAGTACCCACTTTTTAAATCTAGAGTGGAAAACCACTTTGATCCCGATAAAGTTGCTAAGGTGTCATCTATACGTGGCAATGGGTAGCTGTCTTTCTTGGTCGCATCATTAAGTTTCCTGTAGTCAACACAGAACCGCGTTGAACCATCTTTCTTCTTAACAAGAACCACAGGCGACGACCATGGACTAGATGATTCTTCTATGACGCCCTCCTTTAACATTTCATTCAGCAAACTGTTAACTTCCTGTTGTTTAGCCAGAGGGACCCTTCGTGGATGTTGTCGTATTGGCTGGGCATCTCCTGTGTTGATCTTATGGACAACTAAATCGGTTTGACTGTCGTTGCTCTTGAAGTTAAACATATCAGATTCATCCATAGCAAATTTTATAGCAGACTGAAGTTGTTCCTTTGACAGGTGACTCCACTGTCGCTTAAAAACATCAATAACTTCTGGGGAAGCTTGGTTAGAAGATTTAATTTTGGATGTCTCTGCTTCGACACAATTGCATACCCATTGTACAGGCTCATAATTGGCAAGAACTGTTCCTTCTTTGAGCTTGATGGTCCTTTCTCCAATATTGGCAACTCGTACTGGCATAGTCTTCTTCGTGTCGGTCAAAGTTCGGGCTACCATGATTTCAGTCGTCAACTCCAGGTTAGGTTCTATAAGTCCTATGGAACACCCAGGATCATTTTCAGAGGTCACTGTGATAATTTGTTCTGAATTTGGAGGAATTTTCACATCTTCTACCACCAGCAGACGGACACTAGGTTCCATATTTCCATTGGTTAATGCAAACTCCTCGTCTCCAAATGTGAGAATATTCCGTTTGTGATCATAGGAGAATCCATGTTTCCTGATGAGATCCATTCCCAAAATAAACTCGTCTTTGATCCTGGCAACCAACACTTTATGCCGAACTTCAAGTCTTTCTCCAATAATGATGGTGACATCGGCTTCTCCGTCTATAGGGCAAGATTCTCCAGTGACTGATTTTAACATAATAGGGTTGGGCAATGGTTGTATGGTATATCCGAAAAGTTTATCTGGCCTTACAATGGTCACATCTGCTCCTGTATCGATGGTAATCTGGATCTTCTGTCCTTTAATGCGTCCGGCCACTGTGAGACTTTTGCCACCCAAATTATTGACTTTAAAGATCCTGGGGGTCTTAGCGGCCCCGGTCAATTGCCCCCTTGCATTGACCGGAATTAGTTTTCCTGGGACCTAGGGCGGTCTTGGTCGCCGCTTGGTCTTCTAAACGACGGCGACGGACTTCTTGCCCTATTACGGCAGTTACTCTTGATGTGACCCAGTCTGCCGCAGTTAAAACATTTTATGCCCCGTTTGTCTGTTGATCGAGGGGTCCTTCCCAATAGGGCTTGTATATTGACTGCCATATCCTTCATCGCTTTATGTAAACTGGCCATGGATTCAGCCATAGACGTATCCTTCTCGTCATTGCAAGTTGCCATTCGCACACGTGGAGAAGAACTAGATGACACTCGTGACGCCTCGAATTCCAGGGCCCGAATTAGCGCCTCGCTGATATCCTTGGGCCTTACTAGACGTAAGTGGTATCTCATGTCACTATCGCGAACTCCCTCAATGAACCTTTCGGCGGCAAATTGCATTTGAAAAGATTCAGGGGCCGATGGATATGCCAGGTGAATTAGTCTGTCTATGTCCGCCTCAAATTCTTGTAAGGATTCACCTGACTTCTGCTGTCTCATCCTCAGCTGGGCCTGGAACACGGTTTCTTTGTGCTCATTTCCAAATCGTAGTT
Source organism: Taphrorychus bicolor (assembly GCA_951812265.1). Classification (NCBI taxonomy): domain Eukaryota; kingdom Metazoa; phylum Arthropoda; class Insecta; order Coleoptera; family Curculionidae; genus Taphrorychus; species Taphrorychus bicolor. The sequence goes on from OX638298.1 coordinate 11,167,899, forward strand.
GCAGAGAGTGTACTAAAGCTGCATAATTACTTTGATCCGCTGCCGACAGAGATTGGAGTAACTCAGCCGCTTTTCCACGAAGTGCTACCACTAATGATGTAGCTTTCTGGGGCTCGGACCAGCCATTAGCTTTTGCAGCTGCTTCAAATTGGGTTTTATAGATTTCCCAGGCCGTAGTACCGTCATAATCGGGAGGCTTAATTTTAGCGTTGGCTGTGCTAAAACTCTCTGTAGACACGTTGTCGTCCTCAAGTTGTTCCTGGAATTTCTTTTCTAGCTCGAGAAACTTCTGGTTGACAGCTTCGAGTCCTTCGTTAACGGATTGCATTATTCTATCTTCCAATTGTTGCTCCCTAGCTGCGAGGTGGTTCATTAATTCTTCTTTGAATTGTTGATGACGTCGCTCCTGTACTTGATCACGTTTTTCCTGCTCTTCTTTTTGTTCCTTGTAACGTTTTTCCTGCTCTTCCTTCTGTTCTAGATAACGTCGCTCCTGTATTTGATCACGTTTTTCCAGCTCTTCTCTCTGTTGTTGCATAAGGGAGAGCAGTGTGGCTAGTTGATCCTCCATCGCTTGATGCTGGCTTCTGGTCACCGGCATAAACACGTAATGTCCGGCAATGAAGCACTCACTTACAGTTCAGTAATATTAGTCCTCAAATTCCCACTGGAATCCCACTTCTGACACCAATTGTTGCGAACTCGGGGTTCAATAATTCCAGTGTAACGATTTAATACGAAAACACTATTTATTAACTCCACACGACTACTAAATAACTCACTACTTAACACTTTATAGCCTTCTATTATCGCTTCGTAACTTTAGCTTACTTATAGCTCGATTAAAATACGACTACTCTACTCGGGCGCTCTATGCGCCTTTTATATACAATCCTAAAATTACAGGAAAACCTAGAAAGTTCTTTACAAGAATTCTTGAATAATCTCATATAAAAAAAACGGTTGTAAACAACTGCCTTCTAGATTAAGCCAGACGAGCAATAAATCACTCGTGTCAGCCATGACGCAGCGCGGATAGGTTGCGAAGCTCCACCAACCAACACGCTCCCATGCGTTGCCCCGCCTCCCATGCGGCGTTGCTGCGATCGTAACAATATCATTATTCCCGCTCACCATTTAAGTTATATATGTTGCCTTGGCAACTAGTAGGAATATACAACAACACAATATCAAATGCCGCAGCGTAAAAAATGCACTGGTGGCACTGGTTATGCCGTCAAACGGTCAAACGCGAATGTCACTTTGACATTTCAATAATTTTATTTACACTACCTATAGATTTTATAATTCGTAATTATTAGACAAAAGCCGTGAACAAAGTATAGTATTATACTCTCTTTTTACGGCCATTATTCGTCCCGCTAAAGAAATAATGGCTATCGTAAAAAGCTCGTTTAATATTATACTATTACATGATTTCTATAAACGATGACGTTGATACAACGAAATAGGAATACACACACTCTACACAACTGCATAGTTAAAAGGTGAGTAGGTCGCCTTCTAAATTGTCTTGTGAAAGCAAAATCAAGACCCTCTACTTGGAAAAACAAGTGTTTGAATTCATATGCTTGCATCATTGTTCGTCTTATTAAAACCACAGTATAGAGAATATTACATTATATCAGTATCGTCAGTTCGTGTCGGCACTTTTGATATTTCCAAAACTAAAGCGTGCCCGGCAATTTTCTCCAGTAGTTACGAGGGGACAAACACATGCGATGCATTGCCAAAGCATTGTCAGAACCGGCCAAAACCGGTTTGGTGGTGCACCGGCCGGCGGCGGGGCGGACGGGGCAAGGGGAGGGGAGTTTCAATTTTTTGACCGACTGACGCTACTGATATAATGTATTATTCTTTATACTGTGTTAAAACCCAAAATTGAGAATAAGAGTTTAGCATTATGACACTAGAGATTTCGTAACTTAACCGTTTAATGAGGTTCTAGAAAGTCCATATTTGCAAGAATTAAAAAAAAAAGTAAAAAAGTAAAAAAGTCAGTCATCGACATGTCAATTAAATATTTATTTAATATGTCAATGGGTCAGACCACCAAAAGCTTCTAGAATAGATTGTTGGTGAAGTTAGCAGGATTAGGACAAATAATGCACCTCTTCTTTATTCGAAAATGGCGATGTATTGGAATGGATGTATAGGAATTTACGTTTCATAATTTAACAAACAGTATTTACAATTTTATGTTGGGCACAGGGATTTGTTACCATTTAACTTATTGGGTTTTAGCCCTGATGAAGACTAAATAAATAGTCGAAACGTCGGCCATTTTCGAAGAAAGAAGAGGTGCATTATTTGTCCTAATCCCGCTAACTTCACCAACAACTTACAACTTAAGGACGCTAATTACAACAACTTCTAGAATAGGTTAGGTAGGTATAAAATAATCTCAGACTTTTGCAAAGGGCATTACTTCTGTATAGCCGAATACTTTAGAAAACATCTCAAGAATACAAAACTAAATATTTATTCTGATTGACTGAGACCGCAATTCACTTAAGTCATTTTTGTTTCACAACGGTTCTGGTTCTGGTTGACAAAAAAATGACAGAGGAGCTGATTTTTAGCACAGATGTTTGGTTGAAAATCAGCTGGCCTGTCGTTTTTATGTTAACCAGAACCAGAACCGGTGCGAAACGAAAATGACTTTGACTACAACTGCTAATAGCCAAAAATGCATGAAATGACGCTGAATATTACAGAGGTCTCTAGCCCAAATATTTTGAGGTTTACTTACCCCTTCATCTCTTGGAAACCTATGCAACTGGATACCGCGTGTGTATTTTATATTGGTATTGGCAGTTTGGAACACAACAGAATGCATTTTGAGAAAATCCGATAAATAAAAGACCGGAAAAACGTACTAAAATCACCTAATAAATAAAAAAATTGTCAAATTTGACAAGAAAACTGCCATGATACCGACGCCGCGCTATTTCAAATTGGTGCGAAATCGTAGGGTGTCGTGAAACGTCGCTTGATGCGCCATCTCGTGAGTGGGTCCTTAACTCATAACGCCGTTAGACGATTGCTCCCATTAGAGACAAAATGTCCTGTTCATCATATTATCCACAAAATATACCAGTGATATAGGCGATTTCTGGATGGCTCCCGCTCACATGCACAATATCTTATTTTTATTAGTTTATTGCATCATAAGTTACTAGAGCCGTGAAAAGGCGTGAGCGGCCTAACTGTGCCCTCTGTATGACAGGTTTCCCACCCAGAATCTAACTGATATTCTTCTGAGCCCCCTCATATTCTTGAATTGTCTGAATAGTCATTACTTTTATAGTCATTACTTTAACTTATTGTCGCCAAGCCGAGCCGTTTAGTCGTCTCAATTTGGAAAATTCTTTATAAAATAATAATCTTATAAATGTAGCTTTAAAATTGAACATCTAAAGGAATTCTGATTGCACTTCCGGAAGATTTTATTACCCAAACGCCAATTTAAACCCCCCCTAAACGTAATAAATGACAATTCCCGAAATCTCATTCTGCCGAAACAGCCGACACTGTCATATTTCCACCTCTGCCCTTCTGCTTCTTTTCCCGTCGCCTTTACCTTTCGCATCGTCCTAATCAGATTACACTGAAAAAGACGGATCGCACCTGCTGCAGAGACGGCGATATTTTTCATAATTACGGGGCCCTGACTGCAGCCATTTGTGTCATTTTTCAGCTTAACTTCCTACAGCATTAATCAACTTTAACACTCGTATATGCGGTGGAACGACGGACGTGCTTTATTTTCCGAACGCCAAGTAGAATTAGCGAGAAATTGCCTTTATTGATAGTGCAAAGGGTGGAATCAGTGGCGTAGCTAGGGGTACGCCTCTGATACTATCCTATTCCATTATTTTCTGTATCTTAGTACATTGCATTTTACTGAAAGTAGCTCACTAGTTTTAAAGATGGTCTGTAGAGTTACAACGCTCCAAGAAAACCAACCAACATTATCGATAGTGTGAAGGAAAATGTTTGGGGATGAAGCCTCTTGGAAATTTAGAGCTGGGCAAAACTGGAAATTTTGAAGATCGTAAAAATTACCGGAAAGCTTCCGCAAACTTGCCGGTAATTTTCGATCATTGGGTTATCAAGTATGACAATTGACAATTAATAAGTTTGAGTCATTAGGCTTGCCGCTGACAATAAATAACGAAACAAATATACAAAATTCTCTTGTACTTTTTTGTAAAGAAGAACTAATAACATTAAGTTTGCATTAAGTATATCTCACTCACTTATTAATGGCATCTCGTTATCTTTGAAATCTTAATTTTTTTTATACCTATCTCTTTTCGGCACATACTGGGAAGATACGGTAAAAATGTCAAAGTCAGATTTCCAACGCCTACTCGATGACAATAATACTTTTTGTAAATAAGTAAGTAATTTTATTTACAATTTATAGGCATAGCTGGTGGAGTGGTTATTGAAACTTCTGCAAAAAGTCACCTAGTTTTCTTGCGTCTTGCTCTGAGGTTGTTTAACAACGTTTTATTACGAATGTTTAACAAAAATAAAAACCAGTCCTAGGGGATTTTTCCTTTATACTATTACCGTCGTCAAAACAAATTGATAAAGTTGGATTTGGAATCCAAAGGAAGAAGTACCTTATGTTCGAAAACTCTCAAATAGAACGGCGTGACGCCATAGCCGTTTCGATTTTGACCAATTAGATGCTCAGCCTCCCGTCAAATTTGTTGACGAAACAAGTCAGAGTTTTCGAAATTTGAAAACGTCATTTTATTAGCTCTATAGACTTAATTGCGCAACTTTGCCCTAATTTAACCTTTGTATACCTTCAAATAACCGAGATTCCCATGGTTAAATTGGAGAAGTCACTTTGTATATACTATTTTTATCTAGTTCCAATACGACGTTGACCTCTACCCATAATACTAACTTTAATACCTTAAAAGTACCGACTATAAATACAATTAATTAAATAAGGTTCTAATTGTGAAAAATAATGATTTTTTATCCATGAAAAATCATAAGCAGCTTTCAATTTTTATTAAAACTATTTCAAGTTTTAAACTTGTTTAGTTTGACTTCAGTCAATGAATAGAAAAGAACAATCATCTTCCATCTCACACATACAGAGTTAAATTGAAATATATAAAAAAGTTATATTAAAAAAAAATACAAAATTATAAATTTCTTTCCAAACGCTCGAAGAAATGTTGTAGACAGCTATAAAAGACGCATATTTTGCAATAAAAGTTGTGTTTAGTTTCGCCAATAAAAAAATGATACGCCACTGCTTTCTTTTAATTAAAATCTATTTTTCAATTTTCCATTCAATTATCAAAGAAAATTCTTCAGGTTTTTTGTTTTGTACACCATTTTCAATTAAATACTAAAAATCATTATAATGCGCACCCATTTTCTAACAGGTTTTCTTGATTTTTGGCTCAAAAAAAAAATGACAAAAACTCATTCTTAATTTCTCGTTATTTTTTGTCAGTTTTTTACAATTTCGTTTTCTTGACCTATTATAGTATATTCTAGTTGTTTCTCTTATCTATTTTTCATTAAAACCCACTCTTTCTGTATTTTTCCATGGCAATTTTTCTCTCTAAATTTTAGCCGTTCAATACCGTTTTCTTTTCGTCTCTTGAGTATCTTTTTCTAGGAATTATGATTTATTACATCGTTCCTATCCTTTTTTGAAAATCTTTAGCACCCTCTATCTCAAAAGTTAAGACGTTTAGCACATATGTTCATATGAATTTTTTCTCCAAAATGGGCCCAAGAATCACCTCCTTCATTTTTTTTATAACCATATCCTTTTAGCACATGTTGAGAAGATACGATAGAAATGTCAAAGTCAAATTTCCAACGCCTAATTGACGACAATAATAACTGAATGGCTAATAGGTGGATATATAGGTAGATACATTTATTTGACTACGTTACACATTAAACTTGTGTTTGTAGCAAGTCAATATTAAAAATAAAAAACAAACATCTAAACAATACTAAAAAACAAACCCATAGAACCATCATCCTATTTCTAAAAATTAAAATTTAAAAATTCTTGAGTGGAGTGAAAACTATTGCTTAAAAAAACTGGTTGTATTGCTGCGAACTCAGGATTCAATAGTTCCCGTGTAACGATTTAACACGAAAAGACTATTTATCCCACAAATACATACAAGTATAATTCGATTACTAAATAACTCACTACTTCACATTTTATAGCCTTCTATTATCGTTTGGTACTTTAGCTTACTTACAGCTCGATTAAATAAGACTACTACTAACTATTCGCAGCGCTATTCGTCTTTTATACAAAATCATAAAAATATAGAAAAGCCTAGAACATTATTAGAAGCACAGAAATAAATAGAGCAATAAATCACTCGTGACAGTCTCCATGTGTAATAATGCCGCAGCTTCCGGATAGCCTGCGTGCCGCGAAGGTCCAACCTCCAATGTCGCTCCGCCTCGCTGATAATCCATTTGTCACATCCACATTGCCCTCCTCTTAACGCTGTTGGCCCCGAACAAATAGAGTTCCATGGTATCGTGCCAATCGATCCAGATGAACAACCTTCATCTTTGACCTGGGGGTCCGCTGGATCCTATACACCACGGCATTAATCTTTGTAATAATTGTATAAGGCCCTCCCAATTTCGGCTAAGTTTGGGCGACTTTCCCACCTTTCGCCGCGGATTGTACAGCCACACCAACCACCATCCTGGAAGCCGCGGGATTTAGCCAGTAAGTCATATCTTGCTTTGGCTCGATCACTGGAGATCCACAGTTTATTCCTAAGTTGTTCATGAACATTGTTAAGCCTCTCCTTGAGCTCCTCCACATAATTCTCAAAGTGGGGCGAATCTTTTTCTGGAGTACCATACATCAAATCTGCAGGAAGCCTCATTTCCCTTGCGAACATCACTTTCGCCAGAGTATAACCAGTGGCTTCGTGTATAGATCGATATGCCATCAACATGAGAGGCAGATGTTGGTCTCAATCACGCTGATGATATAATTTTAGACAGATAATGTTCCACGGTCCGATTAAATCTTTCCACCGTCTCATCCGACCGGATGCAAAGGAGTTGTGCTGATCTTGCGAATTCCGAGAAGTTCCATTACCTTCTGGAAAACAACCAATTCAAAATTTCGGCCCTGATCAGAATGAAGTTTGAGAGGGACTCCTCTCGAACTGCTCGAGAAGGACTCCCCCTGCTCGAATCTGCAGAACATTTCATTTACTAGCACCGTTACCACAGTCGCTGCTTCCTGATTAGGCAGGGCGTACGCTTCAGGCCATTTAGTGAAATAATCCATGGCGACCAAAATGTATTTGTTGCCTGACTCAGTTTGAGGAAATGGTCCCGCGACATCAATTGCTACCCTCTCGAATGGAGCACCTACAAAGTATTGCACCATTCGGCCCCGTGATCTTGTTCGAGTCTTTTTGTGACATAACAATTCGCATTTGCGGCACCACGATTCGACGTCTTCATAATAATTCAAACAGAACCCCTCTTTAATTTTGGCCAAGGTTTTATTGACCCCAAAATGACTTCCACTTATTACATCGTGCATTTCCTGTAGTACATCCGATTTTCTGCTACCAGGAACAACCATCTGACCAACTACGGTCTTGCCATCCGGACTCTCCCACGCTCTCTTCAGTAATCCATTTTCTATTTTAAGAGAGTGCCTCTGGTCCCATAGCGCCCTCAGGTTTAGACTTTCACCAGCAATATCTTGCCACTCTGGTCTCTTGTCGTCAGTCTTTGGCAAGAGTATGGGTCCAATATCTGGATCATTCATTTGTTCGTCTCGAAGCGTCTTTGTGGTCCAGCCATCGTTTGTTTCCACCGACGTTCTCCTTACAGAAGGAAGTTAATCACGCTGCTCAGTCCTTTGACAATGCCGACAATCTTCTTAACACTGCCGTCTAGTCTAGACAATGATCGCCATTTCCGTGAGACCTTCCTGGTCGATATTCAATTTGGATCTTCTGTCCCTTAATGCGTCCGGCCACTGTAATACTTTTTCCACCCAAATTATTGACTTTAAAAATGCTGGGGGTCTCAATTGCCCCCTCACATTGACCGGAATTAGTTTTCCTGGAATCTAGGTCGGTCTTGGTCGCCGCTCGATCTTCTCAACGACGGCGACGGACTTCGTGCCCTATTACAGTAGTTACTCTTGATATGACCCAGTCTGCCGCAGTTAAAACATTTCATGCCCCAATTGTCTGTTGATCGAGGAATTCTTCCCAACAGGGCTTGCATTTTGACTTTCATATCCTTTATCGCTTTATGTAAACTTGCCAAGGATTCAGCCATAGACATATCCTTCTCGTCACCGCAAGTTGTTATTCTTACACGTGGAGAAGACCTAGATGACACTAGTGACGCCTCGAATTCCAGGGCCCGAACTTGTGCCTCGCTGATATTCCTGGACATTACTAGATGTAAGTGATATCTCATGTCACTATTGCGAACTCCCTCAATGAACCTTTCGGCGGTAAAATGTGTTTGAAAATATTCAGGGGCTGATGGCTGATGAGCAACACGGTTTCTTTGTGCTCATTTCCAAATCGTAGTTGCAGAGAGTGTACTAAAGCTGCATAATTACTTTGATCAGCTGCCGACAGAGGTTGGAGTAATTTAGCCGCTTTTCCGCGAAGTGCTACCACTAATGATGTAGCTTTCGGGGGCTGGGACCAGCCATTAGCTTTTGCAGCTGCCTCAAATTGGGTTTTATAAATATCCCAGGCCGTAGTACCGTCATAATCGAGAGGCTTAATTTTAACGTTGGCTGTGCTAAAACTCACTGTAGGCACGTTGTCGTCCTCAAGTTGCTCCCGGAATTTCTTTTCTAGCTCGAGAACCTTCTGGTTGACATCGTTAATGGATTGTATTATTCTTTCATCCAATTGTTGCTCCCTAGCTGCGAGATGGTTCACTAATTCTTATTTGAAGAGTTTCTGTTCTTCCTTTTGTTCTAGATGACGTCGCGCCTGCACTTGATCACGTCTTTCCTGTTCCTCTTGTTGTTTCTTATAACGTTTTTCCTGCTCTTCCTTCTGTTGTTGCAAAGGGGAGAGCAGGGTGGCAAGTTGATCCTCCATCGCTTGATGCTGGCTTCTAGTCACTGACAAAAACAGGTAATGTGCGGCAATGAAACACTCACAGTTCAGCAATATTAGTCGTCAAAGTCCCTCTGGAATCGCACTTCTGTGTGTCCAATTCCAGTGTAACGATTTAACACGAAAACAATATTTATTTATCCCACAAACACACACAAGTACAATTCGACTACTACATAACTCACTACTTAACACTTTATAGCCTTCTATTATCGTTTGGCACTGTAGCTTACTAATAGCTCGATTAAATAAGACTACTACTAACGGCGGCGATATTCGGCTTTTATACAAAATCCTAAAAATAGGCATTGCTCGATCGAACCTCTGTGCAGATAAGACGTGTCTAGTGCGAAGTTTTAAAAACATTTTTTTTGTCGACTTGAACCTTTAAACACCAAAGGAATTCAAAGAATTTAAACACGCTTCGTCGTATACCGCTGACAAATACAGGGGCCGCTCGAAACCAAGATGTTTCTTGGGAGTTCGCAAGAGTCCGAATCGGACCAGAACTCCCAGGAGGGGGCTTTTCTGAAACCAAAAACAAGGAAGAGGGGAAGGAGGCCCAATTCTACACCCACAACTCCTACTACACCAACCAGCGAAACAAAAAGACCAGCACTGGATTGTCCCACAACTAGTGGCAACAGGGAGGGAACAACAACAAATGCAACAACATCCAAGACAAAACAACATCTCCATCCAACATTTTCCCACACATTTACCATATTTACAACCAATACAACATCAAGAGTGGAGTTTGCCCTAAAATGGGATGAACTTAACAAGCACAACAAAGACATTATTATAAAACAGGAAAAAAATTTTCTTGTTAAAACAAACGACGAGAACAAAGCCACCGAAACGTTGCAACTGCTCACTAGAAACAAAATAGTAACATCTTTCAAATTGCACCTTAACAACAATATAACAGCACACGGGACAAACTTAAACCGCCAGATATTACCTTCCTACTCTGTTGTTGCTACGGGTGTCGATCTAGAAATAACAGACGACATGTTTTTAAAAAACTTGGAAAAGTTGGGTCTTCGAGTTAGATTTTGTAAGAGAATTATCTCAAGACAGAGAGGAACACCAACACTGATGATGAGATTAATAACAGGGGACCTGAACACTTATGAAAGACTGATAAACGACCGTACCATCTACTTTCTAGGCAGAATATTTAAAATCGTGGAAAGTAAGCCACCGGCTCCTATTCCTGCTCCATGCAACCGATGTAACCTATTCGACCATCGTACAGAAGACTGCAAGAGCCCAACGAAATGCAAC